>WARS01000017.1:12350930-12950930 GCA_008933995.1 Datnioides undecimradiatus | reverse complement strand
TGCGCTCAGTGAAACCACTGGTGAGTGCCCTACTTTATCATCTGCCTGAAGTCTGTAGAATCAGACATTTCTGTGTTCAAGCTATCTGTGTTCAAGCTCAGTGAGGAAAGTGCAATAAGGTTATCTATATTATGTCGAAATTTGGAGATTTTAGCAACCTGTGAGATGTTTTGATCTGATTTCAGGAAATTATATATTTAAAAATATACTATTCTAGCAGAAAAAATGTCATTATGCATTTTTATTTAGGGTTCTGTCTCTGTTTTCTAGATCTTAAGAGTGGTATTGGATTCATGATAGTTAGCTATTAAATCAAAATCACAGACATAGTGATAGGGAGGAACACAAGAGCATCAGCTGCAATGGGATCACTTCAAAGACACAGTTTGTATTGGAGTGAAAACCTGCACACACCACATGGATGGCAGCTGGACGACCAGTACAGCTACATATAAATATCAACCTCTGAACATTTGCTCTCTCGTAGGCTTCATTTGACAGAAAAAAGCACCACGACTGGACCAGTTTCAACACCCTGCATTTGCGCGTGCGTGGCGACGGCCGTCCATGGATGATCAGCATAACAACAGAGACATACTTCTCTCACCAGAAGGATGACATGTACTGTTATTTCCTGTACACCAGAGGAGGACCGTACTGGCAAGATGTCAAGGTGGACAAAAAATAAATAATTGAAACCTTCAAAAAAAAAAACAAAAACCCACAGAAGTTGCCGTTTCTACTTTTAGCAATATCTGCAAAGTGAAATGTGAGATTCAAAGTCGTTCTATTGCTCAGATCTTTCTCATTTACAGATACCGTTCTCCAAGTTCTTTCTCACACATCGTGGGAGGATACAGGACGATCAGCATCCTCTCTTGCTTGACAAGGTGGAACAAACACTGTGATCAACGCAGCACCAAATAACTGAGTTTGAAGATTTTTGAAGATATTGTGATCCATTCTAAACTCTTTGTTTGCGTTTTACTTTATACTTAGAAAGTGTTTTTTGTATTTTCAGGTGAACACCGTTGGATTTACTTTGGGAGATAAAGCTGATGGTCCGTTCCAGCTGGAGATTGATTTCATTGGCGTCTGCAAAGACTACGCACACACAGAAGAGTTTGCCTATGAGTTGTATAAGAGGAATCCTGAAGTTTAAGATGCAGGTTGCAGATGAACTGGGCAGTAGAAGCTGTATCACGCAGAAGCTGCCACCTCTATTAGTCTTAGTGCTTTTCATAATTGTACCGTGATGCTTCAGATTATGAGATATTTCCTTCCTGCAGAGCAAATAAGTACATTTCTGGTCACAAAAGTAAGCAAATATGATCAGTTCAGGACTTAAAATAAAACCCAAGTGTAGCTGATGACATCTTATTCAACAAACTAGATCCTATTTAACAATAAAAATTCAATTTCTTGTGGATTCTCATTTTTTGTGGGACAGCCTCCATCATGAAATAGTGATTGGGAACAAATGACCTGTAGTGTTATTAAAAACTGCCATAGCAATTTTAATTTTAAAATGAAGAACAAAGACAATTTTTCGGCATCAATGTCTTTTTATCAGTCTTTCCCATAAAAGTAAAACAACAGCAAGCATATCAAATGTTTAAGAATAAAAGACAGTTTAAAATGCTGCAGAACAGGACACCGATTCTCTACACATGAAAATACATAATTGCATCACTGGGAGCTATAAAGTTTTTATCTAATGGAATGAGTCAAACCTAAAAATGCTGCATGGCAAGTTAGAAAGAGTGAGTGTGTGCTTTTTTTTTTAAACTTTCCCAACAGAAGGCTAAAGATGACAGAAATGAACACTTCAGCTGCCGATGACAAAATATTTACACTGGAGCAACAGGCTGTACAAAACTTCTACAAATGAGCACATTTCTACATCATGACCAGGCCTCTTCTCGCACCGAGCATAGTCTCTTTCTTCTGCTTCCTGTCTTCCATGTGTTTTGCTCTCCTGTCCACTCTAACATAAGACACAGAAACAACCATAAGACACTCATGCGGGCAGAGTAAATCATTAGGAGAGACAAATCAAAATCAGTCAGTGGGCGCTTTGTTGTGTACCAACCTTGTCTGGACTTGGTGCTGTTTGTAATTCTTCTGATGCGAGTCTGAGATCAGTGACTTGTTTCCTGCTGTGTTTTCTTTGGTCTCTCCAAATGGCTTCAGCTTACCTAATTAAAAAAAATGACAAACAACAAATAACACATCAAGGACTGTCTATTTACAGAAGCTATAATTTTCGTGAGGGAGAAACTAAAAAGAGTTTTGTTTTTTTTTACCTGTGTGAGGCTTGTAGGTGAGGGGACGAGCCAGACTCGCCTTCAGGTCAAAGTTTGACTTCTTCTGTGTTCCGGGGGTTGTTGTAGTACTCGTGTTGCCGGTGAAAACGAAGGGCACTTTGAAATTCAGAGTGAAAGAAATAAAGTAACCACAAACTTTATACATATTTATGGACTAACAGGAGACATCCTCCCTTGGGCTAATAGGTAAAAAAAGGTACCTGGAGTTTTTATAAAAGAGGAAGTTGAGGTCTTGATGTTGGTGGCCTTTGCCCCATCAGCTGCCTGTTTTTTTGGGGTGCTTGACGTCGTAAAGGGCGACATGCGTGCTGGCGTCTTCACCATGGACCTCTTGAACTCATTGTCCTGAGTGGCTTCTGAGAACCTGAGTCAAATACATTTGCTTGTTAAAACACCACGCCATATACTGAGATATGACAATACAGTAGTTTTTAACCAGATCAGTTGGATAGCTCCATTTGGAAAGAATTATTGTAGGACTTAGCAGGTCTGATACATAAATACAGGGGTGCGGTTTTGTCACATCTGACAAAAAACAATTATAAAATAGAATAAAACAGCTGTTAAATATGATACAAAACAATAAAGCAAACAGCAGGTAGCTTTGAAATATTAACGGGCAAAAATCAGCTCTAAGAAAACAAAGACCACGACTCAAATCCGTCTCCAGTATTTGTATTAAATCAAACAAGTACAGCAATACTGGTGTGTTACGTGTGTTGAGTGAACGACTCGCCCCAGAGCGCAGTCCACTCGGTAAAGAATTTCCACACAACCCCTAAACAGTTCGAATGCAACTTGTGCAAGCAACAATTCTACCTGTGTTATACTGTTTAACAACCTTCAGTCAAAGGGGCTTTAATGAGCCAGACCCTGCCAAATGTCAAAGAGAGAAACAGTGACTCACCGAACATTGATCCTGCGAGTGGAAAGGACAGACGGTCTGAATGGAGCATCTTCCTTCCCAGCAGGTTTACTCGGAGGAGCTTTACTGGCAGAGAGCAGAGTGTGTCTGCGTTTTTCCTCAGCCACTCCCTTATTCACCGGGACAGGGCTGAACAAGGAAGCACGGTTTGCCTTCTGTAGAATAGATGCATGTGATGATTTCGCCTGCACTCTGGAGTAGTTCACATACTGAAGCTGTAGTGTCTGTACAATAATGCATGGTCAACACTTACCACTTGAGTTTTGCTATCGACTTGCTGCAGTTTAGTTTTGCCTGAAGAACTCTAGAAAAGAATATGGAATATAAATTAAAAAAGGGTCAATTACAGATGTAAAATTTAAAATAGTCTTAATTAAGCCAGAGAAGACTGTTTACAAGCTTTTAAGCACCTTCGGTTCTTTGACTGAGCTTCTGTAAGTCTCCATCTGCTTTGTCTTCCGCTGCATATAGGAGTCAATTGACTCCATCTTATTAAAATGTGCCTCATGGAGTTTTTTGAAGTCTACAAAAGAGACAGAAGTTACAAAAATTATTACAGCAGTTATAAGGAGGTCCCTTTCTTTAATATTATCTCCTCTGAATTTTTGGTTTAAGGGGAAAACTGGGTGCCAGCAATAAAAAACAAAGAACTTACTGGGCGTGACAGGCTTCAACAGCGGCTTGCTCTTCCCTTGGTAACGAGGAATTCTACCAGTTTTTTCCACTTTTGGTTTTTCTGGACACAAAATATGAGTTAAGAAAGAAGTTATCGTAAATTTGTGCTAAAGTCAAGATTCCCCAGAGAAAGACAGCAACAAAAAAAAACCCCAAAACAATAGACACCTGAAGGACGAGGCTATTCAAAGTAGGATGACTGAACAGTTTTAAGTTGAATTCCTCTTTTCATCAAACCACACTACAGACCTGGATTGCCAAGCACAGGAGCTTCATCCTTAATGTCAGGCAGCTGCTGTTGCTGCTGCTCATTGCCAGCAACCTTCGTTTTACTGTTGTCAGAATCCTTGGTAGAGGACACTTTTCGCTTCTTAGCACCCTTTGAACCACGTGGTGAAGTAGGTGCAGCCGCTTCGGTGTCACCCTTAAAAAGAAAAACAGATATAGAAATCTTAAATTGTTGTGAATGCAAGGTTTTGACAGTGCAACAAAGTAACCCAATGCGTAGGGATCCCTGTACCAGCTTTGCATATTAGTACCAACAGGGACTGGGGGCTACATATGCACAAAACATACATTGGTGCACAGTCTTTTTTAATATAAACGGTGTTTATCATATGCTATAAAGTTGTGGCTCTGCTAGTCTCATATTTGTGTTTATCCTGTGATGTGTAATACCTCTGCAGCACCTGGGGGTAACGTGGCATCAGTCACCATGGCAGTCTCAGACAACTTTCTCTTGTGGTTTCCTTTGCCTCGACGTGTGTTCACGAACACAGTGGGGCTGGAAACTTCTTCCTTGCAATATGTGTCTTTGTTTTCCTCCTGATCACTGTCCTGTGTTACATTTTCCTCTTGTTGAACAGCGGTATCATTCTTCTCCTGTAACTGGAAAACACCACAACAATACACCTGTATGAAGTAACACATCAGACAGTAACAGAAAAGGCAGGGATGATTTTGCTATCAAACGGTAAAAATAACCATGATTACTTTACCTGCCCCTCCTTCTCATTGTTCTTTTCTTTTTGGTAGTGTTGCTTGATCGCTTTCAGGAGTTTATCAGCCTGTTTCCAAACAAAAGCACGCGGTAGATGAGTATAGTCGTGTGGTTCAAGTTAAACACGAAGGGAAGCGTTAGCTTACATTGACCGTTAGCATAATACAGAGTACCCTGCAAGTCTCAGAGCTAACGTTAACCTCCAAGTTTGCATTGCTAAGTTAATTTAAACAGTACAGTTGCATTACCTTCATGTTAGCTTTAAGCCCGAGCTCCTTAGCGAGGCTTCGCAGCTCGGCATATTTCATGGAGTCCAAATCCATGCTGTGATGATAGATTATCCCGTTTTGTGGAGAGAAATCAGCATACATGCGTTTTGATCCTCATGTACCGTGAGTTGTCTCGGCGCCTGACGGTTAAAACGACTCGGATTCAAAACACAGCAGCGAGGGACATGTGATTGGCTCCGGGGTGTGACCGCGTGTACCTCGCAGCCAATCAAAGCGAAGATGCCCTTTTGCTTGAATTTCTGCGCATACGATGGATAACAAAATTAATTATTTTGACGTGAGATTATTTGCTATTTACTAGCTCTGCTATTTTTATTCGTTTATATGTTTGCAGCAGAACTTCTTTGTCAGTCATTGACATTCATCGCTTTACTTCACGGGCGGCAGTGCCACACCGAACATCACAGCACGCCCCCACAATAGCATAAGTGTCGTCCCCCTCTGCTTACCATGGGTGTGTAATGAGAAATAGTCTCTTAATATACATCCACGTCCTGCTTGAAATTATTGAATACTGAAAATGAGAAGCAAAGAAGGAAAACGGTCTGGAGCGGGGGTAGTCACCCAAAACAATATAAATAATAATTCAGAAGCTGAAGTGGTGATTAGGGAACAAATAAAAAAAACAGTATTAATATGACTGGAACAAAAAAGGAAATAAAATTATCCATTAAATGATCCATTAGTTTTGAGTGCAGGGTGTGGGAGACCAATTATGAAAAATTAGAGGGTTATAACAAGACAGAAGAAATGGTCATTGTCTGCTCTAAACAGCTCTTTCTATGTGACTGAAAAAGCATGGTTGTTATTGTGAATGTTATGGAAAGGAAGAAACAGTCGACCGTGTTTTATTCAACAGAGAGAAGTGCATTCAGAGATCCACAGAGAGGGGCTTAAAAGAATGCACCAAGAGAAATTTGTATTATTTGTATTATTCTAAAAATAAAACATGTGTTTTATTGAACAAGTGTTTGGGGTTCTTTGGGTCAACAAGAGCAGTGGATGGGGTTCATTTGTTTCCTTTTTACTTATTCATTTATTTATTTGAGTTTCATTTGTTCGTTCGTATTTATTGGAAGCGCAGCAGTCCTCACTCCGGATCAGTGGGTGGCGGTAATGAGCCGGGAAGCTGTTTGTCGCCCGCCAGTTATGCCATCCACAGAAGAAGAAACAGAGCCGAAAGCGTTCAAACCTCGCGCGGGATAACTAACCAACAAGTCAGGCTCCGTTAATCACAGCAAACATGGAGTTTGACGGGAGCATGTTACTTCAGTGTGTCGGCGAGGCAGAGCACAGACAGTGGATGACTCTTCACTGTCAGCAGTGCAGCACCGTTCTGGGGGACTCCCTCAGCGTCTGTGGCGAGATGAAATGTCTGGACTTCATCATGTGTCTAAGTAAGTTCACCTCATCTTCGCCGACTGTTGTCTGCTCGGAAAATGATACAAGATATTTCAGCAGCATTATTCAAGTGTTTTACTTTACATAGCAGCTTCATTATCATAGCCCCTTTATCCTCCGCTTTTTTTAAACAATTACATTGAACCGGCTGAATTGGTACTACACACCAGTAACCTCGAGCTATTTTTCGTTTGGGTAGCTTGTTGTTAAACATGTTTCATTTAGGTCAGTCACATGCACGGTATTCCTCGGTGGATGGGGTGCCTGGTTGCCATGGAGATAACTGAGTTGAAATCATATGACCTCTTTCTCTACAACTATTTGTCCATTTACTGAAGACAAACATAAGATGTGGTTTGCAGCTCCAGAAAAGCAACAATAGTTTAGTTTTTATCTATTATTTTTGTCACCCGTGGAGGGATTTTATTTTATTTTATTTTATTTATTTATTTTTACAATTTTTCTGATTTAGTTTCATTATCTTATGTGAAACATGCTGCATTGTGTTATTTTGTCATTCTGTGAAAAGTCATTTTGTTGTTACCTCTGCTAATTTGCTTTCTGGCATGTTCTTTAATGTGTGGTGTAGTGGCAACAATGTATTGGCTACAACAAGTGGTTTGTATGGGGTATTGTACCCAGCCCACAGCACTGACAATCACATGCTAAATCCCAATATATGTCATCTCTCTTCAGGAGTAACCGATGATGTGGTTGTCGGCGATGCAAAGGAGTCTAAACATAAAGGGGAATTGGCTAATTGGTGAGTGGGGAAAACACAAAATTGTTTTTGCTTTCAGAGAGCACCAAATATACCTGTGTGTGTGTGTGTGAATATGTTCAAGTTCAACATATACACCGATACTAAGGAGACAAGCAGCTGACCAATGAATTGTTCAGCCTCTAATGTAAATAGCCCAATATGCCATGATGTAATATGAGATTTATGTTTCAAATACTGATGATCTAAACTACGGCTGGGAACATAAACAGTAACGTTTTTTCAAAAGCTCCTGACCATAGCACACTGACTGGATCAACTTGATGTGTGTGTGCACAAGTCACACACAAAACCTCTATCTTTAACAGTCGCCTTCATGTTGACTGCGAATGGGGAATGAGTGTCTTATTTGTTTTTACAGTTACCTTTTCCTTTCAGCATCTACAGCTCTCTAAAATGTCGTAGCTGCCACTCTGCTGTGGGGAAGGTTATTCACTCAGCCCCGTCGCATTTGGCCATGGTCCGCTCTCTCTTTCTCCTCTACAAAGCAAACATCAGTTGGTAAGCTCTGCTGCTTCTGTGAGCTCAGCACACAAAGCATATTGACTTCTTGTGTACAAGTTTATTGCTGTCTGGAGAGGCTAAAATAAACAAGTGCCTTATCCGCGTTGTCCATTGTATGAACTGATTTCTTAAAGTTCAGAATATAGAGGAAACAGATCTTTTTTTTTTTTAGACATTACATAATTGATTGTGCTCTTTGCCACTCTGCTAATGGTGCTAAAATATTTAGGCTACAACACCTGATCCTTCAGTTCCCTTTTCCCTATTTTTCTCTGCAGTTACATCCTAAACAGCAGCTCAGTGGTGAAAGCATCCACGGTTACATTTGATCTGAAGGCCCTCAGAGAAAGCATTAATGAGGTGAGAACTATATAAACTATATATAACTATATAAAAGTGAGCTGACAAAAGCCTTTTGATTAAGTGCCAAAACAGCATTCCAGCAGACCCAGTGACCTTTGAAACTGTACCTCCTAGATGTTTTGCATTATGTTCATAAGGTCAAGTGTGACTGCTGTGAAAAGAAAATGCTGGCTGGAATGAAGCATGCTGTGGAAAAAACACAAATTCCTTTTATTGAGAAAACAAATCTGTCTCTTTCCACTGCAGGTGAGGCAGCAGTTTGAAGCCCAGTTGGATCAGATGTCTCACATTAAGAGCAGACTGGCTGACAGGAATAGTCTAAGGGAATTTCAGTAGTGTGCACAAACCATCTAGACTGTACCTGGTCCTCTAGTACGCTGGACTGTGTTGTAAATAGTTGTGCAACATTTGGTGTAGGCACCAACAAATGTCGTCTTAACATGCTAATGTTGTTATGTTTAAAACATGTTTGTTAAAGCTGCTCAAGAAAAATGATTTATGGCATAATAAACAGTTAATTCGTCATCCATCTGCTTTTTTGTTTGTGTCCCGCTATAATTATGTTTGCCTGGCTGCAACAGTTATGCTGGTGTGCATGTTTTTTAATCTTTATGAGAGCTGTTTAGCCCTGTTTCCACTCTTTATGCTAAGCTAGGCTACTTGCCTCTTGGCTACCCATCCATACCTAACAGAGACATGAAAGTGAATCTCTTTATCTCTGCAAACGCTCAGAAAAGATAAAAAAAAAAATCAAATGTATTTTTCCCTATAGACTTTACCTTTACATGGTCATGCACTTTTTATGTTTCATTCTATAACAGCACTTAAAGTGGAAGTAAACATCAACACGCAGCCATCCAATTGGCACCATGCTGCATTTTATTGCTGAATTTCTGATACAGATTCTTTTTTTTTTCCCAGTTAATACAAAACCAGACAAGAGGCTCACACATAATAAGCATGCCCATTTCCTCCATCTGGAGTGCATAGTTTCTACACAGTCCACCTCCTCAGTGGAAAAGTTGATCAACAAAGTAATGTCATTAATCATCTGACTGAAGATTTTGTTAATTTTTTCATGGGAACAAAGGTTGAATGGTGTTTTTCAGCTGCACTGTGGCTGTACTGCCATGGTCATGTTTGGCACTACAGAGAGTGAGAGCACAAAAACTAATAACTCTCTAAAATATTCTCCGTTACTTGTTTTGTTTTTGTTTTTTTGGAGCAGTTTAATCTGTAAAACAAGAAAAAACAGAGCTGATGATCAAAGCTACTTCAACATGCTTGCTGTTGTGTCAAACAACTGTCCCCAGGTTGTCGCCTTGCACAGAACATCTGATATGATAACATTTCATTAGCCTAATTACACTCATTCACATTACAAAGTTGGATTATTGCATGCAATACAAATCATTCAGTATTCTGCTAAATCATGCATATTTTTTAAACCCATATATTCATGTTGCTAGATGCCTACGTATAAATTGTGATTATAAATCCCCACAAAGAGCATTACAGGGTTTTTAGAACACAGTATTCAAGACAGGATGATGGTGATGATGACGGTGCAAGTCAGTACGTCGAGAGAAAGTGCTTTTCAAACAAGTGTCAAGTTCGTTCAATAAGTCCTTTGCAGCCACAGAGTTACTGAAAGTCTGTATTTCGTAAAGGAAGGGTGGTTCTTTGATGAAAAAATGCTACCAGAACTGAAATGTAAAGCATCTCTCATGTACCGATTGGTTTAGATTATTGTTTTGGTGTTCAAAGAATACAAGGCAGGGAAATTAGTCTATCTATTTAGTTGGTCATTGTAATACAACATGATGCTACAGCTGTCCTCGTGTATACCTTGTTCTACAGGCAGTATCCCAGACCTTCGTAAGTGATACTGTATTCTAAAGCCAAATGTACGACTCCCTCCTCCAAAACAAAAGTGACTGATAGCTACTGTAGGCATAAAGGAGAGGGAGGGAAATCCTTTCCACGTGACATTACAGAGTCCTTTTAACACTTACACCCTGGCACTAAACTCATGCATTATTGTAGGTTATTGCTTCTAAAACTCTAATCAAATACAATTTTATGGATTAAAATATATCGCTCTGAATCCCAAAACTATGAGGTATTATGTACAATACAATGTCACGGTGAGATCTTAATTCTAGGACTAAAAACACTATCCCTAGCAATTACTTCCAAATCTAAGATTACAGTACTACTCTTAATGTAACGTTTCTCTAAAGGTTTCTATCAGTATCACATCTGAGACTCCGGTCTTGGGAGCTTTTTGGCTGTTGCATAATAACTACCTACAATTTAGGACATCTCTTAAGCTTTTCCCCCACATTAGATAAGAACACACAGCAGTTCTGTTAGAAAGCACTTACTTATATCAAGCGTATATGCCTATATAAAACAACTTGAATTAACACTTATTAACTGCATACGCTGATTGTGTCATACTGGAATTGTATTTTCAATCATGCAACTTATTCTACACCCGAGACGTGAAACAAAAAGGAGATCTTTCATTAGTCTAAGATTTTCTGGGTAAAGCTCTTATCTAAATGTGGTATATTTAAAGGTGTAGTACGTCAATCTGCTAACCGTTTTTAATTTCAGCAACATGGTTTCCACAGTTTTGAGCTCCAGCTTAGTCTAGAAATCGATTTCACTATTTGTCATGAAGCAAGCATCACTACTGGTCATGCATGGCTACTATAATGTTGGCACCACAGTCCCGCTAAATAAGCTAATGCACATGAGTCTATACATATCTTAATGGAAGACATTGGTGATTTTGTTGCTTTCAAACAACTTGTCACTTGTTTATACAATATACAGTTTGGTCAACAACATGACAGTTAAGATCAAATATTGCACAAATCCCGGTAAATATGATTTGTTCATATAAATCCTCTAAAAATGGACCAAAATAAAGTCGGAACGAATGAGACCAGGGTTTCCTTCAGGTGAGGACAAATCCACACTAAGCTTGAATCAAAGGGAATTACAGCTGCTATTTTAGCATTATTATCTCTGCTTGCTGGACACATAGAAATAGCAGTTAGGAACAAAGCAGGTTGTTTGATTTTGCTTTGAGTTTGTTGGGCAAGCCACATCCACTTATGTTTTTGAACAATTTTGTCTGGCCCAATGTGAATCAAATTGTGTGTCTACCTGTGTTAAGAAAGCTGATTAAAAAAAGGCAAAAATGTCTTGTTAAAAAGGGAAGAAATACAAAATAGAGAGGATTAATCAAAGAAAACTGGACCAGACTTTTATCAAAAATGAACTTTAAATACTGCAAGTTGCTATACTTTAGGGGTGTCAAGGATTAAGTAGTGGGAATATTGCCAACTGTCTCCACCTGCGATTTGTGAACACACCTGCAGGCTTGACAAAGGAGAGCACAATAAACCCAAAATACAAAGAACTAAGAGCATGGAGTGGAAAAATACTATCTTGTGACCTTCCTTTAGAACAGATGCATAGAGGACCACAGTTTGAGTGGGTCAGTGTTTTCCTCAAAATGGCTGAACTCATGATGAATGCTCCAAAACGAAAACCAAATTCATTCAAGAATAGTATACATTTATATATAAATATAAAACTGCTGTGGCGCTTGACAACCGTTCAGCTACTTGTACTGATCATGCTCCATTTCACTCTGTTGGACTTGTGATGGCGATGAGGTAGTGCAAGAAACAAAAAAAGAACACCCTATGAGTCGGTTTTAATCACAGGCCTTGATCTTTGCTACAGTATCTTGTGTCGTTACTTTCTTCCCAGGAAATGAGCAGTTACTTCATTATCAAATTGCTTTGATCCAATTACAGAGCATGTGGGGCTTTTTATTAAACTTATTCAGGAAACATCAGTGACTGCGTTTACATGCAGCCTGGGAAAAAATCTCACTAACAATGCCTAAAAGATGGAGATTATCAGGCATTTTCACCAAGAACTGAACAACCCAGCTTTTCAGACTGACTGCAAAGCCAGCGTTTGGCTACAAGTAAATTAAGTTTAGAGTGTGTGTTATCCTGACTGATGATCATGCTGAAACAGGGCTGGGTAGTGGGTGGTGCTGTAGAGGAGTGAGGGCCAACGTCCCAGAAACAGTGGGAAGGAGGGCACCCGTGTCCCAAAAGCCCGAAAGAGGTCATCTTCACTGTGACTCTTCATTCTTTACCTCCGCAGGTCCTGGTGGCCATGGAGG
Source organism: Datnioides undecimradiatus (assembly GCA_008933995.1). Lineage (NCBI taxonomy): Eukaryota > Metazoa > Chordata > Actinopteri > Lobotiformes > Datnioididae > Datnioides > Datnioides undecimradiatus. The sequence goes on along the minus strand of WARS01000017.1, from coordinate 12,938,445 downwards.
TGATCTGCTGTTGGTGGTGCTGGGGGCTGGTATGTTCCTGCAGTCTGGGTTTCACAACTGCATTGCCTGAAAAACCCATCCTAGAATATAATTAACGCATATTTCTATGTTTATATACAGTTTAGTTTTAATTTCCAAAGCAGCTGAAACACAAGACTGTATTCATGATGTCATCTGACTATGGTGACAATTTGGGGGTCTACAAAACAGAAGATAGTGTTACATTTCCTAAAGCCCAAGTCTGAAACAAGGGAATTTCTGGTATTTTTTCCTTGAAAAATTACTTAAACAACCAATTTTTAAAAAAATAAAAAAACAAACAAAAAAAATCCATAACCTGAAAACAGATTATTCATAGGCCGACGTTCATCTAAGGGAAAGAGTTGTCTGTTTTGTAGATATTGGATTTAGTGTCTAAAATCACTGGAATACCATGTGAGAGTGGATTATTCCCTTTGAGCACATTGCAAATTCGCAAATTGAAGAAATTATGCAGAGAAAATGAGTTAAAGCTTGTGCACAGGTCTGGCATGACAGGGAAGCACTGACCTTGGTTTGAACGTCGGGTCCGATATGATGCAGAGGTATTTCCACGGTGGTCCAAGCTGCAGCTGCTCATAATGGTAAACAAAAGCCAGGGGGGTTTCTTCCTCTATGGTGACACATTTAGGTCTCCCAAACCGGGACGGTTGCCGAGTTTATACTGGGAAGAGTGGCTGCGCCGAGTGCAGACACAATTTGGGAAAAATAAACCGAAAACCCGTGGGCCCCCCTTTTCTCCCTCCTCACACCCCGGAGAGGAGACGATCCCCTCGTCCCCTTCTCCGCACACCCTCCGCTCTACGCCATTTTCGCTCTGTTACTACGAGCCAACGGAAGAGTGTGGCGATTGTGCCGGAGACGTGTCAGTCAAAACTAAAGCCCGCCCCGGAAGTACTTCTTCTGTTTCTCATGACAGTTATCAATCAGTGACGTGGTGCGTTTACTGTCACTAAATGAACACAAATACGACCACAGTAAACTAAAGTCTACGGAGTCAAATGTTATAAGTGCGTAGGTATTAATGGTATAATGTATATATTTAAAAGCATTAATTAAGAAGAACAGCCCCATTTAAAAGTAAACTATTAATATACATCAACGTTAGCTATGGGCCTGTCTGAAATGCCAACTTTGGTGCTGTCTAACTGCCCCAACTGAGATAGCACAGAGACAACCAATTGAGTTGATGACATAAAATTGATTAGCTGATTAACAGAGTGAAGTTTGTTGCTTCCACGTAAATTTAACAAGCTGTTTTGTTGGACTGTATTGCTGGCACATTTCTATGTTTACTTAGAAATCGATTAAAACATGATCAATAAATGATGGAAATGTCAGTTGCTTATTAGAGTTAATTTAACAGTCTCCTCTGCCCTGTGCCTAACACATGCTCGTACAATGACAAATAAATCCAGTAACACGTTTAAGAAAAAACTATGTAATGAATGACACAAAACAAGCATGGCACATATTTTATTCAAATCAAATTCATGAATCACTTTAATAATACCTAGATAACATCACATAACATGTGAATCATATCTGATTGATGATCACATAATGTTTAATAAAATGGTCAAGCTGTGGTTCCTGCACTCCGCTGCTGGAGGGTATCATTCTAATGATTTAACAAACTCACATTAAAGATTAAAGGGTCAGACATTTGCACACTGATTCATGTACACTAGCCTGTACAGGAGATATAGGACAGAAAATATATCTTGAATACATTTGATTCTCTTTAGCATCTGAAACTAGTCAGTGGGGAAGAAATGGAGAGACAAATGTTGAGCAGTGCCTATATTAACAAAAATTTCTTGTTAGCCACAAGGAGAATGATCATATAAATAGAAGCATGTCATCTTGACTTTACCTGTCTACAAACTAACTGGGCCACAATCCAATTTTCACCCCACGGCCTGACACGGCTAACCAGGGCTTTATTAGGAGTCAATTTGGAGGGATGGGTGCAACTTTTAGAGTGCAGGCCCTCTGAGGCAAATAAAGCCCAATGATCTCATTCTACAAAAACAGTGTCAGTGTGTGCTCAGGTAGACACACACTATCCAGAGAGATGGCAGCATTTTTCATGAAATCCGCATTCATACCACCAGTTTTAATGTAAATGACAGTGAGCAGATTTTTAACTATCACATTATTCACATCACATCATTGATAATCAGAAGTGGCGTTGACAGGCCCCAGGTGGTCAGTGGCTTTGGAAGACGGTCAAACTTGCTTTGGTTGAAGCCCAACAATTGTGAACAGGTGAATACAATCTATTGGCAGTAGCTTGGTTAATCCTATATGGAAAAAAAACAAACACACAAACATGGCCATAGGTTCCTGTTTACTGTTCAGATAATAACTTACAAAGGGGAACCAAAGTCATGGCACTTCAGTGAGTAAAACACAAAAATCTGTGGAGCAGGTCCTGCTTTGCTTCAGGTGACAGACTGCCTATCTGGCTGCTCTGACTCACTCTGCCTCAAGTCAAAGACAAGGAGTCACAAGATCCTGTCGTTTCAAAATGGAATCACACAAGTTTCACTTTGAACCATTGCATATGTTTACAGACAATGATGCAGCAATGTGCTTAATATCCATGGAACAGCCTGAGTAAACTTAGAATATTCTTACTCACTGCAATAGCAAAAAGCTTTATCGTACCTTGTGAGAAAATCATTTTCCATGTGAAAGTGGAAAAGCAGTGGTACTAACTGTGACCATCTCAAAGTTTTCTAATAAATAATGTTCCATTACTGGGAAAAAAATACACAGTGACATTGCATAAAATAACCCAAGGCACGCAACATTTCCCTTTGTTTACAGAGCAGTGCAAAGGCAGAAACTCAGGACCTATGACATGATCTACCAAATGCTTAGTCTGACAGCATGTACTCGTAGTGTGGGACACGGCAGCCTGCCTAGAAGCTGAATGAGGTTGTGTTCTGACATCAACTGACACGTTGAAGCTTTAATCGAAATTTTTAAAAAAACAAAAAACAAAAAAAGCAACTTAGTGCAGGAACCGGATGCTCATTTTCTGTTCCACATCCACCTTCTCTAGCACCTGAGGAGAATCAAAACAGAGGTTTAGGTACTTGTACTTGTTGCCGTTTCTATGGTGTGGTACTGTCATTTGGAATGAGAAATCATTGTCAAAGGAGAGCACACTGAATAAAAGTGTTGGGCAAACACAATGCATTTTTCTAAGTACTGTAAATTAAATATTAAACTTGTTCGTCACACAAATGAAGAGACATGAGCAGATGAATCAGTTTAACGTAAAAGAATATATCCTGTCTATCTTATGCTCTCATAGTCACAGTAGTTCTACTTCATGCACATGCAAAGCTATCCTGTACTGTACACTGTAAAAATATACACTATGTGCACATGTGGGAGGTGGTCAGAGCTTCCCATTGAAAAAAAAATTCACCCTTCCAATAGCATTTATGTTTCTACTAGTTTAGAAGAAGTACACCGTAAAAGGCCTAAAAAGTAAATAATAAAGAAACATATACAAGTACACAAAAGAGTTGTTTGTGTATGGAAATATGGCCTAAAGCTTGCCTTGATGAATTCATTGAAGGAAATGGAATTATCTCCATTTGTGTCAGCTTCCTGTATGGTCCTATCAGCAATGCTGCCAAGCTGTTCGTCTGAAATGTTAACACCAACCATCATCCGCAGGACCTGTAAAGAATGAACAAAAAGTCCCTTCATGGTTAATGAACAGCAGAGGAAAACTGGTCCTGGAAAATCAGATCAAATAAAAGTCATAACGTTTGCCAAGACAAACCCAGAAATGTTTTAAATAATAATAAAATCATTTTACAGTTAAATGGCAAGTAAACAGCAGCCGAGCTTGATAACAGGAATTACATGATTATAAATGCAGAGGACAGATGCACTCAAACAGGCTGAGTCGCACGCTGAAAGTGTTAAAGGCTCATGCAACACAGCAAGTGGGTCATGCAGACATGTTTTGTGCAAAACAAGTGATCTGTCTGAGTCATTTAAACCCGAGCCTATAGCAATTACAGGTCACTCAGTGATACCAAAATCGTGATGGCTTCACAGGAGGACAGCAAATAACATAGAGGGATGTCAAAATACAGGACATTAGACAGTCTGGGAAACATCAACCTGTAGTTAAGGTGAGATATCACATCATTATCAGTGCATGGGTAAAGTCCTCTCATCAACACGGAAATCCCTCTGTCTGTGCTTCATTTTGACAAGGATATTGCACAACAGAATTGGTTCCTTTGTTAAACTTGTGACATGACTGAAAAGAAAATATTGTCAGAGGTAATAATAATGGATTCCACGATGAAAAGAAATCTTATAAATGTAATCATTCACCATTTGACTGATTTACTTATTGTATGAGGCAGCTGTTTCCACAAACTGTACAGTGACTCATGGTCTCATTTACATGACAAATCAGTCCAATACCTGCAGCAGCTCATCACGAGAGATTTTGTCATCCCTGTCCAGGTCATACAGGCGGAAAGCAACTGTGGAAAAGAGAAACAAAACAAAACAAACACAGCTCACTTCATGAAATACTGTGACTATTTATGATACAGGTCACCAGTTCCACTGGGACACGCCTGTGTCACAGAGATCTACTCTTACAGAGCAGCTTGTTTGTCCTGCTGTTGAGTGGCTCGCTGGTGGTGGCGTTCTTATTCTTCTCATTGTCCTCAATAGGTCTGAAGTGAGCCAAGGTACGCATGAAGCCTCTGAAGTTTACCTGGTCCTCTCTAAGACCCAGACACAGAAAATTGTACAGCAGCACATCAAACAGAGTGAAAGCAGACTTTCTGGAAAACAGACACAAAAGAAACTATGACCAACTCCTTAAGTCGGCTCAATTTACATGTGCACTTGTTAGCTGTGAGAACAACACAATGAAAACTCAAACTGGCCGTAACTAAACACTATTTTAAAGAAAAAAAACACTCTCTTCCTCTACTCTCAATTTTTCTGAAGCAAACAAACCAAAACCATAGCAGCAGGAGTAGATGTAAAAACATTAAAAAGCCACGGCTAAAATTAAGACGCCTACACATCTGACTTTTTGGGATTTTAATGATACATCTCGAAAACATCTGGTTTTCAACTTTCAGTCTGATAAAAAGAGCCAAACAAATGCCAAATATATAGAAAGATGCTGCGGTGGTCAAAAACCCCAGCTGATGTTTTTTTCCCCCCAAACACAGAATTGGCAGAAAAGACTGGGCTGCTCAAGTCTGCAGTCAAAAGCCACAAATGAAAAACCTGATGGCCTCGGTCAGCTTTGCGTTGGCTGTGACTCAAACCTATAATGCACACTCGTGTGAAAAAACAAGATTTAAAAAGACAGCGGACAAATAACAGGGACAGCTCACCCCTCGGGAAAGAATGCATTGATGATTCTGTCTCCCAGCGGATTGATGGCCAACTCCGGGATCCTCTGGAAGTCTTCCCGACTGCAGACAGGAGGAGACATGACCAAAATTCAATTCCAATACAATTCCAATGTTTGTTTTTTGGTTTTTTTGTTGTTGTTGTTTTGTTTTTTTTTAAAAAAAAAACAAAACAAAACAGATCTTAAGACTGTGATCACCTTTAAAAAGACATGACAAAGTACAAAGCTCAAGTATCTACATCTTTATGATTCTTTAACACAAAACACAAATACAACAACACAAGATGATCAAAAAACAAGGTGGCAAATAAATATTTGTTTTATTCTGGAATTAATTTCATTTTGAAAAATACAATTATTTTTTTTTTTTAAATTTGGGACTCTGTCAGTCTGTGAAAAAGTTCTTTGGTCCAACAGCAGGAAGGAAGCTGGTCAGCTGAGATAAATGTAAAATCTCACTGTTGTGGCAACTAATGGATGAAGAGAATGTCACCTTGGGAGAAATGAGAACAGAGAAAGAACAAGCAGAACCAAGAACTTGTTATGTATAAACACAAAGTCTTTCAAAAGCTCTGTACAGAGATCTCTTTTTCACCCTTGAGGGACTGATCCACAAAATCGACACTCATTGCAAGATCAAAGACAGGGCTGTGCCGGACCAAGTTTCAAACTAATGTCTTAGCAGCCTTAATCATTACTCATTTCTTCAGCCATTGCTTGTTTTGCCCAGACTGAGGGTAGAGCTACAGGTTAATCACAAACTATACAAATATCACACTGAGATGGTCTCGGTTGAAACCTCAGGTAATAAGCTGCATGAAAGATTTCCTTATGACACTAAGATCCGCCTGAAGATAAGCGATGTTTTATGACTTTAATGACAATTCAGTGTTGCTTCCTTACTGGATTTCCATTTTAGTACTTTCAGAAAACAGAAATCACTTTAAAAATATTATGCTGCAATATGAATAAAATTAATTTTAACACTCTTTTTAGTTTGAAATGTGTTCAAATACTTACACTACTCATTCCTATGGCACTATTTATAATTAATGTGCCATAGGAACATAACAAATTTGTTGTTGATGACTGCAAAACTTTTATTAATGAAAAGTGAAGTAACACAGAAAGAGACAAAACCAGTGTAAGGCAAGAACGACTTCTAGTATCTTCATTTAATACCAATTTGCATAGATGTCCCTAACAAACTGAATTATTGGTGTCTTTTCACAAGTATTTAAATCACTTGTCATTTAACTACCCGATCTGTCCTCCTTTAAAGACAATGTCAGTCTAATCATCAACAGCATCTGGCTGCTGTTGCCCAGAATGCGTTCATTATAACAATGCTGGTTGTATTATTGCTTACCTAAGAGTGCCGTTTTCACCTTTATCCAGGCTGGTGAAGCGACTGTACAGGCGTGTGATCTGACTGTGGGAGACTGCAGGGAGGATACCACAAATTCACAATCAGATGACCACAAGATAACAGGTACACAGCACTTCAGCGAGAAAGCACTTTTCACACAATTATTAAGATGTATCATCGTAACTTCCTTTCATTGCGCGATTTAGGGATTTTACTGATTACAAGGTAGCTTGCCGCAGTGACTGTAACGTTACAGTAAGTAGCTAATGTGTGACAGTCCTCATTTTCATCACAGGAATTAGTCTGAGCTCAACTTACAGCCAGTCTCCTTCTTAATTTCCTCGATTTCTTCTTCTCGGAGTAACGTGGACGCTCTGGATCCCATGGTGAAACGTTAAAAACGGTGCTATAAACGAGCAGACTTGTTACTAGCCCTTGCGCAACCTCACCAACTGTGACAAACCTCGATCCGGACCTGTGTTAAACTTAGCAAACAAGCTAACGGAGCAGGCTAAAACCGCTTCAGTTGTTGTAACGTTGGTCGGTTTCCCCTGAAGGCAGGTGGGAATTAACAAAGCTGTTACAGACAGAGTCTGAGCCAACCGACCGAGTCTCGTCCTCCCTGGGGTGTAGCTTGGTGGACAGTCTGCTTGCTAGGAGAGATTTACTGTGCTCCTTCGTGTTTTCATGTTACCAATACCCTACCAGTGCGAGTTTAGGTCAGGTTGTCTTCCTGTTTTAAGAGGGGGGCAGGAACTAATCGAGGCCGCCTCCCTACCACGACAGTCTCCACGGAGATAGGTAGCGGGATTTTTGCCTGCTTAAAATGTTAAACTAATGCATTTTCTATAACTACATGTGCATTTAAAATACACATTATCAAGACGACTAAACAAAAAAGTTAATGTTCATAATTCAAAGTGAACAAGCCAGCATCTAGTTGAAAGTTTATAGGTTCCCTCCAGTCGGGCTAACGAGACGCTAGCTGCGGAGTGGGAGATCATCCTACTAGGGAACCATCTCAGCCATAACATCAAGTAAGCCCTTGCGCTCAAACGCTAATTTCATGCTCTAACAAAACCCCCCACAAAAATAATAAGAAAACAACGTTATTTTTAATAATTACTTTCAACGTATGCAAGATCTATAGGCGTGGGTGCACACTTAGAGGCTACTGTATTTAACGACATATTTTCATATAATACCTTTCAATTTTAAAATCAGTACAGACTGCAGGTAAATAAAAGACATTTTTTGGAACAAGTACAGCTGTATAATATAACCAGTTGTTAAAAAATAAACAAATTAAATGTCCCTACTCTTTTTATTTGAAGACGTACGTGAAAATGTTGCCACTAGATGTCACAATTAAATTTTTTTTCATGCGGGCTTTTATTACACATTGCAGCGTTAGCGTGATGAGCGCACATCTCCTCTAGCCAGTCAGCCAAATCCGTGGCACAGTAACTTGTCTCAAAGGTCAGTCGAGAATGGCATTATTTTTCCAAGTATTTGGACATAAGTAATATTTACACTTACTAAAAATGATATGACTAATTTTGACTTGATGATGGTGCCAGATGAAAACTTCTGGGAACGTTATGGCAATTTATATAGAAAGGGAATTTGTGAACCGAATATCATGTCAATCCATTCAAAACCGAAACCTCATGCCTCATATACCTGCTAAATAAATCACTTTCCCATGAGTCTTTGTTGCACTTTGTGGTGCTGATTGATTGGCTTAACAGCTTTAAAACAACCCGGATGTAACCAAATTAAACCCTTTTCATACTCATGAATCTTATTCATATCAGTGATTATTCTTCCTGTTATCAGAAGGTGTCATGGAATTGCAGAGCGAAAATGTCTTATTTGACCTGTGACATATGAAGCTGTATAACACATTCACTATATAGCTTCTTTCTAAGATGTATTCAAGGCATCATCTGGTATTGATGGGCAGAAGACTACAGTTCTACAATGGCATTTGGCAGTTGCTTTTATCCCGAGCAACGTTTATATAGAATAGGTACAACATAAGCAAGGATCTAGTTGGAAAAGCAACGCGGACAAGTGCCAAGATGATACATTTAATGTGGACAAGCATGATTTCCGGTTTGGACTGGACAAACTGCACTTCAGAATCCTCCTCACAGAGAGAATCTCATGTAAAATGTATCATGTGTTGACACTTGACATCATCTCCTGCAGACTAACTTCTCTTAATTTGTAAATAATACTACTCTGTCAGTTATTTCCACAAAAACTCTCATTCTGACGTAAAGTAAAACATGCATCCACAGAATCCATAGAAGTAAAAACGTGCTACTTCAGCAGTTTTGGTTTATCAGATTTTTAATTTAAGATCCCAGTGTGACAAAGTCTCTTGAGGTTTAACAAACATTCAATATTTAGTGGTATGTCCTTTACATGTCAATCATTCATTCATGCAAAAATAAAGCTGAGAGCAGAACAAATTCACATGAATCCCACATTATATTTGTTTATTCTATGGTCCTAAAAACAATCAAAAGCAGTAAAATATCATCCACAAACTGTTCACAGCAACAGGGAAGCTCATCATAAAAACAAGTTTCAAAATTCTCAGTAAAAATCAATAAACGTTTTTTAAAAAAGTGTTAGAGTGTTGATAAAACAATAACGTCAACACCATGACAGATTGACTGATTCTGAAGCAGTGCAAAGAGAAGCTCCGTCTTCTCTGGCTTTCCCACATGGAAGAAGCAGTTTGATGTGAGGTTTTCATTGATTTCCTTTTACTTGCTGAAATGACACACTGAGTCCATGGCAAGCAGGATGCTGCAGAGTGACACAACAAAATACAATCAAGATACAAACAAATGACAAAACTTCTATTACTTTAACTGGTGATGAACACATATAAGTTTTAATTACTTTAATAGACTCTATAATGTCGGTAAACAGTGAAAAGTTACAAAATCCTAAAGAAAGAGGTCTGCAAACTGTTTCTTTTGTATGACCAACAAAAAATATATTATGTGGACAGAGGTATAAAACTTAAAAATGAAGATGAAAATAAAACTAATTTTAGAATTGCAGTGCCATCTGGAGCTGCTAGCACTTTGTTGAAAATGTTTAGAATAATTTAATTTCCTAAAAAAAATTCATTATTAAATAAATCAACTTATGTGTGACAATGTCAAATTCTGTAGCTTTCTAAGTCAAATTTCTTCATTTTTTCTGACAATCTCTCTATTTATTGTATGTTAACTTCCCCTTGGATTGTTATTACCATACCTTAAACACATTTACTACATAAATAAAATAATAATAACTTTAAAAATGATGAATTTGGTATATCAACCCCAGCAAAACTCTCAATTCAAAGCTGACTCTATTCTGTATTCTTCTTATTGTCAAAAGTCCCATTAGAAATACCAAAACCTTCTTCGTATTTGTTGTCTGTCCCTCAGTACTTTCTGATTTCCCCAGCATGTTTGTGACTCTCAACCTGTTAAATGCTAAATAGCCACAGAATCAACATTTAAAGACAAACCTAACCTAATATAACCCAATATTCCACTGTTAAATCGCTATGTAGCTTTACATAACCTTTATACTTTGTATCAGATAAATAAATTATATTTTCAATTATACACAATGTTACTAACATTGAATGTGGCTAGTCAAATGTTATCCTTCTAGCTCATGGCTGAGCCAAAGGGTTCTGTGAGCTGAGTGGACTATTAATATCTCACATAGTTTCACTGCAGAGGAAGCTTATGGGATAGTAAAGACCATTCCAAGTCTTAATCATACCCTCAGGTGTTACCAAGGTAACTGAGTTAAAATTATAGCTATATACTTAGAGTGAAAAATTTGTGATTATGATTAAGAAACACATAAACCTATTTTTTCTTTCAGAAAATGGACTATGTTGTTCCTTAATTCCTGTTGTGTCTGACTGTGTCCCTTACTAAAGCAAGAAAATAAATAAATAAATATATACATAAATAAATTTAAAAAAGACATCCATCATGGCAACCTCTCTATATCAGATTGTTTGTTACCCCCTACTCTTAAAAATCAGAAAGAGAGCAGAAACAGGAAAGCTGGGGAAAAAGTAGGTAATTAAGTGTGAAGTAGACTTTACTTGTCAGCAGAGTATCCTCTCTCACACAGGTTCACCAGAGTGTACAGATGTCTCAGGGCGTATTCATACTGAAACACAAGAGGACATCATGTGCGTCAGAAACATCCCCACAGTCTGCCAGACCAAAATATTCATGACCACAGTTTGTTTCTTTCATTGTATTTGTGGCACTCCAAATGTCAAACTGTCCCAGAGAAAAGGGATTTTTCTTGTGAATGAACTCACACAGCTGCATGAAAGTACTGAGGAAATGATTGTATTGTAGTTACACAGTGAAGGATTTCTTATTCAGCAGGCTGACAGGTATTAGATTTGAGCTGAAAAGAATAAAAGCTCAAACACCTTCACGGACCACTCTGCTTTAGATGTTTTTGTCAAAGTATGCAGCTGCTTGGATTATAGTTATGTTTCCAGTCCCCTACATGACCACAGCTGTATTACTAAATGTTTTGGTCTGATGACTGAATTAAAATGAGCTAATGTGTTAATACATGAGACTGTGGTTTTCATTACGTTAAGACATACTAATTCAAGCTTGTCCTGCACTTGTTTCCTCATCAGTCACTCAGATCAGAGTCAGCTGAGTGCAAAAAAGGCAAATGAATGTTGGTTTCATACCTACTGATGAACAGAATGTGAAAAGAGTTTCCTCTTTTTAAGCAGAACTACACTCTTGTCACATGAGTAAGTTCCAGCCATAAACTACAGTGGAATCCTGCCACAAAACTGACTAATCAACAACCCGTCTAAAAAAAACAACACTTTCTTACTCTGCACAGAAAGGGAACGGTCAGGGTTAAATGTGCAGCCCTACCTCAGTCTTGTGCCAGTTGAAGCATTTGTGTTTGTAGTGGTTGACGGCTTCTTTGTAGCACTTATGCTGTGTGAGTTCAGCTCTGTCGTTGAGAACCTCTTCAGCCTTGAACCTAGAACCAGTCACTGTCTCAACAATTTGGTGCATTGTATCAGCCAGCATCTCCCTGACCTGTAAGGGCGTACACACACACACAAACACGAGAACTGTCATGGTTCAATCTGTGCATGGTTCAATAATCCTGATAAATCTGTTTTGCACAGCACCCTTGCAAAGTCATCCACAGGGAACCTGAAACATGCAACATACAAACACCAGAGGCTTTGTCAGTCTTTACCTTGAGGTGGACACTGATCTCCATCAGCATCCCCCTTGCAACTCTGATATCATTGGAGGCCATCAGCTTCCTCTTGAGGATGGCCAGAGGAACATCTGGGCTCGGGGTCAGATCCAGATTTGTAACTGGCTGCAGGATCATTGGAGGAGCAGGCTGGCTGTTTGCTTTACCCTGAAATGCCATAACCTTCATGTGGGCCATAGTCTGTAAAGAAAGTGAGAAACTCAAGTTAAAAATCAAATGACAGTAAACCAACATTTTTAAAAGCACAAGTATTTAGTTAACTCCACATTTTCCCACCTCAGCAGTGCTCATTCACTCATTCATTCTCTCACCTTATTTCCATACTGCATGACGTGGCTGGTGTTTGTGTGGCTCTTCACAATCTTGAACTGCTTCAGCAAAGTTTCTTTTCTCAGATCCTCCTGGAAGCAAAAAGAGAGACAAGAAACGTATTGGAAATTATGACAAAAATATTCGTTGTTTTAAAAAAGGTTCACTAATTTCCATAAACAGCTGGGAGCTGTAGGGTTTAGCATCAAAAGGAGAAAAGAGACTGCTGAGGACCATTTCCAGCTGTGGATTAATACACACTAGCAAGGATTTCTCACAGGAGGATGGTGTTTGTGGGATTTATTCAAAATATTCTACAGAACCCATGTTTCTCGTAATAAATAAATGTTTGTTCCACAACAACAAACGAAATTTTAAAACAAATAACAAAGCAATCTTTAGAAATAATGAATTTTTTATGAATCACTGATTAAACTAAATTTGTTGTCTGTTGAATCAGGTTTCTGTTTTGGGAGACTTGTCGATTACAGGCCCACATGTGCCATCACTGCTCATGCAAACTTCCCACCCAGTTCATATTTTCCTGGTTAAAAGCAAACCAGTGATGCTGCTGCTGGAAACGTTCATCGCTTCCTTTTCCTGTTCTGAAACCAGGTGTTAGGAACAGAAAATAAACCTTTGGAGTTGATACAGTCTGAGCTATTGTACTGTTTGGCGACAGAGTTGGAAAATTAAAACAATAAATTGCATGAAAGGTGACTAAAATGTCAACAATACATGAATTACTTACTTAGTTTAAAAAGTGTCTAAAATGGCTCTAATAGAAACGCAGCACTCTGAGGTGTCATTTGAGACGAACAAGCAGAAATCAGCTGAAGTTGGTTCAAAATGTAGTTTAATGCTGAGTCAGTCAGTTTGTACATGCGCGCTGACAGTAGCTGAGCTAACACTGACAATCTCTACAGTTTCTTTACACGTACTGAACTCTTAAAAGCTATAAACTGTAGGATTTTCATGAAATTAACCCATTTTCTGATTCCTGCTTTTTTCCCCCAACAAAGGCCATTCAGTGTTTTTACATTTACATCAATCAACCTTCAAACAGAAACATTAATGATTGAAATCTTATCTTAAGGGCATCAGCCTCACTGCTCAGTTATCCTCACAACTCCACAAGCTTCAGCTGGTTTAAACCTAACATTTTCTTTTGCTGCCAGGTAACGCTGAAAGCACACAACCAGTGAAACACCAGGCAGCCTTTATTACGAGGCTGTGATGGGAGAAGCATAGTATCTGTCATGGAGATTAGCCTTGACATCCTATAGGTTACAAACTACAGATTTTTAACTTCCATTTTCATTCTCATAAAAAGATTTTGTGTTATAAATCACGACATGATAGCATTCAAAACATCACCAACCACATCAGAGTCCTCCATCCAGTTCACGCTGTACCAGTCTCCCAGGTACGTGTCCCTCTTCTCGTCATAGTAGCAGGCATAAGAGGACTCATGAGGGTTGGCTGCTGTGGTGGCGTACACTGAAAGACAGAGAGATTCATCTGTTAGGCTGTGTACTAGTCTGGTAGGAAATTGTAATTTTCAAGTAGGAAAACCTAAACTTGCCTCACGTGTCAGTTTAACAGCCTCAGAAACATTTAAAGACAAACACGTGATGCTCTGAAGGACAGTTTTTGAACTCACTCAGAGGTTACTGCAGGGTAAAAGACTGAATATGTTCCATATATTAATATAATTATATAATTGAGATCACTCATCTTCGTTTAGACCATTGAGGGAAGTATGTAAAAACCCTTTGGTTTAGCAGAACCCAAACCATGTACATGTCCTGTGTCAGTCCTTTTGTTTGTCACATGAGAGTGTCTCAACTGTCATGCCAACCCCTGTGTGGCTAGACTAAAGGACTGCATTTAAAACTAAAATGCACGAAGAGCAGAACTGACCTCCCTTTACACAACACATGATGTAATAAGCGTAGATAAAAACATAAAAAAGCCTCTGAGCCCAATCCAACACAGCCTAGTAATTCTTTGAGTTGTCATATAAAACTCAATTTCATATGTAGGTGAAGTCTAACGGTCACGAGGAAGAGTCAAGTTCACGTTTTCACAAGTTTAAGTTGTCCAGTGATTGACCTTTTATATTGATTGCAGCTTCTTTATCTTTCACTTTTACTGGAAAGTGCTTCAGATGAGGTAAAGTTCAACTCACCGTCAATGTCAGCAGGCAGGTGATTCATCATTGACCCAGACTCACATGCCTCGATGTAGAACACCATCTGGGAGAGAAAACAAAACAAGATTTACGGCCTAAACCTCCAGCGCACACATGACAAGACTGTACACGCTTCCCACAGTATGTGGAGAGGAGGGTGGTAAAAACCCCCCCCAACAAAACACATACAAGCCCGCAAACAACAAACAGCAACATGTTGCAACACACCTTTTTGTATTTCTTATTTTTGTGCATGTACTGAATGGCCTCTTGAAGGTCTTTAACATGGAGCTGCAGATAAAGAGAGAAAGAAGACAAAAATACATTTAACTGAACAGTTTCAGAAGAGGTAAAACACCATGTTACGCTTGTATTGATTGATCCTGCTTAAATATACTACAGTACCCACAGTATACGCTAACTGTTATACTACTGGTTGTGAGTACCATGCGTCATGGCTGCCCATCAATTTACAATGTCAACGTCACGGTGGGACAGGAGAAATGCTCTGAGTCAGCAGGATTTACCCGCTGAGTCTTCTATCATGTTTTATGGTGTAGTATCAACTGTTGTTCATGTGCAAATGTGCTGTATGTCTCCACACAGTAAAATATGTCAACATGTAAAAGATGTTTAACTGATGTCAAATGAGATAACTGTCTGACAAAAAGATCAGCAGCATCAGAGTGGGTTGCTGAGGCGTTTAATGCAAGGTGCAGTAGGCTCATGAGTAAACATTAGCAAGAGGAGGAAGTTAAAAAATGCTCACGTCATCATTAGGAAAGGCCAGAATACCAGGTGCCCCGTGATCAGTGAAGTACACAAACACATGATCGTTGGGGCCACTGCCGAGAAAGGAGAGCAAAGTTAGAAAGAAATATCTTGATGAACCTGATGTTCTGCTGGTGTCACGCCTTTTATTTGTGTCACTTACCTCTTCAACACTTTTCCAGATCCACCTTTGGCCTTTGAGGCATCACCCTTCAGCACTGCCAGGAAGTTCTGTGGGGTCACATCCTGTCCAGGAAAACCACCCAGTCAGGTGAGAAATTAAAATATTTGCTTTAGACGTCAAAGTCTCTCTTCAAACAATCTGTCTGAATGTCAAGAACAATGCAAAATATTTATTTGAGGGCTCTGATTTGCAAATTTGTACATGCATGACACACTCACATCCCCGGTGTAGTCTTTAGGAACTCCGTGGTACACATCAGTGCCGTTCGGCCTGTTGATCAATATCCCAGGGGTTGGGTTGCTGAAATCAAACGTGATTCAGGTTTACAGGGGGAAGTGCAAATGGCTGGCAAAGCACTTTGGAATGATGACAAAGCATCAGATGAATGATTCACCGATCAGATGACATTCAGAGCCTCACTGCACTTCAGGTTTTTCCCCCCTTCACTGCACAATCACTGTCTGTATCTATCAACAACCAGGACACTAAATCTGCACTGTTGCAGTAATTCATGGATAGTTAAACTGTTTTCTCTGCTTCAGACATTTTGTAAACCAAATGATCAAGCATTTACATTAGGTTGATGAAAAACATTCCTAAGAGAGCTTCTACTATTGATTTTCTGTCTGTATGACAAGCATGCAAGGTGCACTCTTGCCCCCATTGTTCAAAATACAAGTTCGTTATCGACCATAAATGCATGTTTGATAATATCAGACACACAGGACTACGATATAGATATAAAACAAGTCAATATTGCATAACTTCTCTCCAAAAGTTGACCGACATTATGTTGAAGTATTATGACACATGGACGCATACGCCAAATCTGCATGTATACAGCCAATTTATTGCTGAATGGCCATGTTTCTCAACTCATTGTTGGTTCTCACTGTTATAACAATCTGCCATAGAAATAGTAGTTATACTAGAGCAGAATGTACAGATGATGAACATTTGTGTGGAGATCATTAACATGCAGAGTTTACATTGCTTTCACTCTTGTCTCTAGACTCTACTTTAAGACTTTATTTACACCTGCTATAAATTAAATGAAGAAGGTAGTCACAATATGAATTCTCAATATACATGCTAAAGTTCATAATATACTGTGCAAAGTGAAATATAAAATGCAATGGGCCACTACACCATTCAACCTGCTCTGAGAAGAGGAAAATCATGAGTCTCACCTTATGACACCATTTGCAACAGCAATCTTAATTCTGACTGAAACTGGTTTAACTACTAGTTCTCTGTCCAGACAACATGCCAGCAATATAACTCCGAGTCCTGAGAGAGCACTAAAATGAGTTCCTTGTGACTCCTCTCAGTGGGTCTCTTCAGCAGTTTGTTAATGGTGCTGCCTGCTCTGACGGTGCGCAGGGCTGACGTGCCACAGCAGCATGAAAAATACCAGCATGTGTGTGTGAGATTGCTCTGTGTTACACAAATGAAACTGCAAATAAATGTTGTCATTACTGATGCATCAACTGATTTTTCACTCTATTAGTTGTTAATAGATGCTCAGCACAGTTTCCTGAAAGTCCAAAACTGAAAACACAAACAGTGTTTCTGTAGTTCAAAGAACAGACAGAACGATACATCTTCGCTATATTGAAACCAATCAACTCAGTCTCAGGACTCCCATTCATCCAGTTAAACTCTTATCCTCTGTGCACTTGTAAACTTCATTTTGTACGAGGGGATCCATTATTTGGATCAAGTAGCTCAAGAAAAGTGTGTCAGATCTGGTAGCTACAGATGTTATTTTACTGTGTCAGACAAATACCTATTCAATATTTAAATAATATAACTATTAACTCATACTTGCCTTATTTTAAGATACTCCCTATTAAACAGTTTGAATCAGGACTTAAATCGAAATGAAACCATCTAATTCCTGGCAAAAAAGTTACTGTTAATCAACCAGTTGACAAGTTATTGGAAAACAGAACTTATCAGCTCTTCTTACAGATAAGTAAATAATATGCAGTGGGCATTATTTCAACAGATTTTCTATGGTTTCCTATGATATGACCATCAAATGACTGTGTGTAACTCTTAACAAGTAATATAGCACCTTAATAACAAGCCAGATAGAGACTGAAATTTTACTTTTAACGGAATCCTGTGTAAACAAATTCTAGGCATTTCTGACTATATAAAATTTTAGGAACAGTGTTCAGTAATAGGCTGGAATTTATTTACAAAACCACCTAACATGCAACTGGGGAGAAATGAATGTAAGGAACTACCAGAGCTAGGGTGGATCTTTTGTAACACTTTGGGGAAAAGAAGAAGTCTCTATGACAAAGATCAGATCAGCGGTACAGAAACAAGAATGTCAACTCACGCCTCATTCTGTGCCAAGTCATCGTACATCATAACCACAATCTGCTCATCTGGGATGCCATTCTTGTGGACAATCTGATAGGCATGGCATACATCGGCCTGACAGACAGAAAGAGCATTAAAGTGGACACTGGACAATTCAAGGAGATGGAATATCTCAGGGAGAGCATGCATTGTGATGAGGAAGTGGCTTATCTGAAGGGAAAGGTTATTCTTATCAAACCCAATGCGGATTATAAAGAAAACAACTGAGTCACACACAGTTTGCGTTTGATAAGGTGACATTGTGGCAACAGTTTCATGTATATTCTCCGTGATACTTCCCTCACCTGGTGCCTGTAGTTATACCAGCCATTGGAGCCTGCGACGATAACCACCCAGTTTTTCCCAGCGTCTGTTTGCTGGGAAGGAAATGCATTTACCAGCCCGAGAGTCAGGCCGAGCAGGACAAAGGCGACTGACTTAGACATGTCCTCGTCTGATGTGGGAGTCCTGTCTGAACGACTGGGGGAGATAAAAAGCTCTTTAATAAATTCACTTTGAGAATAAAGTTGTTGTTATATGTTATCTTGATAGTAACGAATAACGCCAGGTAAGGGGAAATATAAAAACACAAACACGCCACCTGACTGCCTGGGTATCACATGATCAAATCCATTCTCGGAAGCTAGCTCGCTAGTTGATAGCACAACAAGCTAACAAAACGATACACTTTTTAAAAAGCTGACAATGCCACAAAGCGGTTAAACTATCCCAAATGACTTACAGCGACATTAGAAACAGACAAAGATATGACTTTTACCTTCTTTATCTCTGCGGTGGTGGAAGGAGCCAGCAGTGGAGGAACAACATAAACATGTTCAGCAGGACTCCATGGGACATTTATATGTGACGTCGGGAAAACCAGTTGTTGGGAATTCTATGTCAGCAGCCAATCAGAGGGCCCGGGGGCGGGGCTTCGCTGTAAACTGTCGTGGTTGAAGAGCAATAACACGTCTGTAACATGAACCTGTCTGCTTTCCTGTTTAAACGTAAACTGTATCAGCAAGACTTAAATGGGCTTAACACTATTGTTAAATCAATCCCTTCTTTAATCAAAAACACCAAGGATTGATTTACTAAAAGAGAATAAATGCCATCAACTTCACTGCATGTCAGAGGCACATATTTTATTGCACAATTTATTTCTTCATTGTAAAAATGATTTTGTTTCCCTTAGATTTATTTCTTTGGAGCTACTTGATTCTATGTTAATGTTTAGTTTTATTCAAATTTAACATATGTGAATATTTGTGTATACATTTTCTTTATGTCCAGTGGGGAGGGGATGCAACAGCAGTTAAGTATACAATCCTGTATTGTAGGTTGACAATAAAGCCGACCCTTGAACCTGGACAGCTGCTGTTACTAGTGACTTTGCAGAATAAGAATTTTTAGACAGCATCCAATCATCTGCTTTCAAAATATATTATGTTGTTTAGTGCACAAAGTGTCCTTCTTGGGTCATTTTAGTCATAACTGAGTCCTTAAAAAGTCCTTAAAAGAGTGTACATGTGGCAGAAACATCTGATAGTGCAGTTTAAATATCTTTTAAGGCATATTTGTCATAATGCTTGTGCGTCATTTTTGTCTGGTAACAGTCTTCTTTTAAGAGCATTTTTTTTCTTTTTTTGTTCATTTGGTGTTTCAGTATTTATAAAACAAACCCTTACATAATATGTAACTTTTAGTAGACAACCTTTTGCAAGTTACCATGTACACATCCCTGCATACTTTGCTTTTTAAGCTGTTGTGTTATCTGCCCCCTACATATGAGGTGTTCAAAAACATCAGACAGCTAAGGCAAAGTGTTCTTCATGGTCTCATTGGTGCCAGTAATGTGTTAGTGTAGGGTCTGACTTATTTGGAGATTCAATATAATTTAAATTATAAGTTGCAAAAAATAGCAAAAATGAGGAAGATGCAATGTAAGAATATGTGATGTGTTACTTTTCAGACCTACAGAGACATTAAAAATGATCAATTTTGCAGCATGTTACGCAAAATGTTCCTCAAAGAATATTAAAGTGGGGAATATCATATGATTTATATGACTCACTGTGCCATAAAAAATGGGTTCATGGGAACTCATAAAATTCCCATGAACCTGCTGCTTGTCTCTTGTGCTACTTTGTATGTATTTAACAAAAAGTCCCTGTTGACATCTCAGCTTAGTGTCCATTTTGTTTTTTTCACAGATGGTAAAGATGATGAAATTCAATAAAATGATGCATCAACAATCAGAAGAGGCGTATTAAAGATGTCAGCAATAAATCAAACTTTTATTTCTCCATATAGAAAAGAATTAAGTTAAATAGTGAAACAGTCCATCAAAAATTCGGCATCTAGTTTTCAACCAATGGTCCTTAATACATTATCCTTTGTCCCAAAATGAAAAAGAAGATGTAACAAAGTGTAAATACCATGTTCACAGTAATAAATATCGAAAACAAAATCTTTTATACATTGACATATATATATATATTTGTGTAAATATATATATATTTATAGATATAGATATAATCATATACAGTAAAAAGTTATTTTCAAGTTTATCAAACAAAATAGTAAAATAAAAATGGCTGAAAACAGAATGACGATTGCATTTTTTCATTCCCAAGGCATCAGTAACCATGGCCATTCAGAGTCTGTAATAAATAAAATGTGATATTATCTAAAGAGTGTAGTGCATCACTGTAAATAAAAAAAAAATTATAGTGCAAGTTCTTTTTTTTTTTCTTTGCGCAAAGTAATCTTGCAAATTTCAAAGTAATCCAAACGGAATGACAAAAATGAAACAGAGCAGTGTGTTGAGCACAGCACCATCAAGTCTCTGACTTCAATCTGCACCACAACTTTCTCTGTAGTCTTGGCAGCAAAAAAAACATGATGAAACCATGGCAGATATTCAATACCAGGCATATTTTGGCAAATTACTTAAAGACAATCAAAACACGCACAAAAAATCTCCACACACTCTTTTACACTCAACTCTGTCAGAATTGCCAACAAAATAGTCGATGAAATGCATAGAAATTAATTACCAGTAGCATGAACTAACTTAAGGGTTTGTTTACTGTCATGCAGCATTTCTGAGACGCAAAGCAAGGCAGATACTGTGGATGTGTGTTGATGCAGTAAAGGATCTTAGATGAATGTATACTCTGCCACTGCTTGCACTTTTCCCTGGCTTCCTTTCCCCCTCAGCAATAAGGAACAGGGGAGGGGGGAGAACTCCCATTTCCTGTTTGTCTGCAGGCTCCTGCATTCTGCTGAAAGACAGGGAGGTCTGGTTTCGTCTTAGCACAAGTTCATGTGTGTGTCTGTCTGTCTATGTGATGTGTATGATGTGTGTGTGATGCGTGTGCTTGCTTGTCTCAAACCTCTGCACCCAACTCAATGACCCCAGTCTCAATAATGGGCACTAGCTTATCTTCCACCTGTACCAGCAGGATGGTCTTGTCGATATGGGAACGACTGGCTGGGTCACGGCTACAAGGCACCCACCGGTGAATCACCTGCAGAGGGAAACAGGGGAGGCAGCTTTGTGAGAGGAAGCATCCAATGAAATTTATGACGCATTTATTGCAGAGCAAGTAGGTCACAGAGGGAGTTAAGGGCCAAAAAATAGGACACGAGTACAAACAAGATAATCAAAGCAAAATCACATTCAGAGCGGAAGAGGTCAGAGAGTGACTGAGTGTGTGTGTCAGCTGCCAAAAACAGTGACATCAGGACAGATCATATTTACTTGCCCATCAGTCCAAAATGAGTTAAATGAAGATAAACCTGTTCACAGTGATGTGTAAATAAAGACTTACATGTCCTTCCATGCCCTCTGAGGGGCTCCAGTCCCTCCAGCAGGTCCGTCCTGCTCTCAGTCTCATCGTCTCATCGGGCCACTGCAACTCCTTCCGCTTCGATAAGTTGATGGTCTCCAGCACATGACTGACGTCCACAATCTGAGCGACATCAGACAGAAGCGCCAGAATTAAACATCACTGCACGACTCCAGCAGATGATGACTGACGTGTAAATACATTCTATAAGCTCAAATTCGGACGTGTTGACACAAGCGCAGATGGTTCAATTAATAGCACTGAAGTATTTTAGGTTTTATTTAACAGACTAATAAGAAGCAAGAAAGGTTGAGGGAGTAAGAGAAAATATGAAGGCAGCAGAAAAGAAGTTTCTGTTCTTGCAACAAAAGATCATCTTAGTGGAGTATTAATGTAATTATAGGTTTAGTGGAAATATGATAGCTCCTTCTATAAAAGGGCCCACACTTAAATTAGATGCATAACAAGACTGCCTTTCTTTCAGTCTCTGGGGCTGTACATGAGCTAAACGCTAACATCAGCAGGCTAAAATGCTCACAATGATGATGCATGGTAATGTAATGCAAGTACAATGGTTACCATTTTCACCAAGTTAGTTTACTGCACCAAAGTACAGCTGACGATGATGGGAATCACATGACAGTTGTTTTCAATCATAAACCAAAGTACTGCATGATATGAAATTTTGACCTTCCAATCACCAATCACCAATCACCGGTGATGTAAAATACATCACGGCCAGTGAACCAGGACTGTCTCACCAGACACCAGATTTAAAAACTCAAAAACAGAGAGAGATTCAGCTGGTGGTGAAAGGCTTAAGCAGCATGTGAGAACTTGTTTGGTGAGGGCCAAAATATGGCAGATGTTCATTTACTTGTTGTGAGGGCTGCAGTGTTGCTGCGTACATTATATGACAGTGAGCTAAAGATTGGAGACTAAAAGGCAGACTAAAAGTTATAAACACAACAGAGAGAGCGCTTGGCACAGGTTTCTGTTTGCTGATTACCGTGTGACACTGAAACAGCTGAACCTCACCAGCAAACTGTGTCATTGCTCTTTTTGTTTGTAGTTAGTTTTTACACAATGTTTACAAACCTGTACTCTGTAAGAGATGTCATCTCTACGCACGGTGGAGACAGTGGGGTTGTGTTGTTGCGGGTGGTGATGATGGTGATGATGCTGGCTGAGGGGATCAGTTACTGTGCTGCACAGGCCGTCGTTGCCCAGGAGGCCCACCAGCGTGTGGCGTTTGCAGGGAGGGATGCTGTGGCTGGAGAGGGAAGCGGAGGGGCCGGCGGGGTCAGAGGTGGAGCCCAGCCGGAGCTGCAGGGAGGTGGGGAGCGTGCGCAGAGACAGCTGGCTGGTGGAGGAACGTCGGCATGGCTCCAGACCTGTTGTGGAGGTGCGCAGGGAAGAGTGACGGCTGCTGCTGTAGCGGTACGAAGATGACTGGCTGGCAACAGAGGCTCGAGCAGGAGAGTGGCGCACCAAACCCGACTGAACAGATTGCGAACTCTGACTGGTGCCTGAACACAAGGAAGATAGGTCAGACAAAGACAACATGTAATCAAAGGAGTACCTCAGTAACTTAATGTGGCAAACTCATAGAATTTAAGGACTTGTGAAAGAGAGGTTTAAAATAGAAAAACTGATGCAGAAGAGGTCAGATTTTATTGACTTGTGTGGACATGGCTCCAAAAATCCTTGCCTATGAAAGACCCTCATCTTTCAAACTGCACAGCCCAAGTTCATTAAACTGACTGCTTCTTAAAAGTTGAGTTTCACACTCTTTACTCTACACTTTTAGAGTCACTGAGGCTGCCTAGATGCAGAAGTTCTCACCCAGAGCATGCGGCTGATACGAGTGGGAGGGGGCGTGTCCCGAGTTCCCACCCTGTGACACCGAGCTCTGCTGAGAGTCGCCTCCTGTCCCGTTCCCACTGCCACAGGACAACCCCCCTGCATCTGAATCCTCGATATTCCCTCCGCTGTTGCACCCAGCGCCACAGCCTTTCCGTAGCCTGCAAAAGAAAATGTGATCATCTCATGATAGTTTAACAATACTCAGAGGAAGAATGAACAGAGAGCACAGGGTTGGAATACAAATACTATTTTTAATATTAGCACCACAGTGAACAAACCTGTGCCAGGTGCTGACAACAAAGTTTCGGATATTCCCGATGCTGATGGGGCCTCCCAGGATGTGTCCAAGCTGAGGGTGCGAGTTGCAGTAGGAGGTGGTCAGTGGAGACACATAGATGGGATATCCGATGGGCTGGTCACAGGAGGAATTGATCATGTTTCGCAGAGCCTGCTTGGCATTCTGAATGCTCCCACGCTCTGGATTTCTGTTTCTCAGGAACACCAACTCCTGCTGCTGCCCTGCCCAAAGGCCTCGGACACATTCCTTATTCACCTGCCGCACAAGAGGTTAAGTACTTCTCAAGCATTGTGTCTTAAAAACAGGAACAGTCAAGGACTAATTTGAATCTCTTTCAGTTCTCACCTTGATGACACGGAAGCTGAGGTACCGTCGATTCAGCATAATGATCTTATACTCATTGGTGCCTTCGTCAAGGACGTGGCGCAGGGCGAGGAGGGACGGGGCATTGGACAGCACTGCGCTTCTCCATGCAGGGTCACCTTCATGAGCGATGACCAGGTTCTGCTGGTGGCTGGAGATGGCTTCAAAAAGAACCGCTGGCTCATCGTATTCGTCTGGGGACGTGAAGTGGTCCTGAAGGGACATGTGCAACATTTTGTTACCGATGAAAAGACACCATGAGAACTAGGTTGTTTTCTCGTGGTTTTGAAAACATGACACCTGCTCATCTCACCTGGTGTAATTTGAGGGACATTCGGATTCCAGGCACCACGACTTTCCTGAGCAGTTCCATATCTGCGAAGATCCACTCGTCACGCACTGAGGAGATGCGGAAATCTCCCTTAAATAATGCATGAAGTCCATAAAGAAATGACTCCAGATTGCTGTAATGGAAAGCAGAGGAAATTAAGTTCAGTCATTACTCACAAGACTGAAAAATGAATGTATCTAGATTGCAGACAGGAAAGAAAAGGTGTGTGTGTGTCAAATGTCCATGAATTTGCTTCATCTGCATAAGTGAACTCTCACTCAATCCTTAAAGCTTTATAAAAGGTTAACTTATTATGATGGAGATTACTCAGTAACCTGGACATATGATGGGCTGCTGTTCCCAAAGCTCTTCTTCCCAGCACGCACAGGCCGAAGCAGAGCAGCACAAGAGCCGAGTCTTTCTCACTGTCCAGAGGCTACAAACAAAGAAAAGTTCATCATAGTCAGATCTTATTAGGAACAAGTGTACCTACAAATTGTAAATATATTTTGAATGTACGTTTTTTTCTTTGCTTACACAAATGGCAGTGCAGCATTACCTTAGCCCTTCGAGAGTTGCAGTACTGGATCCAGCCCAGGTACACTCCACAGAAACTGTCCCTGGAGATGCCTGCGAGCCGATGGTCATAGTCCTCGTCGATGTTGGGATTGAAGGTGGGATCCAGGTCCACGTAGTTCCTCTCTCCACATCCCCGCAGGCCATCCTTCATGGTCTCATTAGCCAGCCACTCTTCCAGTTTGGGTGAAGCAATCACATAGTAGATGATACCCTGAGACCAGGACAGGATGATGCATTTAAATCATATAAACATAAAATACTGTGCATTTAAAGAAGTTTGGCCTTCTTTTGAAGAGTCTAGCTGGATCACACTGACCTTGACGTAGTAGGTGGTTAGGATGCGTCGTAGATCGAACACCTGCAGCATGGAGGCGGCACTGTTATCTGTGATGCTGTAGCCCTCAAGCACATATTTGGTGACCAGCACCTCCCAGGCCAGCCAGCGCTGTCCAAAGGCAGCATTGAAGGACAGGATGTGAGGGAGGTGGCCCGGCTCACAGCAACAGCAGCCCTCATCTTCCTCCACCCCCTCTGTGATGGCCTCAACTTCTCTCTGCTGGCAGTAAGTTCCTGTGGAGTAAAATAAGCGGATTAATATGGGCAGAAAACCGTACACCACAAAAGTCAGATTTCAGTCAAAATTCATATGAAGGCTATATTTTCTTTCTATAAACTGTGCAGCAGCCCCGACTGTAAATTGAGAGAAATCCCCATCTTATCCAACGCATACTGATGGACTGCTTTAATAACAATATTAACACACCAGACAAGGTTGTAAAACCAGATTATATTTTCAATGGGGACAGTTGAGAAGCTGCTGACAGACTGCTGACGGCCTCACAGTGTGTCACATGCCTGTTTCAGCAGGTTTGTTGTGGAGCAGAACACTATGCTGATAAAGCACACACACAGGTGTGTTTAACAAGAAGATAAAACACGACCGGGTTAATACGCTGGAACACATGTCAGAAAATGAAAACAGAGATGGTGGGCAACTGGTTAATGATCCTCAGTCTTTCTCAATGAAGAATGAATTTGCTCATTTTTGTCAAGTAGTCTGTAGTAGTTTTAGTTTGACCAGTTTGGCAAAACGGTTGGTGGAGTTTTATTAAATCTTGATAAATATGAAGTGGTAAATCACTGAAAGAAATGACTCTGAAAAGAATGACTTGATTTTCAAATACTTTAAGAGTTGTTAACTCAGTCTATTTACACTGCACCAACCGTTCAAACTTAATATGTTTGCACGCACGCTAAGTGGATGTTATTCGCATCACTTAATTATAACACACAAACCCTCTCACCTCTGAACTCTAGCCCTCGGAGCTGAAAGGTGACGAGGCCGTTGCCGATCTCGATGAGATGCACCAGAGCATTTAGGTAGTCAGAGGCCAGGATGAAGCAATCCCCGGTGCTGAAGTTTCCCCATCGGCCCAGGACGAGGTCGCCACACAAGCTGTGCTGCAGGGAGCGGGTAAGATGTTCGTAGAAGATGGAGTTCAAATTGTTGTCATCAGAGCCTGAAGAAGGAAAGAAGGATGATGAATAATGAACAAAGGGAAATCAGTATAACTCACATTACTGCAGTATATGTAAAGCAGTTGACATCGCTAGAATACACAGAGATTTTAAAGCTGCTTCTTCTAAAAATATATTTCTTTGAACCTAAATAACCAAAGATGACTTAAATTAGAGCAGAGATTCCCAAAGTTCCCAAAATGAAATTCTTGTGTCAGATATTTTGCTACTTAAAAGAAATGAGAACAGGTAAAACAAATATTACAGTGCAGAGGTCCTTTGTGTTGCCAAATAGACTTTAATGGGTAACTTATCATTCTTAGGATGACTAAAATACCACGCCCCCACCTGGATTTCTGTCCAGCTGAGAGGCCAGACGAGTGTTTGAATGATCCACCCTCTTGGTGCTGCAAACAGAGAGGATTGAAACGCCACACATTTCAGAAGCGTATTAACCACAGTAGTTTTGATTTGAACATAAAATAGTCCTTTTGTAACATTTTCCCTACTTGTAGTCCCTCTCCCAGAACTTGACGGGACGGACGTAGGAGGTGATGAAGATGGCACTGCCCAGGAAGGGGTTGAGGGGAGTGGAGAAGACTGCTGACACAACAGCCTGCACAAACAACATGGCAGAGTCTGGGGGGGGGGGGTCAGGTCAAGGATCATGCTTTGTATCTGGTGTCCATGTGTGACAATGCTGAGCCACACAGGGGTTTCTCATGTTTTGCCAACCATTATGTCTATACATGAGGCAAAGACACAGCTGAAACAGCGACAACCAAAACTATATCAACCTCACAAAGGGAGGATTTACAGTAGTACTAAGAAGCTGGAAAAAAACAGTCTGCCTATGAAGCTGTTGACTCAGTGTATAGTGTATGTGCTGATAAACGACAACAGTGGAAGGATACGAGGCACAGCAAAGGGCTGAGCAAAGGCGTGGAAGGCTGAGCCCCATGTGATCTGCCAGGGGGCAATGTAGGTGTAGACAAAGTGCAGCTTGTAAAACAGCTCCCACATCTGTAAATACAGAAAAAAGAAACAGAAAAAAGGGAAAAGTACATCAAAAAGAAAATGCAGGGAACTTCAGTGTAGGTAACAGCATAAATATATGCAACCAAAGATAAAGCCTTGAATAGTACAAACTGTGAGTACAGGAATTAACTTTATTCAATTTTAATGATTACAGTGTTTCAGGTAGCAATAAATACATGCACGCTGTGCCTGTGCAGGATCAGAGCAGAACTCATTATATAGTCCCCTCACCTTGCTGAAGACGATGGACATGAGGAAGAGGTCAAGCAGCAGCGTCTCAGACAGATGGCGGTAGTCGAAGGTGAAGAAGAGGACGGTGAAGAGGATCGTCACGTACTGGTAGGTGGGGCTGCTGTAGGAGGAACGGAGCAGCTTCAGGCCTGCCACTGTGATCATCAGAGCGCCGACCCTGGAGGACATTTTGAAAAACATCAGTGTGTGAGTGTCATGTCTGTCATCATGACAACATTAAAGCATACAAATACATTTTAACATATCTGAACTTTATGTAGTAGTCGTAAGCTGACTGTCAATAGAACAGTTAAACATTTTTTCATTTTACTATTAACATCACACTCGTGACTGTATCTTAAATATAAAGCTAGAGCCAACAGCAGGATAACTTAGCTTAGCATAACATAATGAAATTAGGGACACGGGTAACCTAACATGGTTAATCAGTTCTTATATAAAAAGCATTTTCATTCATTTAATCAAAGTGTGATGTTGCCATCTGATACAAGTAGCAGAGCTTGTTATTAAAAAAGATGATCCACATCTTAAATACAAGAGGATTCTCACTCTGTATCAAGTCTCTTTGGACTGGCGAGCTCCCTGGCGCTGCCACTCAGCTCATTAAGGATGACGAGCGGGTAGAGGACATTCTTTTCCACAAAGAGCAGCCACACGTGAAGCTTTTCAAACCACATCACATGGGCTGCATCTGACGAGACAGACAGGTTAATGTCATTATGGGATACAGCATGGTTGAAATTGACAACTTTTGAAAAACAAAAATAACATAGTCGAGCCGAGCTGTACCTTGCAGTGGAAACAGGCACGTGTGACTCTGTACTTACCCCTCACTTCAAACTGATAGTACTCCTTAGTTTTGAGCAGAGGGTGAGAGAAGCAGTACCAGGGCAGCTGCTTACGGACTTGAGGCAGCAGGTAGTGGGTAAGCAACCCCACCGTCCCCAACAGTGCATACAAGACATAACTGAGGAAAGGCTGAGGGAACACAGAGACCAGTGGAAATTAATCCTCATGTGCAAACACTTTTCTTGTTTTTAAGAGTCACATCAATAATTTACAGAAAATGACAGAAAGTTTGTGTGAAACTGTAAAACTGAGATCAGCCCTGCACTGATGAGAATATATTCACTGTACCTGCAGTGCAATAAACACTGTGCTGACATGGATGGCGAAGTAAAGGACAGCGATGACCACACAGACGATCAGGTCAGACTGCAGACGCTCATTCTGTGCATTGAATAACCCACACGCAGGAAGAGATGAGATATTAAGACATAAATTCAACTTTTAAACAACCTCAGCAGCTTTAACACTGTAACTCACAACTGAGGCTCTGAGCTTGTCCGGTAGAGGGTCCTGTACTTCTGACAGAGGGTCCTCTGGGTTCTTGTCTTTTAAATTGGGCAAAATCTTGGACTGTATGAGCGACCTATGACACAAGAGGGAAAAATATTAACAAACACCACAAATACAAATACTGTGAATCTCCAGGGAATGTGTAATCACTCACTATTAACAATGCAACCCTTGTGTGAAGCAGCCTCACACCTTTTGATCTGAACATCTCACTAAATCCCAGAGATAATCCACATGTGTATGAGTGAAAAAGTCAGAGTATTTATTAATATAAAGGTTTTTCTAGCAAGTGAGGGGCAAGCAGTAAATGAAAGATATTTCTGATGATCTGTTTTCCCCTTTTTGCAAACCAGATGGGTGATTTCACCACGTGTGAGAATCAGCGCCAACATTTTTACACACTCTAAGGCAATATTTGAACATCACTTTAATATTTATTTCTCTGAGAGGTCAAGATAGCACTAATATCCAGGACTGCCAAGGTTTGTTGTGCAAGGTGAACTTACATGAGGACAGAAGGGTCGCTGCTTTGCCGACTCAGGTGGTAAGACACTGCCACCAAGAGGCCGCAGAACACAGAAAATAACACTGGGATGTGATGAGGCTCCCAGGTCTCCTGAGACACACAGAATAACAAGGTTTTAATAGATTTAATGACAATTATGACAATATTAATGTATCAGGAAAATATGATGACATTATTAAAATATTAATTATTTTTTATGCTGATGTGCTCAGGTATATGTCAAGTAAAAAAACAAAACAACTCAAACTGACACTATTATTCTCAAATAATGTCCTGATGATCCACCTTGTGTTTTTTCCAAATACGTTTCTGGTTTTAAATGAAATGTCAAGGATATTCCTCGCAGCCTCACTATACTACAATACACTTCACTACTCGGTTTTCTGTTTATTAGCTCATCAGATTTGTTTTTCAACTCAAACTATTTGCACAGTTATCGGCAAGGGATCGGATTCGTTCCGTTTGTCCTGACATCAGAAATGTATCAGCATGGGTTGCTGTGGTAACGACGTAGGTGTCAATAGCTACCTACGCTGGTGACGCAGCTTTCCAACACGGAAGTATGAGAAATGGAGATCCATCATCTAACTCTCCAAAGAATCACGCTGTCAAGTTACAGTGCAACAATTTATTTTCAGCATCTGTCAACAGACTGTTCTCTCTGCTCGGCTAGGTACAGAATGGATCTTGTAAGCTGCTCAGCAGCACTTCCAGCACGCTGGATTTGAGTTACATTGTGAGTGATACAAACTTTGAACTGCAGTTTTTGCAGCCACACTGTCTGAACAGAGATGCATCAGTAGAAATCTGCATGAAATCACACTTTAAGCTACTTTTAAATGTGGCTTGGATCTGATTTGAAAAATTCGCATTTAATGTGTTTTTTTTTTTTTGCTGTACACAAAATTAAATCATGTCAACAAATAGATTTGGGCTGCACAAGGCCCATCATACCTGGTAAAAATAAGCATGAGTCAACATTAAGTTTTACTGTCTAATTATGACACAGAAAATATAGCCTGGTTAGCAGATACTAAAAGTTCTACATGATAACACTGTTCATCATCAACAATATGTTTGGTTATAAACTGCTGGTATCAATCAACAGATGAGCAAACAAGGTGAGTTAAAAGAAAAAACTAATCTTATTCTCTGCCTAGAATATTACTTGGCAACATGTTATTTTGACAACATCAAAGCAGCAACACTGATGGTGTCACACACACAGTCTTTAAACACATGAACATTTTTTAAAATATACAGGGGTCTTGCAAGTTTAGAATCTGGAGGTGAAGTGGTGGTTGTAACTGACATCAATTTATAGTGCATTTCTCCAGGAAGATTGCCTTTAATTACAGTGGAATGAGATCTAGTTAATTACACTGCATCCTAGCTGGCTTTGCTCTTACCTTCAGAGCTCCGTAGCAGAAGCCATAAAGCAGAGCAACGGTGACGATGCTGCGCAAGATGCTGTACAGCGCTGACAGGAGGCTTGTGGAGGCTGCAGAGAGCACAGAGAGCACAGAGAGGATGTCAGCGATGAGGCCACTCAACCTGACAGGCACGAAGCCAGGCAGAATGCAAATCAGCGTATGAAGCCTGCCATATTATAATATATAAAGCAAGAGTGTGTATGGTGTCTATTGTCTCATTCTGAAGAGGTCACAGACACTCCTGTGCAGAAACTGTGTATCTGTTAGTCACTCACCATTGCCCCCAAACACATGGATGTCCAGCTGCTCAAAGAGGTACATGACGAATGTGTTGACTTGTGGCAGCAGCCCCACGAAGAAGATGATGGGAAAACACAGAGTGAAGACTGAAGACACACATCCAGACATACACAGTGAACAGCGGTTCATTTTGTCAGTGTGACATAATAAAACATTTATTTACACACTTTCCATATACATCAGCTTTCACATGACAGTAACTCGGTGTTTATTGTTCTGCATCCTTGACTGTGAGCTACAGTTACTGGTTCATATTTGTGCACAGCTGCATGTCTCTTGGATAACCCTAGCAATTAATGTTGATTGTTGCTTGATGAAAGGTGTTTTTAATACTCTGTAAACAAATAACTGATGTTTTCAGTAGAAAGACTGTGGCTCACACGCGTATTACACATTCTTCTAACCAAAGTTTAATATGTCTTTTGTGCTGGAGTACTGGATGTGTATTCTTTTTGTGTGTTTTCCAACAGATCTCCTACCTATTACCCAAAACTTGGTCCAGCAAATCAAACCAAGCCTAACTCAGACTTGATTTATTACCTAATAGTATATTTTCACCGTTCGGTGTTTTATTCATATCATTTTGGTTGCTTTATTTTTCTGTTTTTCTGTACAACACTTTGGAAAATGCCATACAAACAAAAGGAAGGTTATGAGTTTATTTCTGTAGTTAAATGCCACGGGGCGTACACTCACCAATGACAAGGTCCCTGGCCGAAGCAAGTACCAGGGAGCTGGTAAGTGCGACTCCGTACAGGGTGAAGCGGGATGAAGTGGTCCTCAGACTGCCGTAGTGGAGCAACCAAATGAGGCCACAGCACAGGCAGAAGTAGACGGGCCGGCTGTATGCTATGATACGATTATGGCCCTGCAGGGACAAGGGGGAGGATGATAATAAATGGCTCATTATAGAAGCTGGCTTTCCCTCTGTGGTCCAGTACAGCTCAGTATTCAGGACTTTAAAGAAAAAAAGGAGAAAATACTAAAATACAAATAACGTTTCATGTATTACATGTATATACTTTTTAGACTACAAATGGCTCACTGCTTATTTGTGGAGCATAATACTGCCAAAATAAGGGAGTCAATTCCCACCATGCCCTACAATGCTAAAAAATCTGGGCCCTCGTGATACCCTGTGGATAAAAACACATCAAATTGCATTAACTACACGGCTCAATAATATAATCATTCTAACAAGAATTATCCACAAAGAAAATGTAATTCTTGATATTGGTGTCATATGAGCCCTGGGGCCAGTGACACAGGTATAAACAGAAATAGCATCAAGTGTAAGGTTTCACAAGAGAGCAAGAGAGATAGAGAGGGAGGGAGAATGCGTGTCTGCAGTGTGCAGGTTTCAACCCAAGAGGCTATGAGCTGCCCTGCTTTCTTAACCAAAGGGAGCACAAACCAATCAGATTAAACGGACCAGGTTTGCTCAAAATGTGTCAACACTGTCGTGAAAGGGAAAGGAAAGAAGTCCTCGAGGTGAGACGAGGAGAAGGAAGAGTGGGGCGACGTGAGGTGAACAGGAGAAAAAGAGAGGGAGTGAAAAGGAGATACAGACAAAGAGAGAGAGAGTGAGCTGTGGTCTAAACTCTGGCCAGCTATTTAAAGCTGGTGCCTGCAGCTGAGTAGGAGCTGCATTAATAAAAGACGCCGATTCAGAGCAGGCTACTGACGCAAGGGAGGGAGGAACACACAAGACTCGCAGGGGGAAATGCAACATCATTTTCTAGAACCAAAACATGGAAGAGAAAATACTGAATAGCTACAGTTCATGTTACACATGAAAGGAAACTGATTTGCCATTTGTCTACTCTCAGTCTAGCGAGTGTTAAAATCACTGTTGTTGCCTTAATGCTATTTCTTTTTAACCCTTACCACACTCCCAACCACTGGCTGTTCACTATGTGGGCTACACAGGAAATTAATGATCACCAATGAGATCACCAAGCCTTAACTATAGGACCGCAAAAATACATTTCACATTTTACTTACATGTCGAGGGGAAGAGGAGTCTGGTTGAACACTCTGTCAGTAAAGAAACACAAAGGTGAATTCATGGTGACTATTTTACTCTTAATGTCATCAATCATTGTCCTACAAAAATGTATTACTACTTCATAATTAATAATAAAATTTCTGTTAAACCCAACCAAAACTTTAATAAAAAATGTATCATGTGTTTCAGTGCTCAAACAAAAAATGCAACTGATTATTTTGAACAAGGGTTCTTGCACTTGGGGTTCAAGTCTAAAAAGGCCATGCTGTTAAGCTGTGGATTCACCTTTAGTAAGGAATACTGGCAACTGGCAATGACGAGGCAGAACTGAAAGACCCAGATGTCAGTGAAGAAGCCGTGGACCAGCAGCACTGAACCCAGAAAGGCCACCAGGACAGCCAGCATGACAGCCAGCACGTTCTCTAGAACCTCACGGTTCCTGGAACACAATGGAGAAAAGTCACAATATGGGTATTTACCATTTACACTGTTGGTGTTGTCCTTTTTAAAGCTTTGAGGTATCTAACATTAATATTAGGCAATTGAGTACACTTTAAACAACATGGGCTCAGCATATCACAAGCTGCATGCAGCCTAACAGTAAGGATTTTATATTTTCTAAATATAGAGCCAAATGACAGGAGAATATAAGAAAATATATGTATATGCTCCACAGCAGATATATTTAACATATTCAAAGCATTACTACATCAAAGTTTTTAAAGCTTAGACAAAGGCAGTTTACCTAACCTCTTCACTGAAAACCCTCCACAGAAATGTGACATTGAAGGAACCTATACAATGTGTGAATGGTTCATTTGAATTTCTTTTCTAGGGTATGTCGCTGTCTCAAACTTCTGGCTCTTGTGCTTTTCATCAGTCAGAAACTGTGCCACAGTCCTCTTGGACTGTCCTAATAATTTCAGTGGGGCTGACCTGATTAAATAAATGGTTAATGCTGTGCTGGGCAGAATTTTAATGAGTAGAATCTGCAGATATAACAGCGTTATTGGTTTCAAAAATAAACTGAGGTTCCAGCTCAAAAATGCTCAAGTACACAACACAAGAAAACTTGCTGTTCATGTGTTTAAGAGAAAAGGAAAATGAGGTCACAGTAGTGATGCACGTTATCAGCTTATTACAAGTAGTCTGGATGGGAATTGTCCTTGGTAATGTTATCTCAGTTTTTGTCACACCTGCCTAAGTTGTCAACACAGGCATCAAACATGGTAGTAAACACATAATGTGAATGTGAAGTCAACCACACAAAACATACTGATGGACTGAAGTTTGACAAACTCTCTCTGACTCTGGGGCATCTAATCATAAAGCTTTGTCAAAATTTAGCTAAAAATAATCATGTTGGCTGGGCTGCTATACCTGTCAAATAGTGCCAGCAGGGTAAGCCGGTCAAAGTGAAGGCCGACCCATAAGAAGGGGAGAAGCCACAAGCGGTAGTACTGCCTGGCCTTGCCAGCAGCAGCATTTGCTGCAGAGTCTTCTTGTCCCAGTGGTGCATCCTGCAGCTCCGGGCTCAGGTCTCCATCCTGCTGCTCCAGCAGCTCTGGGTCCATCGTGAGCAGACGGTTCAGACGGATCTGAGGGAGGGAGATCTGTCCCATGGTCAGTCAAACTTATTCATGCTGCATTACGACCAATAACTCTAGTAATTTACAAATGTGATTTAGACAAGAACAGGAAACAGAAGTATAAAAAGAAAGCAAAACGGTTAATACCGTTGAGAGTGGATAAACAGAGAAAATATTAGAATGAAATGTTTTTCTCTAAATTCAACTGAGACCAGTTTGGCTGTTATGCTGGATAAAGACTGTACCACCAGCATCTCCCCACCCACTCTCAGCCATCTGGATTCTTGTTGCAAAATGGTTAAAAAGCTAGCAACAGATGATCAAATGTACTTTGAATGCTCATATAGAACAATTTGAGTTAGATAGATCAGTAGGTGGTTATAAAAGGTTCTGAAACCAAAAGAAAAACACACCAAGAACAAAAAAGCAAAATCACATGGGCACACACATTAACACACACAGACACACACACATACACAGGTTGGGTACTCACCAGGTCATGAGGGTAGAAGCGAACTGAGGTAGAACTGGAGAGGTGGGAGTCGGTGTCCCTGCAGGGCATTTGACAAAATGAGCACACAGATGAGACAAAAGCACCTCCTGCACTTACTGTATTAAATAATGATTCACTTCCTCATGGCCTGAAAATAAATAGCCAATAGGCTATTTGCTCTGGTTTTCTACTGTACAGTTGTGTTTTTTTAAAAAGCTAAAATCGTGGAAAAAAAATCTCTCAGCTATCTCACATACACACATACCAATGGAACACAACAAATAGCAAAATATGCAACAAAATCCAGCAGGAGATGGATTGGACAAAATAAAAAAAGAAATGAAAAACATTTTTGGCGTGCCTTTAGATAAACCCATGTAGGGTTTAGTCAGTTTAGTTATAGGTCACGTTTAATAACAGCAAAAGTTGACCAAGCATTGCTTCTGCATGTGCTGTGTTCTTTAAATCCATATTCATTTTATTTTGCAATTTATTTAAGGTCCAAATCTGAATCAGAGATAAAAATGACAGAGATTTCAGACAATAGTAAAAATAGTCAGTGGGGACCTGGAAGAGTCTGTCAGGCCAAAGGTGAGTTCTTTTGTTTTATTCTCATTTAGCACAACAGAGGCTTTTTTGCCATCCAGGATTTTCCATCCTCATGGCAGTTTAGAAAAAGCATGGTTGATTAAATTTCACTGATATGAAAGGAAGTTAAAATGGGTCATAGAAATGTCTATAAATGTAATTTTCTTTACAAATGTTATGTTTTTGAAACACAGTAAACTGACTTAAGTCTCAAAACTGTGTCTAGTTTAAAAGTTCAGTAAATGCAAATAAAGCAAACACACGAAAATAACAACAAACGGCATTTGCAAATACTGCACTGCTATCCTCTACTATACTTGTTACCCGAGATGATTTATATGCTTGTGCAACAACAACATATAGCTGTGTAGTCTTAGTTATTTAGCAACTGTAACACTATCTCAACACAAAACTGCATGTATCAATAATTAAATGATCTGTTCCCAGTGAAGAGCAACATAGACGTTGAAGATTGTTTATCAATTTGCAGAGATGGGTAATAGAAAACAAAACAAAGTCATTACAGCAGCCAGTTTGAAATCCCACTAAACAAATTAGATACATTATGAGTTTGACACTAACCATACGTTATTGGAGGCTCGCCTGGTTGCAGGTTCGAAATTGACCAGTGACATGTCACATCCGCCAACCTCATACAAGGAGGGTGTGAGCTTTCCTACAAAAAAACAAAACAAAACAAAGAGAGAGAAACAGAGTCAGTCCATGGAAATCACAAGCAAAGAGTGATTTTGTCTCTGGGAATAATTTAATTAAGATACATGTTTAGATGCAGGGAATTAGATAGCTTTTGTAATATTGCTGTGTTCATCTGAGCTAATAGGATTATTGAGTGAATGTGCCTCCTCCCAAAGAGGCTATAAGCAAATCAGTCATTTCCTGCTCGCCTTGAACAGCAGTTAGGTTGTTCCCATTGTAAATATGCTGCATCAAATGAGCTTTATTGAAATCTATCCTGTGATAAAAGTATGAAAACAGGACTTAAACATAGAAGCTCAACAACTCTAGACATCAAAAAGCCATGCTTATTTCAAGTCCACAAATCCTTCACACAGTGCCTCACAGATTACCAGAATAATGGTAGTGACATAATTTAACAACCTTTGGTTGGCTGAGTAGATTCCTGAAATTCCTAATATACTCCATTATTTCTCACAGTACAGGAAAGATATAAAAAAAGTTGCCATGGTAACGCAGTTCCAACTCAGGTTCTTGCCATCAAAACTGTTTGTTGTTTGTATGTTTAATAGTTATTAGTAAATGCTGGGAAAAATGTGAAAAATAAAGCCAAGCTGGAATGTGGTGTAGAGTCTTGAGTTGTTGGATACATAAATAAACCAAGAGAAAATGTATTGCACAGCCAGTATGACCTCAGAGTATTGTCTGGTGTGAAACAACAAATAAAGATAAGGATAAAAGTACCATAGAAATATCACCAGGAGTGTGTTTTTAAGTCTCAAAACACTTCTTCCTTCCTGTTTGTCAATAAAAATAAAAATAAAAATCAAAGCACACTTATTTATTTTAATTACGAAGGATGCTTCTGTAGCTGAAAATGAACTCTCAAAAATTCCTGTACTTCAGGGAAAAACGTATTTACTTAAACATATTTGTCACGCACCCAAGTTAAATTTGCACAATGCATTTTTAGGAGGAACTCATCAGAGAACTATAAAGGAAAATATTTTCTTGAAACTGGGCAGAGGTATTGAATAAACCCATGTCTGCTATCAGGGTTGCATATTAACTCAGACATTATCAAAGCAGTGAATTTATGCAGATAGACAAGAATTCTTCACGAACGCAGAAACACACACTCACACCACCGAGTTTTTCAGAGCGGCAACACGCTCTGGATCAAATTATGAATAATCCGATTACCAGTGGTTCAGAGGACAGATGTAAAACAGCTCTTACAAAACCTTTGTCTTTCTACAGCCGTTGAGGATATCAGTGAAACATGTTAAGTTTTATCAGCAGTGGGGGTGGGAACGCTGTGACCAAAGGGTAACATCCAAGTGAGGTCAAGTATTAGCTACAGACACAATATCACAGACAGAGATAAATGGAGCATGGATAATTGTGCTTGGCTTTGACAGACTGCATCACTCCCCCGACCGTGGATAATGGTGCTCGACTATGACTGACTGCGACAGTCACATCCGTGACCAGGTCTCAGAAATTCCAAACATTCAATACCACCAAAGTAACTTTCTAACTGAATCGTATAAAACCAAGAGTGCAAACAAAAACAACAAAAAATCTATTCTGTCATATGGATCCACCTCTTCACAAACCAACAATCCAGCTCCTTTATTGTAACAACTCAGCTTTCTTCATGCACTCCCTACCAAAGTCATCCTGCAAGCTGGTAGCGCCCACGGTTGAAGCCTTGTCCTGAGAACCCTCCAGGTGTGTGCTTCCATTCCTGGCCAGCAGGGAGGCGCTTGTGCTCAGCACGGTCACCTGGGACGGGGTTCTGGATGGCTGACTTTTCACCTGGGAAGTAGAAGGCTGGGAGGCCTGGCTGAGAGCCTCCTGAAGACTGTTGAAGGAGAAGGGAAAAGGGGAGGTAATGAGAAGTGATGGTGGCCAGAGGGGTACTGCTGACATACATCATTACAGGAGGGAAGGAGGGAGACTAAGTTAATATTACATTAGGGGCATTTCAGGTTGGTTGTCATGGTGGAAGTCTCCAACCCTGATGCAGAAATGACTGTGTACCAGGGTTAACTTTGGGCTTTTAGCAGTCATTACAGCTAGCACCATATCATTTGCATCAAGTCATTGCCATTTGGGTGTAAACAGTTAAGTACTATGTATCCCAGGTGAATTCTAAGAGGGTCTAAAAATTTAACTAGACTAGATCAGCTAATTACATGATTAGTTAGATTAATACAATTTCAAGTAATCATACACTGAGCAAAGAATGTGACAATTGCTAAAATGTCTGGGCAACTACTAAAAAGGTAAAAGGGTATTAAGTAAAAGATGTCTGGAGTGAAGGCAAGGGGATGAGTGGAGGATGAGTGGAAGACGGGGCAATTTTGCATTTTGAAAGTTTATTGACCCCTATCTGCCTGCACACTTGTTTTCCTTGCTTAACATTTTTCAAGGCTTATCATTTAGAAATGTGACCTTTGCTTATTATGTGCAATAATTATAGCTGCTGGCAGAACGGGAGGAGTTATACAGACCTCAGGAACTGAGGAGCCTGAATCTGTATCCACAACACATGTCCAGTAAATTATAAAGTTTGATTTCTTATGATTTTATACTTACTACTAATACTAAACTGGTGTTTGTCTAAATTGACACTTCGCATACAATAATACAGTGTTTTTATGCTTTGCTAATCTGATGCAAAAAGACACACAAGCTGTTGACTTGAGAGAACCTGTGACCTTCCACTTGTGACAAAGTCTCTGTAATCAGGCTACACCTAAGGAGTGACAGTTCATTTGAAGTCTTTTGTAGGACAGTCGTCAATCATCAGGTCAGAGCCTTCTCAGGAAGCAAGAATTAAAAATGCAACTCTGTCTAAACAAAAAGACTCTGAGGTTTCCTTGGTTAGATCCCAAATAGTTACAAAAAGGACTGATGGGTATTGAAGATACCAGATTTGTCTAAATTAAACAGCCGGCAAGATGTGCCTTAACAAAAAGCTGAATATTACAACAGAAATGGGACTGGAAAGAACATGAAAAATCACAATTATATATTAGTCATAATGTATTTTAAAAGAAAACAAATGGACTTTTATAAATATCTCTGTGCTGTAAATTATTGTGTTAAACTTGTGCAAATTTGTTTAGAAGGTGTGAAGTGTCTTAAAAATCTATAAATGAGCAGCTATTGACTATCACAATTAAAAACAGCACATACAAAGCATACTCCTCCGGGGGCAGACTTAAACCTTTGATTTTTAAAATGATCAATATCATCTTCATCTCTCTCCTTAGAAAGGTCACTCAAAAGGGCAAAGCAATGTGATACAGCAGGACGTCTGTATTATTGAAGGAACCATGCGCAGTTCAGAGGGGAGATGGTATGTCAGCCAAGTAGATTAGTCAGACCTTGTGGCCTTGGGCTTTTGAGTTTGTAAGGATTCCATTCTTTGATCCATGCTCAAAATGTGGAATCTAAAAGATTAGATCATATGATAACAGGATGAACGGAGTGAAGTCTTGAGAAAAGGAGGACGAAAGACATCACATGCACAGTGAAGACACCCATCCATTGATAGATGATGTCTTGCTCGTTGTCATGCATTGCAGAAGACGCAAATTGGTGTTGATGTAGGACAGGAAGGAGCGCCTCCTGGTAACATGCTCATACCAGGCAACACAACGACAGAATGGATTCCCTGCTCCATGCACGGCGTACCTGAGAGGAGATCCAATGAGAGAGGTGGGTGGGGTGGGGTTACTCCCTGCGTTGTGCCGCCGTCGCACAGCCTGCCGACGAAACGTGCTACGTTCACGCCGAAATATGACCGTCTCCTCGCTCCCCGGGGCTGTCATGGTGAGACACATCATTGGCCAGTCAGATTGGACGAGTTTCCTTTTGTTGAGAGCTTTATATGGACACTTGTATGAGGTGATATTTCCATGTGTTAAGCAGGATTTCAGCAACATTTAAATGACAAAACAGCAACAGCCCCAAAATCTGCTGCTTTAGACTACTGAAGAGGAGTTTCACTCCTCAATGCAAGCAACCATTCAGATATGAGACATCACATTGCCGATTCACTCTAGCTGGGAATCTTTGTTGTATATCACTCTTTCCCCATACACATCCTCTGTGTCTCTACCATCGCCGTCACATAAAAGTCAAAAAAACACCCAAAATAACTGTAATACTGAAACACATGTCTGATGTCATTTCAATGGTACACTGAATTTCCCAAGATGGTCCTGAGTCAGTTTGTTTAAAGCAAGAAAGTGTAACTTTTGAAAGAAATGACATATTCTTCCTCTCACAAATAAAAAGCTGAATTCAGAGGGAAAGAACCTTGTTCAAACTATAACACTGGGGTTTTGCTGCTATAGCTTACCTTCTGATATGACAAGTAGCTCGTGGTGGCTAATGTTAGCAAACTTTAAATAGATATAGCTGTCTAACAGCCATTGCTGAGTCAGTGTGCTGATTTTACAACTCTTCTCTGCCTGTACTACCACTTATCATTATACTGTCATTGAACCTTGTGGCCACTGTGGCTGTAGTTCAGCTAAAGTTTGCTTTATGCCCAATGCCTATTACCCAATGGTAATGCTTTAATGGCATTACCATTGGGCCATCTGGAAGAGAGCTACTGTAATGGGTCCAAAGGTAGAAGAATCTTTAATTTTGTAATTTTTGTAAAAACAAAAAAACAAAAACAAGAAACATCTAACGGCAGCAAAAATAGATATCAAACACATTTGTATCCAGCAAATACAAATGTGTGTCAACAAAACCCACAGGTGTATTTAATTGAGTGACAAATTTAATTTCAAATGTAACTTTTCATTTATGTATCTATTAACCAAAAATATACTAAGACTCACTGTAATAAATGAACTTTTCAACACAGCAGGGCAAACTGACTTTCCAAGTCTAGGATTTTCCCACCATTAACATCTACTGATAGCTTCAAGTGCAATCAAAGAATGATTTTAGCCAACTGATGCTACTCTAGGCTTTAATCTAATTCCAGTAAATGTGTCTATATGGAACTGGCTGTGACCTTCCTGGAGGCAAGTTAATAAAAATCTAGACAGCAAGAATGAGATAAGATTATAACACTATTCATGAAACATTTTCTGGCCAACAGCTGACATGTCCAGGCATATCCTGCTGTTAACGTGTGTATCCCAGGAGCTGTACACTCTAGGAAACAATCAACAGTAATATGATTTAAAAAAAAACAAAACATGTCCCCAACAAACAGAAGCCATCAAACATAAACCAGGAGAGATAAGAATTCAGTGAAAAGGCCAAGACATAGTCTGCAAGATTGAAGAATGTGGGGTAGGGAATGTCTATTAGACTCAGCGTGTATGACACTAATAAGAGAGCTGCTGTTTGTCTAACCTCAGCACAAAGCACACACTGTGCCATCATGCTAATATGGATCTACACAAGGAACACTATGCTTGGGTCAGAATTGTCACTCCATGGAAACTCACCATGGTTACACTGTATGAGCAAGGCAGGGAACATCGCTTATGCAGCCACACACACACAAAAGCAATGATGAAGCTTCAGGACAACATCCAAAACAATCTCAGTTTTGTCAAGTCTAACATTCTTGTTCATACTAATACACCAGAAAGCAGCTATCCAGTACAGTATGGGTTCCAATCTGCAAAGTGAGCAAAAATAACTGAAGCAGACTAATAATAGTCTAAGACCATATTCAGTCTAAAACCATGTCACTATAACACTGTTCTGCTGATGTTTCACAAAACAGAGTGCATGTCTTAACAAGTGGAGTAATCAGTATCGTTCAGTGCGGACAGGGTTTAGCGCATATTTTTGCAGACGCATTTCAGAGTTACTACACTGACGTAAACATAAAATGTGAACTAGTCATCAAACACTAGTAGTAAACCAGACAGAGCAGGGTGTACAGCATGTTAGAGCACTGTGTGTGGTACATACCCCGCAGGGAAGCAGCAGTGGCATCCTGAGGCTCAGTGAAAGCTGCCTGATTGGGCAGACTGTTTCTGGAGCGGGTCACCGATTCCAACTGGGAGGCCCGACCCAGCAGGGATGCAGCATCCAGGACTTCCCCTTCTTTGGCTTCCAGGTCTGACTTGGAGGTGGTAAGGGGCCGAGGCCCAGCTGGAGCTCCTAAGCGGCTGGGATCATTAAGGCAGGCAGCCGTACCACTGTCCAAACTCAAAACTCTGGCATGTGTTTTGGCACTGCCTGTGCTGGGGGTACGACGGGAGGTGCGCCGCTTCCCTCCGGTTCGCTCCCGTCCTGCCTCAGATCCTGCCGCAGCTTTTACTGTGGAGGAGGAGGAGGCTGCATTGGCCCCCGTGTGCTTGGCTTTCAGGGTCCGGTAGCAGCCCTCTGGTGAGTGGCAGGAGCGGGAGGTGGTGCTAGATGAGCTGTCTGTGCTTAGGTGGTGGGTGGAGTGGAGACTTGAGGCGCAGCTAAGTTCACTCTGATCACTAGAGTCCTCCTCTCCACCCCCAGTAAACACAGCACTACAAGGCTTGGCCATACCACGCAAAGACATGTAGTCCCGGTGACGACTGGCATCAAAGCTGCTTGCCCTTTTCTTGCCAGTCCGCCGGCGTCCACTGCGCGCTGTTGACAGGGAGGAAGTCCTCTGAACAATGTTGGCTGACTTTGGTTGAATGTCATCTTTCACTTGCTCCTGCTCTGTGGTAGCTACACCTGTTGAGCCATCAGCACTGGTCCTGACGCCAGGCTCTTCCTGGCACCTGCCAGGTTCTACCAGCTCTTGAGTTGCAGACGACGGTGCGTCAGCAGGTTGTTTAGCAGTCAGCTCGTTGGCATGAGGGTTTTTGTTGGCCTCCCTGGAGGGAAGGTTGCTCAGACCTCGAGAGCTAATACTGCAGAGGCTTGAAGTCCTGCCTTCTGCAGGAGTAGACACAGCATCTCCTCTTTCCCGTACACGTTCATCTCCTGAAAGCGAGAGCAGGCTTTCCACATGAGTAGAGCTGGTCTGTTCACTGTGAAAGCTGCTGACCGTGCTGTTGGTGTCCCTGTCTGTGCCACTGCAGTAGCTCTCAGTGGAGCCACTACTGCGAGTGCTCAGGCTCCTCAGACTATCAGCACTGCGCTCGCCTCCATGGGACTTTCCTCCTCCACCAGATCCTTTAGTCGCGCCACTCACATCCACCTGGTACAGTCCTGAGCTACCTTCCCCTGCCTCCCTGGAGACTGAGTGCGCTACCTTGCGTGATTCTTTGTGCCTGTAACTCTCGATACCAGACGTGGAGGCCACCGCTTGGTCCTGCTGGTACAGCCGCTCAGCCCCCTCTCTGCCACAAAGCCCTGGCCTGTGAGGTCTGGCGGTCTCCAGCTCACACACAGGGTCAAGGCCACCCCTCCTGGGTGGGGGGTACAGAGCAAAGTCTGGTAGACATGGGTCAGGGAAGGCAGACCCTGCTGAACTAGAGGTCCGAGGCAGACCCCGAGAACGCAGCTCCTTCCTAAAGGTCTGAGATTGCATGGATGCATGAGTGCTCACTTCTGTGTCACAGGAGGAGTGCGACAGGCTGAAGTGATAAGCAGCAGAGTTACAGAGATCAGCAGGTTCTCTGGACAGCTCAGAAGGACACAAAGAGGTTGATGGCTGCAAGGAGGCGAAGGAGTCATTGGGAACAAGGCAGTACATCTTTGTGTCTGACAGCAGGTCTGAACGGACAGAGAGAAAACAAACATTAAAGACTGTGTTGTGATGTAAGAGCCACTAATGTGAGATAGATATTGTTTTCTGAACGTCATGCATATTTACCATGATCATGGCTGCAGCTCTCAACAAGAGT
Source organism: Datnioides undecimradiatus (assembly GCA_008933995.1). Lineage (NCBI taxonomy): Eukaryota > Metazoa > Chordata > Actinopteri > Lobotiformes > Datnioididae > Datnioides > Datnioides undecimradiatus. The sequence goes on along the minus strand of WARS01000017.1, from coordinate 12,893,542 downwards.
CAAACTGATGTCATCTGAATTCTTTCCCACATCTCCTGCTAAGATACGAAGAAAGCAATTAGAGATGACATGTTTAATCAATTATTAATACATTCACAACCACTAAACCTGGGCACACATAATTATCCTCCACAGTGGACAAAGAAATAGCCACACAGAAATACCCTGCCTTGTTCTCGTATCATCGCCTCTGAGAGGTGCTCAAACTTGTCTGTATGAGAGACCTTTGAACAAAGATGTAACACAAAACGTAGCATTCTCTTTGTAATCACCGTTTCTCAAATCCTACAAGTCTTACTTGGTCTCCTTTCTTACTCCTTGAAAGTTTGTGATGGACAGTCTAAGAAGGTGGAATCCTTGAAGGGTACAGGATTAAAACACTAAACCCCAGCAGAGCCCTTGTCCCACTTCAGACCATTTCCTGTCATCGCAAACAGCCAGCTAATTAGAATGGCATCGAACAGACTTGCTGAATTATTCAGATGACACAGCCGCCTCACTCTAACACACAGTGCAATAGACCCATAGCAAAGTTACAAGTTCATTTATTGTTGTCTTCTCGCAATTCCAATAAGGAGTTCCTGGAGAATGACTCCCACGCTGTGTGTTAGGGTATATTACTTTTTTCCAAACTCAGCAGCAGCCATTTAACGCTGCCGCATCTCTGTGTGACTGTTGAGGTCACGGTAATGCTGAGTCAGACTACATATCCTGGGCAGACGGGGTGATCATGGTCAGGGATGTGGTGATCCCGCAAAAAGCAAATGCATCACAGGGTCAAAAAAGAAGACTGTAAAACCAAAACTGTAGAGGTTTAATGTGCTTGTAAGGAGTCTGTTCTTCTCACTCTAAAATGAATGGAGGTACACAGGCAAAGAAAACAATGATGTCATGGTCACCTTTGGCTACTGTTGCTCTTCCATGCGTGGATGCAATCTGAAATTTAAATAAAAAGATTGGTTAGGGAATTTGTCTTTTGAAAAACATGGCCAGGATATCAAAAACAAATTTCTGGAGCAAAACGTTTATAAAGGCAAAATGACAAGGCGTGTGATCATTGGAGAATACAACATCCAAAGGAGGACACTATTTCTGTATTACAAACAGCAAGGGCCTCTTCTCTGTCAGGGAAAAGTTTTGGCTTCCTACTCTTACACTGCAGCTGAGCAGGACACGCAGGCTGATTAGCAACTCAAGGACATGCAGTACAAAGATGTAGAAAAAAAGCCCCATAGGGATTCAGAGGTTAAATATATCTCACAGAATAAAACAGCTAAATAACTTTGAATATTAAGGGAGATATCAGATGACAGCCAGCTATGTGAGCTCACACCTAATGAAAGCACCCCTCTTAACACACACAAATAACAAAATTCAATTTGTCCAGTAGTATTTGACATTTTTTGGCCACAACTAGTGGAAAAACATGCAACAAGTCAAAGATATGGATGAAATAGATGTAGTTCAGTTAGAAATGGAGCATGGACGACATCAAAAACACAACGTTAGGTCTTTCTAAAAAAATACATTAGTATGTTTCGATCTCAAAGTAGATCTCATGATTACTTTCCACAATTGGGGCTGATATAGTTCATCAGATTGTGTTGAAAATCTCCCTCACTCACATTAATTACTCTACTCTCTCAGTTAATAATAGGCAATTATATTGTGCATACATTTAGATCATAGATACATCAGAATTTGTACTGTCTTAAAACGAGGGTATAGTAAAAGTACTGCACTATATTTTTGTCTATTACATTCACAGTGTATTGATTAATCATTTCATTTATAAAATCTTAAAGTATGATGACGATGCCATTATTTCCAAAATAGCACCAAAACTCAGAGAGAACTCAGAGATTTGCTGTCTAGAATGTCCATGTCAATCAAAATGATGTACAAGAGCTTGATATTTCCTTATTCTACATGTTTTTCTTGAACAGTGACTTAAAATGTTAATCAGGAATTCACATTGTTGTTGTCTGTTGAGTAAGTAATCAATGAATCGATCATTATTGCTGTATTTTAAATGGAGTATTTTCAAACACAGACTTGCCTGGTGCCAGTTTAGGTCGTTACAGGGCGTTAATTTCAGTACAGATGTACAGTTCAACAGTTAAGTAAAACAGTACATTAAAAACAGTGTACATACCAAATAGATTTATATTTTCCTTCTCACCCCACCCCTTCATTCTTTCCAAAAGAAAGGGTCTGATAATATGGGGCTTCTTATACGAACAGTATGGTATGCAGTATGCAGAGGGCCAGTACTCTGCTTACCTGCTGGTTAGACTCCATCCCAATATAGGAGTTCCTGGAACTACAGTCCACTGGTGGAGTCTCTTGCCTGATGAAGTCTGCCATCTCAATACCCCCTCCAGGGTCCCTGTACACACACACAAACACATAAACACCAGGACAGTGGACTCCCTCAATCTGAATGGATGGTTAAGAGAGCCATTCATCTCATACAGAGGATGTGTAATGTCACCTCTGTTGTATATCTCTCAATTTAGACTCAATTTAGAGGAAAATACATCATAAACAGGCCTGTATGTTATATCCTTTATGTGACGTTTGAAAATCAACTGAAGGAGTGAAAACAGATGAAAGCATCCATTGGATTTTCCTCAGGTCTATATTTAGCCTGGATGTGCTTGTTTAACCAGTTGGTATGTAGAAACAAACAACTTGCCAGGGATTGTCTATAAATCATTTCCATATGCCAAAAAAGTTTCACAACAGGTCAAACCACAACACATCACTCGCAGTAATGAACTGCAACACTTGGAGCGGACGATGGGAGACTGGAAAAAGGATCAGTCAGGGGAAAATGGGTGGGTCGCAGTGCTAAAACACCTTAATCAACTTCAGTTCGACTTATCTGCTCTACTGTAAACTCAAACAACCTGGAATGTAACTCCAGATGTGTGGGCAACACTGCGACTGTGTCTGCCCCTGTGGTCGAGAGCTCTCGTTCTTCTTGTTGCCTTTTCCCTCTCTCAGCGTCCTGCTAAGCACTCTCCCTGGAATGTGCATATGAGTCACTTCGCCGAGTCATGGGCAGTAAAGTGCTGGAACCTCGCTGGCTTTTGTTCTGAATGAGAGCTGAACTTCTTTATTGTGGAAAAAAAAAAACCTGACGTCTGGCATTCAGAGTTGGGTTACCACATCATTTTGTATCTTTTAACGTGTTACTGAACTTGGGTTAAATGGTAACTGATGAGGTAATTTATATAAATCACTTTCATTATTAATTGTTTGATGTTATTGTAAACAGACAAAGAATGCTAAACATACCCATCACACTGATGAGATCCTTAATGACCCTAATTAAGGCATTAATTGGTACATACTTCACTGTCAACATACTTGGCTTTAAAAACATATGGGTTGCATGGTGAAGTGTCTTTCCCAATCTAGTAAGGCGCACCAAAATGTATTTAGATCATCTGCTCTACGAGTTAAAACAAGTTCTATCACATGTTTCTGTGAGCTGATATTCATGGGTCCACACACAAACACACAGACATAAAACATAAAAGTGCCATTTTAACAATTAAAGAAAACATCAGCTAACAACTAAACATGAATATAAACAGTACATGTTTGAATTTTCCCCACCCAAAATCAGCTTGGAGATTATTTAATCAGGAAGGTAATGTTTTCCACTTATATGATAGGCCTTGATGATACACACAATGTGTTTGGTGAATAACATTGAATGTAAACAGAGACAATGTTTACATGAAAACTCCACACGACACCTTTATTTGTGTTTAAATAAAACCAGCTTTTAAGAACCAAGTAACAATAAACAAATAACTGGCTGGTTTCAAAGCCATTTTTCCAGGAGGGGCCTGGTGGCTCAGTTTGCAAGACGTGTATCATCCACTCATTTGAACTCAGCCTAAAACCTCTGTAGCCTTATGGTGAATCATTCTCTGCAGCTCTCTTTACCAGCTACATCACTAGCCCCATCTCTGCAGCTTTTGCAGATGCCTTTAAAGTGATACTATTGATTCTCTTTGTAGCTGCCTGTGTCTTTTCACAAGTCACCACTCAAGGCCTAGACCTTTGGCCTCAGCTCCAACAGACATCTGCAGACCGCATCACCTTTAAATGAATCGACTCACTCACAACCACGTGCCATGGGGCTCCTCATGATCATTGATCAGGAAGCATGACATGTTCTACCCAATATACCACACTCCTGCTTCATCATCTGAGCAGCTGAGTCACACTCATGTAGCATCTTTGTTCTAAATCTCCAGGTATCAAATCCATCACTCGGCTGTGTAAAACATGAACTTACCCCGGGCCGTTGCTGTCCTCCCGACGGGTGACACCGCTGTCGTTAGCTCCCTCAGTGCCACCTCTGCTGCCCTGACTCTCCTTGGCCTGATGCTCCACCACCTCCCCCTCATCCAGGGCATGGTGGAGGCGGTAATTCACCGTCTTGAGCAGCAGGAACATGGCAGCAATCACACCACAGTAGATTCCCACTATCACCATGGTTGGCTGCAAGGCCTGGGAATAGACAAAGAAGCAGAAGTTAACTTACATGGAGTATCTGGTAGAGGGGACAGGACGATGCCATAGTTGCAAAATATGCTCTGCGACCTTTCTTCCTTCTTGTTTCTTTTATTCTGTTCTGTTGATCTCAAAGACCAAGGAGTGACATTTCAATGTCATATTATTATTCACATCTAAGTTTGTGCTTTGATGATGTTGCAGTTCTTGAAAATAACAATAAAGATTTGTTCAGAAGGACTAAACTGAAGCTCTCACTGGCTCTTAACTTGTATTTTTATCCAAATAACAGTGACACAGGTAGGTCATTTAATAATGTCTTGTTGAAGGTCATGAGAAATGGCCACAGACAAATGAGGAAGTGACAGGAATCAAAACTGTGATTCAACAACTACAAGTTAGCCGATGAAACAGAGGTGAAAGAAAAATTAAATGCATTGTTGTGTCACTCAAGACGCACACTAGCAGCATTTTAAAAACTACTGAATTCAATTATCATTTTAAAGTGTCTTAAAAGGAACCCAAGCAGCCTGGGTGTTTACCTTCTTCTGCACCCCTGTTGTCCTTCAGATATCCTGCTGCATCTGTTTGCAGTTATTACAAACAGCAGCACCACTCAAACCTGTGGCTCAATATAAACCCCAGAGCTGACAGGCCTATTTCCACTACCAGGAATAGAACGGAAACCACAAACCGATTTGAAACATCAGCTTCTCAATATAGAAGGTTGTATGCTTAGCAAACAGCCAGTTCCTAACCTGAGTACATATTTGTAAAGATGTACTTGAAAAACACAATGACACACGGGATTATAACTTGTTCTGTAGCTGAATCTGGAGTCAAACGTTTGATTTTGTGACAACCAACCCAGGACTTGACATGCACAATGGGATTCTTAACTTATACTTATCTGTACAATCCTTTTTGGACAGTTTGGAGGGCAAGCTATCAGTGGGCAAGGGTAAACCCAGAGCAAAACAAGCAGGCCAACAAAGACATCTTGTGGCAAATGAACTGAGCGAATAGCAGCCAGTCAATGGAGTCTGTTCCTTGGACATTAAAGTTGCCAGATTACTGTTACATCCCTGTCAGCTGTGCTCTTGCAGTCACAGCTGGTAGCTCCTGAACACTGGTGATACCGCAAATCACTACCGACAGGAGGAAAACAACCAGATAAGAGGGGGGCTGGGGATTTAAATTCACTGATTACAGCCTGGCACCGTGTAATCGACTGTTAATATCCTAACGGATCTTAAACACATCACTTTGATAAACGGAATTTAAACAAAAGAGCTTTCTGGTCCGAGCTAGTTGGTGGATAGTACACTTCAGGGGGCAGTCATTTGAAGATTATTTTCTTTATTATGTCCTCTGAATACGGTAATTCCATATAATTCCGAAAATATTGCGTTCTCATAAATTATTGTGGATGTTATGAGAATATTCCGTGGCGTTTTGTTAGTTTAATCAGAGGTTACATTGTCTCCGCTCCAGATAATAGACTGATACCGACCGTTAGGAGCCTGTGGCTGCTAACCGAGCGGACACTTGGTTTGGTAACTTACGTTGTCAGCAGTCGTAACAAAAACACAAATAAAGGGACTAGTAAAGGCATTAAAAGGCAAAGCAGCTCACCATGTAAAGTGTGAAGGGGAAACATAGCAGAAAGAGCCAGATGTAGAGGTGTAAAGCGTTGACGAATGTATTTTGATCGGGGTCGTAGTACCATCCGCCTGTGACTGAAGCCCAGACCCCCTGCCTCAGGATCTGGAGAGTCTGCGACCCCATGTCGTTTTATCCCCCTCCGACGAATCCGAGCGGAACCGAGAAACGGAACAACCGGGGTGACACGCTCGCTAGTCGTCGCTGAACATGACAAACAGTGCTATGTTTTCAGACACTGGCCTGAGAATCCCCTCTGCAGCCATCTTCTCTGCTGCTAGCCAGCCAGCTGGGGCACTGTTTCCAGTCCTCCAAAGAGGAGACTCCTATCCCACCACGCCCTGCGAGAAAGTTCTTCTTCGTGGCATCGGTAGGTAGTATCCGTGGAAGCGGCTACTGTCCGCGCTAAAAACCTAAACTAATATGCATACAGCTTTGCTCTTTCACCGGTTTTTATTGTTCGCTGATTCGCCGTATAGTAAACTACTACATTCTGCGTGACGGTGCATTTTTGACCTCAACTCGAAGCCATGCATTGATATCAGAGAGCGCACGTGTGAAATAAAATGGATATATGGGCACACAGGAGCTCAACAGAAATATGACAAGATGGCGACCTCTGCTGGTCGCACTCTCTAATTGTCGAACTCCTGTTTTGTGAGCCAAAACGGTATTCGTGCTGGAAGCGTAAAGGTTAAAAACAAGTCCATATATCAATACCCACTGAAGGAAAAAGTAAGTAATCATAAAAATAAAAGTTCTGCTACGCATAGTCTTATTTTACAACCTTTTACTTGTCTTCTTGTGAAATGTTAGGTCATATAACCTGGTTAGGTCTATGGTTTCAGCTCAGTTTACAGCTTTTTCTTGGAAAGGGATCACATTTCCAAAAGGATGTAAACAACGGGATTCGTTTTAACAATTAACTGTATACTGTTAACTGTTTTATTTACCTAATGCTTTTTATAGAAAAAATCATTTAAATTGAACACCGGCTCCCAAGTGCATGAGGTGAAAAGTATGTTCTCCTCTGAAATGTGAAATACAAAGTAACATACAATGGAATGACTTTAAATACCAAGTAATGTACCTCTGCATGATCTTTAAGTGCCAAGTAAATTGTAGTTCACGTTTGATTGGTGCCAAGGCACTCAAAGGTGAACATATTTAAGGCCTGAGAAGAATGCTTTGAGTTATGACTTGTTAATTATGAGCCAGTGACAAATATATTAAATTTTAGGTTATAGTGTTTAGATCAAGATGCAAAACACTGAAGCAAGTCTCAAGGAAACAGTAGTTGATTTTTTTAATACAAAAACACAAAAAGCAGAGTATTACTTAAAAAAGGTGAATGTGTTTATGAACGTGTGAATGTGTCATCAGAAAGAGCTGCTCTAGTCAAGATGTTTTTTTGCGTTTCACATGAGATAATGCATTATGACACACACCCCTGTAAAGCACACTGGAAACTGACCTTTCCCCTGAAGTCACTACAACACAAACATTATGCTGATGTCAACTGCAAACTGACACTGATGCTGATGTCAGCTGATCTTCAAGAAACCCCATTCTTTGCAAATACGGCTAAATGTCTGCTGACATCGAGCAGTTAACCCCTGTTCATAGTACAGCTGCCTGAAATGTCCATGCTGCCAAACCTATCAAGTGTACAAGACTAAGGTTACAGTGTAAAAGCAGTCCTGGCACTGAGACAAGCAACTGACTGACCCTTTTTTTGCCAGTTCATTCTTAGCATCCTGTAAACTGATCAAATGAGCAGAGAGGAAAGGGATAAGAAAGACTCCCCAAGCTGTTTTTTCAGTTTGTGCTGCAGGACCCCACATTTCCTTGCTCCATCCTTCCAGAGTGCAAGAAGAATGTCACTGGAGCCTTGCTCTCTTCTCAGGAGGGGGTTTGCTTGGTGGAGCTGGGGCGGAGGACTTTGTGGCAGGTTCCCTTTCCTCTTGTTTGACAGTTTCTGTAGGGGGTTCCGGCTCTTTCTTCACCTCAACTGCAATACACACGTGCACAATTAGAGCAAAACTCATAAATGTTGTCAATGTTAGACTACTGCCTCCACACACTCTTAAAAACGTGGACACTATCTACTTTTAATTTCAAATTTCTAAACGTAAAGGCAGCATAACAACAGCACTACCACTTACATATAGATACATGGTCAACTTTAATAACACCACAATACAAACAATGAGTATAGTGTAATGCCTTTTGCAGCCCTTTTAATGTTATGCACTCATGTTATATTTATTATGTAACTATTTAAGGATCATACCTGGAATAGGCTTCTCACCAGGCTTAGGCTGAAATGGCAGAAAGAAAAACAATCTTACTTATATCCAACCATGGTAAAATGAAATAAATCGTATTATTGAAAATTTCAAATCCGAAGACAGATGAAGTTTAACCATAATATCAATTCTGTGTCAGTGTATCATGTACCTGGTAGAATGTTGGCGGGAACTTGGACCTGAGGTCCATGAGAAGTGTGTCAACACGGTGTCTCTGAAACAGTGAACTTGGTTCCTCTTTCTTCTTAGACTTGGGTTTGGCTTTTTCTGTAAAGAAAAAAAGATTTTTGTTTTATTGATCACATCAAAGTTTAAGTGACTATTTTAGTTTAGCTCTGGCTCTTGTAGTCTTCGCTACTTGTTGTTTTTAAGTTTTGTGTTAAAGGAGCTATTTGACCTATAGCTTTATTAAATTAACTGCCTAACCTCTCTCCTCCTGGTCCTTGAAGTGCCACCAGTATCCTTTGGATGGGTGATAGCGACAATATGACATGGCCTCATCAAAAGCAGATTGAATTCCATGGACAGCAGAAAGCTAAAACAGACATGGTTGTCACTCACAATAAAACAATTACCAGGTCCAGACACAAACCCCCTCCTTCAAAAACCTTTAGAATTCATTCCATGTATTCTCACCACTCTGGAGCTGATAACTGTACCCAGGTCTGGGGCCTGATACACTACTCCTGCTATTATGTAGTAGTCAGCCATGGGAACCACTGGAGGATGAAAACATACAACAGAAGTGGAATCAAGATCCTCAGAAGAAATAGTGCGTGTTAACATTTTTAGTGACAGTGATAAGTAAAAGCTGATATGATCACAATACTGGAATTGTGGTCAGCTGTATCACTAATGAGCTGCTTCTAGGGCAATTTCCTCTTCATTAAACAGTAATATGCATGCACCTTGAACAATGAGTGACCAGTATGCCACAATTAAATTATTTGAAAATTCAATCAGACACTACACTGCTCACCTTGTGTTGGTGTCTGCCTCTGTTGTTTACGGATTATGTAAAGAATTGGCTCCTGAGCATGAAGAAGAATGTACTCCACTCCCACCATCTGACTGAAAATAAGACAGAAACAATGTTTGCTTTTAGTTATTGGAATAGCGTTCAATAGCACAAATATGCAAACTGAAAAATACCCTTCCCACCTTTAACATGGGGCAAGTCTTAACAACTACTACATCTGTGTATTATTTGATTATGTGTCTGTACAAGCTTCACATGATGTGTCATTTACAGAAATCCTATAATGTATAGAGTATTTTTGTTTAATGTATAGGGCAATGAAGGCAAGCAAAAATAACTGATTGTAATGGAGGTGATAAAAATGATTGCGAATTGAAAAATAGAGGGATAAAAATGAATGTGAAATAAAAACAGAAGTGATTAATTATCATGCAATTTGACACATTTAAGGCCCATTTGATGAAAACAGAGCCATATTTCATACTTTTCCACATGCCATGTTCACAATTTATCATACAGTTGCTATTCTTTAAGGAAAGTGGCCTCAAGGGTCAGAGTGAGCAACAATTATTGAGAAAAATGGAATGAACGGAGTGAATGCAAATTGAAAAATGGTCAGTTGATTTGATAAACTTGATTACCTTTTTATTTTAACAGTGTTGCTCTCGTGATCAACTGCGTTATAAGTGTATCAACTGGTTTTTGTTGCTTTCACCCTAAATGTGACACTTTTTTTCAATTCCTTGATTCTCATTGATGTGCAACGATTTTCTAAGTAACAGGAAATACCACTGTGTACACCAAACTTACTTCAGATGTTCCAGAGTAAGCCGCTGCATTTTCACTACCTCATTATTACAGGTTCGGTCATAGAAAGGGTTGCTCCTTTCAGAGAAGTAGTCCAGTACATTTCCAGGATTAAGAATCGGTACCCAGCCGCTGTCCACCCAGGATATCCCGAGTAGGTTGTCTGTAAATTCAAAGAAAAAATGAACTGATGGCTGAGGGCTGATCATCAATGGCACATTGCCTCTGGTTACATGCAAGGTTCAAAATGATATTAAGGTTACACTGAATGTTTTTAAAGCATGGGTGGAGCGTTCACTATTGTTACACACATTATCACTATCACAGCTTCAAGTTATAACACATGGCTCTGTTTTAAAAAATATGTATATAACAAATAAACAACTCAAATTAGGACTTTGCCCTCAGGCTCAAAAGGCGTAAAGAAGCATCTGGGCCACCTCTCATATTTAGATCAGGTCTTTAACCTGTTGTATGATCAGCTGTTTTGTTTTTGACCTTCACTTATAACAAAATCATGTCGAATCATAAGTTGTTTTGCATTTATAGGTTTACATTTATGTTGAAATTCCTATTTTATGCATTTCATGACAGATTAAAGTGTTTCGAATTTATATTTTAATTTAATTCTATAGAAATTGAGACTCTTACAAATAGCAGGGCATTTAAGCAGACCTACGTGACGTTTAGGAACGACTGAAACCCTGTCTGCTGCCAACCCATCAATAACTACCAACCAGTCGTTTTCACTTAAAGATCGCAGTGAAAGGAACAGTTAGCTTCTGAATATTAGTGGCCGTAAGATTAACTGAATCGCATGTAATATAACATTATTCTATACCAGCAACATTGCCAAATCCTTAAAGGCGCATAATCTGTTGCTGTATTCGCTAACCAGAAAAACAAAACGGGCCGTGTTAGTAACTAGACAGCATTAGCAATGTAGCCATCATCCTAAACAAAGTGGATGAGATGCTGCTCGTTGCTAACGCTAGCTTCTTGCGCTAACAAATATATATATGGTAACTGCTAATAGCAAATACACAGCAGCTTTTTGGGTATTGGTAAATTGTACCAAATACCAAAACAGCAAACTAACTAACATGTAACAAGCAATTCATCTACCTCTGAAATCCACCGCCGCCATGATGTAAACAAATTGTCGCACAAAGAGCACGTCCTTACTAGGCTTCAGGTCGTAGCTGGATGACGTGGTCTTAATCGACTTGATTAGTTAAATTGAAATCAAGAACATGAACAAACAGTATGAAGGGCATTCTACCAAAAAGAAGAAAACATTGACAAAGAAGACACACTGTTGTTATATTTTCATACTATTTTATTTTTATATTTGTCGTCTATTTCCCCATACACACGCACACAGAGAAATACACGGTTTCAAAATGCCATTGGTGGTAATTGTACTCTGTGTGACAATAATGTGTCTGCACTAATTCATACAAACCATTAACTTAAACAAGCTGTGGTGTTTCTGCGTGTGTGCCTTCTTCTTTTCAGCAACTGTAGCCTCTATCAAGATCCAAGACATTGCAAACAAGCGTCAGTTGAAGCATTACGCAATCGGCCATATTTAATATCTTTCACGGTTCACGGTCTTTATTTCTGATCAGCAGCATTTGCTCCAGAGAGCTGAAATTCCAGAGACACACCCAGACAGCTGAGTTTACTGCCCTTTGAGTGTTACAGGCCAGATAGACTTAAGCATGGTGAACACACACACACACACACACACACACTGTTATTGATTAAATGATGGTGACAATCCAGAGGCTTTTTGTCAGGAAAAAGGGGACGACCTAGCTGCCTACTCTCCCCTTCATAATAGAGCCTCATAACACTATTACCCTGCATAAACCCCGGTTTGAATGACATCATAGCTTGTCAGTAGGGACTGTAGCCTGTGATGAGTCTGTCCAAAGTGGCCGCGCAAAATGAGAGCAGTCAGGGGAAACAGCAGGCTGCTCGGGCGAGAGACGACAGGCTGGATGATCCTTATCTGATTCATCCAAGTAGGGATGACTGCATTCCTCCAATTTGAGATAAGAGTGAGAGACTGATAGGGTTATTCAAGTGAAAGGAGGGGGTTATATCCTCTTACTGTAAGATATTTAGTTTAAGGAGACTGAAAAAGGCAAGGCGAACCTATACAGACCTAGGCCCAGAGAGAAATTTGCTAAAATGAGTCATTATTCATTAGTCTAAACTAGGGTTTATGTCTTTTATTCACACTAAATAATACAAGTCATGCAAGATAGGCACACAATGTAAGGTGTATTGAGGTATGACTATAGCACATTTACTATTAGAAACTCCCATGCGATATTTTTCAGTTCTAAAGAAATAAAGGCTTTACATATGTGATCGGAATTTCAATTACATGTCTATCTATCCACAAAGAAATCACTGTCATTGCAGTCTGGTTTGAATAAAACAGCGTGTCCAGTTTGCAAACAAGCTGATAATGAAATTATCTCCAAATAGACTGATGATCAACCCTCTCCTCTTCCTGCTGGAGGACCCCCATGGGACTACTGGCCTTGTATATATCGACCAATCGGCTCGTCGGATGGGTAAAATACGAGAACAGGCTACAACGGAGGAGCGCGCATCGCGCAGGGTTGCGCACAGAGAAGACGTAGCTGCGACACTGGCGAGGCAAAGGCGTCCACGGCCGAGAAGATGCAGTGAAGGCTCAGTTTCCCTGATAATTTACAGCCGGGCGTCAGGGCAACGACAGTCAAATATCGTCGAAAATGAGCGTGATCCAGGCTGGACACGACGGCAGGGTGGACGGTGGCAGAGGCAGCCACACCGACAGCGGCGGCGGCTCCCCGAGGCTCCAGCAGTGCGCTCAGCCTCCCAACAGCAGCAGCCGGACCAAAGATGCCAGATACCAGCAGCAGCTCCAGCAGCAAAGGCATCATGGTGGGTCGATGCTGAAACAACCATCTCACAACGAGCCAGCCGACGTCGTGAGACGGGCGCTGGACTTCAAGTGCCAAGGCACCCAGTGCTACAAGGATAAGAAGTACCGAGAGGCGATCGGCAAGTATCATCGCGCTCTGCTGGAGATTAAGGGGCTGTGCAGGGTACTGGGGGATCCGGATACCAGCTCCAAGCCTCCGTCTCCCCTCGTACCGACCATCAGCAAGTCCAGCACACTGACAGATGAGCAGAAGGGGGCCATGGAGAATGCAGAGCTGGAGTGTTACAACAGCTTGGCCGGTACGAGACGTTTCCCTCACACATTTCACACACACACACACACACACACACACACACACACACACTACACTTATCTGTTCTCTTTTCAGGATAGACTCTGGGAATACTCCAGAACTCATGAATGATTCATAAAGAGTATGAGTCATTCAGGCTTACCCCACTATCCCCCACACCTTCTTTTATATTGGTGGTATTTCTAATCTCTTGGCAAATTCAGTCATTAAACTTATTATATATTGAAGAATTAACCAAAGATTCCATGTCATATTAGTACCTGACAGGACACATGTATTTCTGCTGTATAATGAAATCTAACATTGGCTCATGCAACATTATAAGTAACTTTTTCAACCCTCTTGTCATGTCCTCATCTGCCACTGCAGCCTGCCTTTTGCAAATGGAGCTGGTGAACTATGAGCGGGTAAAGGAATACTGTCTGAAAGTGCTTCACAAGGAGGGAAAGAACTTCAAAGCTCTGTACCGATCCGGTGTGGCGTATTACCACCTAGGAGACTTCCAGAAGGCTCTGTACTACCTGAAGGAGTCACACAAACAGGAGCCATCAGGTCAGCACTCAGCTCCACCACCTGCTCAATGCTCCACTCTGTCACACTGTGGTGTGTCTCTTTCCTTTGTATGGTAGCGATGAAACAAGTGATTTATGAATGGATGAGCTGATTGCCAGAAAATACATTTAATTATTTCTAACTGAGAGTACAAGCTGGTTAAGCTACACAGATGTAAAGAGCCACATGCTTTGCCCTATTTTTTACTTTGAGGTAATGTACGTGAGTACTTCTGCTTTAAATCACTTTCGACTTCTGTTTCAATACATTTCAGAGGATTTTTTTTTTTACTCTGTTGAATTTATTTATAGCTACAGTTAAACTCAACAAAGGATACTGTTACTGCCCAGCTGTGTATAAGATAGTTAAAATTAGCTGCACCAAAACCAGCTTCGTCATTAAAATGTTGCTTACAGATTCATCCATCAATAATGATAATAAAGAAATATAATATATAATAATAGTCAACCTCTGACAGGAGCCACTCTGCTGAATGAGTCATTTAACTTTTGATAATTGAAACATATTTTGCTGGTAATTTTTACATTGTATCCTATGTCTACTTTTGTATAGAATCTGAACACTTTGTCCACGACTGTTTTTGAATATTTGGCTCAGTCAGAAGCTTGAAGGCATTACATTAGTCTTTGGTGAGATGTTAATATTAACTAACCCAATAATACTTCAGTAATACTTTGGGGGTGGTATTAGTTCAGTGGCTTCCCACAGATCTGACCATGGGTCAAAGAGAGATGAGCTGGCAGATAGCAAAATGTCAACTGCACCAAATTTAATTTGGATTGTTGAAACATGTATAAAATAATGCAACTAAAATAAACATAAATGTCAATTTGTCATAAATGTCAAATATCTCATGCCTGCGTAGGTGTAACGTTAATCCCTGTTGAGAAAGTGAAAGTAAAGGCCTATCATGCAGGTATAGAAGTCACATGCACAACCCAGAGACAGGCAGGTTTCCTGTGTTGATGGCTCAAAGCAGGCTGGTCAATCATGTCAGGTAAAGCAATAAAGGCAAGGCAAGCCATTTGCATTTTAGCTATGATGGTGAAACCCCACCTTAAAGGTACACTGTGTATTTTTTGTAAACAAACAGTTACGTTTACATTTAGTGTTATTGTGTGTGTAACTGAGGTCTAACAAATGTGTTGAATGCATTTACCTGTGCATGGAATAGTGTGAGACGAGTGGAGGGAATGTGTATCATGTTGTTCTTTGTATATACCATAGCACTAATTGTCGTAATCCCCTTTAGCAGGGTACCTTTGATATTTATATTTTATAGTTGTTTACCCAACAGTTAATCTCATTGCACTGAGTGCATTGCTATTGGCATATAAAATTGTTAAACATGTTTATGTTTCATGTTAAGTGATAACATAATGTTTTGTCAGTAAGTCCCTTTCAAAAACACACAGGATAAACTAAAAAAAAAAAAAAGCATGGTGTTTTATCTGGAAACAGAAACGTAGTTACACAGCTCTTGAGAAAATATTTACTAAAACGAGTTCCTGTAGCCACTTTACAGTGTCACATGAACCATTGAGTTCAGTTTAGGTGGAAGATTTATGAGCACATTGATTCACTTTTCCTGCCTGAGCAGGAAATAAATCAGCCTTTTCCTGTCTTTGTTTTCCAGACACCAATGTCATCCGCTATATCCAACTGACAGAGATGAAGATTCGCCGGAATGCCCAAAGGGACAAGAAAGAGGCGACATAAGCGCTTGTTCTCTCTTGTCATAAATTTTAGCCCTATACTGTGTGCCGCCCAGACCATACACACCATGAGTCAGGGGTCCTGGTGTGACACAATATTTGTTTGCTTTTGCCTTGCACAGCATCTGGTGGCCAGTTATGTGATTGAACTTCATGATTGTGTGCTTGAAGCATTTTTCTTTGAAAAACTTGTACCTGATACTGAGTTTCTGTGTCCAAACCGCCAAATTTATCTAGTATAAATCCCAAGTATTTTTTAACCTTTACAAACTGATGCACTGCCAGTCCAAACATTGCACATACAGGCCAACACTTGTGATAGAGACAGGAGCAACAAGGTCCTTAGAGTGAATCCAGCACGTCTGCAGGCAAGTGTAACTGAAATTTAGCACGTGCCCTCGCACAAGATGTCTTCTGAATGCCACGGAGTAAATGAGTAACAACCACCTACACGTCTGTCACCATAGTTTGATTTTGAACAGTAGTTTTGAGAGAAGTACAACAAAAGAACAAGATTTTTTATGCTCTCGATTATGTCTACAGTAAAGTTGCTTTCAGTAAGTAGGTTTTTACAAAATGTGTGGGTAAGGACATCATGAGCACATGGTTGCTAATCGCAGTACAAACTTAAAGAGACATATCACAAAATGTAAATAGGCTACTTTATAGAAATCACAAAAAATATAATGGAGAGGCGAGCTATTGTGTTTATTAATGCCAAAACAAAGCACTTCATTCACAGCATTTTCTGCATCATCAAATACTGTATGTTTACTGTAAAGGTATGTGTGTGTGTAATAAATGTGTCTGTTGATTGAAGTACTTTTTTTGTGCTGGAGCAGTGGATTTCTCTTCGATTTTTCAGTTTCCTCCTCTGTTTGTAGTGAGCTAAAGTAGAACCATGGAGAAATGCTGATGAAAGCACATGTGTAAATAAATGAGTGAACCAAAGCTGACTGAAATAATTGCATACCTCTTCACTTTGGTAGCTGCCACTGTGAGGCTTCCTTTAAATTTTGTTTATTTCGTTGCAGCACCTAGGGGCAATGGAAACAGGCCTACCTAAAAACCTAGCACTGTTATTGGTATTTCCAGTTTCCATATTGACCATCTGAAGATACCAATTTGCGATGTGTTTCCTAAAGCAAACCAAATGGTAATCAGATGGTTACGCATGTAGGAAAAAAAACAGTTGAGCTGCAGACATAAATTTTCATTTCAGGAATGTGGAAATATCTTCAGAACAGCAGTAAACCTCAGCAGTAAGGTTTTTCCAAACATGTCTGGTAAGCATCTTTTTGAAAAATGGATGTGTAACACTGACTAAAATGTAATGCTAATATTAAAACGTAAATGTGGCATGTCTCCACCAGCCCCTGCATTAAATGCTGATGTCCTGCTGCAGAAACTGAAATAGCTAACTGCTAACTGTGTCTGTCTGCTGCAGGGCAGTCCCAGCTCGTGCCTCTCATTTATTAGCACTATAGCTACACTTAAGTCATAATGGTAACCACCAATTTCTGTCTATCCAACTGCAGTTAGTCTTGTTCAAACATTTCCAGTTGAAAATTGGAAGTGTAGCTATATGACTGTAGTGCTAATGCTAATACTTCAGAGGCACAAACTGTTGCTAGTCTGAACTTAACCCCTGGGGAAAATATGAGGCTCTTAAGCTGCTAAATGGAATTATTTATTCACCGGTGGACTGTGAGATTTAGCAACTGCCTGCTGTGGCAGAAAAAAATCAAAACACTATTAGAGCAAGTGAACTTACCCTAGTAGCAGGCCTGTAAATCAAAACATTGAGCTTAAAGATGCTCAAGAACAGAAGGGATGTACTGAGGGGAAACTGCAGTGCAAATGGATCAAATACTTGTACACCCATTTATTCAAAAAGGTATCACAGAGCTTTGTAAAAGAAATGATGATCCAGTTGGATTGGTTAATATGATTTTACTCAAATCAGTGTGTTCCAGTGCAAATCCAAGTCAATAACAGTATTATTCCCAACCTGAACAATTTCCATCATCAACAGTAAGATCAGCTTATTCGTGGTAACATTTCAGACAGACAGTGACACCTTGGCTACACCTTAGTGGGAGAGCTTTGTTTCAGCCAGCACCCTTAGTCAAAAACTGAGTTTGTACATTGAACATGATCACATTCTGCACAGTCCTCAGAGAAAAAGCATTCACATTTACATGTACGCTGGGTCACACTTCAGATAAAGACAGATCGAATGTCAGAGGATACCGTCCTCCAGGCTGAGAGGTCACTTGACATTTTAAAATGAAAGAAGACAAAACAGGCATCAAGACCAAAGTCAGGTAGTATTTAAATAACCGATTAGCTCTTTTTACCTTACCTTTACGGACAGTTAGGTAGGATTTTGCACTTCAGACAGCATCTATAGCTTGACACTCCCTCTGAAATCCCCCCAGTAGTATGAATTTCCTTCTGAAGCAGTTTAAAACAAGTTAAAGAGCAAACATGATTTGTGATTAATATTTAACCCCAGCCCAAGCCAGACAAACATAAATAAAATGTGGAAAGAAAAACTAGACAAAGTGCTCAACCTAGTTTACATGCATTTAGTTCAGTTCTCACAGATGAGTTGGAGGGAGTAGGGAATCTTTTTACTTGAAAAATATTGATTACCTGAATAATTGTGTTTGCTTTAGGCTTCTAGTAGGATGAAACTACTTGCACCCTTATTAAAGATAATAGAAAAACCTGCAGAGAAAAATAAATCAATTAAAATGCATGAAATGGAAAAATTTATATAAAGCAAGTAAAACGGGCCTGCATGTTTTTGGAAGCCACGTTTACCTCTAAACACATTCATGGCCAACAGTAAGTGTCAAAAATCAAGGCAAATACAATGAATTATAAAAATAAACCATCAGATAAATTAAACAATAAATAAAATCATTACAAATATAAATAATCAGGAATGAACATCCACATGCCACCAGGGCCTGCTTCACCTGTGTACCACACACTGCAGTTTGCCACTTACGTCATCAAATACATACTTTACGCCCCTCATCTTATCTTCATCAATAATTTATGAGGCAGAGGATTTACAAGAGTTACAAACAACAAAAAGTTCCCTTTTAAGTTCAGGAGAAAGGTTTCTCAACGGGTGGGTCGGGATCCAAACAAGCTGCTCTGACAGGGTCACAAACAAAGAATGAACTCGACAGGAAGTTAAGGAGTTCGATAGATTTGGTTGCGACTTCCTGACAGTGATTCGGTCCCATTTCAAACCCACACAGTAGTGACATTGTTCTTTATAGTACAGTTCACCGTGCAGGGCTCGAGACAGTGTCAGACATTATTGTACTGACACTGTTTTGAGTCTAATGCAAAGAAGTGCTCATATTATACAACAACATCCCCCATCCCTGGGATTTTACTCTGTACAAGTGATTGGTGATGACAGGTGTTGAGTAAAAAACAGGAATTCATCAGTTCACAAACACAGAAGAGTGAATTATACAGATGAGCTTGAATAACGCGGTGCTTTCACAGACAAATTACAAATAATCACAGACAGTATTTTTTTGACAATGGAAAAAACCTGAAGCTTTACATTCATGATGCTTTCCAAAAGTGCACTTCCTTCAATGCACAATCTTGAACCGAAGCTTAAAATTAAGGTAAGTATGTAAAGCCTTGTGAAAGTGTCGATGCCATTCAGCTTATTTCCACAGAGAAAAAGCCTTCACATCATAAATGACATACGACAAGGTTTCTGTAAGTGAGACAAATCAAGAAAACGGGTCATTCTGTCCGTCTAAAGAAAACATACCTGGGTCAAATGAGATGTTCCGATATTTTTGTTGTTTGTTTTAGCAGTTTTGGATGCCAATTTGAAGGATTTTCATCACAAATGGCCAAGTAACAAAGGTCAGGAAGGTAAAATATTCACAGCAAATATCTTCCTGTAATTTAGCAACCATATTATAGATGGAGAAAGGTGAACCACCCCCATTAAGTAACAATTAAAGCTAAAAAGATTTCATTTTGTAAGCACTAATTGGCCCAGACCTGTAACAATCCAAAGCCTAACAGCAGGGACAGTCCACTTCTTGTGTTGGGAGGTGAAGGGCTGGGGCTTTACACACAGGGGGCTGAGCTAGGACCAGAATCCCGGCCTATAGCGGTAAGGTGAGTCTTTGGGAAAGCTGATCTCCGGTCTGCAGAGTGGGATGGTTCCATCCCTGCACTGTCCCTCATCCAGTTGATCCAACAGGTTTTCCTTCCTCCGGGGAGAGTAAGGTGTTGGGGCCTCCATGGGGGTGGGCAGCACTGCTGGGTCTCTACCAAACTCTACAGTCGGAGGAGTCTCTGTGCTGGATGTGTGAGCAGGGGACTCACCGTTGCCAAGGTTATGTCCATTTCCCCTGGGCCTCGCTTCT
Organism: Datnioides undecimradiatus; assembly: GCA_008933995.1. NCBI lineage: Eukaryota > Metazoa > Chordata > Actinopteri > Lobotiformes > Datnioididae > Datnioides > Datnioides undecimradiatus. Next base: position 12,873,277 of record WARS01000017.1, on the reverse strand, counting down.
GCCCAAAACACATCACAGCGTGCCCGTGGTGAAGGCCGAGGCCGAGCAACAAAGTCAAGGGTTTTGGGGCGTTCAGGTGCACAGCGGCGACGGGGAGTTGGAGGGAATACAACATTTGGATCAGGGAGTCGAGGGACCTCTGGACAGTCTTCTTTTAAACCTCTGAAGCCACCTGTTGTAGTAAAGGGCAAGCAAAGAAATAAAAAAAGCAGTGAGAGGAAAATTTATATTTCCATTTGTTATCAGGCCAACATTCATTAAATTTCAAATGCCAACTAGTAAATCACATGATTTATACTGTATGACTGAGGCTGTGCTGTGCCTACACAGCTACACAGGTGACACTGTAAAACCTTCAAAAACATTCAGATTTTTTTCCTTTATTAAAAACGGCTTCATATTTTGAATATTCTGTCAGTATAAAACAAATAGAAACTAATTCATTAGCATTAACCAATGTATGAGAAGGATTAAGCTAAAAAATAATTATTACTTAATAGTAAAATATGAGCGAACTGAAAATCAAAAAAATAAAAACAACAAAAAAACAAAAACATCTGTATCAATCCTCAAAAACTCTACCTATGATTGTACATCTAGCTGAAAACCAAAAAGGACACACAATGTTACCCGTATTCTCTAATGCTGTTTTCTCTGGCAATGGTTCAAGGTTATTAGGGGGGCAGCTTTTCTTGATGGCCCCATCCGAAGGTGTTCGGCGTAGGCCACGGGAGGAACTTGGGGCGCAGGGTACATGTGTGGGTGTGAGAGACTGGCGGGGGTTACGCTTGAAGCTCTCAAGGTGGGTGTTGACCAGTGGGTTGACTGGGGTTTGGATGGCCTGATGCTGTGAGACTGGAGGCGGTGAGGCAGGGCGGCAGACCAACAACTCTTCACTGTCAGAGCGCAGCAGCGAGCGGGTGGAGTTGCAGTCAGACACTGAAGATAAGGACAGCAGCGTGTAAGAGGAGGGTAAGCCTCGCTCAGGCAGCGAGGGCGCTGGGGGTTTCAGTGGGCTTTCCCGCCGGAACAGTCTACGAGTTGGGGGGCTGGTGCTCCGCCTCTGGCCCCCTGTTCTGTGAAAGAAACCCTCCCATCGTGGTTTGATGCTCTCCTCTGGTTGGGCCAAAGTTAGCAGGTTGCATCCCAGTCCGACAGCTGCCAGCAGAGCTCCACAGCCAAGCAGAACCAGCTCAGACCGCCGTCCCCCACCAGGGCTCTTCCTGCATGGCGGGGTTCCTGGGACCTGGCCGCTGGGGCAGTACTCATCTCCGTCACTGTCAGCAGCAGCCGTGTTACCCTCCTTATGAAAAGGGATGCAGAGGTAGGACTGACCAGGAGCTGCTCCTGGCTCAGTAGTGAAGCAGCAGTCTTCATTTTCTACAAACATGATCATCCACATGTTGATTTTGTTGTCTTATTCAGCATGAGACTTACATAGGAAACCAGCATTTCTAGACAAGTTCAGAGACACAAAAGTTAGACTGTCAACAAGCCTTGAATATCATGTAAGAATTCCTCTAAAACATGAGGTGACTGAGGCCTAATGCAACATTTATACTTGAATTCCAGCCGTCCCAGTTTGGTTTGATGCTGAGTGTGCATGATGCTTTTTCAGCGACAGCCTGTTTACATTCAAACAGCTACAAACATGCACATCTGTTAGTTTCTCAGGTCAACCACTAAGAGCCATGTGGGAGTGAAGAATCTCACTCGCTCACTTTCCCCTTCCATGTTTCCCAGCCAGTCTGCCACTCTGCTAACCCTCAGACTACAGCTGTTCTCTGGGTTTTGTGGAGTGACAAAATAGATTTAATAACCTGGTTCCACTTACCCATCTCCACAAGGCTCGGCACTCCAGGCACTGCTGGACTGTGTCTCGGGGATCTGCGAAGGTTTGGGGCGCTGCAGGACCGCTGCCTGCTGCCTTCATGGGGAGGCTTCACGCTGTCATGTAGAAATACAACGATAATGAAAACCATGGTTCATTTTAAAAGCAGTTGTGTGCAAACTATCTATATCAATATGATCAATATCAATAACTGATCTAGTCGATTTTTAAACATCAACTGAAATTAAGGTTATTTGGAGAAAGTTGGTTAGGAGTAGTTCTAGTTGTACCTGGCATCAGCACTGTGCTCCCTGTATGGGCCACACCCCCGGGATCTACCCTTTTTCCTGGACCCCTTCCTCTCACACTCTTCTTCATCGTGATGGAAACCTGTGTTGCGACCCCAGGCGGTACAACCCTCCCCTGGAGTGACTGCAAATGTTATTTAAAAAACAAAATAAGGACTGATAGAGGGCAAACGTGAAAAAGCTTGTATTAATGTTTGAAAACTGACACAACTCCTGGTCTGCATGGTAGTAATGATCAAGTCAGTAAGATTTAATTTTAAATACAGGATTATTCTGGCGCTTACGTTGGATGGCTCTCAGGCGGGGCAAAATCGGCGGACTGGTCTGAGGACTCGAACTGCTGCTGAGCAAACTCCTTCGCCGATCATGTGAGGGAGACGCCTGCACTGTGATTTTGTGCTGAAAATCTAAATTGGGATTCAAAAGCAATGTATTAATCTGACATCAAGAATATAATTTACTGTGCATTTACAGCTGTAGGACAATTTTCAATTTGCATTCAATAAAATTCAGGATTTTCTTTGGCTTGAACATTGTAATGTAACATAATTTTTGTTGTTCTCAGACATTTTCATGCAAAAATGTTGCATCTTGTATCTTGGCAACACAAACAAGCCTGACTGTCATAATGTTTTTCTTTGATATGACTATAAATAAAAAAGTCTGAAGGTTTAGAGAAAAATATGACTAGTAAGTGAAGATGTTCACATGACCCACAATTTTTTTCCACATCCTGCAGTATTAGCCACATCTGATGGCCTACTACGGTCCATCAGTTTGAAAACCTGTGCATACCACTGTCACACACTGCATCAGCACAGTTTGTCTGCAGTACCTGAAGGTAGGCTGATCCTGTTCCCATCCTTGAGTTTAAGGCGGTTGCGGCGGAACTTGCCCTGCCTGCTCTCCACATGAGGCTTTTCCTGGTAGAGCTGGTGAATGATGATGTTGAGCTCTCGCTCCAGGATGTGGATCTCCCGTTCAGCTAGTTCCTGCTCACGCCTCCTCAATGCCTCCTCCTGGCACTTCTGCTGCAGCGCTGCTTGGGTCAGCTCCTCCTCCCACGATCGCAGCTCCTGAGGGAACAAACAGCAATGACACCTGCGAAACAACTTGAAACTTCCAAATGCAAATTCATTCCAATATGTCCATCATTAAAGAAGAGACTGAAGATTCATTGCAGATTTGAACATAAATTCATCCACATTTACCTTCTCCTTGGTTCTCAGTTGATCAAACATTTCCTGAATCTCCAGTTTCCAGTCATCCTGCAGAGAGTGAAAGGACTCTACTGGCATCTCAAAAAAGCCAGACTCCTCAATGGCTGTCAGCTGGTCCAGAATAGTTGTGAACTGCGGTCGGGAGTGAGGGTCCGGGCTCCAGCAGTCTGTGGCAAAAGATGAAAAACACTTTGAAAAACACTGGGCCAATTTTGCCTCAGCAAAACTTATTCAAGTGGTTCTAGAAAGTGATACATTCTGTTTGTTTTAGTCAGTGCTTTTAAAGCTATATATTATAAACGCTTTTCTTGGTGCAGTGGACAAACACACAAGAATCCTGTGGTCACTCGACACATTTTAAATCATAAATGTTTAAACTTATCTTTATGGAATAAAAACTCATGCATGGGTCTCTCCATGACAAAATGTTTGGACTCTTGTAATAACTAAGTTGTCATTTTCATCCAATCAGGGGGATATGATTTGAGCAGAAAATGATCTTATTCCTCTTACCCTCCATAAGACGTGCAAACGGCTCAGGACAGGTCGAGGGAATGGGCAAAGCCAGCTTGTTCATTGCCACCCCATAAGCCACTGCGAGACCATCTATACCCCGAAATGGAACTTCTCCTGTCAGCAGCTCCCACAACAGCACGCCATAACTTTGTTAAAAAAAGGATAGAAAACATAGAAAATTACTTCACTGAGGATTATTCTACTTTTGTGTAGAGCCATTGATTAAGAGGACAAAGTATTTTCCCCCAAATTGATAATATTCCCCATTTGTTTTCCCATCATAACTGTCAAGATGTATGCTGCCTCCTCTTGGCTCTCTCACACATCACACCTCGATCCTGTGTATCTCCACATTCAGTTATGAAGACCTGAGCGATAGCAACAGATAACTAACTAACTAATCACATACAGTAATGTTTACATGCTTCCATCAGCTCTTTACATATGCTAGTTCATCTTCATTTTTGTGGTCTTAAAATAGGAAGATCCAAAATCTTATGCCTATAAGTCTTAAACTAACACAAGGTTCATACATAGAGAAAAAGCTATTTGGATACAGTGTCCTAAACTTTCCTAAAGTGGCTTTTTAACTTAAGGTTATTTATATTTTCTATTAATCAGCTAATTATTCTCGTTTCTTTTGCTCTTAATCTTATTGTTACTGGATACTGGCCTCTTTTAGCACAACTTTGAGAGAATGCCACCTTGTATTTCACTGCACATGTTGTGTGAGCATGTGCTAATTAAACCTTGAAGTCTTGAATCCTGAAATGAAAAACTAGACGCATTACAATATACATTACTTTATTAGACAACTTTGTATCAGTCTGTGTTAAATCCTTTAAATAAGAGACATAAAAGATCCTGTGATGACTTTTCATGCTGCATTAGTACATAAACCTAATGTATATTTATAGTCATATGTTCTCATCTAGTTTTGTTCCCATCTCTTAATACACATTCTGTCCTCTTCCAGTGTGCCAGTCTGTGCTTTGTTACTATGGAAACTGTTGCCCAAGATGAACTTTTTGCTGTGCATGTGCATCTGATCCTCTTTCTCGTGCTTTCTTTTCAGATCAGTTTCACAACCTGATGCAGTTTTTTTTTTTTTTTTTTTTTTTGCGCCGCACCCCCTCCTCTGCCCACCTCCAAATGTCGCTACCCTTGGAGAACGTAGATGAGCGGATGACTTCTGGAGCCATCCAGGCGTAGGTGCCGGCAGCACTCATTTTAGTGGTACGGTGCCACTCTCGAGCCAGTCCAAAGTCTGTGATCTTCAGAGTCTTGTTGCTGAGGTCTTCCATCTCAACCCTCTCAAGGATGAGGACTGGATCATTGGGCAGTTGTGGAACAGGAGGTTATGAAGGGAGATTTTGGTTGGAGGATGGCAAAGAGGTTGGAGAATGTAGTGGCAGGGGTGGGTACGTGCAAATTGTCAGGTGGGTTTAGGTAAAGTAAAAGATTTCAGGTAATCATCACCAGAATTATAATGTTGGGAGGGGCAGCAGCAGGAGGGGGAGGAATCAGACCCATGATAAAAACACAATGCATGTGGAAATGCAAAAATCAGACACATGGCAGATGAACAAAACAGGGTGCGGTGGGTGGGAGGGCATGATGAAAGGATTGGAAGGATAAAAGCAGAGCAGAGAAAAGGAGAGAACAAACAGAGAAACCAAGAAACAGTGAGGCACAGCAACAGAGGACGGCAGAGATGAAAAGCACCAACCTTGATCAATGCTAATGATCTCACTGCATATTTTTACACGAGAACATTTCAAACAAACACCAGTACTACAGTTAAACTACAGAAATAGCCTGGTACAACATGCCCATTTTCTTTGATAGCCTCTAAAAAATAAACCCACTCCCAATGAGCACAAGCAAAGCAGTGCTCCTCCTAACCACATGCTCGCTCTCCCCCATTCAGCTCCACAATGCCAGGCCATCTGCTGTGGCTGTGCCCAATGGAGAGGGTGTGTCTACAGGCTGCGGTGTACATCAAGCGCCCCCTTCATCCGCTGCTCACGTGTCTCTAATGCTACAGAGGCAGTATCCAAAGAAACTAAACCCAAACATGTGGCTAAAGTAAACCCTGCTCCTGCATAGCTCCAGAGACGGAGCACGAAACAACACAGTGCAGCTGATTCCCCCTGAGGCCAATCATGCTCCAAATGTATGCACTCACCGTAATGCACTGTGCTTTAGATAAGAGGAGCTACTAAATGGCATGTTGCCTGAGAAGCAGGAGAGACAGTGGTAAGGCTGAAGGTACAAACAAACAAAACAATGTGTTTTAATTTATTAGGACTGCCAAATAACAACTGAATGAGTGGCTTACAAATAAAAATATTGTAAGAGAGGTTAATGCTATCACACATATGTTGTTTTCAAAGCATGAATTTCAGTTGAGGTAGCTGCAAGATTTACAGTGGGGTGATTCAACTACATTGTTCGGGAAGCCCTGTTTTCATAAAGCTAAGGGCCAAGGGGCCAAACGTTTCCCTGTATCATCACTGTCATTATTCACACACATTCGACACCATGCACCACCTCGTGTTCGCACCTTTTTTTTTTGCTGCGCTGCAAAGTAGCCTTATTATACACTAAAAAAAGAAAATTAATAGTCCCTCTTTAAGTAATTAGGCCAAGCGCTTAATTTCATTTTCTTTTCAGCACAGCGAACTGTGACACAGCATTGTAACAAACGCATTCTGCGACACTTCATGTAACATAATTTGTTCAATTCTGATATCACTCAGCTACATCACAGCATTTCCTAAATGATAAAAAAGAAGACTGCATAGAGACTGCAAAAGTTAGAGATTAACTTGCCTGTGCACTTGATGCCACACAATAGAAATTATAACTGCCATTAGACTGCCATTATGCCTTGACCTTGTAAAGCTGTTTACAAAGCTGTTGTAGTATCAGAGCTTAAAACAACGAAAGACTGTACACAAAGACCACATTTGTATGACTTTGAATTTCTCTACCCCTGTTGTTTTCTTCAGGTTTTTGTTCACTGAACTGATTTATAGTTTCCTTATAGACTTATGGTTTGGTTGAAGCTGCTAAAACAGATTTTCAGGAAACATCTCATTCCATGCACTGGCGTCATTTTGATCACATTAATAAAGTCAGAGAACGGTGTACAGAGTGCACCTCAGCAGTGCAGGAGCAGCAGAAAGTAAAATGCCAAGATGTGGTGGCAGGCCAGGCTTTTAGAGGAACGCGACATTCTATAGCCATACAGCCTGCTCTGTGATGCTGCACTCAGTCATATTGATCATTAGCATGCTAACATGCTTCCAATGACTATATTAACATTTTGATGCTGATGGTTGTTGCATGTTTAACATGAACACCATGTTAGTTTTTAGAAATTACTAGTTCACAAGTTTGGCCACCACAAAGTCATTATGATACATCCTCTAGGCATCACTGATTTATGGGATATATATATTGTGATCCATCCTGCAGTTGAGATATATTTTAGTCAGGGCCAAAGTGGTGGCCCTACTGCCTGAGCAACACTGTCTTCCCTAGAGCCACTCACTGCGGTTTGTCAGACTGAACCCATTAAGTTCGTGTTTGTGAGCTTTTGAGGAAAAAAGATGCAGAAATCTTGACCTTAGTGTCTTTTTTTGGGACTGAGCTACATGTTGCGACCACTTGCTTCATAACCACACTGATGTGTCACAGGGTGAGGTCTCAGCGTGCCACATCCTCAGCGAATTCTGTAACTACTGATTACACTGAATAAACTGATGCAAATCAAAAAATGTGAAATATGTACTCATTTAACTGTAGAAAGTGTACAAACACCTCTCACTTTGCTCCAGAAAAAGAGAGAGCTGAGAACCTTCATTTGGGCTCAAAGGCAAGCCATGAAAGAAAAAGTCTGGATATATGTGGATTTGTAAGAGTAGGCTGGCAATCTGCACTGCTGGACTGTGAGGAGAGCATGGGTTTTCCCCATAAAGCCCAGGATGGTAACTAGTTAGACTGACTTAACACTTTAAAGCAGCCTATTGGAAGTGAAGCGGTTGAGCTGATCACCAGAGAACGAGCCAATGGCAGGCAGGAAGCTGGTTGTATGCATTGTCTGAGCCTCCAATAGGGAGGCTGGGGCAGAGCATTGGGCAAATCCTCCGTAATAGGCTTGGGATTTAGGGGATCCAGTGGGGGAAAATGCAAGATAACAACTGCTCCACAAACATACGTGCAAACTCCTTTTGCTTTCTGCTCTCATTTCTGAAAATCCCAAAGTGTTTATGTGCATGGACAAAACAGGGTGTCATTCATTTTAAATAACACTTGAAGGTTGCATTGGGTGAGTTTTCATTGATGTAATACATCTATGGGGGGGGTTGACACAAATGAGAAAATCTTCCCTTTTTATACCCTGGCTTTAAACCACTCTGGCCTGTATTTGGTTTGGCATTTACCTATTAAAAAACTGACAGAAATGACGGCTGTGAGTATCCATAATTATATTACTGTCCATTACAGGAGGCTTTAAGTTTAGCTATGGATTGAAGCTGCAAATTCTTGCTCCATTTAGAGGTGACAAAGGTTTAACTATGGAAAACACATTAAAGGCACTAAAGGGGCTGTTAATAACAATCATCATTAATACTAATCAATTAATTTATAGTTGCTAGAATCTGTGATGGTGTTTCAAAGTTGCTTGCTCTGACTAAACACCCTGTATGAATCTGCAATGATGGGAAACAGGAATATTTCCAGGCAGCTCAAGATGAAACGAGTTGTTGAACTGACATGTTAATCTACAGAAACGTATCATTCTCTAGTTTAGGATCTCAAATGTGTGAATTTATTGTGTTTTTCTCAGTTTTGTATAATTGTAAATGCATTATCTTTGAGTTTGGGGTTGCTGATCAGGTCCAACAAGCAATCTCAACCTCAGTCCACATCGCTTTACTTTGCCATCTATTTTTCTGAGATGAAGTGAATCATTTAATGAACCAATACTGAAAAACAATTGTTGGTTGCAGCACTGCATGCTGTTGGCTCTAAAACCAATTAATCAGCTCATCATTTTGGAAGAATTTCACAAAACTACCTCTGGGATACAGAATTATCTTAAGCTGCTGAAATCACCACACAATAACAACAGAGAGGGAATCTTACTGTTGCTGGACTTGAGGTCCCGGTGAATAATGGACACGATGGCCTGGCTGTGGAGGTAGAGCATTCCCCGGGCGATCTGCACGGCCCAGTCCACCAGTGTGCATGGAGGAATGCGTTTCCCCGCGAGTGCCCGGTTGAGGGGCCCGCCTCGAGCAAACTCCATAACCAGACACAGGTTGGGCTCCTGCAGACACACCCCCAGCAGACCCATGATGTTGGGATGGTTGAGCATGGCGAAAAGTTTGGCCTCCTGACGCACGCTCTCCAGAGTCTGCTCTGCATCCTCATCAGGGTCCCTTCGTGCCGCCTTCACTGCCACCTCTGAGCCTCGCCACACTGCTCTGTAGACTTTTCCAAAACCACCCACCCCGATGATTTCCTCCAGGGTCAGCTCCGAGAAATCAATCTCCAGGACTGAGGAGAGACACAGGAAGACAGGGAACAGATGAGATTTAGAGAGACAGCCAAAGAAAAAACACAAACTTGTAATCTCCAAAAACAATAACTATCTCCTGGCACAATATTCATCTTCATAGGGCAGTTACAGTCTTGCACACACCCTTTGAAGTACTTTAGATGTCAGAGTTAGTCTGAAAGGCAGCATGAAGGCAAAAGCTTGCTAACAAGGATCTAAAACCAGGTCATTGAGTTGAAGGATGTTTTCACTAAGCCACCCTGCTGCCCCAAATACAGGATCTGGTGGAACTACTCCTCCTGCTATTACACAAGGGTGAGCATCTGTCTTAAATCTGCCTTCGATGTTGCTGATGTCGAAGATGATCCTTTCCATCTAGTATTTAAATCGAAAGGTGTGTGTGATGATGTGAACAGGGGTCTTTGGGTCTGTGGCTGTAAACTCTTATGTTGTGATTCCAAACAGTCTACCAAGCAGACTGACCTTGATGAATATTTCAGGTGGGCTGGTATGTGAAAGTAGGCCAGCTGCAGCTGAAAGTGAAGAGATGAAAGACTGAGACAGCCAACAAAGACAGCTGAGGCGGTGTGGTCCAGCCAAACAACTGGGGCTGATGTTTGTCATATGGCCTCAAAACGAACACTTTATCAGCCTGTTAATACCAAGACGCTGATGTAAGATTTGTTATCATTTTTAGGAGAGAACTGCAGCGCATCCTTTTGCAAACAGCTCATACAGACCAGTGAGAAGTAATTTCACTTTGTATAGTGCACTGTAGGTGCTTTTGATTCTGCTTACTGTATCCATCAGAGGCCTTGGCTGCACACTGTGGTGCAGAAGCTTTGTCTCTACATGCACAATAGGGCTTATCTGTCTCTCCTTCAGCATAATTTTGGTGCAAACATTACCAGTCTCCATTAGACTGAGTGGATATCACACAGATGCATTTAACGCTAATATTGCATGTGTATGACTTGGACGCCCTGCTCTATTAAATATTCTTCCTGCTGAAGATGCAGCACACATTGTGCATTGTAATTTGAGCATTGAGGCGGGGTGCATCACTGACCGCAGCTGAATGTTAGTTTGACAGACAGTGTGATGAATAATGGTCCTGAAGCTGTGAGGATGCTCGGGCCAGCCCGTTTCTAGGCCAACAGGAGTGCACTGCGCCTACCATGACACAGCACTCTCAACGTGGGTTTCTCTGGCCTTTTGACAAACGACAAGGGAAGACCTGAGCTCTGTTTTAGTGGTTTCATTTGCCCAGGCATTAAGCACAATGGGATACTCACGGTGCAGAGGAGGCACTGAGTACTGCTGCTCCGGGGTGTCCCGTATTTCCTCTGGAATGCCATTCCCTTTGCTCACATAATTGGAGGGGAAAATGCCAACCCGGTCTGCTATCATGCCGGTCCACCAGCCCTCATCTCCCGACACCAAAGAGTCTTTGGACAGGACCTCCACCAGGTCCCCCCTCCGCAGGCTGAGCTCATCTTCCGCAGTCGCCTCATAGTCGAACACGGCCGTCCAGAAGCCCGGTGCGGCTGGTCCCGCATCCGAAGCGGCGCTGGTGCCATTCTCCGGTGTTGGCCAGCGAAAAACATCTGCCTCTGCTTCTTCCGAGGAGGACACGCACGCCTTGGGACTCAAACTATTGTCCAAAGCGGGTTTGAAGACATCCATGGACGCGATCCATAGGGACGACCTGGATCACTGCAGGCGCATCCACCTGACACGGCTGGCTGGCGGCTCAGTGCGCCCTGCGTCTCTACACACACACACACACACACACACACACACGCACACACACACACAAAGCTAAGTACCGGCTAATCCCGCACACAAACCCTGCAGGAAACTAGAAGCGCCATTCTGCTGCATCGTCTAGCTCTCACTCCGCGCTGGCTGCTCTCAAACAAACAGCTCCAGCTTGATGGTTTTCAACGCACAATCCTTCACCAATCATCGCTGTAACTCCTCGGACGCAGTAGTCTTTTCTTTAAGCCAATTGTGCCAACGTGCGAATCATCCGCGGCTTCCTATTGGTGCACGGACACGTCAGCAGCAGTGACTCTCCCACCCTCCTCTCAGCGTCAAACGCTGGTCACCCGTTTCCCAGCGTGAACCTGCCCCTGCCAATTAAACACACACACACAGAGGCGTTTCTTCTCTCCAAATTGTCTCCTTTATTTAATTATTGACCCCCTCTTCAAAAAACAAACAAAAATAAGACCCCAAAACATAACAAAATACTCAACATAATGTCAAATTCCATGCATAAATCCCTGAAATAAAAACAGAATCCATAGCAAGGAGTAAAAAACAGTCAACATAACAATCAAATGAAGATTTCCCACTACTTCTGTAATGTGATGAGAGGATGCGTGTGTGCAGATGAGCGTATCGTTGAAATTCAAACAGTCTCTCCACACTGGTTAAAAACAGATTCTTAAAGGATTTTCTGTTTTCTTTTTGCTTAATTAAACGTCATGAAAAACACACAACTGTTAAGAACTGTTAATATTGTGTGGTAGGACATCAGCAATTTACTGTAGCTCTGAGGACAGCTTCACCCAGCTCAGGTAGACATACTGTACATAGAGTGGAGATGCAGTAACAGTGTTTCACATGTTTATTATTAAAGAATGTAAATAATCAATGAGCAGAACAGCATGGACCAGAGCTCAACCAAGACTCCACAGCCACTTAAGTCCACTTCCTGATGTGTTTATGGAGGACGTTTTTACACATTTGGTGTTGTACTTATATGTATATCATTGCAGTAGACACAGAGAGGCGGTAAACAAATTTAGGATGATAGTGACTGACAGGACAACACAGGTATGGAAATATTCGAAAAGGCAACAATGATACTTTAACAAAATGATGCAAAATCAAAGTTAACATCATGAGACATTAAGTTGAAACTTAAGTGTAGCCGGTCGAAATTAAGTCGCCTTTTTGGACTGACTAAGCCAAAAGTATGAAACAGTAAGTCAGTGCTAGGCTATAACAAGTCAGAATTGTGAGTTAGTGAGTCAAAAATTGGATTACTGAAACATCATGTCAGAAGTTGAGTTATAATTGTCAAAATGATAAACTATAATTCAGAATGTTATTTTACTAAGTCAAAACTATGATAAAGTAAATCAAAAGTATGAGATAAAAAGCTGACAAATTGGAAATTGTGAAATATTGAGTCAATCATCCTTCATCCTGGCACTGAGCATTTTGTTTTTATTATGACTAATCTTTCATCAGGTTTTTCTTTTACTGGCAGAAATGTTCTTCCATACATCAGCAGCTGAAGATCTGTTTTTCTTTTGACTTGACTGTTTACCTTGGAGTCATTAATTCCTTTTACTAAATACCATCAAAATGCAAACCATCACTGAAGGGTGCTTTATCGCTTGTTGGGTACCAGATAAAAACTTTAGTGATTCTGTGAGTGTGAAAGAGAAAGAAAGTGAGAAAAGCAGGAGCCTCTGATAATCAGTTAAGCCTGTGTGTGCATGAAAATGCCTGAATACATTTCAGATATTAATTAAAACATCTTTCTAAAGTCACTTCTCTGCAGTTTACAGGATTACCCCAGTGTTGGTTTTCTAAAAATGTCTCTGAATCTGAATTTGGATAGTTTGTTGTTTGCAAAATGTACACAAAGCAGTTCCTCTGCAGCCTGGCGTTGGCCACAACAACAGTATTATGAAAAACACACAAAACCACCCCTGACAGGCAAAATGTGGTCTGATTTAGAAACCGGGAAGCTTTGCTAGACATTGTTGCAGATATGCAGTGAAGTCCAGTCAATAGGCATGGAGATCATGGATGTAAAGATGTGAGCTAGCAGGCAGAGGAGCAACTGCAAACTCAGAAAAATAGATTTTAAACAGCACAGAATAATCCTTTCACTTGGTTTCTGGATCATATGGGAAAAATGAAAATTAAGATGCAGGAGTCATTTCCACATAAACATCTTTCATTTAATCAGTGCCTGGAACCCTGTACCATTAAAAACATATCCATGTGACCAGTTTGGGACAACACACTTGTGCTTTATCACTGCAAAGTATTTAAATAGCTGCATGTAATGACACAACACATTGCTGTTGTTTACTGAAGATTCTAATGGGACCAATTACGGAGATTTTATTATTTAATCTTGAATTAACAGATTTTGGATTGTTTGTGGAAAGCTTTCAGAAAATCCATAATGTCAGAAATACAGTGTGCTCAGACTGTAAACAACTCTTCCTCAAAACTTAACTCAGTGACAATATGATATTATTAACACAGGGTGTTTCACACATTGTCGGATTGAAAGACACACAGGCTTGATTTAAGTCAGTGCAACCAGTGTTTGATTATGAACAAGGAAGCTGCTTTTATTCCACAATAAAAGAACAAAACGGTTTGATCTCAAAACACCGTCAGCTTTGGAAATTTGCTTTTTTTAAAATTTTGACATCTCATTGCAGGCCAGGAAAAAACATACCCATTCATTAAAATGTGCCCCTTTTCTGTTACACACACACACACACACACAATAAAACAAAGTTAAAAGAACAGGATTCACCTAATCAAAGAAGCCTTTCTCAGTGTCTCACAACATCATCAGCCATGAGTCCAATGTTGATATTTCACTTCCATCTTGCAGGCTGAAAAAAAAAGTCTGGTGCCTTGAAAGATGTGCATGATAAATATTTTTCACCTTTTACAGAATTAAGACATGTACTTTAAAGACAAAATGACGGAACCGATTTAAAGTCGTGCCCACAACCTGGCCTGTGCACACGAGTGCGAAGAAGCACTCCGACACACACTGGCCAACATTCCTGCTCAACATATTCTGGCAGATAAAAATCAAGAATACAACCAAAATAAACAATACAAATAGCCACTAAAAGGTAAAGATGAAACTAAGAACACTGGCACTTCCTTGACATCAACTCAAGACTGAAATATTTCCTGTCGCAGGAAAAAGGGTGACCCCCAAAAATAAAAGGATAAAAACTTCACACGTCCACTGACACTGGCTCAGATGAAGCGACTGCAGAAAACCTGTAGATGAGATGTGAGAGAATTGTGTTGACATGCTTCCCCACCCCCAGGACACCTATACCGTGTCTATGTAAACATACACTGAAAATTATGTACATAATGTGGGTTTTTGTGTTGCCTCAGCAGTGGACCCATCGCTCTGCTCCAAGTGTGTGTGTCTGTGTGTCTGTGTGTGTGTGTTTACATGTAAGAGAGATAGAGAGAGATAGAGACAGAGTGGGGTGAGCAGGTGTGGTCCAGGGCCGGGGAGAGAGCATCCGATTCAGCCACGAGACGTATTTACAACGCTGCTCACCACAAAGGAAGAACACTGAGGAGGAGGAGTGCTAAGTAGAGAAGAAGAAGAAGAAGGGATGACCACAGGGACTGGAGATTGACATCCCCCATGTGGAAATACAGTGTTACTGCCACTTACTGTCACTTCTATTTTTTTTTTTTTTGTGGATCGCTTTTTGTTCTATTTTATATTTTTTAAAACAGATGTTGCATCCTACCTCTTTGGTAATCTCTTGGGTGATTTTTAAGTTAGCCAAAAATTGAATAATTATATACTAACATACCCCTTTATGCAAATTAAGTAATAAACATATTTTCCGCTGCTCTTGGGAATTTCAAACGCGTGATTTTTTTTTTTCTCTCGTTTTAAAAACAAAGCACCAGTCGTGTGTTAAACAGCATTCAATATCAATATCAGGCTACTTTTAAATTCAACCTGGAGCAATCTGCTGCTCCCACACCCACAGCAGGCTTTGACACGGCCTCTTCACTGGAGAGTTTCAGTCCAAAATGACACCTACTCTCTACATAACGACCAAAAGCAGAAATGGAAAAAACAATTAAACACCCACAAATCTGATGACTTGTGATTCAATGGATTGATCTTGATTTTCTGTAATGTCCAGAAAAGAGAGAGTTGGTGTGTTGAAGCTGCACTAATCAATAGCTCAATCATCAATTAACTTTGGGTGAAATGTGGATGTGTAATGTGGAAGGTGTTGTTCATAGCTATAACCCCAGAGGTACACAATGATGCTGGTCCACAGGCGAGAGGAGTGGCTAGCTGTGACAACAGGGACAGAGCGCTACATGTGATAGGCCACCAGAGGAGAAAACAATTGACTTTACCAAAATGCCTGTACCTAGCAAAAAACCTTTTCAGCATTTCAAAGGATTAATTAGCACCCAAATACCAGACAAACAATTGTTGAGCCATCCTGGTGTACCTTTCCCTTTCCTCTCCTTGTATTTGTTGGATAAATGATCTTACTGAATGGCCAGAAGTGAAATATGTTGACATTTATGGATATTTGTTTGAATTACAAGGTAAAAATATCATTTAAGCTTACAAAGATCACACCAGACCTTGCCTTCCTTAGTTAACCTCAATTTCTTTAGTTTCTTTGGCCAAATTAGCAGCTTTAACTTTTAATACTCAAGACAAGTAGCCACAGTTTGATGTGAGTTATAAAGGATCTAATAAAAACTTGGCATGACTAGAGTTTCCAGTGCAAGCTGATTGTTCGTTCCTACCAGTGATACAATGCTTACTGCCCATGCAGTTGTACTGAGTGTCAGGTTCCTACAATTTTCCCATTCTTCCTCCCGATGCCTCCTCTTACTGCCTGTTTCCACTTTCGTCTTCTCACAGGCTCATTTCTTTCAGTTAGGCAACTTAAAAACCTCAGACTTTGTTGTGTGTTTGTTACCCTGTTGTAGTGCATCCCACCTCACAGCAGCATTTATGCAGTGGAAAGCGATGAATTGTTTTCCCCTCTGAGTGATTAAGGTGATACTTCTCAGAAATTATAGCAAAACAATCACTTTATATCTATGACGACAGTGCTTTAGAAGCTGTTTTGTATGCTAACAAATCAATGGTTAAATTTTGCTTGTTGAACTTTGTCACTTATTTTAAAAAGTAAATAGTGAAACCTAAGAAAATGATTAAGTATTTCATGAAAAGGATGAGACGAACACTTTCCACAAGGCTACACTATGACAGATGTTGTGTTTTAAGCTTGTTTTGCTGCCCCCAAGTGGCCAAAAATCTCTTAATGCAGCTTTGAAAAATGTTCCTTCACCATTTTAGAAAGAAACTCTTCAGCTGCTCAGCTGAGCACAGAGCTCGTCAGTGTGGGCAGCAAACGCCTCTCCCTCCACAGGCACTCTGTTCAGTCCATAGTGACAGCTTTAATATTGGCCTTTTGCACATGTACAAGTAGAAGTCTCCATGAATAGAACTATACAGCAAAGTGCATGGAAGGAACAGTACAAAAATACCTCTGAATTTACCTCTGCAGCAACACGTTGTTTTTTTTCTTTTTTTTTTCAGATTTCTGATCGAAAAAGGTGAAAACTCGAGTGAGACCAAGATATCAGTAAATAAATAAAATACAATGTCATACTTTTACCTAGGCAAGATACATAACTCTTAGAAATGTGAAGACATCGTTCCAGTATATAGTTTGACCCCCCCTCCCCGCCCGCTTAGCCACAGCAATCCTCTGTTGTTAGAGCAGAAGGTGACCACATTTAAACAAATATTCAAAATATACAGAAAATATGGAAATATATTATATATAGATACGTATAGAGTACGGAAGTAATGTTCAGGGCAGTTTGACCATGTTCACTGTGTCCACCCTCTTCTCCTCGCCTGTTTAAATGGTGATTCATCTGCCAGTATGAACTGTCACTGTCGCTCTTCTTCCTCTTCATCTTGGTGTGATTTCTGAGAACTCTGCAGTGCTCCTTAGGAAACTATGCAAATAAAAATAAATACTATGAATCCGTCCGACTGTCACTCAACAACATATTCCCATTTACGATATAATCTTTTGTTATTCCTTAAACGTAGATCAGAAAATAGTTCTTTTATTCCTCTTTTTGTGTGTGTGTGTTTGTTTTTTTTTTGTTTGATTTATTTTTTACGTTTTTATCCCCAAAATACTTTTTAAAAAAAGTCGTTCTCGTCAGGTGTTGAGAAAAATATATACCTCTGATTAACTCAGCTCTCTCCGGATATAAGACTGCAGTCTCTTCCAGTGGAATGCAGGACCACCCCGGAATCGGCATCTTCTGGACTCGGTGGTAACCCAATCCCAACTGTAAGCACACTCGCACAGGCTCAGGGCGGCTCTCCTACAGCCGTAGCGAACAGGCCTGTCGACACTAGAGGGCAGGATGCACACCTCCAAGCATCCTTACAGAAGGGGTTGAGGGAGAGAGAGAGGGAGAGGGAGGGGGGGGCATCTGGGAAAACCCCGGGTTTACCTCTCCTGTCCTTTCATACCATACAAGACTGACCCAAATTCCACATTGAGAATTCACTCTTTTACCTCTGAAGTTGTACTTTAAACCCCTGTATGTGTGTATTCTCTCACGTTGAAGTCTTTCCTGCTTAGAAGCCCTCTATATGACAGTAGGCCTCCAGACTGGAGAAGAGGATGTAAAGGAACCAGAGGCTGAAAAAGAAGGCTGATGTGGCCAGTCTGTGTCCCCGGGGCCCGCCCAATTCTCCACCGATGTGGGCCCGGCGCCGGTATAGCAGCACCGAGACGGCCAGGAAGGCGAAGATGGTGAAGAGAGTGACAGAGAAGGCCAGCGACCCGGCTTCCACCACAAACGGCTTGCCTTGCATGTGCCAGTAGATAGCCGCCACCGACCAGGCCATGCCGATTCCCAGGAAGACATTGACGGCGTTGCTGCCGGTCACATTCCCAATAGACGCGTCAGCATAGGTGTCCTGGACTGCTGACACCTTGCTGGCAAAAGTGTCTGTGGAGAGAGAAGACACTTGTTGTTAGTGTTTTGATATAATCCTACAAAACAATCGCACAAACGAACAAGAATGAATTAATCCCAAATATTCTGAATGTGTTTCTGACGCACTGGTATGTTAGGGAAAACTACAATTCACACTGATTGTACTGGACTCTTAGTGATCAGAAAACTCAAAATGCTCTATATTTAACCTGTTTTATAGGTTAAATATAGAGCATTTTAAAACCCCCTGTAGAAAAGAAGAAAATATCAGACAGCATGAATAAAAGAATGCTGTGGCAGACAGACAGCGTTTTTCTTTTATTTAGCTACAAACATTTGGCATTTGAAAAGTTTACATTTTTAAAAGATATCATAAGGATGTGGTATATTTGTCCGTAACATAATCCAAAAACCTTTAACAAAATAAGTGGCAAAAACATCTTAGATTAGAAAAAAACCACCCGAAATATCCTAAAATACTACAAATTCTAAATAACAGTTTAGGTCTAGGTTCAGTTTATCACCTGCTGTGATTGCTATACACACATACAGAAATCAGCTAATAGAGTGTTCAGAAAGACCCAGGGTCTTAACTTTTATTATAAGTATGAGTCAGCAAATCTAAAGAAGTAGCAGTCATGGCTACAAACATTCTGACATTATTAGCTGTTCAAGGTTTAACAGTTAAAACTCAGCCAGCGTGCTACATTGGATTTGTGTCAGAGTGTGGACCCAACAACTGTCACTACGTTTTGATTCAAATGTTGCTAAATTGTTAATGCTGCTCAGGACTTTGTGACATCACCTCTTTTAAAGTGAGTCTCACCCACTTCAAATCACTGGAAGACAAACAAACAAATAAACAAATAAATAAGTAAGGTCCGCGACATTCACAGCTGATTGCGAAAATAGCCATATTTTCATATTCCACCTGTTGCTCAAAATATAAATTGCACTGTGTAGGCCAGTGGAGGCTGGCAGCCTTCTCTATATTAGTCGTGTTTGTTTATTATATCTATGTATCTTTTTTTTCTATGCAGTGATGATTTATTAATGCTGCACATAGGACCTTTAATAACAAATATGCTGACGGAGTCAAAGGTTTTGGCGACATATTGTTCCTGTTGGGTGAAAATGTCAGTATGGAGGAGTTAGAATATCAGCCATTTGGATGACAAGCGTGTTTGCTGTTTAAAAGGGTTATAAAAGCTCATATTGTAGTCAGACATACAATCCAGCAACAAAGATAAAAACATTGATCTTTAGAGGAGAGATTTTCACATTATAAACATGACTGTATTGACGGTGACAACTTCTATTTTAATAAGTTCTATTTTAATAATAAGTGCCCATTCTCCTCCTCTAGGACTCACCTGGGACAGATGTACCAAGTGCCACAAACACCACAGCGGTGACAGAGTCCTTGAGGCCAATGGTGCAGCCGAAGTGAGACGCCAGGTCCCCGATGACAGCCGTGAGCAGGCCGATGATGACAATGGAGACGATGAAACAGGCCCAGCCATTCAGGTAGTCCGTGGGAGGAACGCAAGCAAACAGGACCTTCCAGAAGACGGTGAGGAAGTGCATGACATAGTCGAAACAGGAAGGCAGCCGCTCCTCTCCTGTGTCCTCTTCGTCCTCGTCTTCTGGGTCAAACAGGGGCCGAGTGGGGGGGCGTGGGAGTGGCAGAGAGGGTGTGAAAGGTGAGACAGATTGAGACATAATGGGATGACAGGAGAGAGTGGAGCAGTGAAGAGGATAAAGAGATAGCCGGAATATTTGGGCAAAGATAAAAAGAGAGGGTTGAAGGAGGGGAAGTAAACATTAAGAGAAGAGGCAGAGAGCAAAAGAGACAAAGATACAGAAGATGAAAGAGCGATAGAGGATATGACGGGGGAAGAAAAAAAAGACAGATGATGAAGCACAAAGTTGAGAGAGTGCAGAGAGGGTAAAGAGCCAGGGAAGAGTTGGAAAATGTTGGTGAGATAGAGGATCGATAAAGGAGATAAGAATGACAGAGAGGGGAGGGGAGAGAACAACACTCACTTAGAAACAGCACATGGCCTTATTTTTCAGTGTGAGGCATCATATCACTTCAGCCTGAGGTTACTGTGGTGCTCTTTCTTTAAATGTGCCACGAATACATATCTAAACTAATAGCTGCTGCAGAGCACGACCCATTTTTATCAATTAAAAGACAGTCTTTTACTAGATGTGGGTGACGTTTGTGCATAAATTCAGTCAGTGATTTGTTACAGAGCTGGTGTGGTCTTGGGGGAGGGGGAATATTTTCAGCAGCACTGAAAGATTATATAAATAAAGGAATGCTACAGGCAGCAGTGCATCTCTATGATCCTCTTCTAAGACTACACATAGCTATTTGTCAGTCATAGCACAGAAATGAAAACGTATAGTCTATAGTTTTAGAGAATATCATAGATCAAAGAGAAAACTGACAGGAGGGTGGGACTGAGAGAAAAGGTGCTACTTCAGCACCACGGACAGCTCTATGGATTTATCAAAACACAGCAGAGTCAGGCTGCTGATGAGCAAGTCATGGTCGGAGCAGTATAGTCTCACTTGTCGTTAAAGGATCAAGGATCAACGATTGAGGCAGACTGAATTAACTCTCTTTTACGAGGGTAGTGGAGAAGGGGGGTTGCAGATTAACAAAGGGGATGCATTTTGGTCAATTATCTAACAAGGGGGATAGCGTTCCCCTCATCCTCCCTCAAATCCCCCACTGTATTTAGCTTTTGCTTTAGTTAGTAGGTTACAAACTCTCACTCAAAGGCTTTTGGCTCAGTTTAGAGGTAAACAAATCTCTCTTTGTGTCCTAAATCCAAACTACACACATTCTGAGGATGATTTGGGAGAGTGTGGTGGATGGACATGACTACAAAGCACTCTACTAAGTTTGAAACAATAGCTTAAAAAAAACTGCACATAAATAGTAGCAAGAGGGCTTTAGGCTCGATAAAGACTGGAAAAATAAATATGTACATTTTAAAACAGTTCAGTTGGGTGATTTTTTAACATGCTGCAGCACGTAAAATGGATGCATTCTGAGTTCAAACACTGTGACCACTGCAGTCATTTAAAATGTTTTGGTGGGACAGGTTGGCAGGTTGACCAGGGAGATTTTCCCATAAAGATCACAGAGTCAGTCACCTCACCAGCTGTTTGCTCACTGTGAGCTCCTCTGTACAACACTGTCATTATAACAGTTAAATATGTAAATGTAAATGGGCACGCTCCTCAGGTGGAGGAGCAGGGTGCTCTCTGTGTCCCCGCAGCTCACAGGAAACTCAGCGGTCAGGAGGGACACCGTGCTGATTCAAAGTGTCAGGCCATGTGAGCGGCATGCATTTTTCAGCCACGAGTGGATGATGAAAAAATAAAGAGTACCGCTCGATTAAATATTTCAAGACCAAAGTGACAAATCGAGGCCTTCACGGAGCTCGCTACACGGCGGCTGTGACTGCAGTGGACGGAGAGGAAGCAGCACTGCAGGCTGCAGGGTGAGCTGATGCTGCTGTCGCCTATTGTGATGGATGACTTCTCTGTTCTAAACATGAGATATATCAAGAGCTTCAAGAGCTTTCCACTAAAATGAGTTTCTGAAGGTTCACACTGACACTGAATACTTGAAAACTACCACCTGTAGAAGTATGGTGTAGCTTAGCATAAGACTGGAAATTGCGGGAAACAGCTAGCCTGGCTCTGGTCAAAGGAAACAAAGAGCAACTCTTGGGATCTCTAAAGCTCACGTACACCCACGTTTGGTCTTGTTTGTTTAATCTGTTTTAAAGGTTTTGGTGTTGCTAAGATAAGATAACAGGCTGCTGGCAGAGGCATCATATTCACAATACAGACACGAGAGCGGTATCAATCTTCTAGGCAATAGCTTTTCTTAGTTTACGCTCATACTTAACCTTCATCTATGATTAATATGCTATGTGTTCTTACTCTGCCCTATAATGTATCTGCTACTGTAATTTGGAGCAATCTCTGGCACAACAGTTTCCTTTGGGATTAATAAAGTTCTTCTTGTCTTATCCTATCTTAATACCCTCAATTTCCACAAATGTCAAATTATGCCTCCACAGTAACATTTAAGCAATAAAATCATCCATAAATGAAACAATTACATTAGTTACACTTAATAGCAAAAAACACTTATTACATATATTCAATAACAGAGAAAAGACACTAAATCCAATGATGAATTGATCTGTTTGCAAAAACTGAATAGATAAATCAGATGATTAGAATAAAAACCTATTTTGAACACAGTAAGATTGGTCAGAGTGTTGACAGAAGACGGAACTCATTGCTGAGATATATATAAACACAGAGAGACCGTGATTTCCAGTGCAAACTGTGTGCAGCCCCCTAGAGTCTGACCAGCGAACATGGTGGTGTTTAAAACAGTACCTGCACTGACTGTAATGGCCTCCATGAACTGGTCTCTCCACGAGTTTGTTCCCACCACCAGTGCCAGGTTGGTCTTCTTGATCAGCTTGTCCACTGTGCTCTGTGTGATACAATACGAGAATGAAACGCATCCATCATTCCTACTCAGAGACTGGAATCTGCATCAGAGTGGGCTGCTTAAAAAATAAGGAAATACATGAGCTTCACCACATGATGGCAGTGGCATCAGGCAGTAGAAACCTCTGTTTTGTGAAAAAACACAGACATACACAGCAGAAACAAATATGGTGTGTGTACATATATGGTTGAGAAGGTTAGAGGATGCATATGAACCATATTTTTGGAGAAATGCATCTACGTGGGTTGGGCGGCCTCTGAAGATAGTCTCCCCTGCTAAAATTAGAAATGTGTAGCTGATCTTTCAGGCGAGGTAGCAGCTGAAGTACTTAGCATATCTGTTTGACTGCAGGGAAAACACTGGTTTCTGCTGTAATAATCAGGCTGTGATTGCTCTGCTTGAAGAGTAACCTTTCCCACCTTAAACTCGTACGATTCCTCAATAATGACTTCCAGCTTGGAGTGTTCCCCCAGCACCGGTTTTCCCATCTCTGCGATGCGCCTGGCTTCCTCCTCATCTGATGTCAGCTTCCTGTCTGGTACATCTGAGCAGCGAGGGTGAGAGGGAGCAGAATAAAAAGAAATCACAGTGAGAAAGATGGCAATCAAAATGAGAGGATGCTCAGCTGATTAGCATGTTGTGTTGCACTTCACAGCGGACAAACAAAACATCAGAGGACTGCCTCACTGTTGACAGTGTGAATTTCTTCAGCCTTTATAATGTTAATGCTTTATGAAGAGACAAGCACTCTTGCACATGCACTATTTAAGTCACATCTGTCACTCTCAATCAGAGCACAGTGAAAAACTGCACGATTTATTGCAGTAATGCATAGTAAATACCCGCTTTCTAATCTGTGGCAAAGGCCTTGGTGGCGGTCCAACTTTGTAATGTAAATGTTAGACAAACTTGCATGCTTGATCGATCCAGCACCAACAAACACAAACATGGTAACAGCAAATATTTAGTGCAGATTTATTTTCTTTATTGTTATTATTATTGTTGTTCTACCATTTCCTGTTTGTCTGCTTTTATCATAACATGTTGGAGTTTACATTGAGTATTGAAATGTATCCCTAAAATCACAACTGGTTTCCTTTAAGGCCAGGAGTTGATTGGTTTTGTTTAGTCTTCTCTAATCACTAGCAGGTGACTACACCTATCACCAATCCTACCCACAGGAAGAGTTTTTATCAATATTAGTTGACTGACAACATCTTGAACAGCTTGTCGACATTTTTCTGACACTTTACTAAATGTATCTAGCTACATAGCCTGTATGGGATGCTGATGTCCTCATTCTTAATCTCTCCATCTGAACTCTCATTGGTAGACCATCTCTCCAGCTGGTGGAAACCATAATGAATGGGATGCTAAACTGTTCCAAGGAAAATGATTAAAAAAATGACATATTCAGTACTTTGAGTAACACACAATAAAATACCTTCCCTTCATACTACTGAAGGTAAGTGAGTTTGCTGCGTTGAAGATGGGTCTGTTGACAGGTATCATCCATGAAATCATAACAGCTGTCAGGGAGCAGATCTATCTCCATGACAACTAAACCAACCCCATCCACTGATGGAGCCTGTGTAATATGGTTAAAAGCTGCAGAAAAAAGACCTTGCAAGTGGTTGTTAAAGTACTTCAAAGCTCTGGACTGAACTTTTATGCAGATGCTTTGGATGAACAGACCCTTTAGTAACACAAATCTCTGTCGGTAGGATTAGAAGTGCTGATTGCAGGACTGAGCTGAAGCTACAGTCACAAATCAAGAACTTTCAAGGCCTTCCATTCAACGTCAGTACTCTTTAAGGCCTTGCTTTCTTCTTTGTTTCAAACACAAAATGATTTCGATGGCTTGTGGAAGCCCTGATCAGTGCGTCTATCTGCCTATCAGACTTGTCTGGGGTGGCTCGGCTGTAGAAAGAAGCCACAAAGCTTCACAGAGCTTCTGAGTGCACTGCACACTACAAAGAGCGCCATAACATCAATTCTGTGCTGTCAAACTCTATCAAGAAGGAGCGGTTGTGCATCCAAAGGCCTCTCATCCCGCTACTGTGTGTGACACTCCCACTGAGCCACCTGGTGCAGAGACCTTGTCATCTTTTATACGAGCCCCAAGTCCCAGCCTGCTGCTCTTTGCTGACAACACGCTTACCATTAAATATTAACGTTGCCATTAAAGATCACAGCCAAGTCCCCTTGATAGGAGGGCGTGTCGGCAAGCGCACGCACACACATAGACACGCATACACATGCACGCGTGCACACGCACACACATACGCACACACACACACACACACACACACAGCATGCATAATATACCAGCACACGCACACACACAATTTTAAGCTAAATCAATTACACACCCAAGACAGTGTGTACCCTCAAGTCCTGACAGGATTTCTTTTGCTCATGTTTAAAATTTGATTATCCAGCCATTCCTCTGCTCTGCGCTGCACCGCTACATGACACAATTTCCTTGACAAGGAAAGGAGGAAAAAATACTAACATAATCCTGCAAAGGTAATTAAATTTCTAATTTCGGAACTGCAGGTTTTTATCTTGACGGTTATCAAGTGTCTTTACCTTGCTCTTGACTGGAGAACATAATTTATGGATTTATGATTAATTTATCAGCTGATTAGGGTGAAAATCCATCATTAATTGTGGGGGGAGAGCAGCAAAAGAGCGTTGTGTTGTTTGTAGCAATGACAGCAGGAGAGGATAACAGCACTGGCATGCAGTTTATTTACATAAAACCTCTTAAGGTATCTAAATTGTCAAACTGTGAGTGGTATTAAATTCAGCTTCATGCAACCGAGAACCTCTTGGTGTAAACCACACCACACACAGAGGAGGGGGGCGGGCGTTGGTGGAGATGCTTAGAGGAGGAATGGACAACTTACTGTCAGCTAACAACAGGGCTGTGGAAGAGAGAAAAGAGGTAGACGAAGGGAAGGAGAGGAAGGAGGGAGACATGGAGAAAACAGAAAAAGCAATGAGCAACATAAAAGGAAGAAAGCAGGTTGATAAGGTGGAGAAAAATGTGATGGGCTCTGAGAATGGCTGGGTATTGACCCCGAGGTGTAATATATATGGCACTGATTAATCGATTGGCTGAGGCGGTGGGAGGAATAGGCTTTTTTTTACAGTTTTTTATGGGCACAGAGGTACAATCAAGGTTTATTAAGGGAAAAGAACATCAGACAGAAATCAACAAAATGGGAGGATATTTTGCATCATGATCTCCAGCGATGAGTGTAACATTAACTCAAAACTTACTCACTCCCAACTGCTGACGCACATTTCAGTGTTTTCTTTTTCAGTTAGGCGGGCAACGGCAACAAGACCTGCTTTAACATGATCAGCCTACAGACAACCTGGTAAGCATGGTGAAGAGTTTCATCCTCATGTGGGTCAAAATGAAGCTCAAACTACAAAAAGAAGCGGTGCATATTTTGTAATCCAGCAATAAAAAGCAGTAAAAATATCAGTTTCACAAACAGAGAAAAAGATGTCTGCGAAGTGGATGGTGGATTCAGCTTTCAAAAGTCAGTGTGAGTAAAAGTTATTTGCAGTGCGAAGAAAAGTTTAACACATTCACACACTCACGCAGACATTTCATATGGACTTATTTTGTCACAGTTTTCTCTGTTATTCACATATTCTAATCATATTTTTTATATATATAAAGAACAAAAGAACATGCTGTAATGCGACTCCAGCTAAAATCTAACAGTATATAACTGAAGAACAGGCAACAGAGCAACCAGAACAGATGTGGGAACAATTCATCGAACCTATGAAGTGAAAAAAAAACCCAAAACATAGTAACATGCATGACTCTTTGTTTCCTATTTCCTATTTCCAAGAACAGGGGGTCTTGTTTTGAGTCTCATGTGAGGTTTCTTTCAGCTTTTCTTCTGTCTGAAGCATTTAAAAGAAAGTTTTCTTGTCACCTTAGCTACTAAATACCTGTTAAAACATTGCATATGATACTAGGATATAAAACAATAGCACTGAAAAACATTTGAGCAGTCTTCCTCAGTCAGCTCTGTTACTATCACAACCCTGCAGGGTCAATAACACCCAACCATCCACACAATATAAAGTAAAATACGCTGATGATGGAGATGCCTTGTGCAGAAACTCAGGACTGTCACGCCCTTTCTTTGCATTTTGATTATGATTCTGCCTGATTGTTTATCTGCATGCAGTAGCTGCAAAGCAGATCAGTGACACAGTGCAACATGCTCAGATGCCCTCAGCAAAGAGTAAACCATAACTAAATGATATGATTAAGAACAAATAGAGGCTCAAAAAGTCAGCCAGCAAAGCAGATAATTACATGACAGGATACGCCATAAGTGGATGAGGAGAAAGCCGTCCCATGTCTTTACAGTCTCTAGAGATTCACGATGACAACTCCCTCTTTAGATGTCTTCATCATAATTTCTCCTTACATTCATATAACAAGGACAAACATTTCACAGTCTTAAAGGGATCAGAGGCTCTGAAGGACAAAAGGAAGCTGCTCACGTCCTCCATAAGCGGTCCGGCTCCTTCTGAAACCTCTTTCACCGAGACATGATACTAATTAACCTGTTTGTGTTGGAGGCAGCTTATCAACTTTCTAAATCAAATACAGTCCACAGTTAATCATCATTAGTAGCTAAGTGCATTAATTGCTGTGGGCGACTTGCTTCATTATCATTAGTACTAGCTGAGCCGTGCTGATCTGAAGCCAAGTGTGGTGTAAAACCCAGCTGTGGTGAGTCTGAGTGGCCGTACCCCAGTCAGTAATAACAGTGTGTCATTTAGTAAAAGGCCGGTGAGGGAGCGGCAAGAGCACACACACACACACACACACACACACACACACACACACGTTCAGATAAAACATCTCAAACAGAAACAGATGAAGAAAAAAAACAGACACAATATACAAATGTATATTACCGCTAAACAACAAACACAGAAAGAGTAATATTGACTAATTTTAATCTCTATGACGCTGTTAACAACTATTTTGATTAATAAATGTATTGTTAAGTCAATAACATGCAGGACAGTGGATTTCTTAAAGTCTAAAGTGACATTTTTGAAGTTTGTTTATTGGCTGGAGGAGTCAATATTTTTTTGCTGTGGTAAAAAAACCCCGTTTCTGTTTGGTTTTTTTGCCTCATGTCTTGATGCTGGTGCATCAGAGTGACCCTCTACAGTTGCAAAGTGGGAGGAGCTTTTTGTTCCTTTATCATTTTTCCATACCAAACATCTAATCACAGGGCTGATAACTGAGTTGTGTGAGCTGCAAAAAAGAGCTAAAAGTCAGAGAGGAAGTATTTTAATTTTGCCACTGCTCTGGACTGAGCTCATAGTGTTGTAGTATTAGTATTGTAGTATTTTAAGCTCCTCTACCATTGAACAAAAATGATGAAGAAGACATTATTTCTCAGAAATCAGTTTAAATTGGTGGTCATTAAAAAAATACTATAAAGAAAGACATCCATTTATTAAGGATGCAAACATGACTTCAAAGGGGACCTTTCATTTTTAGTTCAATTGAAATCAATAATCAATTAATCAGCAAAAAGTTTCAGCTCTACAGAAAAGGAGCAGACACACAGTTAAATACACACACACAAACAAACACATAGACACAAACAAAATAATATGTTGACAAAGGTGCACACACACATAGACAGAGGTGTTTCAAGCGCAGACTCATTGTACCGACGGCACTCACAATCCAGAAGGCTGTCATTCTGCCAGCAGTACAATTGCGATAAGGAAGATTAACCAAAGGGATGTAATTGGAGGGGTGGAGGAGCGTGTGTGTGCGTGTGTGTGTGAATGTGTGGAGGGATGGGGTGGGGTGTCTGTGTTTAACCATTGTCATCATCAGCGTGTTCTTCTGCTCGCTCGGCCGAATCAGATCTGTCTCGTTACAAAAGAATGAGTCCTTCTGTGGCTCTCACACACAAACAGGCTCTGAGTCACAGCGTCAATACGCTGCTAATGTACGCCTTCTCTCTCCACAGCTCATTAAGACAGAATCATCATTTGACTTATCAGGACTATTCTGGTCAGATCTGGGCCTGTGCCCGGGGCTGCATGTGTGGATGGGCGGAAGGAGAAAGGAGGCTCAGGAGAATCTGGTGGAGGAACAGGCTGAGTGGGTTTATGGAGGGACGAGGAAGAGAAATAAGGGATGTATGCATTGTGTGTGGGGCCAGGAAGGACAGAAATGCAGGGATTGATGAATGGTTGGAGGTCCTGGTCAATGTTTGACAGGAGGAGTGGATGGATGAATGGAGAGATGGTGATTGTGGCCGATGCAGGAAAGGCGAATGGATAAACTGGCGAATGGATTTATGGAGGTGCAGAGGAATGAACTGAAGGAGGGATTTGCAGACACGCGTGAGCCAGAAGAAGTTATGGGGGGAGCAGGTTAAATATAGGATGTGGAGGAATGAACGGATGGAGGGTGGAGTGAAGGATTTACGGAGGAATAGAAGAATAGTAACACAGATAGATGGAAGATTGATTGATTGAGAGATAGGAGGAGACAGATTGGTGGAAGAATTGAGGGGATAATGGGATAGGAGAAGGAAGGAGTTCATGGAGGAATATTAAATGGACTCCACTTATATAGTGATATTCCACCTGCAGCATTGTGGAAACTATCAGGAGGTTCAGTGTCTTGATCCAAGGATCAAACCTGGCGATTAATGTGTAGTGCATTCTGTCACCTGAGCCACAATCAGGACAGGAAAGAATGGAAGAAAACAGAACATAGCGAATACAGAGGAATTTAGGAATTGAAAGACAGATAGAAACTTGTGTTACTGGGAGAAAGAAGGAAGGATGAAGGGATGGAGGAGCTAAATCATTGGTGGATGGATGGGAGAGGTAAAGAATGAGAAAAAAATGCATGGGATATAGAAAGAGGATGGATTGCATATTTTGATGGGATAAAATGATAAAGGGACAGTTGAGTGTGAAGATGGGTGATATAGGAGTAAAAGGAGGGAGAGACAGGAGACAGGAAGGAGGGATGGAAGGTGGAGTAAATGATATGTGGGGGTATTAAAACACATATGGAAGATAGTGGAGGAATGAATGGATGGAAAGAATGAAGTAAGGTGAAAACAGCAGGCACGTTGTAATTTAGCATGATAGCATGTTCACATTTTGTAATTAGCACTATACACAAAGCACGGCCTAGGCTGATGGGAATTCCAATAGTCTGGTAGGTATTTGTTCAGTCCAGGTTTTAACCATTTATGTAAGCACACACACACAACATAAGCTTTAGAAAGTGTGACACAATGTCAATGAACTCACAAACCCCACTGACAACATTTAACAAATACATCAAAAAGACATTAAGAATTCAAAACACTGCTAATAGTGACAGGCTGTGGAGGGGTCGGAGTTCAATTCAAATGTTTCGTGGAACACCTGTTGTGAGAGATGGGTCGTGGATTAGAGTATGTGTGGAACATGTGGCTATAAAATGACTTTCCAGCCTGTCCAAACTACAGCAGACTCCAAAAACCAAAGTACTGCACAGCTTTGGACAAAAAGTCTGAGGTTCTCTAAAGTGATCACAATTCATCCTGAGGGGACCATGAAAAGACCTTTGCACAAAGTTTCATGGCAATCCATCCAATATTGTTCCTGACATTTCACCAAAAAACAAAAATGCTGGAGGAAAAGTCGAGGGACCCCCAACGTATCTGGGATTCATCTTCTGGGGACAATGAAAGTCTATAGTGTGGAGGGATGAAGACACAGTATGACTGTTTCTTTCTAATGTTTTCTGCAACCATCCAATCATGAAGCATCATTGCAAAAATATAATCTACTAAGCTGACAATGAGTCACCAGTCTTCATAAGGCACACATCCACACACACACACACACACACACACACACACCTATGCATGAGGATATTTATACCCATACTGTACATCCACCTACAGACGTATTGGCACAGACTGTGCACTGAAAACATGGTGCACTGGGATCTCAGCAGAGATGTTTCCTGCAGCTCAGAGTGATGTGTTAAATAATAATGGTTCAGGATTGCAGCTCAGCAGCCACGTTGCCGGTCTGCACCGCTACGCAGCAAACACACACTGTCTGCTCGTGAGAGGAACGAGATGACAAAGACGGATGCTTCAGCTGCCTTTATTATCTTTCAATATTCAGACTGTGTAACGCGTCCATCATCTTGTTATGCTGTATTCATGTTTCTGACGGCATGGAATCGGAAGGAGTCAAAATGCTGAGTACACGCCATACTTCATCTTCTGAGGCAGCGCTGTGAAAATGAATGAACTGATAATTTAACTGAATGCTGGATGATTTCACTCGAGCATCCTGATGAAGGTCTTTCACGGCTGAAAAGTCATGTTTTTCATCTTGCTGAGCTAATTAAAGCCGCTACGTGTCGCATTTTGACATCAATAAATCTTTAACACATTCATTTTGAGATATTAGGGTGATTACTGTAAACAAATACAATCATTGCCAAGAAAATTGGCAGCGTCTACCAGCCACAACACTGTATTTTTACATTGTGCGCCAGCGAGTGAAGTTTAGCCTGAAGTCTAGCAGTTTGCTTTGCAGTACAAAGCAGGGAGGGGTCTCTGTATCACTCAGAACAAAGGAACATAAAGCCTGATCCCCTCTTTATTCTCTGTAAAGTTAAACCGATCACTGCAGAGCTGTTCAGTCTGGATCTTTTTTGTCTAATATGACCACATGTTGCATCTCTTTTGCTTTTGGAACTTTTCTACAGCTGTTTTCTCTCGGCTCTTAAAGCAGTTGTTATAAAATGTAATATTTTGGGAAATATTTTGCTTTCTCAAAGCTACAGCCATAAGTTGTTAGCTTAGCCCAAGCACTGGAAACAAGAGGTCACTGAGCTGGCAAAGAATAGATTTTAATTCCTTACTTTCATCTTAATAAAAGCACAACTTTTTGTAACAATAAATAAACAGGATGTGTCAAATGCGTATAAGTGAATCTTTAGAGGTGCCAATAGATGCCTGAACTGTTTCCCCCTATTTCCAGTCTGTCAGTTTTCATATTTACAGTAAAGACAAGTGAGTGTCTTCAAAAAGCCATGGGTAATAAGTATTTAAGCATATTTGACAAAATAGCAAACTATTCCTTTAAGGATGATGAAATAGAATGTACCAGTACACGTCAGTTTAAAATCAGACTCCATATTTGCTTTCTGTGTCTCAGCTCTCTCGGCTGGTTGGGAAGCCTACAAACCCCAGACAGGCTGCCTCTGGACGCACCAGAGACACTAATTGGTCCATATGCTGCATTTCACATGGGACAGTTTCTCATATTAACAAGAGTCTCGTTCCTCTCGCCGATTCTCTGGTGGTTCTGCCTCCACAGCCTCTCATTTCTCATTTCTTCATCTCTAATTCGCCGTCTCTGTACCAAGACTATCTCTCACATGTCTGTCAATATCTCTACTCATCCCTCTAGTCTAACATCATCTTTGCTCTAGCTGAAAATGTAAGATTTTAATAAGAAGTGGTATTCATGTTTATTTTGGTAAAATGCTTTCCCAAAACAGGAGCCATTAATCATATATCATGCCACAAACACATGTGCAATGTATGTATCTTCTTTTTTTTATTGAAATAAAAAATAAAGACTAAAATGTAACATTCAATTCTCTTTGTGAATAAAACGTATCATTAAAATCATTGATTAAAAGAACTAAATGTGGGGTTGCTCTCTCTCCTTTAGTTTGTCCTGGTTGTGGCCTGCTTAGCAAATGTTTGCTAATACAAGGGCTGGAACAATCAGTTATTTACATAATTAAATAATCAGTTAATTTCTTATTTAATTGATTAGTTGTAAAATTTCACACTACGGCTGTCAGTATTCACTTCAATCAAATAGAAAGAATAAAAATAGACAATCCTCACATCAGAGAAGTGTGAACATGCAAATATTTGGCATTTTGACTGATGAGAGTGAGTATTTCTTGTCTGTAAGGTCAGTTAACTCTGACTTTGCCATTAATCCACACTTTGACTTTGCTGTCTTTTAGCAAAACAATCAACTCGTCGAGAAAAACCCCCAAATTGTTTCTTTTGTTTGATTGTTTCTGTGGGCTGTAATTTGACAATGGCCTATAAAAAGAAGAGTGATTCAATGCTACATTTGAAGAAAAACATTGAGCTGATTATATTTTAAATTATAACTTAGATGAACATTTACAGCACAGATTTCTAGACCTTCTGAGCTTCACTCCACAGTTGTCTCTGCCTCTTTTCTCCTCCTCTGCCTCCATATTTCTCTGCTGGGTTTCATGCATCTCTCTCTCCCTGCTTCTCCCTGTCAGCCTATCTTTTTCTCTCCTCCTCCTCCCCCTCCTGCTCTCCCTGATTTGTCCAGTCCAGATGTCGTGCTGTGCTGTGCGGATCAAGTGGAGACGAGCTCCCTCTACTTGTTAACATTCTGTTTATTCTGCAGCCATATCAGCCTCACTGCCGTGTCAGCAGCAGGCAATTACAGAGCAGATTACCAGCCCTGATAATGTCATCAGACCAGGCCTTACGCGCAAATACACACGCGCACATAGACACTCAAACAAATAAAGACACAGATTTATGCACAGTTCACAAGTTCACTGCTTACTCACCAACATGTACAGTATATTCACACACTTACTCACACACGCATATACACTATGTAGATTTGTGTGTTGGGGCAAATGATCTCATATAGTGTGCCAACATCACGAGCGAAGAATACAGTGCGTGTGAGAAGGTGTTTGTCTGCTCAAGTCACTAATATAAATATAATGTCAGGTTTCTGTGTTTTCTGGCTTCCCCCTTTCATTATTTTCAATATTATCATTTTACTTTTCTTTGTTCCAATTTAAAATGTATGACTTAAGTTGATGCAGCATGTTTGCTGAACTATATCCCGCACTGACAGTTAACATCACTGTGCTTCCACTAACTTTCATCCAATCTCTAGCCTTTAACTTCAATCCTAACTCTGATTTTATATCGGACTCCTGCTTACTGCTAAACATTTCTTCATTAAAGTATCGTTTTCTTATATTTGTCTTCTGTTTTTGTAGATTTGCTTTCTCATATTTCTTCCCATGTTTGAAAATGCAGCCACGCACAGACAAGAGGGGGGAAAGCATCTCCTGGCTCCTCAGTGTGATGTATTGTGGCCACTGTGCTGACATCATTGATGTAACCCTGAGCGCTGATTAACAGCCCTGCATGGCCGAGGGCGCACAGACGGAGAGCCACGGCCGCCTTTGAGTCGTCTCATCGGCTTTTCACAGAGGCGAGGCCCCAAGGATCCTTCTGAAACCCTCAATATTCATATGCAACATTAATAACCTCAACATTATTATCCATTTTTTCCACAGAGGACTGCAGTGGAAGTAAGTTTTTTTGTTAATACTTTCATGTCTTACCCTCTGGGTATGAGACAGCCTGTGCATGAATATTTTATCATGTGTATTTAAAGAATTTTGTTCCTAAATGGGACATCCTCCAGTATGGCTTTTACCACACAATTAAAACAAATGATTAAGCAATGTAAGTCTTTTGTTGACACAATAATAAGCACTTTCAAGACTCACTCGACTGTTTATTTGAGAAAAACTGAACAATGACTTTCATGTGACTGTTCTCTGAAAAGGACATGATGGAAATAAACTCATTCATTCTTGCTTTTACCCACATATTCCTGCCACACAGACAGAAAATGAGACAACAGGCCCCTTGGCACAGCCATGTAAAAGCCCCCACACCCCTCATACACAAGAACAGGACACTGAAAGAGATGCAAAATTACTCCTTTTGCTTCCTGCCACATCAGATCAACACTGACACTCCTCTGCACAGATACTACACAAAGCCTTGTAGAAAGCCATCAAAGAAAGCCTGAGATGCAGGTTCTGGTTACTTAAAGCACAGCTACTCTTCTGTTGCCACTTATATTTCTTTCCTAATGGTGTTGAGTTTTAATGAATCGTTGCCATAGCTTAGGTAACAAGCTAAAGGCCAACAAACTCATAATGACACTGTTGCTGTAATGTTCACTACTGTAGCACTTTAGCATGCTAATATTTAGCATTGCTAATTTGCACATACATGCGCATGGGTGATGCAATACAGGCATATTGTAATCCAGAGGGTTTTATTTTCCACCTTATTTTCCAGAATTACAGTATTTTGTCCCTGTTTTATGTTCATTTTGCACATTTATTTGTAGTAAATCACTTTGAGCTCCATGTCTTCTATGAGAGGTGCATACAAATAAAGTTATCATTGTAAATATTGTTATTGTTTTAGTTATTGATAGTACTAATAATAACCACTAAACACAATGATGGATTTATAATCCTTTATAATCCTTAGAGAAAGAGTTTGTTTTCACATTTTGTAGAGGTCTTGCGTGTTGAGTGCATATTTCCTGATAAAACATTTGTAAACCACTGACAGGACTGTGTTGTACATCACAGTATGTGTGTCCTTATGCACTGGGTATTTTATCTGTGAAAGTTTAGGCTACATTTAGGTTTAATGTGTTTTATTCCTATTTTTTTTTTAATGTATTTAAAATCAATAATTCCCTGTAGTTTTGGGAGTGGCACAGTCTACCATGTCAGGTTCAAATTGCTTTCACACACAAGGGATTCATAGGAAATGATGCATGCATGTAATCCAGTGTAATTCGATTGACAAATGTGACGTGGACATCACTATGTCTAACAGAGCTCTGAGGCTTTTTAAGAAGAAATGAGACCCTGGCCTGCGCCTCGTGGACCCATTCAGTAATCCATCCAAGGCCATTCACAGCAACATGAACAAACAACCAAACACATACTCCCATTCACACCTCTGAGGCAACTGCTGAGCCACCTAGAAATAAACTATTCTGGTCAAAATAAATCAAATCATCACTGGGAGCTATGAGTGCATGAAAGAGACAGACTTTCACCGCTGTGAGAAAGATGCAAAGCAACCGAGTTGCCTCTCCTTAGAGCCCTAGGTGTGTCAGTGTGGAGTGAAGTTGTTGGGGGGGGGGTTTAAGAAGGTCATCACTGACATGGACATTAATGAGAGCCCACATAGAAGGTTAGTGTCCCTGCTGGCCCTCACCTGTGCGTTAAGACAGGCCTGACACTGCGGTGTGCCACCGGCATGGCAGGTACCGTAGCAGCGCGGCTCATCCATATCTCTGTGCTGAGAACAGCCCCCACACACACCTCTCAGGAACAATTACTGCTCTTCCAGCTCCTCATCACAGATGGTGAGGGCTTCCAGAGAGAGCCCCCCACCCCCCACCCACTCCACCTCACTCCTCTCCTCTGTCTGTGGCTCATTGTCTCTTTGGTTGACTGTGTCTGTCTCTCTCCACCTCTCTCTTTCTTTATGCTCAGACTATTTCTGTCGCTTCCTCCTCCCTCTGTCTCTACAGCCGTCCTCCCTCTTCTCCACTTTCCCTCTCTGCCTCTCGACCAGCTCCAAATTCAACAGTTCAATTTAAATCCATTACACCTAAGCCCCTGACAGAGTGTAGCATCCATGGTAACCGTTACTAGACAACAATCTTGCAGCAATTCTGCCTCCACGGCGAGGCCACCGGCGGCAAGGAGGCGCACCGAAGGAATGTAGGGTGTTTTGACGTAAATGCTTGTGTCATTCGCTAAGTGACGGGTCCCGTCCTTCAACTGCGACCTCGATCTGGGAGGGGAAGAGATTGCAACATAAATCACATTTGGCTGACGGAATGAAACGTATTTGTTTAAAAGCGGCATAATGGCGATTCG
Source organism: Datnioides undecimradiatus (assembly GCA_008933995.1). NCBI lineage: Eukaryota > Metazoa > Chordata > Actinopteri > Lobotiformes > Datnioididae > Datnioides > Datnioides undecimradiatus. The sequence continues at coordinate 12,836,594 of WARS01000017.1, read as the reverse complement.
GAGCAGAGGGATGAATCTAATTTGATAACAATATGCCAACCTTCTATTGCCATTCCCTGTGCACGGCTGCCCCTGTAACCCTCCTATCTGCTGAAAACACCAGCATGATGCTCAGGAAACATGGATAAGAAGGCAGCAGCAGCAGTAGCAGTAGCAGAGATGGCTCAAGTAGCCCTACTTCATGGCTCTGTCCTTGAAGAAAGAGTAAAGACACAGTAAATCACCAACGCGTCGTCTCAGATCCCACACTAACTACTGTACAACAGCACAGTAATCACAGCAGAGAAAGTCAGCTCTGACCTCCACACTTGGGAGGCGGTGCTGTAAGTATACACTGCACTTCCACCATTGTCTTGATTAATGGAAAGTTGGGCAAACAATGTACATAAAGATGAAGATGCACAGCGTCAATATGCAAGGTTATAATCACAATCAGGGATAATTAAAGGGACTGTTCATGCAGCGCTTCCCACAATAACACTGCATCGCTGAATTACCATTTAATTGCATGTTGATACAATCAATGCTGCTTTGACAGTTAGCTCTGTGCTAGCAAAGACAGAAAAGCATCCTTTATTTCCTCTCTGTAGCAGAATGACACTGCAATAAGTGACATCTGCCTTTTACAAAGTGAAAATTGATTGTAGCCATTAAAGCAGCATGCATAATGTAATATTGTTCATTATAAGCTATCTGAAACACATTTTTTCATTGTAAAGTTATAATTTTCACAAAATTAAAGCCCCATTTTCAATTCCTAAGGATTTTTTTGCGCAATATACACTTATTGACCACCTACTATGACTAATACAGTAGTTTTTTGTAGTTAGTCCGCTGTTCCTGTGAGGGACTTTTGTGGCATTGTAAAGATGCCACAGAAAATGCAGTGTGTTTGTAAGATTAGAACTTTTCTATTTGCCTTTTTCAAAACTGAGTGCTCTTCAGCAAGGAAACTCACTTTACCATGTTGTGCTGTGTATGACATCAGAGTTCTCGTGGATAACAGAAAAAGGGCCAATTATTGACGTTATTAGCATTTAAAATTCTGGGACCTGCACTTGATGTTACCATGGTAACCACAGGTCACTAATTTAAGGGGAACTTAAATCTTAAGAATTACAACTTTAATAACTCAAATTCCCAACTTTAAAATGACTCTTTTTCAATCAAAGGGAGTCAAGTAATGTAGAAAGTGCATTAACTCTTCATAACCTTCATTATCATGTCACACCCTGCCTCTGACATTCCTCCTCGTGACCCCAGAAAGAAGTGGAGCTTTAATGAAGTCGGGGCCTGCGAATGCATGAATAGCGCTGGGCTCCCATTTGAATTAAATCTATTCATCCGTGCCAGTGTGATTTCTCCGTGGAACTGAGGCAACCGAAGGCCCTCTGAGTCGTGACATTTGTGCCATGGCTGGTGGAGCAGGCAGGGAGGTGAACACCCATCTGCCTATATCCCTGACCACCAATTCCAAATCCATTGCAATGCACAGGCTCTGACTGGACTGAGAAAGATAAGAGGTAAAAGAAAAGCACACAGTGTAAGTAAGATGTGTTTGTGGCTTCCTGCAGATATTTACACTTGCTCCCTATTAGGAAGATTAAAAAACAAAACAAAACACACACACCTCTAGATTTTGCAATTAAACACATGAGCAAACACAGACACACACCCAAACAAACCTGCATCCATATCTCCGACACACTGACTGAATCCTGCAGGTCACCTGTGACACACAGTCCTTGGGGCGTATTTCACAATTACATAATAATCTTTACTTAAATCCAGTTCTTGCATAGGGAATAGTATCAGTGTCACACCATTCTAATTTCGGCAGTCTCTTGACATATTAAGGTAATCCCTCTTAGATTTCAGTATTAATTGTGTCATCTGTATTCAAAGCGGTCTTCGTGCACTTTGAAAATAAGCCGAGAACGAACCCGCAGACTTTGCTGACAACAGAGACGGGATTTAACAGATTTTAGACTGGGAGCAAACTGCAAGCCCCCCACTAAGACTGACGCAAGCTCAGGTTCAGGTGTGCAATGTGTCACACACATCGCCTGCAAATAAGACAAGAGAAAACAGTGCATCAGAGATGTTCTCCAAGATTAAACGCCAATAGTGATTTGAGAGACTTAGACGTAATGGAAACACAATACTCAAAGCACTGAATTGTAAATTGTATCTCCATCATAGCTAATTGTCTCAATTTTAACAGCTATGTCTGCACTGCACCCAGGTGTAGTGTGTTAATATGATGTTTGTATAAAGGCAGCCGACTCTTGAGTGAGAAACAAATAAAGGCTTCATTCACAACACAGATCTTTACATGTGATTCCACACTGCAGCTCATAACCGTTTAACTGAGGGACTGCTAATGTTAATTCATATCTGCAGTCAAATCTGGCATCAATTTGAACCAAGATAATGACGTGAAGACACACATAAACAGAGCAACAATGACGAGAGGCAATCATTTTCCCGGCGGCAGCTGCCTCTCATTTGTTTTAGACTTCATTTTATGGTATCTGCTTCTGTTTTGACTGAATTGAGTTGTCTGCTCAAAAATACTGATTGAGCGTGTTGACTCGCCCCTCTCTGTCTCCTGTTCTCGCTGCTAATGCCAGCCATCAACTGCTGCAACATCATGATTTAAAGTAATAATTTGACCTTTATGAATATTTTTTCATATTTTATTTTATTGACTTAAGTAAGAAGATCGATACAGGGCTTCTATATGTGCACTAAATAAACTTATTTAGTAAGCAGCTGGTTACATGGCTTAGCACAAAGACAGGCAAATCAGAACCAACAGGTGCCTGTACTACAGTATAAATAAATAAATTATTTTGTATAAATAAATAAATAATTAAATGAGATGTAGGCTAATGTGTCATGAAACTTCAGATGTGACATTAGACTTATCTAGCTCTTTTTAGTCTTTGAGCTAAGCTAAGCTAAGCTAGACTAACCCAACTGGTATAGTGCTTAATATTTAACACCCAGAAAAGAAAGTAATATTGATCTTCTCATCTAACTGTCAGCACTAAAGCAAAGAAAAACCCAACATCAAGCTGTTTCGTTAAGTTGGTAAATATTGATGAGCTTTTGATAAAAAGCATGTTGAGCTGTGTGTCGGTCCCTCTCCCTTCTTAAATATTCGAGTTCAAGAACTTCCTGTTGGCAGTAGCCTTGGATTTACTGTACAGATATGAGACTCGCACCAACTCATCAATCTTCATCTCACTCTCAGCATGAAAGTGAATAAGTGAATTTCCCCAAAATGTTGAGCTAGTGCTTTTAGCATTCTGATACAAGCTGCCTTTAGGTCCCCTGCTTTTATCTGATTTAGTGCTGTACAACGACATGGTCCATATTAAACTGAAAATATGAGGGCATGCAGAAGAATGTTACATCTGTGTCATGGAAGTGGGAAAATGAATTTGGAAACTTGGACCATAAATGCTGCATATCTTCAATATCAGTCTTCAGTGTCAGAACACTGTCGCCATCCATCCACCATCTCCCCGTTTTTCCTGCTCTTCCTAAACTGAGCTGTGGTTATAAAAACAGACTGTGGTCTTAGGGTCATGTCCCTGAATCGTCTGCCAACAGGTGGTGAGGCCGCTGCAGGGAGTGACAGCTGTTCCCCATTGCTCACTCACCAAGGTTTCAATGCGTCTGCTGCCAGTTGCCGAAACAAGGGCAAAGCACGGCGAGCCTCCGGAAAACTGATGGTAGGAGCACCAGGAGACTGCAGGTATGAGCAGATTAGAGGCTCTAGCGTGTCATTAGCGAAGGTAATAACGGATTGCTTTGTGGGAGGTTTTACTGTGTAATGATGCATGTGATGGCATTAGCCCTCATTAAAGGACACATCGGGCCTATACTGCATACAATTTAAGTGGGAACCACGTTAAATGTGTCATTTGATCAGCAAATAATCCACAGATCGTTTGATGATCACTTCCTTTCTGTCCTTGTGAGGACTGCAGTAGCTTGTTCTCCACATGTCTGTTCAAATGGTAGAAATACTCAACATACCTCTCCCAGGGGACGCTGGGTAACAGATGTGTCCTTGCATGCTGGTATTGCTGTGGGAGGTTCCACTGTACAATCAGGTAAATGGTAGTGTAATCCACCCCACATACACTTATACAGTACAAAGGATGCTACAGTGGAGGTCTCATTTTAATCAGAATGAGCTTAACAAGAAAAAAGAAAAAAGGACCGAGTGTGGAGGTCTGTTGTAGGAAATCTGCAGCAGACAACGTCCTCCAGACCACCTGTCCACCAGACAAACCGACTGAGGTCGAAATGTATTAATCCAGTGTCTCTGTTGTCTTGCCCTGCCACATGGCCTCAACATTTCTACACTGTAAAATGCTTCAGGCTGATTGAAAATGTGATTTAACTAACGTCGTCTAACCAACCTAAGTTGAAGATTTAGCCCACTGTTGGAGACATGAAAGTAACTTACTAAAACTAATACTGATACCAACACAAATACAATAATAATAATGATGGCTTATACTTATCATCAAAGAAAGGGAAAAAAAAGTCCCTGGAGACTTTTTACTCTCAAATGATGCATGCTGGGAAGTCTCATCTATTGGCCGTGTTCCTTTAGAAACTTAACTTGATCAGCAGTATATTTGTTCAACTCATCACTTCAAACCAGAACAAAGTTTGGAAGTGGTCTGATAATAAAAAGTAGAAAATGTTAATCAAATTGAAACAAGTAAAATATTAAAGTTAATTTCAAAAGATTAGTTGATCCAACTATATTCCTACATGATGTTTTACAGTGTATACCTCCTCCTTCCTGGATTACAGTGAGATTGCCAAAACCGTCAGCAACTTCACTACGACCTACTGGCACATCCACTGGGAGATCCCCAGTGCCATCTGTAATGGCTGGTGATAAGGAAATGGAGTCTTTATCTCAGCCCAATTAGGCAGCTAATTGATTCAATACCAGTCATTTAGAGTTCCTCCAGGCCCAGGATTGAGCACTTCAGCCCTTTGAACAGACGTGAGATCCCCAGAGGGGAACAACCAGGGAGAGAGTGTGTTCGACCCCACAAAGCCTGAAGATTATAATCTGGATGGAAAGAATCTTAATGACTTAACACCAGCAATCAATCTGATGAGAAATTTCAAATTCACCAATAGTTACAGAGTCTTTTCAACTGGTCAAATAGTGTAGTTAATTTAACAAACAAACCAGAGGGGTTAGCTGATATTGATATGCACCATGAACTGTAATTAAAGGTTATTTTCTCAATGTACTGATTGTTTTCTAAGTTTATGAAACATCTAAAAATAGCATAAAAATGTCCATGACAACTTATCAGACTAACTTAAAAAAAAAAAGAAAAAATATCCACCTGAGAAAAGACCCACTCACATGTTAAAGGCCTGGAAAATAGTCAGGTATATTTACGGGCAAATACCAATACAAGCACAAATATGGTTCTAATACTAATATAAAAAAAACAACTATTTGTGATAGTACTGATGCTTTATTCGTGAGCACAGATGTAGTACTATTTACAGTGCTGGAGGAGGCCTTTCATCTCCCATGGTGCTAATCCTACACTGCATTTAACTTTCCTTTTCACCATTCTGTGGAAGCAAACAGGACTTTTCCTTGACACAGAGACAATGCAGCGAGGAAGAGATTCGTTCAAGGTCAAATCCAGGTTGACTGCTAACAAACGGATGATAAGCTTGACTTTTAAAGCAACACAAAGGGCAGGTTCATGAAACTCACTGAGTCATAGAGATTTATGCAGCCTGTGACCCCCGCAAAAGGAAATGTAATGAGCTCTAAGTTCAGATGTTGTATGCTCTGGCTTCGATCACGTTGGAGAAGCCAGACACCATTCATAAGCTGATGAGGTGAAGGAGACTGTGTGGAGGCTCACTTGAAACCTCAAGTAAACCAAACCCCAGTGGGATGCTTCTTTAAAATCAAATCAATATTTAATACTGAAATATTGTGGTGTTACATGTTAAAGCTCTCCTGTTCTGTGCTGCTCATGTATACAGTGAGTACAGACGACACCAGTGTTTAAGCCCTTATTTGTGTACCCTAGGGAGAATTATCTGGTTTTACTTTACATGATTTCATGGCTATAAATTGATTTAATTGACAGGGTCACTGCCAAACACTTACTGAAATCATTTACCAGCAGTTTGCTCACTTGTGATGCCTTAAATGGCTGAAAAACAATGAATGCAAACACATCTAGTATTATTTCTATTATGCTACCAAGAGGTTATTTGAGGGGAGTTAAGTGTGAAGGGGCAGCAGCAGGGTGGGGTACTTAGTTGAATATGTTAGCCTAGTCAGCGTGACTCAATGATCCTCTATCTGACTGAGGTTTGTACATGTTAGACTCTACAGCTGTGACCTTGACTCCATGGAGGTGTCCGTGGTGCTGAAGATGAACTGTTTTCTCTCAAAATTCCCCAAATTATACAGTATTGTACACTACATTTTAGCCTATTTTAGCCTACTCTGTAGAGTCAGCTTCATGAAAAGTAGAAATAATTGCAGAAGAGCAGGAGGATCATAGAGACACACTGATTCCTGTAATATTCCTATAATATTGCTCCAACATTTCTTGCCTTATTGCAGGGGAGATGTGACTATTGAGTTTTTACTACAGGGTTAGAGTTAAGTCAGAGGGTTTTGGCCTTCTGTCTTGTTAAAAATGAACAATTTATCAACTGTGTACTACTACTACATCCTTCTTTAGTCTTGCTGTTACTATAAGTGTAAATACATTTGTGCCACTATCACCACTACAAATGTTACGACCACTAATGCAACAACTCCCACTCTTGCTGCTGCTAACTGCTCACACGCTGACACTGTGATGTTTACACAGCTACGTCCTGCCTACTGTACAAGAACTACAACTACTACTAGTCCTACTCCTACTATTACTCCTACTCCTAGTACTTGATGCCAGTGAAAACAACAAACACAGGTGCTGTCCAAAACTGGACAAATCTACAGAGGCACAGTTTTGCCACTGGAATGTAATGAAATACATTTAAGTACACGTTTTCAAGCACAATTCGGCAATTCGGAGGTACTTGTACTGGAACATTTCCATTTCATACTCCACTACATTTCAGATGCAAATCATAAGCTTTTTACCCCACTACACTTATTTGAGAGCTTCAGTAACCAGTTACTTTGTAAGTTTAGGTTATTGATGCAATAAATTTCAAAATTTCCCAATTTGGGACCAATAAAGTTTATCTATCTATCTATTATCTATCTAAATAAACACTATGATTTGTTATACTATAGATTAACTACGAAGTATATAAAGTCAATAGCTTTAGCTTTACCAGCTTCTACATTAAAGTGATGCCAGTATTTATGTATACTAACAGGGTGTTCTTTACTGGAGTTTTGGAACTTATACTGTAGTGAAACATCTGCATATTTCTGCCACCACTGGTTACTGCTGCCTGCTTCTTAGTCTGGAAACAGTTTAGCGAGAATAGACTGAGGCAGGCCCCTGCAAGCTGCACCAGTTAATGAACTATGGCTGCTGGTGTAGATGATGGTGACAACGAGCATTGCTCTATTTTCACATTTTAGGTGAGTGCTGAACTGCAGTTGCTGCTCTGACTGATTGAAGGCCAATCTAATTTCCTGCAAAGTCATTTTGGTCTACACTCTTACAATGCCCCAGACCTCTTCAAATATCTGCTGATCACCTATTTTTATTCGACACAAAGATGTTCAGCGATGACGGCATCATCAAAGTCATTTCACTTTCTTGGAGAGTGTTTTCAGGATGTCTAATTCTAACTTCATCTGTCCTGGAGTTCAGAGTTGCTCTGGCTTAGCATCCCAATCCCCCACAATATGACTCAAAGCTCATTTAGAGGTAATGAGCACACATGTGTCTGTGTGTGTGTGTGTGTGTGTGCATAAGATGGAGAGGACTGGGAGAAGGACTCGGCCAAGCTCAAACAACAGCATGTGAAGTGCCCTTAGATGCCACGAGAGCTCACTCTGAGCGGGGGGCTGACGGGTGGCACATTTCCCCACGCTAGGCATGATTTGAATGGAAAGTGGCAGGGTGGGAGATGGATTACCGCAGGGGGAGAGGGGCATTAATCCTACAGCCACGCACACATGCATGCACAAACAGACTGACACATGTAGACACACGCACATGCTAATATAATACTCCCAAACACCCTCACACCCGTGCACAAAATCCTCACTTCACTGTTGTTTCTCATTCGGCTTCATGGAAGAAACACACCGAGGTGCACGAGTGCTATGTTAACACACAGCTGTGCATGAATGATGACACTGCCAACAACTGCTTTGTAGCACACTTTTTGCAGTGTCATTTGAAGGTCCTACACTTCCAAACCCACTCAGTTCCCCACCCCCCATCCATCCCTTCCTCTCATCTACTGATTTTTTTAGACACTCTAGAGCTCCTGTCTTTTGTCCTTTCTTCACTTTTTCTCAATCTGTCCATTCTCATCCTTTTTCAGTGTTCGTATTTATTGTCTTGCCATGACAATTTTCATTGTAAGGAAAAAAGCCCTTCATTTCTCATCACTTATTTACTGCATCTCATTCTACTTCTACTCATCCCTTACTGTAACAACCTGAACAAGGAGTAACTGGTGATTCAGTATAGTTCTTATCTAAAAAGAGTGCTAAAAACATTAGCTGATCAATCATTTGGTTTATCCTTTAACAAGCAGAAAGGCCAGACACTTCACTTATTACATGAGAGCTTTTGCTGTTTTTCCAGTCTTTATACTATTGTAATATTAACTGTTTTAGTATTTTTGACAGCCAGTGGAACCGTACAAGCATTTTGAAGACCTTGTTTTGGCAGCGCCGCAATATTTTTACCACACTGAAAATGACCACATTGCAGACCACATCGCTTATGAAACTATTCATTGATTTTTGTGCAAGGTCATTTTGTTTTTGCCCAACAGAGAGGTCAGAAGTCACAGTCAGACTGTGAGCAGCACCTGCTGGGTCCAGTGTGCCTTCCCAGAGGGCACTTGAGCTGGATAGATAGCTGCGGACACATGGACATGACCTCTGATCCTCTGGTTCAAAGATTATCTTCAGTTGTGCCGCCCTGTGTTAGATACAACCAAAAATTATATATATGTTTTCTATACTGTAATTATGAGGTCTTGTCCTGATGTCCTTGTCATTTCTGTGTCAGACTAGACTACTTTGGTGATCCCTCAAAGGAATTTTGGTCACAAAATAATTGAAAGCAAAACTTTACCTGTAACTCGATTTGTCTTTTATCTTTATTCAAATTCACTTCTTCAGTGTTTGTACCAGTTAAATATGAGAAGCCTGCAGGCTGTAATTTGTGTTCAGTTCAACTGTAATGCTTTCCAGGCATGAGTTACTGCTGGCTACCAGATGCACGCATCACTCTTTTATGTATAAAAATTCTGTGCTTTGGTTTTATTTTATGCAGTAGATTCAGATTACAGTAAATTATCCGTCCATAATAAATTGCACCACAGTTTGCTGGAAGAAAGACATTTCGAGACCATCAAAAGCCCTTTTCACACGGAGATCCTGTAATACCGCTGAGAAGACGACTACTCATTACGCCGGCTTTGCATTCTTACACTAACAGAATGCTGGAGTGACCGCATCTGGTATGAGTGAGCGTGTGTCCCATCCTGCCGTCTCACACTTTTTACACTGACATCAATTCAGCTCTGTTGCTACCTCTGCTGCCACAATTTGCTCACAGTCTGTGTTTGTACGTTTTATACAGGACAGCGAGGCGGAATAACAGCACTACATTCTCTTGGATAGGCTGTGAAAAAGTGGATTAATTTAGCTGATGCCAAGTGAGTGTGAATGGAAATGTTGTCGCCTGTTCAAATGAACCAAAATGATATCAGAAATGTCTCGGATTTTGAAGAAAACATCTAAAACGTGTCCAGCTGGTGACTCTGCAGCTGGACATCACTGGACCCTACATGCCATGTACAAAGTAGGAGGTGACTGTCATTGTGACTCTGCAGTGTTGTGATGTTGCAGCTGCAGCAGCAGCAGAGTGGCTCACTTGGCCACCTCACCAGAGGTGCTAATGGTATTGACCACTTCAGTGTAAGTTAGAGAAGGGCATAGCTGGAGCCGGCAGTAAACAACTCCAGACTGACATGTCAGGGTGACTGTGGGCTTGATTGCTTTCATTACTCACACACTGTCCAAAGTCAGACCTGCCAGCTTAGGACTCACTCACACCAGCCAGGTTCTGCTATCAGCATCTCAGTGCATAAAGAAATCTAGAAAAGTTGCAATTAGTGATGCAACTGCTGGTAATAAATAAAAAGACGAGAGAGTTCAAATTAGATCTGACATGTCGTGTTGCTATTTTGATCATCTTTAATAGGGGGATAATAGGTAAGGAAACATGGTATTTTTTTCCCCCGAAGTGTCGCTACTGAAAAGACTGCAAAGGAAAATGGAGCAAGGCTGTTGCATATGAAAAAAAGCCAAACAAAACAAAGACTCTCATAGAATATTCATCAATTCTGCTCCTCCACTCCGGCTTTAATAAGGAGAAAAACAAACCCAATCAGCCCCACATCAGCGGTTATGAACAACAATATAATCGCCACATTATATATGAAAAGTGAGAAATTATCATATCATTCACATCAGTGCGATCCAGCAGCACCTAGTGTGGCAACAGGAGAATATAAGGAACCCCTCTGCTAAACACTGGCTCGTGTTTTTTTTTCTCTAATTTCGAATCAGAGCGATTTCATCAGAACGAGCACATTCATAAAAGATGATCCTGCATGGGAAATAATACAGAAAAGCTTTTTCATTACCTCCTCATCATATATAGATCAAACATTTATTACCCTTGATCAAACATTCATTACCTGCTGCATTAAAAAAAAGTAAGTGGATGTATCTCGTATTACTCATTGTCAACACTGGCTGCACTTTCATTAGAGACACAGTTGCATTGTCAACTTCATAGAGTCAGAACGAGCAACATTTTAATCAGTTTGTGAAATAAAGATGCACAAATATGTCAATAGAGGGAGAGGAGCAGAGGTCTGTCAGCCAGTGAAGTAAAATAAGCTCTGTGTCGCAGGTATCTCACTGTCTACATGCAGCAATCATGGGATGGATACACAGACACAAACATATACACACACACACACACACACACACACACACACACACACACACACACACAAGGTTTCACTTTCTTTACCCTGTCAGTGCCTGACCCAAACAAAGCAGCTGTTTTGATCTCCTCAGACTAAACCTGGCCATTGGCATGTGTCATCCTTAGCTCCAGCTGTCGTTACCTATCTTCATCTCCCCCTCCGTCTGAGCAGACATCTTCCTCCACTTCCTCCACACCTATTCTGTCTGCAACAATCCACTACTCCTCTTGTTCGGTGCACTGAACTCAACAAACCAGCTACAGAAACCTTGATGGCTGTGAGAAATGAATGGCACTTGGAAAGATCGGTATGTGTGTTTGGTCTGTGCGGCTCCATTTTGGCAGCAGCTGCAGACTTGATGTCCTTTTTCACTGTTTGATTTGACTAAAAATGATTTCTGCAGGATTTGCGGGGGTGGGGGGGACTTCTAAAGAGACCCTGCAAACCTAACCAAGCAGCTACTCCTTCATGCATGTGTGTGTGTGTGTGTGTGTGTATATATGTTCTTACAAGGTTGTAAAATCTCCTCTTGTAACAATACTGAATACATTTAAAGTGAATCTATGTACATTTTGCTTCACATGAATTATGACACGAATTGATGTGTTTACTTGACAATTTAGCCTACGAGATAATAATAATTTCTAAAATTTAGTTAAACAGTAGCACAAGTACGTTAGTAGGAGGACAGACTCAGTCATGTCTAATTCACAGCAATATCTATCTCAGGTTGGCAAACATTAACTTTCATTAACATAGCGGTCAACAAAGTAAGATAAAGTAAGGGTAAGTAAGCCTGCTAAATGTTCTGATTTGAGCAATGGAAATTATTTTGGGAAAAATACTTTTATTTGCCTTCTTTCTGCTTTGTGTAGGAATTAATATACTGTAGTCACTGGAGTAGTCACAATTTGTGCATTTATATGTGAGACTATTTATTCAAATTCAGTTTTACATTAAAGGCTTTTAGTTTGGCTCCTGATCACACAAATGTGCAACAAATGCTAGATAGGAATATGTTTCAGTTCTGAGTTAACTGATATTACAAAGAGCCAAAAACAGATATGTGACAGACAGCTTGTATGTGTGTGTGCGTTTATGTGTGTGGGTAAAACCTGCACCAACACAAAAAGAGAATAAAATAAATACAAGAAGCATCAGAGAGCAGCGGAGGAGTGTTTGGAGTGACGCAGCCGTCACTCATAAAGACCTGCATCGTAGCTGCTCTTCATCATGACTCTTAGAACACAGGAAGCTGGCGCCACTCAGACTGCGCTGCCAGACCCAATAACGTAAACATAATGAGCTGTAGTGTTTGGAGGCAACAGCCAAGTGTTAGATTCTGCACCCTCCACACCAGCTCGTGAGCCTCTCCCATCCCCTGGCCTTGAGCATGGTTAGATAACACTGCATTAGATAACGGTGTGCGAATCTTAAGAAAATGCCTGTTGGCTTGTTTCAGCAGACATTACCGACGACAAGCTGGCAACAAGAAAAACAAACAAAACTTATGATGAAAACTTGATTTGAGTTCTTCTATATCCTGCTTTTATTTTTATATTCACCTTGCTGCAAAACAAAAAAGCCTAAAGACAAGCTCGCTGTGCAGAGGAATACAATCGTACAGTGAGCAACATGGCTTCTGCTAAAGACTAGGCAACCTCACTATGAGCTGTGCACAAAATAACATCAGCAAAAGGTACTTGTTTAGGTGCATGGAGTTATACTTTTCATATAAACTATTAAACTCAAACAGCTCTGTGAGTTATACAGACTAATAGCGAGAAATAAATCAATAATCTCATTTCACCGACAGCAATTTGCTTGCATTTTTCACCGAAGAAGGTGCATACACTTAAAAATAGCTACTAGAGTCTGCATTTAGGTAAAACGTGTCTTTACATAATAATGGCCACTTGCTCTGTGGAGATGGTAAATCATGGCAGCTCCTAGACTCCCTGTTCTCTTTTTATGCAGATGATGCCGTTGTCTGGGGAGACTGTCATTATGATGGGGATGGAGCATTTGTGGTGTGATTGTGCAGGGGTTGTTGGTGTAATATGAAAGCATGGCTATGAGATAGAGAGTCAGCAGTGTAAATGCAGAGGGAGGCAGGGGGTGAATAGGCTAAAGCGCCGTGGAGCAAACACAGCAGAGTGAAAGTTCAGGAATGGGAGAGACCTGAGGACAGACGGAGGTGACTAAGAGTGAGAGAAACGACACTGACAACGTGTGAGAGTGAGACACACACACAGAGACAGAGAGAGAGAGAGAGAGAGAGAGAGAGAGAGAGAGAGAGAGAGAGAGAGAGAGACAGGGACAGTGATAAGGGAGAGAGAGAAAGAGAGAGAAGTGGATTCAGTACTGCACCTTTCTGCAGACTCATGTCTACCATGCGAGGCTCGGCCAGCTCCAGGAAGAAGTTCTTGTTTTTCTCATACTCTTCATCGTCAATAATTTTCACGTGAATAACTTTGCTGCAAGAGGGAGAATAACAGGGGAGGAGGGGGGAAAGAAGGGGCGTGAAAGGAAAGGGACAGAGGAGGACAGAGACGGGGGAAGAGGGAGAGAGAAGAAGAGAAAGGTTAATTTGTGATGGAGGGACACAGGAAGTGTGCTGTAAGTAGGATTAATAATCAGCATGGAAGAAAGGTTAAGAGGTGAAAGGTCAGCTTGCTGTGGGCCAGCCTGTCCGTCACCGGCTGGACTCGACACACTGGCGGGTTCCTCGTGAGCTCATTGGCTGCCATGGGTGTCATGACAACCACATTTATCAAGCCGTCTGATACGAGCGGAACGGAGGGTGGAAAAGCACTCCATGGCAGCGAGGATAAAAGAACACAATGAACTGAAAACAGCAGCATGTAATCAATCAGGTTGTAAAATGTGTAAACGGACATTTCACAAGGGCAAAAAGGTGAGTGAACGATAAATGAAAGAAACTGTCGCTATCTAAATCGATTTTTATGGCTGGATGTTTCAGTCAGAACACTTTCAATGAGACGGCTGGCTGGACACTGCGAGGACCCGATTCTCCCTCCACCTCACCCCCCACCCACTCCAACCTCTCCTCTTGAGGCAGAGCCCAGGCAGATAAGAGAGAGGCAGCTTATTGCTGAGTTTATTGCTCCGGTTTGAGGAGAACACCCCTTTAATGAAGTCAAATGTCTGGAGGGGTGAGCCTCTTTCTCTGGAAAAGAGCTGCTTGTGACATCATCTCACAGAAACAGCTCAATATGGCACCTCAGCCCCGGCGGCGTTCTCGCCACTGATCGCCCTAATTGATCTTTTTAAAGAGTTATTGACGAGTGCAGGCAGTTAAGTGGTCAGTAGGTACCCAGATGTCTCTGTGCCTCGCCCTATCGCAGTGGGAGCTCCTCGAGGAATAGCTCAGCTGAATTCAATTGGACTCATGCAAAATGACAACAAACCGACAACACTCGAGACAAGTCATGACTCTCGCCGCATCCGCTCTCTTAGGCCTCAGAAAGCATTCAGTGCAAGCAGCAGACAAGTCAACAATAGTCGACAGCGGCGCAGCTAGCCCTGAAATAGGGATGACATACTTTATTATGCGTCTGACATCTCATGGGAAGATGCTTCTCCTCTTCATCTGAGCAAAAATACAATTTCGCGCATGTTATTTAGAGAGAGTATTTGGAAAGCAGGAGTTCAGCTAATAAGATAAGTGGCATGGTGGCATTCATTATGGATAGCTGCTCATGTATCATGTATTGAGTCAAAAAAGCAGCTCGTTGCCTGACATCCCGCTGATGTACTTCCAGCACCGTGACATATAGAGAGGCTTGTGTCAGTCAAAGCACTCACACACACTTTCATGCACACTTGCAAAAAAAAAAGCACAAATTCTCTCTCTCATCCACCCACACAAACAGATATTTACACACACACACACACTCACACACTGCACACTCCATGTATATAAAACTATTAATCCGAGCATCTCTGGAGGAATTAAAATATGTTTCTATTGCTGCTGTAATGCATAGCTAAATTCCCTTTTTTCTGCCCCGTGTACATGTAGTTCTGGATGTGAATCCTGCCCTCCAAGGGGGGAGTCGACTATCTGAGATCCCGTTGGCACACTACACACAAAGCAGAACAATCCATCTCTCTTTCCCTTCTTCATATCCCACCGGCAGGGCTTTCCTCAGATTGCCAGGTGAGATGTCTGCAGTGCTGCTGCTGCCATGAGGGATAGGAAGAGGAAACACTAGAGTCTAATGGACAAGTGGGATCTGGCAAACCCTTGCCTGATCTGCATGTGTGCATGGAGAAACAACAAATGTAGCCCTACATGGTTACTGTACAACCATGCGCACATGCAAAAAGACATACACTTAACAACATGGCTGACTAACTGCTAGAGGGACCCTGGGGCCTTTATTAACCTCAGAGTTACTCTCTGTCTTTCTCTGCAATGTGTATAGTTATTTCAGCGCTGGAATGAAATCTACTGTGTGGTCGTTTGAATTTGAATCAAACACTGTTATTTAGGAATATGCAACAAATAAAAACAAAAACAATTAAACCATAAATAATAACCTTTGTCACAGATCCTAAATAATAAACAAAAAACCTGACAATTACCTGTTTTTTTTAAAAAAACATATTATTCATTTTTGCACACATTTTACACATACAGATAGACAATCACAATGATAATAAATGAAGCAAAGAAACATGTATTCTTGGCTCTCAGACAGGCGACCAAACATCGCATTTTGACATAGCTAACAAATACAAAAAATATAGTAAATCCACAATTTAAAACAACAATAAATTCCAACTAAATCTTATCCTGCAGCATGGAAATCATTAACAAACAATGATGTAAACATCAAGTCGTGTTAGCATCATGCAAACGTTGGAGAAGCTGCACAGTTCACCAAAATATTGCACCTTCATGTGATATTTCTCTGGAGCATGACGACATAAATTAACTTGTCATGTATGCTTTCCACTTCAACAAGACTTAGCTACCTGTAATTAGTCCTCATACTGCACAGCATGCTAATGGAGCTGCTGTGGAAATGACAGCGTTTCTGTAATTTTTAACAACAGCAGTGATAGCAAAAAAATCCAGCAACTTGGCATAAATGTTTATTTTGTTTATGTTTGTTACAACAGTTTGATTAGCAAAGAAAAGGAAGATATTGTAATAGTTTAGATAGTGTAAAAGTTTTTAGTTGTAATAGTGCAGTCCCCTTTTTGATTCATATTGGTCAATAATGTTTGGTCATGAATAGATACACCTTTTAACACACACTTGGGCCAATGCGTGGGGAACATTAAGCAACATTTGCATTTGTGTAAGACGAACATCAATAATTCATCCATCTATTCCAACATCTGGCATCAGCAGCCCTGGAAGCTGCAGAAAGCCACTCTGAGCGAAGCAGGAGTGTGTGTGTGTGTGTGTGCGTGTGTGTGTATGTGTGTGTGTGTGTGTGCGTGCGTGGGGGTGATAGGGATACAATCAAACACCTGCTGTTCACACAAACACAAATCACAGTGCAGTGTTTACAGGGACTGTCCTGTCCTGCTGCCTGTGCAGTGGATGGTGGCGTAATATGAATGGATTTACTATGGTGTGATGACAGAAAGGACAAAAAAGGGTGTGACAGTGCACGACGGATGGCGTGTGCAAATACACTCACACTGACTCATAGGTAGAGCATTGCATGCCCATAAGTCTACATGTTTTGATTTATCTTTTTTGAGCTTTGTTGTCTGAGCTGCTGTGATATTGGTTTTATCAGAGGCATAACAGCAATGTAAGGTAAAGAGAAAGTGGGGAAAGGGTTGCTTTGATTTGGTATGTAAAACCATAAAACCACAAGGCCATTAGCTTAGCTTAGCATGAAGAGTAGAAGCAGGGGAAAACAGTTAGCAGGGGTCTAGAGCTTACTAATTAACATGATACATCCAGTTGTTTAAAACATGCCCTAGAAGAAGTGGTAAAAATGTAAGAGTTCTATGTGGTGCTGTGTTACCTATGACTTAGCTGCTTTAATGATTAAATTTTGGACAGAGCCGGGCTAACTGTTCTCCCTGCTTCCACTCTTCATGCTAAGCTTTGCTAGCCAAATAATCCTCAGCTCTGTACTTAAGTCTCAGAAATGACAATGGCTTCAATAATCTGTCCCTCAGCAAGTCAGTATTAGATGGCCATTAGATGTCACATCTTGCTGTATCTCCTTTCTCTTCCTCTTCGGTAGGTGTTATTGCTTTGAGGGGTAAAACATAATATATGCCAGAAAAAAAAAAAAATTCAATACAAAAAGCCAACAGAAGGTTCAAACGAGAATCTTTTGTGGCGTAAAGAAATCACAGTTTGTGGTGTGAAGAAATCCGACCAACAGGACAGTAAAAATTAAAGTACAATGAAGATGATCTTCTAATCAGTGTTCTCATTCATTCAACTGAATCACACTAACGCGTCAAAATGAATGTGATCATGATTTATCGATGCTAACATGCTACACATAGCACCCTCTAAGTTGAGCGTTAGTGTGGGAAGTGCCACCGGGTAATGACAGGCGATTAGAGGGTTCACACCTCCGCTGCACTGGGCTGCCTGCAGCCAGCGGCCCTATGCCTTCTGTGAGACCAGAGCAGAGGGAGGAGAGAAAAGAAGAGATGAAAAACAGTGAAGGGAGGGGTGGGAGAAGACATGAAAGTGGAGGTGGTGCAGGGAGCAAGAGAGAGAGATGGAGAGGCAGATGCAGAGTGTCTCTTTCTCCCTCTGTTCAGCGGCCAAAAACCACACTGCGACTGAAATTTGCTTTAGCCGCCCGCCTCTTCTCCCTTTCTCCAATGCCTCTTCTTTCGACAGCAGATTTACTGTTTTGGTCTCCTCTCTGGCTTCCTATCCACAAACACTAAATAATACTGTGTAACTGCTAGAAGTGTGAAACCACTGTGGTGGAGTAACACATCAGAGGAAGCGATATGTGTTATATCCAATCTCCACTTCAAAATTCTGTCTTCTCCGTTGGTGTAAGCTGACCCTAAAACTGCTCGGCTTTCACTCGGCAAAGCCATTTCCTTTTTGTGAAGATTTCTCACAAAAACTAGGAAGACTTATGTACTCCAGGCTAGAGCAGGAGCAGCAGCTAAAAGTGCTGCAATTAAATACGACCTTTCTTTTTCTCTCTCTCTCTCTCTCTCTGGTCCTCTGTAGGAAACACCTGCTGCCACTGACCCGGGCCCTGGGCTTTCTGGTTTGAACCAAACACAACCTTTCCACATTCTCTTGAAAGTTTCCCCTGCCTCTGTCTCTTTCCTTAATCTACTGAGTGCTTTTCACCCTCACGCTACACTGCATTTAACCACTGCTCAGGCACGTGTGGAGGGACTGAAGCATGGTTTTTAAACAGCACATTACCTTCGCTTCACTGCAGCATAGAGGCATTGATGGTGGCAGGATTACGAGGAGCTCTGTTCCTCAAAAGTTTTAGTAGAAAACATCACCTGCATCTTGTTGGAAGTGCCTGAACGAAGGCCAGCAAATGAATTATAGCACAGAAAACGTGATATGAAACAATATCGAGAAGCATCAGTGTTGCAACCACTCAATCTCCTACACCATTTTAGCCTAGTCAGATCATGGTGACGCCTCCACTCAAAATCCTGAGTAAAGTCAAGCCAATAAACACGGGAAGAGGACAAGGGGAAAAAAAGGCCCCAGTGCCTCGTGGGAAATCAGTGCCTTAATTAAGCAGGCCTGGTTTCTGTCACCAAGCGCAGGGATTATGTGCCTCGCTCATTATAGTCCTGATTATTGCTTTTCCCCAGCAATCACAGAAAAAAAGCCCGTAAACACATTTGTCAATGATTTCTTGCCAATCTGATGACAAACTCACATCAGATTTAATATTCCACACCCACAAGGCTTGTATGCCCCTTCTCCCCTCATCCTCATCTCCTTTCTGTCCATGTCCACTTTATTATTCTCATCCAGCAAGGCAAACAAATCAAAGCATACTTGACCAGCTGACAGGGAGCTAAAACTTTTATAAACAAGGAAGTAAAATCCCCTCTCGAAATGACGACCGACCTGCTAAAGTTGGACATCAATATTACATAAACCAAACAAAAATGAGTCACGCAATCACACAAAACTCTCCACTCGGCCACTTGCAAATTCACTGGCCAAGCCTGAGCCAGATGCAAAAGCAGTGATTGCAAGTTGTTTAAGTCAAAAGCACAAGAGTTTGTGCAGCGGCGCCAGATGCTGTTTGAATAATGCATGTCTGCCAAAGTGAATCCCAGTTTGGACACTCAAGTCAGAAAGATAAGAGATGCCAGCACTATGATCACAAATTCCCCAATATTCAAGACCTGATGTAAGTATCCCTTGTTACCTTCAATCACGGTGAGGCAGGATGGCCTTGTACTGAAATACACAATCTTTCATCCTAAGAACCCACATTCAAACCACCATTTTTGGCAAGCACCCTCCCTGCTTAAGTGTCCATGAGCAGCTCATGAAAGGTGAGATCACATTGAAAACAATTGTACAAGTTTTATTTGTTTATTTAATTTTAGAGAGAGATTGATTTGTGAGCTGTTTTTGTGCCAAGAGTTTGAAGAAATGAATCTTTTCACGATCACTCCCGCTTTGTATCTTGTGTCCAATCAGATCAGGCAGCAGATGGGGCTTATGGTGATTTAGAAACAAGGAAAATTGAAGGCAGTCATAGAGTTGCTGTTAAAGATGATTCATTAGTGACATTAACATTAATTTAACTAAATACCAAGCGCTCACATCATGGCATCAGAGTGTTGCAAAGCAAACAGCAGAAACATAGTTGATGTAATACAAAAGCAAATTTTCTAATAATGTTTTTTTTTTAGCATAAACTTGTTATGTTTAGTAAAAAGAATCAAGTTAACATAAATTTGAAGGATTCTTATTAAGATTTTTTTTATGTTTTTAAGTGTATCAGCCAACTTGACTGTGTATCACGGTGAGACTGTGCGTTTAGAAAGTTATCCTACCAAATCCAGCCTTTTCACAAAGTTAATTTATTTATACAACACATTTTAATAACACATTTAACATTATAATCTGTTCTTTTATTTCATCTAGAAAGCAGAAAACAAACACTGGGTTGTTTTCCTGACTGTCTATTCATTGAACTAATCTTGAAACTGGTAATTGGGCAATCAGTTGAAACTTAATCAGAAATGAATTATTAATTGGAAAATGTTGCACATTTTCTGGTTCAAGCTTCTCAAGTATGAGGTTTCTCTCTATTTTCTAATTTATTGTAATTAGTAGTAATTAGTAGTAGGACAAGAGTGTCAATATTGAGCGATTTGGTAAAATCCAGTATGTCATCGATCTGCACATGATGACTACAGTGTAGTTAAGGTCCTGGTTATGTCGAATAATATAAAGTATGAGTAGACAATTAGTAACTAAAACACTCAGTTAAGGAAAGAGAACTCTAGTCTTCCTGCTTTCTGCTACCTGGAGGACACACTACGTCATGGCAGTGAACACTGACACTGGGCATAAATCATGACATGGCAACTTATAACAAGGCAATTTAAAGAGCTTTACATGAGACATAAAAGGCCCACTGTGCTGGTTTGGTCAGACAAAATTGGCAATTAACAATGCTGTCTTGGGAAATTGTGATTGGCATTTTTGACTAATTTCTGACATGCTGACAGATAATGAAAACAATCATCAGTTGCAGCCCCACATTGAGCTCCATGCTGGGCTCACTCACTTCACTCTGTCTCTCATTTTGGCTTCGTTCTGCCTGTTTTGGCTCCCAAAAAGCAACCATAAATACAGTCTGCTGGCTTTAAAACAACCAGTTAGAAACCAGCAGTTGATGTCACATTCACCTCATCCACTATTATTTACTGTCAGAGGCTTCACGAGAAAAAAAAAACAACAACAACACAGTGTGTTCAGCCTTCAGCTTGAGCAATCGACCCCTAAATCGCTACGAGCTCAAGGGACACACAGCTGTAGTTGACTCTGAAGGAAGGGTGAAGGGTCATGGCGTCAGATTGATCAATAAAGTATTATATGACTTCACAATATCAGTTGGAGGACATACAGTAGGAGGTGGCTGTCTCATTGGGGTTACAGTGGCAGATACACACATAAACAAACAGAGACACAAAACCATATGGAAAGGTGAAGCCTCGCAGTGAGGTGTGTGCTCCTGCTAGTCACAGGCGTGTAACTGATGATGAGAGCTCACAGCGAGGACCCCGCCAGGTTTATTAATACCATTGCTAAGAGGAATCATGGGTAGTCACGAAGCTGGACAAGGAGTCAGATTATCTGAATTCCAAGGCGGGACTGCAGCTGTCCCTCCTCAGCCCTCTCACCTTCTTCAACACAGCCTCGTGGTCTTACAAAACCTGCATCCATCTCCGTGGGAACAGTCAATGTCTCATTTAGCTTACCTAGTGGGCAGCTGGTCAGATTACAGCATGTGTTAGATTTAAGAGAGGAGGACCCAGATCGAATACGCCCTCTGTGACAAGATACCTCCTGCTCCTGTGGATCTCTCACATTCTCAGGTCTAGGACTCGAATGTCTAATGCAGTCGACCCGCTCCCATTTGCTGCTCTCACTCTCCCGCTTGTTGTCATGGATACAAAACCCCTTTCACCAGCCTGGCTCCCTCTCTAAATGCGACACATGACACGCGACCACTTTCTGTAAAACTTCAACCTTTTCCATTCATTTCTATTCATTCGGCTGCACCGAGCTAAACAGCACAATGAAACTGTCCCTGGAGGGAATAAAGTGTCCTAACAGGTTTAGCTCTGTCTGCTGACACACAGTCTATTACTTCATCTGCACGCTTCTCTGACAAACCCATGCACATAAACCTCAGCAGCTGATGCAGGTGGAGAAAGGGGCGACCAAGGAGATCACACAGTGGCAGCTCCCTTCCTGTGTCCTGTCAGACACACTCCAGCCCTTAAGTCCATTGTCCAAGCGCACTAACAGCACTAAAGGAAGGCCGTGCAAATGCTGCCTTTGTGTTGCAACTGTAACTCTCTACTTGTCCAACATAGATGGATAACACAGTGAACGACAAAGGGGTACAGAGGGCAAAAGCCCCCTCTGCCCTGCGAAGAGCTGTCACATGTAGTCATGAATCCATCTCCTCATTTAGCTCAGGAAAACTGTTTAAAAGTGATGACAACAACCAAATGGTTTGCTTTTTTTGTGTTGTAGTGAAATAAATTCATGTTAAAATATTCATTGATTAACTGATTAATTATTATTTTATCTGATATTCAAGTAATTGTTTTGGCCATTTTTCAAGCTATATTTTATTCATTTAGGCTTCTCAAATGCGAGGATTTGCCACTCATGTGCCAATGACTCACATTATTGGCTTTGTAAGCAAATTCAAAATCATGCCCACTTTATACCTACAGCAATTTATAGTCAATTGACATAATTTTTATCGTTATTATCTATTTTGAGATTTCTGTAATTTTTCAAGCAAATGGGCCAAACATGAACTGTTTCCAGCTTCTAAAATGTGAAGTTATATGTACATATGTATTTATATCTCCATTGTCATTTTTAAGTCATTTACTTTGGACTGATGAACATCTGAACATGTCACATTTTAGCTATAGGGAAATAAACACAATGAATAAAATGAATGAATTCAAATAATCCCCATTTGTGCCATTCCATAAAGGCTCAAATCTCAAAACTTATCCCTTCATGCTTTGTAGCAAATACGTCCCTGAAAAGGAGCAGATTGATTCATACAATAACATTACAATACAATTGGAACAAGAGGCTCAGTAAGAATTTTGGACGAAAAGCAGAGACACAGAAAGCCCTGTGAAACCAGGAATACTAAAGACATGGGGGACATGGCTGAGAATAAAATGTACTTTCTAGAGAGGCAAGAGACTGTCACTGATCTAAACACAGAGGCCTGGCTATGTGGGGAGGAGTGGAGTTGGTCGGTTTCACTTGTCATGCACCCTTGCAACGCTGTCTCCATAAAAACATAGTGACTGCCAGTGCTGAAGGAGAAAAAGACAAAAGGAGAAGATGAAAAAAGGGAGAGGACACTCAAAGGTACGGGAGAGGACGAGGGAGCAATTGAAAAAACAGACAGCCATGCTCCATATTTTCTGAGCCAAGAGCAAGGCGAGCAGGAGGGGGTAAAAAAAAAAGTGAGCTATATTTTTTTGGATGTCTGGAGCGAGCCCAAAGGTCCTCCTCTACAAGGACACAATGCAATAAAACACTCAGAGATGAAGTGTCTGATAGGGGGCGACAAGGGAGGGAGAGGAGGAAGAGAGGGAACTAATAGAGGATGCAGTCATGCCTCCAGAATGAAAGCTAGAGTAAAACCCTGCTGGGGGTGAAGGAGACGGTTGGGCTGAGGGCAAGAAATGCACAAGGGCTATTCTGGGTGTTGGGCATGGGTCTGTGACAGCTTAGAGGGCTGGAGCTGGCAAAGTCAAACCGCCTGCAGCCAAATGACAAACATCATCATATATGAATGACTTGGGAGAACTCTTAGAAATCTTAGAAATGTAATGCACTGGAACCATAAAACATAACCATGTTTGTCATGTATGGAAACAAGGCAAACTGTTGAAGGTCCAGATATAGAGCTGAAGGGACAGTAGGTCCCGACAATGTAACCAAGAGCATTTATCCTCTCCTGCTGTCAAAGTTATATGTTCAATTTTCCAGTAACACTATTTCTTAATCCCCCTATTTAGCATTTAAAATCAGCATTTTAATATTTAATTTTAATTCATTTCAAGCATCAATGTATTCATCTCCTATAGGATATACTATGAAATGTCTGTGAATCCATATCCTGTCTGTTGCTAGTCTGTTAGCTAGTCAGCTAGCTAGTTTAGGCTAAATGACCACATGATTTCATCTGGGATACCATTACAGAATATTTACTGCTAGTTTAAAACAAGCCAAAGGTGTTCTCTAGTGACAAATTTACAAATCACCAAAGGTTTAACTTACTAAGACATTGTTTAGATTTGATGGTCCAATCTGATTCCAGTAAATCACTTTAAACAATCTATTATGAATATAAAAAAAAGACTTTACAAACAGATCTACTGAAGAATCAGTGACTGATAATGTAACACGGTTATGACGTTTTAAAAATACCTTATAACACTGTCTATATTGTTATCACACTGTGAATATGAAATTATTTTATGATTAATGCAAAAGGAGTTACTTATTATAGATAGTATTTACTTATTCAAATATTCTTCTTCACTCATCATGAGACCATGCAAACTCCATCCACTGATGTGATTTGCCTGAAAGCCTGGTAAGAAATCTAGTAAGAGGAATTTGAGCTAAGATTTTTTTTGTCAAATTACTAGGTCCAACATCAAGAATGAATTCAAGTCCTCTGTCACCTGTGAATAATTTATACACGTAAAAACTGGCAATAATTGTCTTAAAATGCACTGCAAGGGCTAGGGTGACCTGGGAAAGATTTATTTTTTGTGAGCTGTATGAACTGTTTATCTAAATGTTCCACTGGAAGAGGACCGTCTCAAAAAGGTGTGAGACACGATAATCATTTAAATGTGGGCAGAACGGACATATTTTCCTAGAAGGCATTCATAGTGTCGCACCATGAATATCTTTTTCTACACTTTAATTCCTCAAAACTTTATTTCTTCTTCGTGTTTAACAGCAAAGTGAATTAAAAGTTTTTGCGTAGCTTCAGGTCTAAAGTCTAGAACCTTCAAATCATATACACCCCATGTCCATGTCACTCTATCCTCCAAACTGTCTTTGAAGAGTAATAACTTACAGACTGTACTCTCACCATTCATTAGCCTTGGAGCCCTATCAGCTGGTGTTAGTGGACTTTATTCAGTCCACGCTTTTTATGTAAAGATACTGAAAGTCTTTACACTATGTTCCACCACAGCTGTCGAAGTTGGAGTTTTTCACTCCACCGAAATGGTATAGTTGCTGATTTCGCTAATTAATTACTTTTTTCTGGTTGAACATGTGGTAATCCGTTAAATGAGCTGCTGTACTGTTTGGCTGGAATATAAATTTGCGAGCCATTGAGCCTCATTTCCGCTTGATTGAGAATCACTTCTCACTGTTGTCAGACTAGATGAAAAGTAACATGTCTCATTCTTTATTGTGGCTAGCAATTTTCCATTGACTTTGACCATAGCTGTCTATAAAGCATTGCTATACCAACATATTTGACCTCCACTGCACAAATCATAATTTACAAAGCAAACATAAAGGTCATGATACTGTCCAGAGGGGCTAAATGTGATACATTATTGATGCCTGTGCAGAAATACTCTTTTCACCTCCTCTCAAGGGAGGCTGCAGCACAGAGTCAGCTACAGAGAAACACCACAAGTCAAGGGATGACTTGCTCGAGGACACTTAAGATATTTTTCTGCAGAGCACATCGTTTCATTTTAGGTTGTCTTATGTCCACTTTCACAAACTTTCAAAATTAGGATGACATTTTCACCCAGGCTCTATGTTGACACAAATCCAAAAGTTTTGCCTCCTGTTGCGGGAAGACGATTGTAATAATTTCCTGTAACAAAAGAACCTCTTTTCTCACTTAATTAGAGAAGAAAATGCTAGCATGTTCCACTGTTGCTAGCATGTTAGCTCTTAGCTACAGGGAGTACAGTGGGTGGTTAAATAGTACTACAAGTAGTCATGGTAGGATGTCACAAAGCCTTTGGCACCACAATTAAGGCACTGAGCCATAAACCTGAGTCATTGAGTTGAAATGCTTATTTGCAATTATTAGGCACACTGTCAATGTAAATAAACGATATTCAATACCTATTTTGTACGACTAGAGTATACACTTGTGTTATGTTCCAGCCTTGTATTATTGTATTTAACTCTGGCCTCTCTGCGGGTATTTTGCTCTTTGCGGGACCCAGGCATCTGACCAAAGCACAGGTTTCACACATTAGGGCACCCCTTCCTCTGATCTGCTGTGCACATTGGTGTTACTACACTACACATGCTCTATTATTTCTGCATTTTCAGACGGGAACAGAGGAGGGAAACAGAAAAAACACAGCGTCACGCCTCAGTGAATTGCTAATCAAGCAACAGAAAGCACATTCGTGAGCGTGAGTATGTGTGAGTTGGTGCAACTGTTCTTGTGCATTATGTCTTTTTGTGCATTCTGTGGATGTCACCATTTTTACAGTTACAGTGGAAGGAGCAGATGTGGGGGATGGGTTGGAGAGTGTTACTCTGTGTTTGCATGTGTGCTATTGTACTTTTATCTTTGTGAGGACAATTTGAAAGTTGAGGGAGCACATTTTGAGGAAGAATTTTTTTTTTTAGCAAAAACTAATGAGTGAGAATATTTGGTCTGGAACTTGCTGTCAGGCCTGTTTGAGTGTTAGTGACATGCTTGTGTCACATCTGAATTAATTTTCAGTTTCCAACATGTAAATAGTGCTCCCATCAACTGCCAATTTGTAATTCTGACTGGGGAAACTCAGATCTTTATGAAAACTCTTATACAACCACCTTGGTTCTTAATAATGAGGAAGTGCCTAAAAACCAAACAAGAATGGCTGCTTCACATCAGCGTTTCTTTAACTGCCTTGAATTGTTTAACTGTATGAACAATCACAACTTGTAAACACCGGACTCTCTCCCATGTTTACCATCCATGAAATGTGACATGTGACTTGCCTTTAGGGTTAAGGTTAAGGCAAAAAATGTATGACAAGGGTTTGTGTTCATTTTTTAACCATTTCTCTAATGTTCAGTAATCAGTTGGTGTTTGAAATAGACAACATTGCTTTAAGTGGTCGCAGGCAAAAAAGATTGGGGACCACTGTTAAAAAAAGCATTAAGGTCCTCACAAGAACTGTACAGAAGTGTGTGACAATGTATGTGTCAATATACGTGTGATTGGGTAACAGTTGGGGGTGCATCTGATTTG
Organism: Datnioides undecimradiatus; assembly: GCA_008933995.1. Lineage (NCBI taxonomy): Eukaryota > Metazoa > Chordata > Actinopteri > Lobotiformes > Datnioididae > Datnioides > Datnioides undecimradiatus. The sequence continues at coordinate 12,809,355 of WARS01000017.1, read as the reverse complement.
CTGTGGAGACAGAAAGACATCACTGATTGAGAAGTGGATGTCACAGGGAGGAGGCATACAGCTCTAAAAATAGTCATGGACATGGATTTTCTCCAGAGGGGAGGGGAGAGTGTGTGTGTGTGTGTGTGTGTGTGTGTGTGTGTGTGTGTGTGTGTGTGTGTGTGTGTGTGTGTGTGTGCGCGCGCCAGCCAGAGACCTCAACTTCTCTGACATTTAAAGGCTACACATATACACAAATAATACAGCCACACACATTAAAAACACACTGACACAAACACTTGAAAACACTCCATGAAATTATGATCACTATTCACAGCCCGGGGTCCCGTACACACAATGCTCCCATACACGGTCCACAGTACACATACATAGCATGCCTACAGCTAGGTTTTACACTGCAATTCTCTACAGTACATCACAGTTTTCCAGCCTTAGGGCTGGCAACCAATGTAGTGTCTTTTGATGTTAAAATGGGTCCCTTGATAAATTCCTAATTATACAGAAATGACTATGGAACGTCTTCCAATGGCCTTTGGGCTGCATAGAACCGCCACAAACGTCACACGGCTTGCCAGTGAATTTTCATTGACCGGCTTATAAGAGCTGTCTCATTTGAGTCCTCTGGAGGATTAAAACTCTGCACGTCATCTCAAAGCTCAACCTAAACATTTCGCTCCATAGTTATTGGGGGCAAAGCCTTGACACAGCACAGCTTGCCAAAAACAAAGGTTTTGAACTCCTGCCTTATGCTTTACATTAAATTACAACCCTGCTGTTCACTCCTGAAACTGTAGTCCTGTGTTGCGAGCAGGTGCATTGACTGTTGCGTCAGCAGGCACGGGGTTGGGTGGAGGAATGGGATGTTAACAAGGTTAACCTTCTATGAATCAGTCTTCCTTTATATCATATATAGAGAGAAGCTGAGGGACAAAGGCTGCAAAACATTGAGGTAGTTTAGTTTTAACTCTTAAATACCTCTTCTTCCCCTAAATGTGCACTCTAAAAGTTTCCACATTGAGATAGCGTCATATTCATACATATATTTATTAATTTTACGAGTCTATTCCAAATCTTGACATACTGTTTAAACTTTAACCCTTTAAAGGGCACTCATTGAATACTAAATTCAAAATTTCAACCCCAGAGTGTTATTGGAGCACATAACATGACCATTTTACTTTTGTAACATTTTATTAAGTTAAGTTTAACTTAGTTAACTTTAAGATTATCCTTTTACTGGTAATGGTCCCTTTAAAGGGAAATCATCTTCTGGTCTATGATTTAAGACACATTTCCCCCATTGAACATTTTATGAAGATACGATATTGAGCATCTCATCAAAGGTTAGGCCATTTGAGATTAGTGGTTCTGAAAAATGTCTGGACACGACTAAGAAAGGGAAGAGGGATTGCTTCAACCTTCAAGACAATGTTCACAGCTCGATGTTCAAGTTAGTGCACTTTTTGTAGCTAGCCAAGCTAGCAACACCGCTAACAAATAGTAGCCCACCATTCCCCTCAGCTATCTTCCTTTGTCACGTGACCTTTGTTTTGCAGGTTGTAGCTGTCTCCAGAGAACATCCTGCCAAGACAGTTATTGTAATTTATGATCAGCGCATGGTATTTTTAGTTGGTTAATTCGACATCAGGATAACATTTTTGCCACATTTTAAAAAGCTGAATATCTGACACCTTCTAAATGCCCATTTAAAAAAAAGACTAAAACTTCTAATCTCATCTTTTGTGTTAAGTGAAAATAGATATGTTGAAAATATGTGGAAAACTTGTGAAATCTGTGATTTGATCAACACTGTACTGGAAATATGATTATGTTTTCTGATTATTGACAAGACAGCATCCCTAAGCTGATCTCTGTCTGCATTACACAGCATCACAGCCTGCAGTTTGTACACTAACGCGTCTTCAATTCCCTTCACACATTCACCTTACATGTATGCTGTACATCTGACAGCTCCCCTGACACATTACACCTTCCTTTAATGGAGTGAAGGGTACTTGCACACGAACACGTGCAGGGAAAACATGGCTGCATGATGTATTCCCAGTTTGCTCACTCAACCTAAGACCCACACACACACACATAGTGGCAGGCAAGAGTGGGAGGGGGCAGAGGAGTAACAGGAGAGGAGGTTGATTTGACATGTAAGGGAGTAACTCTCCTCCATCACTGTGTATGTCCTCTGGTCTCTGATGAGATTATTGGACAGCTCCTCCCTCCCTCCTGGCCCTCTGCTGTGTTGTCTTAAAATGATTAACCACACCATTGTCTCCGCCAATAATGACGGGATAAAAGGAGCGCTGCCTCACAGGGAAAGTCGAAATGCTCAGCGCTAATTCCATCCCATGGAGCGTGTTGCCATCATCCGTCCTCCTGAATCCTCATTACCATTAGCTAACAGTGCAGGAGATCGGATTGGGCGCTGGAGTCACGCAATCTGTCCACTAAGCACCTACCTAGGGGGAAATTTTGTAGTATTTTACCTCTTTAGGAAATGTGATGTAGCTTATCATTATCTGCAGGTGCATGCCGTTGACAGGCAACAGCGTTACCAGAATCTGGTGCTGATTAAAAATAATGATCTGCATGGGCTGATAAGCCACTGATATCATGGACGTTCATCACAGTTTATCAAAATGCAATAATGTCAAAGCTGAAATCTCCAAACATAGTTTGATTCAAAGGGACATGATCTAGATGATCCAACCATTTTGTCCCACCCCAACTGGAAAGGAAACCAGTGATGGTACAGATAGAGAACGACACAGGACAGCAACTCAAAAAAACAAATCCACGAGGCAAACTGGTTTGTGATTGTATGATGTGCATCCTATCCACGAGGCCAACAGGACAACCAAATCACACAGTTTTTAAGCAAGCCTCTGGTTACCAATCTTCTTTGGTAAACTGTAAGATTATACTCCTCATGTTCGATTGAAAATCCAGTAAATCCAAACTCTTATGACCCCAAATCCTGGGTTTACTTCACTGGCTACCCATGAAATATCAGTCAATGCTTGCTCTTGGAAGGTACTGTTAAAAATAAACTTTACCCTCTTACTTGCTGGTAAAAATCTGTGATAGTTTACACTGTAAACTATTAGTCTGTAAACTTTACAGACTAATGCCATGGTGAACTTTCACCTTTAGTATGTACTTGCTCATGGTTTTCCTGCAAAATGAGGACTTTCTACTAACATTTTGGTGCATTGAATGTCAGTTTTACCTTAAAAGTAATTTAGATCATTTTCAACTTACTGACAATTTGTACCACAAGAAACAGAGATCAAAGCCGAATGATACAATGACCCAGTGTTCTGCAGGATTAACCAGATATCAACCATGAAGCCCAGCTGTCCATCTACTCCTTGATGCAGATCCACGTCTGCTAACTGCTGAGCATTGAAGCCTTTCTACAGTCTCCCCTTTGCTGCTATTAAATGGAAATGGATGCACTAAAAGGCTAGCTGGTGTGCAGCAAGATATCTAAAACAGTCAGCCATGTAGAAGAAACATGCAAAGGGCAGGGACACACAGTGGAGGAAGTGAGGGGTGATGAAGAGGTCTAATGCTGCTCTCTCTGCCTGAGGGAAAAGGGGAGATGAAGATCAGCTGGCCAGTCAGTCAGTCAGTCAAAGGGGCCTCTGGTCTCATAGTCGAGGAGCATTTAAGTCCTCTGGTACAGAGAGAGGAGGGCAGGAATGGTAGGAGAGGTGGAGGAGGGGAAAGAATCAGTGGGAACTAAAAGGATCGATCCTGTCCTCCATCACTTTCCTCATTCACTGGGACATTTGTTGAAAACCTCTCGAGGTCAAGCTCTACAGCTGTACATGCCTATTCAATTAACATGCCTGCCTGATCCTTTGCTTTCATTCTCCTCTGTTTTTTCTTTAACATACCTGTTTTTTCAACATACATCTTCATCGCTCTATCCCTGCATCCTCCCTGTTCAGCTATTTTGGCCTTTTCTATGAAGTAATTCCATGAACTGAGCTCAGAAACTAAAAGTCCCTTTTGTGTACTACTGTGTGTGTCTACTGCACCTGAAGAAACTGAGGATACGCTGAAATTTATAAAAGACAACAATACCTATGCACTTTATTGTTTTATGTAATTATCTCTTGTGCAGCTTAGATGTTTGAATGGATGTTGTATGAAGGACCTGCAGAGATAAAAGAGAAAGAAGATAGAAGATTCTAATTTAGTAAATAACCTCACTGCAACATCAGCAGATCTCCTAACCTCACACTTTTTCAGAGCAATTATGAAGTCTATTTTTAACTTTGTTTACAATATATTCATTCACAGAAGTCAGAGATATAGATTTATACTCTCATCTGTGAGTGTTATGAGGCTAGAGGAGGGAGCTAATTAGTCTAGCTTAGCATAAAATATCCCTTTAAAACCACATATTGTCATTTTTACATTTATGTTTGTGCACAGCTTATGTACTGTATATGGGATATGCAAATTGTGCCAGGTTAGCTGGCTGACAATGGTTTTGTTCTTGTCATCTAACAACAGAGTAAAAGCAAAAAAAAAAAGTTCCCAAAATGTTGACCCTTACCTTTCTTCAGTAAACACTAGATTATAGATGATATATAGTCCTGTTCCTTGACCTAAAACAGATACCAAACAATTGCAAACAATGGCAAACAATTCTCACTTGCATTACTTACATCTATACTGGACTAGTTAGTGATGGTCAGTGCAGCTGTCTTGGCCCCTATAGTTCCTTGTCCATTCAGGCAGTCCTACCCCACGAAGTAAGAGAATTTCAGTGGGGCAACAACTAAATGTAGGCCCTGCTCTCTCCTGCATCACATAGTTTGTGAGTTCCTGAAAGTCCTCCTGTGTTCCTGGAAAAGCTCCTGAGGTTGAAAAGTGCAATCTGCCTCTTATTGTTTCAGTTAGAGCATTAGGAGGTTGCTCTCTTTTTGCCAAAAACGTATTCTCATGGTGCTCGAACAGCCTCCCACCCATTGTGCAAGTTAAAGCAAACAAGAAGAAGTTTTTGCAAATACCATCTGACCCCAGTCTGACTCCTCTCCATATTCATCCCCCCTCCCCTACTGTTTGAACTAATCCCTCTTTACAGTTTGTGTCTTCTTCTTTCCTCACTTGTTCTTCGAGTTTCTTCTTTGCCCACCCTGCGTGACCGTGTAATTCAGCCTGAACAATACAGCACTGCCTCCTGCAGCCGTTGTTCCTCCGCTCCTCTGCTTTTCCCTATGTCCCCCCTACTGTGTTTGTCAGGAACACAGTGTGTCAGTGCCTGGGGAGAAAGGGGGGGGAGCAGCAGGATGCCTTAACAAGGTGTGGCAGGGACAATCATGGGGGATATGGTTTGCCCCGTCCAGCTAGCGTCTGCTTTTCCATCCTCATCCCCCATCTCATTTTTCCCACAACACGTTCTTATTTTATGTATATCTCCTACCCTCTTCCATATCTGTTTCTCTCCAGGCCACCCTTGCGCTCATCACATCCTCCACTTCAGCAAATGCTTCTGCTTTCATTTACTTTATTTTCCTGTCCACCCCCCGTCGGTGACATCGTTATTTTTAGATACTCTTGGCAGTGTGTAGCTATGTTTGTGTGTGTGTTTGTGTGTGTGAGAGTTCGGGATGCTGACCTGATTTCCCAGTCATCTACATGCCAACTTCATTCTCGCCATCTCCTTCAAGTGTGGCCCCTGACAGGGGAATAACACCTGTTCACAGCCCCCTAGGTGCTTTGGCTAGGCCGAATACAGAGGCACGGAGGACGGGGAGGAAGGAAGGAAGTAAAGAAGTAGCTGGGAGGAGAAAAGGAGAGGAAGTCGGCCTCCTCCAGCTGTGGGGCGCTGCCCCCACAGTTAAACCTGCCACTCAGCTGGAGATGGCTCATTCAGTGTGCATGCTAGAGGGATTAACCTCTATCAAAAAGGGGTCAATGTCGGAGCCACTGGAACAACGACAAGAGTCAGGAATAAAGGTGTGGGTCTGGTTTTGTTCCTGACTGATAATCTGTGCACTACTGTGGTCAAAGTCACTGGCTTCACAAGACAAAAATAGACAAGTCAGACAATTAAACTCCTAACATATTAAATGTTCTGGGTGCAAACAGAAGATTTCCTGTATGCTGCTAAACCTAAAATTGTGAAAAAAAATTAAATGCTTGAACAATGATTCTGCAAATTACATTTAAAATAACTATCATCAACATGCCAGTGTTTTCAGGTACACTCCATGAGTCATGGCTTCACTTTGGTCAGAAAGAAACATCTCAATAGATATTGATGTACAGATGAAACTACAGTGTGCTACATAGATGCATTTTCCCTAAAAGATGAAACCCACTGACGTTATTGGTCCTCTGGCTTTTCCTCCAGCAAAACACATTTTTGTCATTCGGGAAATGTCTAACACAGTTGTCAAATCAACTATATCCAAAAATGGTTCAGGGTCTTTTTTTTTTTAAAGCAGTCTAACTAGTAAATGAAAATGTGAAGATGCTGAACATTAACTCAAAATCAGCACTGTCACTTTGAGCATGTTAGTCTGCTGATGTTAGCATTTATCTCAAAATACCGCTGTGCCTAAGTGCAGCCTAATGGAGCTGAGAGATTTGCTGCTGCAGACACCTAGTCTTGTTGATTAATCATGCCTACAATACTTGCAAGATAGAAGAAGATGCAAATTGCAAATGAAATCATTTGGTCAACGTGACCAAAATCCACACTCATTACTTGCAGGTTAGTAGTAACAAATGTAATATTTTAATTATCTTTGTGCTGTTGATCCTTTTCATAGTCTTTGAAGCAGCTGGGAATCCTTTCCAGATTGTCAGCCCACCAGTGAACTAACACAGGCAGGTATTTGCAATTTAGAGTCCCAGCCCCTCCAAACCAGCATGGCTGTTGTCAGAATCTGTGATGAAATCTGTTTGAAGCCTTGAAGAAGCCCTGAAGTAGCTTGAAGTAAGAAGCTGGGCCTGGGAATTAAAGGTAAACTTTTCTCATTTTCAACCAGATTTATATCATTACAATGTGGGTACTTTATGGAAATGAACAGTGTTTAACTTCCCTCCATGTTGCCTGCACCCACAGCTCCTTGATCATTTGCTCTGACACTGTTGTTCAAACTACGGATTGTGCTTCCACATCTTTAGCTTGCCCGCCTGAGAAAGGGACTGTTCATTGAACTGAAATTAAAATGCCAAACAAGGTACTGCCGATCATATATGGATAAAGATTTTGTTCCTGTTTCTGACCTCAGATGTTTTATGAAACAATTTTGTGTACTATCATTGTTTCCTTACAGTCCATCACCCACCAGTAGAGTTTCATTTTGTGCTGCACTCTACCACAGACTCTTTGGTCACGAAGCACAAATTTCAACCTCATTGACACCCCAGTTTTATAAAAACTACTTTCAGCAGTGAAAAATGTCTTTAAGCCAGGACTGAAGTACTCTTTTTTTTTCTTTACTCATAACTCTAAAATAACGCTATGAAAGGTGCAAGAGTTTGGACAAAAGGTGGTGGCAGAAAAAGAACAGATGCACCTTTTGAGAACATGACCAGCTACTCTTGACTACTACCACTTCAATGCTTCCAGATCTATTATGCCATTTTAAACCTTATCTAATAGGACTTTGCGGCTGTACCAGGAGTTCTTTTTATGGTAAAGCTTGTGGCTTATGTCTGAAACATACAATACTAGATTAATGTTGAGACAGAACAGAGACTTTAGTCTCATACCAGGACTGATCCAAGCTTCTTCCTTATGTCCCCTGACCTCTCGTCTCTTCCTCTCTGCACCGTTCCTTGTCATCATCATCATCCCAACCCTGTCTTTATTCAGTCACCAGCTGTTCACACATCCAAACCTCCTCCTCCTCTTCCTCCAATCTGCTGGGGAGGTACACAGACCGCCTGCCTGCTATATCCGTCTGGCATGCAACGGCCGCTTGGATTTTCCACTCCTCGCTCGCAGACCCTCATTCATTCAATTTAAGCCAAATCCACAGCGAGGCGTCATTAGTTGGTTACTATCAGAGTTGTCTGTCTGCCTGTTTGCAGGAAGGCCGCCAGACATAGACTGATGTAAATCAACACAAACAGGAATGACACGTGACAAGGAGGGAGAGAAATGACATAGGAACATGGCGGGCAGATACGCAGCCCACAGGGAAGAGCTGGCTGACATGTTTTAAATGCGTGTCATCTGATCAGGGCGGAGAGTTTGTCCTTCAGCGCTGTTTCTCTCTTGGACACAAGAGCACTATGGATCCTGTTTAGGCTATTCAGAGAACAAGAGTTGTTCTTTACATGCACTGATGTGATGACTGTGTCCCTGCTGGGAATCAAACCCTGACGCTGGCAGGTTACTGGATTTCAAAGGGAGATATACATAATCACGTTGGTATACACAGTATAAGATGGACAGAGCGCAGCAGCAGAGATGCCCACAGTAGGTTAAAACCTTTAAACCTAAGAGGCCAGAAATGACTTGCTTTCTGTTTATAAACATGTTAATACATAGTTAACTGCACAATTATGTGGAGTCTTGTCTTCTGCATGTGTTATGTGTCAAGGCTATGTGTCTATATGATGTGCAATCAAAAAGTACTTGTGCTTGTACTTGTTCTTGGTATTGAGCAACCAACATGGAAAGTTTACTTTTTACACCTAGAGACCTTCCTTTCATGGTGCAATCTTGCTCAACACTGGGCCAACTTTTCATTACAAGATATGGGAACAGTTATATCAACATTTATGAAGTCTTTGCATCACTGTTCATGCAGGTTAATTACTAATATGTGAGGTGTTTTAGATATTTAGGTAACTTTTAAGTAAATCTTTGGTTCTGTTTGATGAGCTGTCCAAAGCGTCCATATTTTGGACGTCAGTTGTGTAAGACACAGTGATTGCCCGCGCATGGCCTCTACGCTCTCCAGTCCCCACTGTGCTGCAGGTTCAGCCAGCTCCATCCACACAGCACTGAACATCCACACACATTTCAGACGGTCGACTCCACTCATTCATTCAAACAAGCCTGGTAATTCTCTCTCTCTGTGGTGCACACATGCAGCACATTTCCTATCGTCAATATTCATGTCAACCTTTTTCAGCCTGAGAAAGCAAAAGAAAAAAACTGCTCTGGCATAAATTGTTAATACAACCAACGAGATATGAATGAACATTCACTGGGAGCTTCCCTCTGACAGCTGAACAAACGCTACTGCCCACATGAGCAAAATCTGAGCAAAGCACCAGGACCACATGATCATCCGCACTCTAATCTCTGATAGCACCGACAGAACGGTATATGTGAACAAGCTGAGGAAGATCTGGAAGATATTTAGGCAGCAAACACTTAACAGTAAACATGAGCATGCACACAGTATCAGATACAGTAAAGTCAATTTCTTGTGACTTTCTTAAAGCTTCAGTTTACAGTATTGTGCACCAACATTTCATTATTTACTGATATCTGAGTCACCATGGTGTTTCATGGTGCTTGTTCAAGGCTCAGCAAGTCTTTCCATTTATGTATCAGAAGAATTAATCTACTGTCAAAGTAAAATCAAACCTACAAACAAATAACATTGTTTTTCTATCACTTTCCTCCTTGTCTTCCAACCTGCATTTGCCAATTCACCTTCTTGCCAATGCCAACTCCCCATTTTGGCCTGAGGATGTTGAGGAGAGTCGTGTGTATCAGTCGCACCAGCTGCTGCTTTTCACGCAACAGTGAGGAGCTTTTACCAGGAGGATGTAACGAGCTGCAGAGGATCATGCTATCCCACCCATCCTCTATGCAGGCAAATGGGACACAAGGAAGAGTTGTAGAGCAACAAAAGCGCAACGATCCCTCAACGGCTTCCCACACACAAACACTCTATCATCTAAAAGTCAACAAACATCCATAATGCATTTCACTGCTCTAAACCTAGTTTGCTGTTTTTATTACCATCTTTACGATAACATCATGTCAGGGAGAAATATATTTATCTAGTATTAAAAATGAAGTCTGAGTACAGAACCATTTTGACTACTGTATGTAGTACAATATCAAAAATAGGTTAAATACCAAACTTTGCTCTCAGTCATTCAGAGTCAAACTGTAACACAGGAGCAGGTGCTAACAATATCTTTATCAGAGCAGCATGCAATGCAGCCGAAGTCTGCAAGTTATCTACAAGAGAGTTGTTGACATTTAAAATATAAGACGACAAATACTAATTGAAGTCCAGTAGACAAATAACAAATCATAGATTAACCATGTCTTGCAGTATGAATTTGTGATGCTTTTGACCCTAAAGATGCACCTATCCCTGCTTCTTAAGTCACTCTATATAGTATTTGGGTCACTCACAAAAATGAAGCCTTACAAAGAAAGCAAAATGATCTTTTTTTTTTTTTCCCCCGCTACTGACCAGCAACAAATCTGGCTTGGGACTGCACATCCTGACTCAGAGAGTGACACAATGTCATGTGACCAACAGCAAAATGGTAAAGAGGAGGAGGAAGAGGAGGAGAGGCAGGCAAAGAGGAGGAGGTGGATGATGTCACCGCCAGTGACTTTTCTATTAACAAACATGAGTAATGGCCTACGTTTCTGATTATCAGACATCCCCCCCCCCAAAAAAAAATAGACTGGAGGGTGGAGGAAGCTGTTGGTGAGGGAGGTGGACTGCTGTTTTTTCTTTTACCAAACTGTGTGCAGCCATGCGAAAGGTGTGCATGCATGATTATATAAGACTGTCTGCTCAGGCCTGCATGTGCACGAACATATTTTTTGCCTTTATACACGTGCAGGTACTCACACACCAAGGCGCTCATGCTCTTGTGTATGTGTGTGCACTCCCATGCTATATTCACTACATGGACTCAGTGAGGAGCAGCAGCAGCATTAGAAGGCTCATTAGCATAATGCAGGATTCAGGGAGAGATGCCATGTACTTCATTTGCTTTTGCCTGATCCTGTCTGATGGTATGTGTCACATACACCCATCCAACCCCCGCCCACCCCCAAACACACACACACACACAGACACACAAACACAAACACACATATACCCAACCTCCCACTCTGTCCCTTAGGTCCTGTCTCCCCTTTTCGTCTTTTATTTCCTCTATGCTCATCTGTCTAACTATCCAATAATGCTGTCTTCCTCCTCAACATTCTTGCATCTTCCTTCAGCCTTTATTTTCCACTTCTTCCCTCATCTCGTGTCTTTTTCCCTACTGTCGTTTCCTCTGTCTTTCGGTCATCCTAAGCGTCAGCAATTTTGATTAGTTTGGTCATTTGTCAAACAAAAATGTCAAAGAAGTTCCTGTTTATGCAATGTGTGGACTTTCTGTTTCTCTTTGTCATGTGTTATTGGAAAATTAATATCTTTGGAGTGAAGACTGTTGGTTAGACAACTTTTTGTTAAACTTGTTTTTCATATTTTTGCCACATTAAAAATGTGAATTAATAGATTAATGAAATAATGTGTCAGGCAGTGTTGGAAGAAGCATTGAAACCTGTATTGAACCTGAAATATGTAGTTAGTTAGTTAGTTAGAGTACAGCACTGGAGCAAATGTGCTTAGTTACTTTATTAATTATTAATTAATCAATAATAAAAATGAATGATACACTGCAGCTCTACCTGGCCCTCTCCCTTAATTCTTCCTTGCCATTCTTCCTTCTTCCCCTCTTGCCTCATCCAGGGACTCTTTCCTCATCTAATTTCCCTGCTTCCTCCACCGACTGTCATGACCCATCTTTGTTATTAAATATTAAAATGTTGTCTGGCTTTTTGCTCTCATTAGAAAGTTGGCAGTGGAAAAAAAGACATGAGCAAAGGGAGGGACACAGGATGACAAACAACTATATGAACCTGATTTAAACCTGCAACATTGCAAATACATAGCAAACGGTTCAGCCGGCTGAACTATGAGGACACCCTGTCTAATTTTTGCTGCTTCCTCCACTGCCTTTCGTGGCCTGTCTTCGTTATTAATCTGACACTTTCCTTCCCCCTGAGTCAACACTTTCTCCGCTCGATATTGCCTCGCCTCCGAGCCAGACGAGAGGAGGGAAAAACACACGAATGTGCTTTGAATTTTGACAAAGGATGCCATCTCAGACCACTCACATCCAAAATATTAGGTCAGCCCTGTTTGAATGAAGGATGAAAATAAAAGAAAAAGACAATAATGTCCTTCAACCCGTGGGAGACAAAGATTCAACCCGTAGGGATAGTGCTGCTGTGGTGGTAAACTGTCACTTGCATGCTGGTCATAAGCTCCAATTTGTGGTTATTCTAAGTAATAGTTTGATTTTTTTTTTTTGGAATATTTTCTTATTCTTGTCAGGAGATAGATGAGGAGATTGATTCCACCTTGATGTCTGTATGCCAAATATGAAGCTACAGCCAGCAGAGGGTTAGCTTAGCTTGGCACACAGACTAGAAACATGGGGAAACAGCTGGCACAGCTCTGTCTGAAGGCAACAAAACATGCCTACCAGCCCCTCTAAAGCTCACTAATTAACATGTTACATCTTGTTTGTTTAATATGTAAAAATCTAAGTGTAAGAACAACACACTGTGGTTTTACAGGGGAGTTATGTGCCCCTGTTTTCTTACCTGCTAGGGCAAGCCAAAATTTACACCGTGAACACATTGCTAAAGTGTATTAATGAGATAGGTAGCTTTATTAACTATATTTACCACAGCATGAGTAATAGTCATGTGTTTACAGGACTTTATTAACACTTATTGGTGTTTTTCACAGCAATCAGCTAGTTAGTCAACCTGATCCAACCCCAAACTCTGCAGCCAGACAAAGACATAAATAAATGAGTAGAGAGTATTACAAATACAGATGCCTCCATGCATCCATACATATGTAGTGCAATTAACATCCTGTCATGTTCTGTGACATGTAAAAAAAAACTGCTGAGGAGGCCCAACTGACCTACGTTTCGCATCAAAATGGCTGATTAGCTTGAGCTCAAAATCTAAAAATCATGTAAATCTTACATGAAATTCACAATTAGTAGATGTCAACCTCAATGAAGAGATTTTATGGACTTTAGGCAATAATATCCAATGCTGTCATCATAACACCAGGTGAGGAATGTGTCAATTACAAACACCAATCTGTAGTGATATGCCTACTGTATCTTAAATCATCAACATCTGATTAAACACTGTGTAAAACTATGTTTGTTACCTTAATATATGTGTGCATCTCTTCATCTATGTCTTTACTGCAGTACAAAGCTAGAAACTAGATTTATAAAGGGTTAAAAGATTTATAAGAGATACAGTGCAACTTTGCATGGGGCCAAACCGTTCATAATGCACAAGCACCAAAACAGTGGTGAATGTCAGGGGAGGTATGAAAAGGAGAAAGTTAGATAGTAGTAAATGGTAGATAGTAGATAGCAGTAAAGAGTAGAAAGTACAAACAATTGATGCACACATAGAGTAGCTTTCCCGCATGTACATACACATAAACACATGTGCAGGGCAGCAGCATAAAAGGTTGCTGTTGCCTGCACTGCCCTGAGCAGTAACGATGTGTCACTAAGCTGTCAGGCTAAAAACTACAGCCACTGGAAAACCCTCGCCATGGCTGCCTGTCAGTGTGCCGAAAAGACATGCCTGAGTTGCACAACACCTGCACACACATGTAAACATACACATTCATGCGTTTCACCTCACTTTTCACAATGCAAACTCAACTCACATATGCATAATGCCTTGATCTCCCCTGCATTCTACATAAACACAACCCCATCTGCAGCCGCCTGTGACCAAACATCAGCGTGCTGCAGCAGAGCAGTCCCTCCACGACGCTCACTAACTGGCACTTTCCCCTCGACTCAGCTGCAACAGAGAACATCAGCCACTGCTTCGCGCAATGACTGAGCCGGATGAAATAACTGTGTGTGCAACAGAAGCCAGAGCGGGACTGCCGTTACCAAAAAGCTGTATCAACAACAGCGTGATAGGTCATCGCTCTGCTGCCTGGCTCTGTAATCCAAGATCAACAATGATACTGATTTGTCCACGCCTGCCATCATAATCCCTGGACTGGGGCCAGATGTAATTTCCTGATTGACCTGAGATAGTTTTCCATATTATCAGATTTGAGAGCTTGGGACATGCAAGCAAGGTTTGTATATTGGATAAGGTCAAGACAACAATGATGAAAGAGGCAGCTTTCCAAGCCAGCAATGCAAAAATCTGGCAAAGACACAATCACTCCACTGGCTGGGGTTTTAAACCAGCTTAACAGAATTCACTGAAAACAGAAAAATGAAAAACCTGAATTAATGTTCAAAGGAGCAGGACAGGTGTTATTTACCTCTCTAAAGACCCGATCCATTACAGTACCATCCACACTATCTGCATTCAAATGCAGACCATTTTCCCTGCTCTACATTAGGCACAACTGTCCCACCATGTGGACTGTGGCAGTTGGGTTGTAAGCACTCATTTGATGATGTGCTGGTAGGACATCTTAGATAAATATTGACCAATGTGAGTGTACATTATCTGAAGTGTAGGTCATTGTAGTACATTATTGTAAATAACAGAAATACTTTCTTCCCAAGAGTTAGATGACAAGATTGATGCTGCTCTTATGACTATGATTCAACTGTGGAGCTGAAACTAAGTGGTGATTACCTTAGCTTTGCATAAAGACTGTATAGGGGAAATGTACACTGACGTTGTATACGCTGCTGTCACTATTCCATGGCAACCAGGTCTTGGTAAATCTATAAATTTTACTTGTGGAAAGAGACAAGCTAGGTATTTCCCCCTGTTTCCTGCCTTCATGCTAAGCTAGGCTAATCCCCTCCGGCCTGTAGTTCCATACTTAGAATAGAGAAATAATAAATATAATAAAAAATAATAAGTAAAAAAAAAATTCTTTTTATTTAATTCTGGGCAAGAAAGACAATAAACATACAATTCAAAACATCAAACTATTGCTTTAAACCACAGTGTGCCTATTAGTAATAACTGATTGAGATGTAGAGATGTACAAAGATTAATTTTCTGAACAAAACAGATCCATGTTCTTCATCCTGTAGGTCTAGAGTCTACAGGTAGACTGCACTGTGGATACAGTCACGTAAGGGGTACGGTGGTGGAGGATCCCCTCTGTGCTCTGGTTGCATTTGGCCGGGGCCCGATGGCCACTGAGGAGGTGAAGTGAAACACGCTCCCTGAGGTGCCGACATATTTCTGTCTTGGATCTGTGAGGTGCTGGACAAAGCACACGCAGCCACGCTTGTGAGTGCAAACATGAATGTACACAGATGTTGACACGTATTCAACAAAACTCAGACTCACAGAGAGATACCTGCGCACACCTGCAGCCACACACAAGGGGATATTTAATGTCTGCTCATACACACAATTTTTGGAGCATATCTAGTTTCTACATAACAGGAGCAGGTATTACTGATGCAAGAATTCTTACATGATAGACTTACAAATAAATCATAATCCAAATCTTTTTGCATCATCAGCTTTCAAAGTTGAACTGCATGTACTAGCCCGTTGCAAGCGGCACATAAAGCAAAACATTATCAAAAATGTTCTAGAAATGTAATAATAATGTGGATTAAAATTTAATAAAGTCACATTAAGTCGAACTCAAATGCTGGAGTTTTACTGTTTGATCCTACAAAGCCTGTAACCTACAGACATATTTGTTTTTGCTCTGTTCCCGCTATATCTTTTTTTATATCACTTTTTTAAAAAGAAAAAATACTATATTTGTGACTCAATATTTAAGATTTACATCTTTTGTAGGAGCCAGTGGGTTTATGGCTGCGAGACACAGACAGGCTGGGAAAGTCAGAAAGTATTGAGAGATAGATTCACACATTGCTGGCTTTGGTCTTTTCATGAGATTTGCTGACTATAACAAATATATATATATGTATAACTTTGCCAGCTCTATCCTTTAGTCGGGAGTTGGTGGAGAAACAGGGTGAAGCACCAACAAGCAGATACAGTAGATGACGGACAAATTAGACCCAGAACCATTCTGTCCAAGATCTGTCTGCAAATGCTGTGATCACATCTTTGATTACCAAAAGCGTCTGGTGTGCAGTTTAGCTGTTTTAAATAGCTGCACCTCAGCAGCGGCTTATGTCGTCTCCCAAACTACAGCGCTTGAGTTACTTCATGTGAGATAATGGCACTACCGTGTGCTAAGCAAAAGTAATTAGAGGTGATTTTCCACAGATGTAGTAGGATGCTACACATACAGGAGACACCATTTGTGTTTTTGATGACTCCTCAGATGTGGCATTCAAGCTTTTGTAGCACATCAAACACGCCTTGGCTATACGGTGTCAGGCTATTTCCGGGCAAACTGGGACCTCAGTCCACGGGGAGGCTGTTTACGAGTGAAGCTGTGATTTTCAGAATGTAACAGGAGCAAGGCTGAGTGGGTTAATCCCACTGCCTTGGCAGAGATATTCCAGTAGCCTACTCTACTCTGATCCCACAAAGTAATCCTGACATGTCATCTATTCTCAAATTACCTTGAAGAATGGGCCAAGACAGAGCAAAAGGAGGAGGTGGAAGAGGAAGAAAAAGAGGGGCTAAACAAGAGTGTGGAGCACCGCTCACTTGGGAATCTGAGTCTTTAAAAGCAACAAGGAAGCCTGTCTGAGAGGATCCCTGCTCTCCTACTCTTGAGAAGAGCTGAGGGTTTCTGTCTTTCTTTGTCGCTCTTAACATCCCTCTTTCTTTATCTGTTGCTCTGTCTCTACCTCTCTGTTCATCATGAGTCTCTCTTACTTTCTTTCTCTGTCTTTCTGTTCTTTTCTCTGTCGTCTCTGCTCGTCATTCTTTCTACAGTCTATTTCTCTGTCTTTCTGCCCTCCCTCTTTATTTCCCTTCCTCCCGCTGCCATGGCTGCAGAGTGTTGTGGCAAAGGGGGATGGAGGTGAGGCTAGAAAAGAGGAAGACAGTTGACAGGTGAGAAAAACAGACAGATGCATGAGGAGAGGAGCAGCAAAAAGCGAAGAGAGGATGTGGAGTCAAATATATAATGAGGCAGGGAGATCCGGGGAAGAAGAGACAGAGAGCGGAGAGGACGAAAGAGGGGTGGGGATACAAGAAAATGTTACGGAGGACAGATAGAAAGCAAGAGAGGGAAAATGTAGAGGAGGAACAGAGAGTTAAAGCGGCAGAGAGAGGGTAAAGAAAATGCAAGAGATGTTTTTTTCCCCTTCCTTTTATTTCCCCCCAGTGTCACCCTGATTATATAAGTGCCACGTGCTAAAAATAAAGCCTGCAGTATAAACTGTGAATGTGAGGCTCTGTGTGTGCGGGAGAGTGTGTATCTGCCTCTCGCACACGCATGCCTGCACTTGATGCTCATAAAAAACAAAAAAAACACACACACACACACACACACACTGACTGAATGACAGTGACGCATCAGACGGAGGCACACATGCAGCGGGCGATGAGCCGATGTGTTTGCGCAAAACACATTCATGCATGCACACGTACAGCCCAGCCCAGCGAGCAGGGAGAACGGGCGCAGGTTCTCTCCGGTTGCCATGGCGACATAGCCTCCTTCAGATGGAGAGGAGAAGCGGTATGACTTCCTGGAGGGACAGAGCAGAGCAGAGGCGCTCCCACGACCGGCATGCATCACATCATCCTCCCTACCCTTCTCCTCATTCTTCATTCTCTCTCTGCTCTCTGCTCTGCTCCCGTCTTCTCTCTCTAATTTCCTCCTTTCAAGCCTTCACCAGTGTTTCATTTGTCTTATTTTCTTCCGTGTGTGTTTACTTGATCCCACTCTTCTGCCCTGCCGCCTCGCTTATTCTTAAGTCCCATCATGAGCCCTCTGGAGAGGCCTCCCTGGTTCAGGGCTGGGTGCCAGTGGGTGAGGCTGCAGTGCCACCAGAGAATTAAGGATGAGGCTGCTCAGGCTGCCGCTCATCCCCTCCACACCTTCATCAGTAATCTCCTCATGTGGTGCTTGTGATGTGCTCCCCTCCATCCATCTCTATAAGCGCCTGGCAGGTAGGAGACAAGGGCCTCTTAGAGCCAGTTTCATCTGTTTTAGCAGTGCCACTCCTGCGGCCGAGGACCACATCACATCTCCTTCCATCAGGAGGACGCCCGGGGAAGCATGAGGGAGGTGGGAAGGGTACTGTTACTGGAAACATGTGATCCATCCTGTTGACATTTGGAGCTGTGGTGACAGAGTAGCGACCCAAACACTAGTTGGGGGTTTGGGTTTGGGTTATTTCTTTTTTTAGATTTTCTTCCCAAAACGTGCACACATGCATCCATACACCAACAATGATATCAGTAAAACTACAGGTGTTGTTCTGCATGTGCAATCCCCCAAATATAGCAGCAAAACACATACAGTAGATGCTCTCACACTCTTTTTTCCCCACTGTCTCAGACAATCACACACACCTCAGCCTATATTTACACACACTCATTTTATAGAGGTTTTGCAGTTACATCACAGATTCCCTAGCAACAACTGCTGCACCGCTGCCACAGAGGTCTGCTTGAAAACTGTCTGTGCTCAAAATAATATCCAAATATATAAAAATGGTGCAAGAATAAGAGGAACCTGTAAATAGCTGCTGTGGTGGAGCGTGAGGGGAGGCTGCTTTGTATACCAGTTTGTAGCTTGGCCAGCTGCCAGATGGAGCTAATTTAGTGTGTAAGCAACATGTTTAAAAAC
This sequence comes from Datnioides undecimradiatus, assembly GCA_008933995.1. Classification (NCBI taxonomy): domain Eukaryota; kingdom Metazoa; phylum Chordata; class Actinopteri; order Lobotiformes; family Datnioididae; genus Datnioides; species Datnioides undecimradiatus. The sequence continues at coordinate 12,790,603 of WARS01000017.1, read as the reverse complement.
AGTCCGGTGATATTCCACATTTTCTACTGTAGAAAAAAACAACAGAAGTGTAAAAAAGAGCCACAGAGCTCCACACAGACATATTAACAACATATGAATAAACTACTCTGACACACTGGCTGGCACATGATGTTAACACGATGCTTTGATTCAAGTCACACATACGCCTTCCTGTAAATACTTATCAGAGCACCAAATGTGTATTTATCCACAGATGAAAATAGCCCTCAACATATTCACTGTTAACTCCTGTTTGATATATTAATGCTAAAAACTATACAAATATTTGTGACTCATAACAGCACATTATAGCATGAAAATTATACCCAATAACTGCACAATTTGAAAAATCCAAAAATGTCTGTCTTAAGTGGGAACCAGTGGGTGTGAGGCAGAGAGCCAGCTGTGTAGGGGAGTCTCAAAGTACTGAGAGTTGAACAAACACATTGCTGCTTTTGGACATTAAATGGGATTTGTTGTCATACTAAACAGCCACAGAACACAGAAAGTTTAATGGCACGAGGCTTGAAGATTTTGTAGTTTGCTCCTTCTTGTGCAGCTACTATGGTCTTGCAAGACTCTCAGTAGATAAAACTGATTCCAGCGGCGACCAACAAAACATCCCAGGAAGTCATTCCTAAAGTCTGCTTCACTGCTCGCGATCCATATGTTCAAAACAATCAGGGCTTTTCCACTAAGTCAGTAAATCAGTTACTTCTGGTGGAGCTTCAGGGTCGGGGAAGACGGGTGTTCAGAGACATTTTCATTTCAGTCATCGTCAGGATCCATTTGACCTGCTGTGAAGCTAAAAGGAATATTTTTTTAGTGATGCCCTCCAATAAACAAAATATTTGGTTTGTAAATCAGGTGCTGTTAAGAAAATAGAAAAAGTGATCTAGTTGAGCCATTAATAGCTAGTTGCTAGCGACACTGCTAACGGGGCAAGATGATCAAATCAACTCTGATCAGATGTGTCAGCAGTGAAATGATCAGCTCCAGGCTGAATCAGGACAGAAATTAGCCACGTCAAGCACAATTTTCTTGTCAGATTGACACATCCTATGTTCAGAAACACAATCTGAAGTTGGTGGTCACAGCTGCCTGAAACCACAGGATTGTATAGAAATGGTAGACACTCTGTGTTTATTGCGATATCGCTTTACCCACAGTCTATGAAAGCTTTTTTTAAATGCCTGTTTGCTCAGTGCTCACTCACTGCTCTGCTCCTCATTGCATACTGCGGATGATGTTCGTGGTGTATAATGTATCCTCCGGTGATATGATTAAGCCTGGACATGAATCCACACTGAGAACTCATCCACATTTGGTCACGGGGCGACTTTGGATGGCTTGTAACCCTATAGCCTTTGAAGCGGCCCCTGAACCACATTTGTGGAATGCGCTGAGTTGACTCCTTCAGCCCGTGGACTCACTTGCACTCATACACGTATGCAGATATAGTACATACAACACATTGCATGTACATCGACATACTCGGACATACCCCCACACACGTACCCTCATCTCACAGGGGTGCAACCATGTAACTGAAGCCATGTGGGTCACCTTGCAAAAGTCCCCTTCATCTCCTGCCACCAATTAAAGCCTGGATGGCCCCCAAAGGCGTTCCAGCCATCGACACATTTTACTACTCATCCCAAAGTGTCTTCTAGTCTGTAAAACACTGCCACGGCACTACACACCGACACAGATACTTGCAGGCCATGTAGGTACTTGTAGGACGCAGCAACTTGTCTCCTTCTGTCTGAAGCTGTTCATTCAGACGATTTCACGGCCCGTGAACAATGCAGACAGCCTGTTATGCATGAGTTGACGTGGCTTGGCTGACATCATGACAAGCTGACAAAAATAAAGAAAATAGGCTCTTAGATTTGATTCGAAGAGGGTCTAAAAATACTTGATTTGGCATAGAAACTTCAACTGGGAGGAAGCGCGTACCCCACCAGCAGGTCTTATAGTTCCAATCTCCTTGTATCTGTGTGCATCGATCACATCAAGTATTCGCCTCCCTCTCTCTAACTCCCTCCCTGTGTTCCCCACTCTGTCACACAAGCCTGTCTCCAAACCAAATCAAGAGGCCGGTGAGTCCCCCTCGTTGTTTCGTCCCTTTTGTCGAGCTCTCCAATTATAGGCACGTTCAAAGGCCGGACGCTCGCACAAAGAGCACTTTATACACTTTCATTTTCCATTCACTTTGATCCAAAATGACTCTGAGGCCCGTGAGAATCGACTGCGAGTCTTACATGTTTGTTTTATTTTGTACTTCTGTGTGAGAGAGTGGGTGTTCAGAGACAGAAAAACAAAAAAAAGAAATAGTGTGTTATACTGTATTCTTTTTGTTTTTATGTGGGAGGGTTTATAATAGATGCCACAAATAAAGAATAAATATCACAATTTATGGATGATCTTTGAAAATGATCATTTAAAACTATAAATCATGACATGAAGTTTATATTGTTTCTACTTAAATAAATTAATTAAATTAAATAAATTATGAGGGCTGCAGCTGATGATTATTTTCATTATTATATAATCTAGAAACACTTTGTTGTTTGGCTATAACCAAAGCTGAGGACACAGAGGTCTTTACTCAGTATCTGGGAATTTGGGGGTATTCGCATCCCCATACTGTGTAGGAAATTCAATGTCAAATCCACAATATGTCAGACTTAGGGGCATATATAGCTTCATAATCATAATTTTATATTTTTAGGAGACAGATGCTCCATTCGCTCCATCTGTTTCCTCTTTTCCCCTCTTTTCTCCACACACCAGGTTAGGACTGTTGGACTGTGGCTGGGATATAATGCTTGAATAGTGAGTAACCATTCCTAGCTAATCTCCAGTTGAATATTCATGTTTTTTGTCACAGATGTGATGTGTGTTTATGCAGTTGTACATTTTAAATTCACCTCTGCAACTACGTCAGCAACTGTGTTGACAATCGATTCATCATTCTTCATGCAAAAATATAAAATATTTTTGGTGGTTTCAGCGTCTTGAAGTCAAGCTTCTTTGACTTTGTTTTTTTTTATACAATTATGGATTGAGTATCTTTGTGTTTCAGACTTTTAAAGACATCACCTTGGGTTCTGGGCATTTTCAATATTGCTTGACATTTCAAAGTTTAAACAATTTATCGATTAATTGATAAAAGCACTAGAAAGATTAAGCAATAACAAAAATAATCACTACTTGCAGCAACAGAAACAGAGGAGTGAAAGTCAACAACATCCCGAGACGAGTGTACGAGTCAGTCTCAAAAGCAAAATGAACACTTGAGCTAATTCTCATGCATCTGCTGCTGGAGATGGATCGTTGACACTTCAAAAATAGCTTGTGTTTGCAGTTCACAGTGAAGATTAAACCACACCATCACTTTCAGCGCTGACAATGAGATTCATCAGCCGGAGTATTCTTGGGGTGGCAAACACCTGCACTAATCCAGGCCTGAATGATGTCTCCCATCCATTATATGATGATTAAATCATTATTCCCCCAACCCCCTCCCTCAGTCACATCACTGTTATGAACCAGACATTCATCAAGAGCTCGTCGCTTTTTTTTTTTTTTTGGCAAAAAGGTGACTACTGAGAGACTGAGGACAGGGAGGAACATGCATACCACACATCCAAGCAGCTACAGAAACTGGGGCATGATGGGTAGAGACCCAGTGACCCGACAGGCGCCTGGTCATACACAACAGCCCTGCTGTCGCTATCGCTGTAGCAAGAGAGAAAGATGCCAGAACAAGACGCAAAAAAAAGGAAAACTCTGACTACAAAATGATTATAGGCTCAAGCATGTCGTAGGTCAGTATTAAAGGATGGAAACAATGGAATTACATTTGCTGTCAACATGTAACAGTGAAAAGAGCCTCAAGAGCAGCACATCAGCAGGTGGGTTTCCATCTTCCAGTGGAAACGGAGCAGAAAATTCTAAAAATATCACTAAAAGGTTTTTACGCTTGGCTGAGGTGGAAAACTTGGTTTGTCAATAAGAGCAAATGCAACAAGATGCAATTGAAAGAGATTTAACAAATAAATCATGCTGTGCTCAAAGCACTCAAACATACATTGAAATATCCCGTAAAAATAAAAAGATGCTGGCACATGAACATAATGAGGAGAGCATAAAGTTAATCCATGAAACACAGCACAAAGCACATAAATGCCATAAACTAAACTGTGTTTTCTATGTTGTTTATTACTGCTTGAAGTTTAGCTGAAGCTAATATAATGACATCATCTTGTTGCATCCTACATGAGTGCTTTGTTTGCTTGTGTGTACATGCCGGTCTAGAGTAGATCTAGGGTCTTTAATTAAAATTGGGGGTTTTTACGTATAGAATATTGATGAGCAGCAGACAATGTGTTCATGGTCACAATGCCTATTTCCTGTCTGGGACCAGTTTGCTTTGGCCTTAGTCTTTTAGCACTAGATTAGTTTTTTTTTTTTTCTGCCGATGCTATCACTACAAGCTGCATTTCAACTGTGGGATGGAAACAGTAAGCTTGGCTTGACATCATCTAAACAGTGTTGATGGTCACTTATTCTTGAAAAACAAACTAAATCTGTAAAGCTAGATACCCCTACAGATAAGTCAGAAAACAATGTGCGTGTTGTGGGCGTGATTTGGGTGAATTAACCCTTTAAGACTAAAGCCTGGAGTCACTCATCCTGTGCTTTTAATGTTGCTGTTGGGTTTCAGGTGGCCAGACTTTCTTTTTTTTTTCCAAAACATCTATAGAGCATTTTGGAATGAAGCCTTTCAGCTGTTCCAGCTCGCTGCCACTCCCATCCTGCCTCTGACAGCAATTAAAGCAACCAATCTCACTGAGGCTCCTGTTCAATACCGTCTCTTCCACAAGGCACTGCTTTGAAACTGTCACTTCTGTGTGTGTGTCTGTCTGTCTGTGTGTAACTGACAAAGACTCAGACAGACAAAAAAAACCCCCTGAAAGACGGGCTGAGAGACATAAAGAGGAGATGAATGGGAGACAGAGAGTCTCGCCAAAAAGAGAAAGATCTCAGACGGAAACAGTTTGTTCAGCTTCACAACGGGGGGACACGGAAATGGAAATGGAGTCTGTGCTCTGCCAAAGGTGAATCCCTATTTATGGGGCGCAATTATCATTACATAAGACCTCAATTATTCAGCTACAGTTCTTTCAGGCTTTCATCTATTAGTCATAGGCAAAAGAGCCCTATCAGCTCACACACACACAGAGGCAGTAAATGTCTGAGTTTCCTCTGTGGCCGAGCCCTGCCGGTGTGACTGAATGGTAAACATCAGGGGGATGTGTGTGTCTGGATGTGTGGGTGGGGGGGTTGTATTACTGCTCTTGTGACACAACTCTGTTTCATACCTGCAGCTGGAGGGAGAAAATCTACAGCTTCTTATGAAATCTCATTCCCAGCGAACAATCCCTCATCAATCTATATCTCCCCCAAGTCGGCCTTCCCTCCCCTCCAGGCACCACATTTGTTCTGTTCTCCTTTTGCTTCGACCATTGCTGCATTCATCAGCAGGCAACAGAAATTCTATACTACTTTTTTCCCTTATTGACATTCTGATGAAATGGCCCGGCCATAGATGACAGGCAGCAGATTCCCATTAGCCGGGGCTGCCATGCAGTGCGCTGCTTCCCGAAGACAAGATATACCATGTTTAACCAGGACCCATCAACGGAGGAGCACCTCCACCTCAGCTGTCTTTCACATTCAAACACACACACACAAATTTCTATCCACACACTTGCACTCCATCTTTAATCTGGGCTGACTCAGAAGCAGGCCAAACTTCAAACATCACAAGATTAAACGTGTCTGCTTCTGCCTTTATCTTGACGCCAAATTACCTTGTCAGAGTCCGTTTGGTTGTTCGCTCAAATGAGGAACTAAAATACTTTAAACCAAAAAAAAGGAAACGACCTGGTATAGCATAACAACTGGTAATTTTGACAGATCGTCACTGCAGTAATTGCTCAATTAACAGTTTCATAAATAGTGGCAAAAGGAATTAGAGCAATTTTGAGGATGCTGAAACATCAAAGGATGGATTTTCACAAGAGGATAGATGAAAAACAACGCAGGCTTCAAAACGAGCTGTTTTAAATATCTCAGAGGATTGACGCTCTCAAACCAGAGCAGTGAAATCTTGGGGGAACGTGAAGGATGAACGGGGGGTGGGTTATGCCCCCCATCATGTTAGAAGTGGGAGATGCCTGCTCACTTTGATCTTGACGTCTAGATGTCAAACAGAAATTGGCGTTTTTACTTTTGGTGACTGAGAAATGAAACAACAATTTGTTTTTCTCTAATTTGGTCCCTGAATAATAATCATGGAAATATCTCACAGAATTGATTCCAGAAATCTATTTTCTATTTAAAGTTTATTATGTGATGTTTGAAGCCTAATTGTATAATTAGATTAAAATGTCCAGTTTGCACAGAAAAATAACATCATTACTACAAAGCAGAGTTGGAGTCAGTTCATTTTGCAGTTTTGGAAGTAAATTATTACATACTCATAAATTTCTAAAGTTGTAATTAATATAATCAGCCTATAAAGAACTGATTGAGAATGAGGACTTAAACACTATTTTTGCACATTTTTGCAGAAACCTCAGCTCTATGTATCGGGTGCATTTAGTACAAACATTCAAAACTGATTTTCATTGCAAAGAATTAGATCAACATTTTTCAGAATATTCATATTTGCTTTCTAGTGGAGTTACATGAGAGGACCGATGCCACTGTCTACCTGCCTGTCAAATAAATATGAAATACAGCGAGCAACCCACTCACTAGCACCTTTAAGGCTCATCCACTAACATGTTAAATCTTGTTTATTTAATCCACACCAAGGTGGTAAGCTGGTAGATTTTGTGAGATTCTCGTTTCTAGTGTTTATGCAAAGCTAAGCTAACCATCTGCTCATCGTAAATTCATATTTTCAGGACAAACATAAGAGTGGTACCAATCAAACTGTCTGCCAGAAAGTGAATTAACAAAATTCACAATGCTTTAAGTCAGAGACTGTCTGCTATCCAAACTTTAAGAGAAAAACATATAAGCTAATGTTAACAGATCTACACTGTGAACGGCTCTTTGATGTTGAAGTATCCCAAGGGTATTCCTTAAAAAAACTGTAATACAGTTCTCTAAAAAATTCAACAGAAATAGTTTTAACACATATAAAACTGATTCTGATAAAAATCTCTTCCCCAGAAAGCAGACAGATAATATTCTGAAGAAAATGACAATAAGGGGAAAAAGCGAGACTAGTACAAGAGGAAATAGTGCGTTATGGGACAAGAGCACAGAGGGGAACGTGACACTGAAGCCCATCCACTGGGACTGTATTGAGAGATCAAAGCGAATTCGTAGCATTGGAAGTTTTAATTAGGCCCGTCTAAAGCCTCGCTGCTTTCTCCTTTTGAGGTCTCTGACAATGAGAAGAAGAAACACGTGCTGCTTGTCTATTTCTGGTTTCAAAGACCTGGCTCCTTCTTGACACCCACTTCGGTACAATCCTGTCTAGTCCAATAGGAAGTGCACAGCAGTCGTGTCTCACCGGAGCCACTTGTGGAACAAAAGAATGCATTCATGCTACAACAAGGTGTTGTGGGTAAAACTGTCAACTTAAACTGTTACATGATTGTGTGTAAAACATATGATCATCAGGGCTGCTGGTTAAAGCATCACAAAAAATTCTACTTCCTGACCAAGTAAGAAATAGCAGCCTGGTCTTATGGTATACGTATCAAGGTCCAGTGATCGCCATGAGATGTGCAGCATGTTTCAATTTTGATGCACTTGTTTCCCCCCACTGTCGCTAAGGTCAAAGAGTGGTGGGCTGGAGCTTTATGACGTTCACACACAGACTAGTATCTTTGCAGCTAACATTTAGCTGATGCCACACTCACACACCTCTCTACCAAATTGTCCAGAGTTACTACACTGTAGTAAACCCTGCTGAATAAAGTAGAGGGGCTAAATCCACAAAATTATTCACATTTACCTAAACCTGGGTTCAGTTCTAGCCCTAATCCAGAAGTCTCTGTGATGGCGAACTGGAAACTTAACCTTGCCACAACTGAGAACATCACCAAGCAAACTAAAATAACCTTTTACAACAGTGACTGTTGATACCTATGTTTTGGTTTGCAGTGTGCAATGAATCGATGAGTAAATGGGATATATTATTAGAAAATCAAAACTTCCTCTGTTTGACAGTCTGACAAGAGTTGCAGAATAAATAACAAGCAGAGCATCAGTCTGATGTTCAGCTTATTGTTTTTTGGGCCTTTTTTCACAGATTGTTTCAACTGAACAATCTCCCACACATTATCTTGCTGATCTCGCACACAGATCTGGCCTGACTTCCTCCTCTTATCTCTATGACTGGAGATTTTCACGGTGCTGGCTACTATAATCAATGCTTGTCGTGAGGAAATTCAATCCCATCTACAGTAACCAGGCCCCTGCCTTCCCTTCCCTTCCTCCTCCACCTCCTCCTCCTCCTCCTCCTCTCCCCTCTCTTCCCCACACCTGGTCAAGCCTCATCAAATCTGCCAACACACTGCACAGAAATCTTGGGGGCTCAGCTCTCATTTTCTCTCTCATTCCTTATTCACTTGTTCTCACTTCCACTCGTTTCCATCGCTCTCTTTATCTGTCTCCTAGACTCTCACTCGCTCTTTTCCTCTCATTGTCTCTTGTCTGTCTCAGATGCTGTTTTTCTCTCTTTCTCAAACACACTCTTTTTTCTCTGTCTGGTTTTTTCTGACTCTCATTTTATGTCTCCATCATTATCTTTCTGCACCTTCTTCCCTCTGATGCCATCTCTTCCTCACACATCCGCTCCCTCTTCGTCTATCTCTCTCCCTCTTTATCTGTCTCCATCTCTTCTTGCTCCCTGCATGTTTCATTTCCACCACCTCCTCCTTCCCGCTGTCCTGTTGCTGCCTCAGTTGGTGGCATGTTGAAGAGCACTGCTATGCTGAGTTGGATGAAATCTAACATGACAGGTTCCACGACTGTGGCAGGAAGGCAAATGTATTTTTTGGAATTTACATTGAGAAATGACACCCTCTCATTTCCTGTAGCATTGGTCTGAAGGTTGGAAAAGGTTTTGTTTCCTGTAAATTCTGTGGCTCAAAAATAACCCGCATGTACAGCCTGCACTGCTTATAGCAGCATACATTCTGGCACATCATGCGTGATTTCCTGTTGAATTTTAAATTGCATGAGCAGAATTGGGAAAAAACACACACTAAAAGATGGGACAAAAAAGAGGATTAACTGTCCTTATCAATACAAAACACATTTAAAATGTAATAAATTTAAATAACGTTTTTTGTAGAGGTGCAAACATACCCAATGGTGACTACCACTAGCTCGAAGCTAAGATGACATTTACTGCCACCCTGCTAAGCTAGGGGAGTTAACTTTTAAGTAAGACTAGTTAAGCTATTTTGTTCCCATAACGGGTTGGTGTGGTGTCATTTATGTGGTAAACTAAATTATTAAGCTGTTAGCTGAACAAACTGATATATTTTAGTCACAGGGAACAGATATGGGTGAAAAGCTTCTGTGGCTATGTCAAGAGAGCCGGATTTTGTCTTGCTTTGCCTGCTTTTGACTGGATGGTAGCCACATTTTATTCTAAAATTATATTTTGCAGCAGCATTAAAATATGATATGCCAAAACAATTGTCAAGTAAGATTACGGTATTAATTAAATTGTGACTAAATGTGTTGTAGAAACTCAAAGCTATAAACTTTTATGCACATCATAGTTTTCATATTTGAGCTTTGAAGATTCAGAGGTGTGAAGAAGCCAGTCAAGCTGGTCATCCTGTGAAGCTAATGTCAGCACTGGCTTTATTCTTCTATTAAGGAATTACATAAAGTGCTGTCTGAATGAGTGTGCGCTGTAGGACAGTATGATCTATACAACATACAGAAGAATATTTATATCACTATGATGATGAAATTATTTATTCTGTCAAGTGTACATAACCAGTTGGAACCCACAAATCTGACACCTCAGCCCAGATGCTGTGACACACTCAATCCAAAGCGCAATTACAGGTTGAGACAGAAGTAGGCCAACATCTATAAAGAGGGAGAAGCACATACGGAGGCACTGCTGAGGGCTTAAATAATAAATATGAACAGTGGGGGGCAGCATGCCGGTGGGGGGGGGTGAAGAAATGAAATGGAATTAGAACGATTCAAATGAAAAGAAATTAAGGCTGAGATAAAGGCGAAGAGGATGGAGAGAAAATAGAAGCATAAAAATCCAAGAAAGGTTGCTTGAAAATAGGCTCAGTGAGATAAAACCAAGAGAGGAATGTGGGGAGGGGGGAAAAGAGTGAAAGCGAGCCAGGAACAAGGGCCCCTGACACGATAAGAGACAGAAGAACATGAAAAGAAGAAAAGGAGAGGGAAATGAAAGGAGCGATAGTGGAGGAGATTAGGTTGAGTGTTGTAAAGAGAAAGAGGTCCCGGAGGCCTTGGCAGAGCTGTGATCCCAGCAGCGTAACCTCTTCATCTTTCGCCAGCTCCCTCGACATGACAGCTCTACCCATCTCTGGACCCCAGAGGGGCAACATGGGCACATTTGTTTGCCAAACTGACCCTCAATGGTCCTCCTACCCACCCTCCACTTCCATTACCCAGCCCCTAGCATATCTGGCCTTCCTACATGCATGTGGCCTAACACCTAGAATGAGTCTAGCCCTTGCAATGGCACTTTGTCATATAAGTACTAGAATCCATTAGCTGACACTTATTAACAGCGAATGTCATACGTACATACCAATTATTTATTTACTTATTTGACAATTTAGCACTGAAGCACAGTGTTGTATGTATTATATTAAATATATATGTATTAAATTAATTTTGCCACTTGGAGAATGTGGACACAACTTTTAAATATCATCTATCACCTCATAAAATTGTTATCATGAACATGTTCGCATACAGATGCACATCCAGCAGTTACATTACAACACAATCATTCATTGGGTGTTGTGTTTATGGCCACATAATCCAATATCCACTCTTCTTTCAGCTCTGTTTTGTTCTTTACCTGCTAAAGTGGCACTGCACTCATCTTGAGATAATATGAGACCAAAGTGTGGACAGGTATGCTGTTTTTTCTTAGTTTTTTGGATGTGCAATTGGCAAATTTAAAATTCAAGATGCATGTTCTATTGACGTTAGTGCCGATACATTTAAAGATAGCTTGTGTAACACCTGGTGCAGAGAATGGGAATTCTGAGGTCTTCTGATGTTGTATTATAAAAAAAAAACATAGTGGGTAAACTAAAATAACCCAGGGAGCTTTATAAAAACTAGAAAAGAGAACAGACTAAAAAAGAAGTGGCAAACAATGACAGGAAGTCAACAAGAAGCACAACAGACGGGGAACAAACAGGCATTTTATCTCGACAGATATACGTTGAAGATTCCATTGCTGTTGAATGTGGACCAGACGACCCTGCATTTAAAAAAAACCTTCAAACCCAAAGACATAAAAACAGATGTCTAACACCCAGGGCAAGTGAAGCAGGTAACATTTCCGAGGGCAAAGACTATCGAAGTTGAGATTCTTGAACAAAGTCTTAAGATGCATAAAGCAAGAGAGGAGCATAAATATAAACTCCACAGGTGAGACAAGAAACCCAGAGGGAATTTAAAAAAAAATCATCCCAAAAGGGAAAATAAGACAAAACTGACATCAAAGAGTCCTCAACAAGGAAAGAATAGAAATCCAACTAACGTACATGTTGACAAAGTTAGAGGGGGCTAAGATGAGAAAAGCCCCTTGGTTGTCTGGATTCAGGGCATCTTCCCTGTGGTCTGCAGGGCTCTGGGGCTAACCTTCAACCTCAGCTTGTTTACGCCACCCTGCAGCTCCTGCTCACGTCTTCCTGTCAAAACTCAGTGAACATCATCCCGTGCTCAACTCCTCCTGCCATGATTTGTATTGTGCTGTCTGCCAAAATCCTCAGGGCTTCAAGTTATCAGACAGCCTTCCCCCTGTTGTGAGTGTAAATGGGAGGGATTGCTGCGCTATTACCACATTCATTTTTCAACCTCTTAAGGGATGCGGTGCACTCTGCATAAAAGGACCCCTCCTTTTGCACCCACCGCTTTTGAGTTTGATGTAAATATGATCATGCAGGAGAGTGGCGGAAAGCCCTGAGAGTAACCCTTCCACTGCTGCAGAGCATAAGTCGCCTAATAAGTCTGCGACTCGAGTACCAACAAGGAGGATTAGGGGGAACACAAAAGACCCATTTCCTCTCCTGAGTGAACCCTTCTCGCCGACCAGCTCAGATGCATCAGGGAGAAACACACACACACACACACACATACAAGGATTCAATATGTGCTGAGCAAGCATGCAGCCTGTCTTCAACTCTGTCCTCAAGGCACCAGGGAGAGAGTTTGGCAGGCTTGTGCCTCGGGGATTGGACTTTCCTCTGGGAAGCAAAGTCGCGACAGATGGAGAAAAGAAGTCAAGTGTGGAGGAGGGATGCAAAATAAAGATTTCACTCTGATTGCAAGTCCTTTGGCTCTCAAATTTATTTTCTGTCTGTCCTGTCTTTGCTCTCTTCACCATCACACAAGCTCATCAAAGCATCATAAACGTCACCAATTATCAGCTTGCCTCTAGGATGGGAGACATTGCTCAGCAAATACAATGAATCATGATAAGAGGATCTGAACCAGACATCCAATCTAAATATAGTAAACCCGTTACAAATAAAGAGGTACCTGTCTTTTTAAAAGAATCATCTCAGAATTCCTGCTGGCTCTGTAAAAGTGCTCCTGCAAAGTGAGTGGCTGTAAGTTAATTTAGCTCTGAAACACAAATCAAGCGATTTTTTAAAAACAGCTGATACATGAATGTTGAGATCCATGCCTGCTTTTGCATCACAGAGCTGCTGCTCTAACAGGAAAATGATGAGAAAGAAAGGAAGGAAGGAGGAGGAGGAGGGGGAGGAAGGGGAAGCATGGGAAAAGGGATGAAGGGTGGGGGTGATGTGCAGGAAAAGGATAGGGAAGGGTAGTGAGGAACTACTGATGCATTCTGGCGCATTTTCTGCTGCAGCACCCTGGGAATAAAGTGGAGAAGTGAGTTCCCCCTAAAGGAGGTCCCCTGAGCTGCCCGCAGAGCATGCTGGTCCGGCCTGACACATGGAGAGAAAGGAGAGGAGAAGAGTAGCCCTGGGACTGTGGAGAGCGCACAGAGTAAAACTGGAGTGAGATCACAGCGAGCATCGGTTCAGGGTGCTTTCGAGAAGAAGAACATCCCCACTGCAGAGATGGAGGGCACTGGGGAGAGGAGGCTGCTCCAAGCCTGATAATCAAAGATGGGAGACAGAAAAAAAACATGGAGTGGTACAGGACCACCTCGTGATTTACAGCTGAACAAGGCGAGGAGCCACTGACTCCTTTTCTTTGACTTTGAAACGCAGCTTTTATCAAATCCACAAATCATGTAAAGAAAAAAGTCTAGTGTCACTATTCAGGGCTGAAGGCGGAGCTTCTTTAAATGTGAGACAACTGCATAGACGCACTAATTCATGACAGGACAGCACTTGTCTAGAGTCAAAGGGCAAATAGAGGAGGGCATCAACCAAAGCCCGTGACAGGGTACACAGGATGAAAGCTTAGTCAGCAACTGACAGACTGACCGAATGAGTGGTTCAGATGAGATGGATTAGACAGGACTGCAAAGAAAAGGGAAGTTAATATTTAATTATTTTCTATCTTGAAGATGGTTTAAGGTGATGAGTTGACCCATCTTCTTTTCCAGCTTTCCTTTTCTTTGTCTCTGCTCTGTCTAATGAAAGGAATAAAGGATAAATCATCTGGATAAATGATGATATACTGCAAATGAATATTGTAAAATCACAACCACAATGTTATAATTGCTTAGTCATTTGATATGTATATATATTTTGAATGAATGAATGAATGAATTTACTATATTGTTCTTTGTGGTATATACATTTCAATTATATTTTGGGGGTTTTGATAAAATTTTATAATTAGAGTAAGAAAACTGAACATTTCGATCAGCAGTTAAAATAGCAGTAAAAATTACAAATGTATATTTGAAATCAAACAGCAGTTGTAAATCCACATATATTCAGTTTAAAGCAGGAAATCTTCATGTTTCAGAAGCTGCAACATGAAGAAAATGAACAACATGAAAGCTGACTTGAATTAATTGAGTCATTGTGAAATTCTTTTTAAAAACAAAAACAAAAGTGGGCTCCAAACACAAGTAATCCTTGGAGAAGCAAGAAAATCCGTCCATCTATACTAAATGACAGATGATCTCTGGTAAGTGTAGTGTGAAAAGGCTGTGAGCAATGAGCACTCAGCAACGAAGATGCCACCACATCAAGTGAAAAGAGATGACACAAATTAATATTTCATAGAAAAGCTCGCAGATTTTCATTTCAAAATGAAAAACAATAATGACAAAAAAAGATTCCCATTCAAATTCATTCATTCAACATCACTGCCTCTCATCTGGCCTCAAGGTTGCTCAGCAAAGCATTTTGTATATTGGTCAGACGTCAAGTGCCATGAGCTGAATTCACACATTCTAATCACCATTGTACATTTGGAAAATTGCTAACACACCCTGCACGCTCATATGCTTTTCTATTATTGTTTCAGGCATGAAAATAAGACAACAGCAGAGGAAAAAAGCTTCTCTCATCTCCTGCAGCCTCTTGCAAAAACCCCTTGCTGTACTCGGTGCAACCTTACCTCCTCTCGTTGTGAGCTTTATCGATTTCTAGTCTTAATGCTGCTGCACTGTGCATGGAGGAAGGTGCTATGGGGCAGAACTGACCTTTATCAAAGTATGCAGATGCTGGATGTGGATGCAGGGGCAGGAGGGGCACCTCCACTGGCACCCCAAACTGTCACCCTGGCAAGCAGGCAATGAAATGAGAGCAGCGACCTGTATTGAACGCACTGCTCTTCATCTCTCTTTCAAGTGCAAACTAACGTACAAACAAAAAAGATTGTTGTGTGGAGCTGAAGACACTCTTCTACGGGCACCAAATTTGGTGAGTGATCCTGATTAGTGCCAATTAGTTGATTATTCTATTGGTCAATTGATAAAAGAATAAGTGATCTTTGATAGTCTGCTGGATGTGGATCTGCTATTTTTTGGTTAAAGGTGAAAGCAGTCTGGAAAGAAAAAAGACATTAACTGAATGAAATAAACAAAAATGAATTAAAGTATTAGATTTTGGATTGTTAATCAGATAAAACAAGCAATCAGCAAACACCCCCAGGGGCTGTTAGAAGTTCTGATGGGTATTTTTCACTATTATCAGACATTTTGTTCTCCAAATGACTAATCAGTTCATTGTGAAAACAATCAGAAGCTTAAAGGATAAAGGAAAATAATTGTTACTTACTGACCGAGTCATGATTATTTTCAACATGAGTCTTATTTTAATTTTTTTTTGGCATTAAGTAGAAAAAATAGGTATTGTATTATGAACTATCTGTCTCACTAATCAATTAATCCTTTTGGTTTTAGTTCCAAAAAAGTCAAAACAGTGAAGAGCAGCAAACCATCACACATACTAGCAGAGCACTACACTAAAACTGATGTTTAGCCTTTTTGCTTGATATGAGTAAGTGCCCCTTTAACTCATCATTATGAATGTTTCATATTATTTACTTTCTTAGTTTACCATTTTTGTTGACAAACCTCGAGCATCAAGCTGCAGACATGCTATCACAGCCAGTAAAAAGCTCCCACATATCCTAGTTGTCACCTCCAGGAGGCCAACATGAAAAGTTTTTCCCAGCAGGCAGTTCCTATTTCCAGCACATCTGATATGACTGAAGGCAGCATCCGAGCACTTGAACTGTCTCCTCACAAACTAGCTCACACTAATTAAAGAAACATCTCTAATATTCCTCAGTGTGCTCAGGTTTCAGGCTGCGGATGATCACGACATCGGTTGTAAGCAGCTCCCTTTGCAGTGCGGATGTTACAGTACTGACTACGACATGATTTGGGGAAGATTTGGGTTTTGTTTTTGAGCTTTGCAGAGGAGCCTGTAATACAGACAGTAGCTCTGCAGCAAGACTGGGATCAGAATCAATCTGCTGGATGGCAAGAAGCTAAGAAATGAACTCCAACTCTTAAAAAATGAACAGAATTATGCTCCAGAGCTGAAAACAGAGGATCAGTTCAACCAATTTACTAAAAAAAGCAAACGCTTTTCCTGCTCCCACCCAAATACAACAGGAAATCTGCCCAGTTTGCTGAAAAATTGTTAGTTTAGACTTAAGAGGTGGACCACCTGATATTGCTATTACCAAAAAAGAATCCAAAAACTATGCCCTTGTTACATTGTGTACATGAACGTTGTGTACAGTTTTCTATTAACCATTTACTGAAAAAACAGTCCTTATGAAAACTATCTTACTGGAGAAACTATACTAGAAACTACCTTATTAGGGGTGAGTGAGAAAAATAATTATTTGTACCTTTTAACTGTAAAACAGTCCAACCTGAGAGCTTTGATTTGACCCACTGCACCTTCACCCCACATTTACTCTGCTCCAGCTCTGCTGTGAGCTCATGAGAATAATTCACAGCAGCAGGCTGCTTTGAGGCAAATAAAGATGTTATAAATAGGTGTAGTGCTTAATTGTTGACACAGTTTATTTTGAATGCTTTAAATGCTGAAACGCATATACATTTTATAGGGGAGGATCCAGTCTTCAGTATTACTATTTTGCGGACTGAGCACTTAAAATAACTTACTTTACAAACAAACATGTTTGCACAATAATCGATATGCAGAAGCGGGTGTCACATCATCTTTTAGAGCAAAACTGAATTATAAAGCAACACTGTGTTTATTTGTTGAAACATTGTAACTAAATGGTTTGACAGTCAAATGGGTCAAGCTGATGTGCTTACCTCCATCCTAACTCTATTAGGCTGGAGTGGCTGTCAAAAGTTTGGGGAGTCTGAATGTGTGATCCCCAGTCAGATTTACACACAAACACTCAGGGAGGGGAGGTTGAGGGGGGCTTAAAGCTGGCGACACACCCTGCTCTGAATTGTGTTATAAATAAGCTTTAACTTAATTGCATTCCCCCAACTGGGAGGAACAAACGCAGGGCCAGCATATTTATTGCCACTCAACCTGTGTGTGAGATTGTGTGTGTGTGTGTGTGTGTGTGTGTCTGTGTGTTTTTTCTGTACAGTATTTGTAAGCAGGAACCAGAGTGCAAAAGCTACAATAAGTTTGCTGAGATAAGAAATGTTCTCATGAATCTTCCAGCACTGTATGTCTCAGAATGTGTGTGACAGTCTGTGTTTTTATGAGGGTGTGTTAACAAGCTGATTGCAGATGATAGGAAAAGTGTTTGTGGTACAGAAAACAACTTCATGCCATTTTATGGCCTGTAATTGCTATTAAAGATGCATTTACTTCACCTGTTTTTAGCCATGATAGTGGAGCGGCTCTATGGGTAGAAATCTCACTCAAGGTTTCAAATATCCCAACAGATGTTTGATGGGTTGCCATGAAACCTGGTACAGGAATTTTTGATGTGCAGGGGATGAATCTCACTGATTTAAATGGAATATCTCAAAGATCTGTACACATTCATGGTCCACAGAGGATGAATCTGTCTGATGATCCTGTGATACCGCCTGTAGTTACACAATAATGTTAATATTTTTGAAATATCTCAACACCTACTTGCTGGATTGCTATGAATTTCCAAACAGACATCGACAGATAAATCTTAGCAACTTTGATGATAGGTGACATCAGCAGGTCAGAGTTGTTATTTGTCTCATAAAATATTTAAATATCTTCAATTCAATTTTTAACATTAATGGTCCAAAAAATCAATTGTTATAAACTCACTCATCTGGTGCTATCATCAGGTGTTTGACATTGCCACCAGCCTCAGCTGTATTTTGTGTTAAGTGCTAATTAGAAATTGTTAGCATTTTAACCTCCTGAACTAAGAGTGTAAACCTGGTTAACATTAAGCCTGCTTAACATCAGATTATGGGCATTGTCACTGTGAGCATGTTAGGCCATTGATGTGAGCATTTAGCTGAGAGCACCACTGTGCCTCAGTGCAGCCTCACAGTCCCACTTGCATGGCTGAAGACTCTTAGTGTTGTTAGTTATTCTTATCATCTTCAGCTTTGTCTTCAAGTGCTATACCCAGGTATGAAAACAGACACACCTGTAAAAGGCTAGAACTGGGCTAAACCTGTTGCATTATGGATGGTAGTTATCAAATGCTGATTAAACAATGTGTTTATCTTATCTGGATGTCTACAAAGCATCCACCCATGAACCAAATTTTGCTAGGTTTTAATCAAGATGTCTACAAGTCTTCAAATCAGTCCATTGTGTTTTGATACTTTGCCAGCCTGATATGATCACTAAGCCAAAACTGTCCAAAAATGAAGAACCACATATGAGTCAGCTTGACATTTGTTTACAAGCCCTGGTTCACTTTTAACCGGACGTAAACTGTAATGAAGCGCATACAAAAATACTACAAAACAAACTTCAGCACATTACCAAAGAAAACAAAGTGTGATTGCACCCAGAGGCACTGTAAAAAACACAAAGACACTTTCCAATTATTGAGAGAACAAAAACTATGAGGCTCGCATGAATAAAACAACAGAAGTACAGCAGTGAATATGATTAGCTGAGCTTAAGATGATCCTGGTTGTGTGTGAGGGCTGGCTGCAGGGTGGTAAGGTAAACCTTGTGGGTCTATTCCAGGGCGTCTGGAAAAGTGCTGGCAGGGGGAAAAGCTGTGTGGTCAGCAGGAGGAGGATCAGCATGGACATGTGTTCTGTCAGTCATGACACCCAGAGGGGTGACAGCTACGCATTCAAGAGATATTCAGGAAAAAGGTTGGGTGAGGGCGCTGTGTGGGCTAGAGGAGGTGGGGTAGATCAAATCCGTGCATGTTAGCACAGGCATAATGTAACCCCCTGATGTGGAGCTATTTATAAAAATATAAGGCAGGTTTACAAGCCAGGAGAGTCATGCTCATACAGGCGTGACCACAGTGGCAATTACTTTAGCGGATTCTGGTCTGTCCGCTGCACACCACTCATTTGTTTATGAATCCATCAGCGCCTAGTTAAACATCCGTCTCCCCAGGGATGGAGCTTCTCCACCTAACAGCTGTGTTATCTTCACTGGGTCAAAGGAAACAGGAGCCCACAACCTTCAGCCGCTTAATTTTCTCAGAGGCAAACTTGGTCTATTGGTTCCCAACGTGGAGGTCGGAAAGCCTCCATAGGGTCTCAAGATAAATCTGAGGGGTCACAAGAGGATTTCTAAAGTTATTTTATAGTGCTGTTTAGGGATGCATCTAAAGATTATTTTCACTATTAAATAATCTGCTGTTTATTTTCTAAATTGATTAATCGTTTTGTCTATAAAACAGTTACAAAAAAGCCATCAGTTTACCAGAGTCTAAGCTGATGTCCTTGGTTAATTTTGTCCAGCCATCTAAAATTCATTGTTTACTATTCACGTTTTTTTAAATGACTCAAAGAAATGAATTGAATTAAACAGAGAAAGCTGTTGATCAACAACTGGAATGATGGACTAATCATTCTCTAGATCTATATTTTGCCTTTTTCATGTAAAATACTAAATGTTTTCACCTCTAAAAAACCTTTGAATAAATAATAAGGGGGAAAAATCATTCCTACAAAAAACAAATTCATTGATCAGTCAAAATAATCAATACATTCACCGACTGAAATCTATTAAGTGATTTAGTTCCACCATACTCCCATATAAATGCTGAAGATATAAGCAGTGATTATGGGTTTCAACTCTAAGTGTCCAAAAAGGTTGGGAACCATGGCTCTGTACCTCCCTACAATGTGCCCCTGTTAGCCTAGCCTAACCAGTGAGGAAGAACTCTTTAACTTAAGAGTCACTTTATAGCTTTGACCACCATAAAATGTACATTTAAGAAGTTTGCGGTGACTCGATGAGGTTCATATCCATTAGCTCGCAGCAGAAGCCACCAAGAAACTATTAAACTTCATCCTTCGTGCTGAGAACTATTGTCTGGATAAGAATTGGAGTGATGTATTCCAGAGCTCCAGATTAGGACTGTAATAAATTTCTACTCTGCTTGATAACAATGGGCCCAAAGTGTGTCAAAAGAGATTGAGAGTCAATGCCTCGTATAACAGGGGACGAGAGAAAGGAAGAACACGAGAGCTGAAGCATTATGTGGTCTAATTGTCTTAAAGGACATCAAAAAAGCCCTTGCCCTTTCCACAGGGAGCACACTCTACCCTCATTTAGTTGTCGCAATTAACACCAACTGAGCAGCAAGAAGGAAAACTGTTTTAACCATGTGCCAAGGAGGGAATCCTTCTGTTGTTTCAACATCTATGCAAAATGGAAATAAACATAACATTTCCATTGTCAATTTCCATACACGCCAGAGTTGGAATATGAATGTGAAGCCAATGGAGGCAAATAAATTCTGTATTTTTTCATGTTGTGAGCGTGAAAACGACCCTGAGGAGAGCTTTCAAGGCAGCGGAAGAAACATCATTGTAATTATGCCTTTAGTGAATATTCTACACATTCATCCCCTTTGTTTTGTGTATGGAAATGTTCTCATGAATCTTCTAGTATGCTTCTGGATGAAGCTGTCACTTCCACCGCTCTTCTTTGTCTTTTTTTAATGGATACACACACAATCTAATTCATCACTATCTGAGCATAATTATGGAAATTTCTGGAGATTTGTCGGGAGTTCTGTAACAGCAGTCTGCCATTTCTACAAAAGATCCAGAAGTCTCTGAAGGGGGAAGGAAAGATTTTCATATTAATACTCGAGCGTGTTCATGCATATGAACAATTTTCATTGTTTTAACTGCTCAACTGAATAATGTCCTGTATGTTTTGAGAAATCATATAACATTAATCATTACTTTATACCAACTACATTAATCAAGACTGACTGTGAGTTTAGTTTAATATCCACAAAGTGTATTGTACTGTGCCTTTGGAATAATACTCTGGTTTATTTTGAACATTGTTTATTTTGTATCAGTGTGGACTATAAAGTGGCAACATGACTGAACATGTGTCAGTGAGACCATTTTTTTGACATTTATTCCACAGATGGTGATTTTGACTCTCTTGGTTATCATAGGATTTTTCTTTGTAAGCACACAGCCTTGTCTTTGCAATGTCACTGTAAATGTCAGACTTGACAAAAGGTCCGATATTATGACCCTTGCCCTGGCCTTTAACCTCAGATTATCAATCCAGTAATTCATATATGCGTAAATCTAGCTCATCCTGCTACTCATTGGTGTGAGGTGGTTTAAAGATACTGTTTGACAATACTCATTTGCTTGAAGTGAGATGAAATTGATACCACTTTCATGATTGTCCATTAGATATGAAGTTAGATATGAAGCTCACCACAAAGAATAGAAACAGGGGCACAACTAGTCTTGGTTTGTCAAACAGTAACAAAATTCACCTACCAACGCTCACTAATTAACATGTTATCATATCTAGATCTTAGAGTTTAGTCCATATAAAAACGAAAGTGTAAAAAAACAGCACATAATTCCCCATAAATACCATTGGCTTTTACTTTAATGCATGCAAGGTATAAAGTGTTAATTAGTGAGCTTAAGGGGTGCTGGAGTGTGAGTTTTATTACCACTGGCTGGCAGTTCATTGCTGCTTCTGGTATTAATGCTAAGCTAAGATAACTTATTGTTGTACTGAAATGTTTTGAGATGATAATAATTTGACCATCCAGTCGAACTGTTTTCCCAGATCCCTACTAGTGTTTATCAATTCACAGCTTGTCAAGCTGTGCACTCTCAAAAAGAAGCAGTGCTGCACTGTAAGAACATCTAACTTGCAGCACGGTGTGCAACACAATGAACAGATCAATAGACCAGCGTTCCCCCGCAACGCCAACAATATCACAGTAGTCTCATAATGATAGTCCTTCTCCACATCTCTCCCCTCGACTCCCCCGGCAGCCTTCAGGCCCAACCCATAAAGAATCTCTCACATAAATCAAGCAAAACCCTGAGAGCTCAGCAGGCCCCAAGAGCATGCTGATCACCCCGACACTCATTCCCCTGCTGCTAGTCTCCTGGGCTGCCTCAACCCTCAGGAAACCCACAGCCCGGAGCACAGGCCCTGCCAGTGAGCCACAGCATGCTGTGAGGGTCCTGATTGGTGATTGGGAGGGGGGTGGGTGTCACAGACGAATGTCACTTTGATTCAGTGCCTGCAGACCAATGTGTGAGATGCAAGCGGATGCAAGCTGTGAAATAAACAAATCAATATTTCTCAAGAGGCACAGTTCTGTACACATGGCAGTATCCCAGAGCACTGCCTTACATGCATGGGACAAAAGGCTGTAGAATCATACAAAACATGGCCCTGATGCTATTTGTACTACAGCACAGTAATTTGCTATTATTGCAACATGGCCAAATATGCCCACTCAATTGTGAACCTATGTGTTTTGTACTGCAGTATTGTACACAGATGGTACAGCTGACAAGGCTACATAACATACACAATTTACATAAAACATCACTATTACTCATATATGCTTGCCACCAAGCTGCAAGCTTTTTTAACATGTCTGCACCCAGAAGGTATAAAACCTCCAGTCTTATCACTCATCATGACTCATTCTCCATATTCACTTAAAAGACTGATTATCACATGAGCCTGGCCTCTGACACTGTAATTTAGTTTTCTCTCTCTTTGGTATCCTATGTCTATTCTTCTATACTGCTTTCTTTCAACTAAAGCAGAAATGACACAGAACCAATGAAAAAAGAAAAGGAGCAAAAATCCAGAGTTCAACAAAACAAAAGCAGCAGGGATTAGAGAAGCAAGGAGGGGTTACTTAAGGACTTCCCGTTTCCACAGTTGTGTGACGAATCCAAAAGTTGAATCCCTATTGCATGCGACACACACAGGATTGCACTCTGATGAAAGCAAAATCTCTTGACAGGAAAACAAGGGGATATAGAGTGCACACTTAGATGAGAGGGTACGCTGTCTAACCTTGTAAAGAAAAAAAGCATTTAAAATTCAGTGATGAGTACAAACAGCACATTAATAGGTTACCAAAGTATGTTTTAAATTAAATGATGTCAAAAGTCACAGAAGACAATATCTTTGTATCAAAAGCAAATGCTAAATGCGAGGTGTATCTGACAGACTGCTGAGGAGCTTTGAAGCTAGCTATCGTATCATATATTCTGTAGCAATTGTTTCTTGACAGTTTATCATCATCAAACTGCAATTCGAAAACAAAAACGCACAAATCAAAGGGATGCAAAGCGAGCACACATAGAAAATAACTTATTTATGATTCCTAAATGTTCATTTCATTTTGAATAACCTTGGTTGATTAAAAATGAGACATCTGCTAATAATAAATCGCAGAGACATGTTAACACATGGCAACTGCCCCACAACCACGAGAAATAAAGAGTTGGCGTCTTACCAGGTCTCGTCATTCTTGAACTCCAGCTCTCCGTAGGTGTCTTCAAAGTCTTCCCCTCCTCCTTTGGCGAGTCCTTCTATGGTGCGATAAGGCACAATGACCGTCCCCCTCGCTCCTGAAGTCCTTAGCACTTTGACTTCCATAATACCGATGCTCTCACTGACGTGCACCGAGTTGCTCTCGAAGGTGAAGATGCCAGAATGATCATCATCCAGAATGGTCACAGTGGCCACGGTGGGGAAACCCAGCATGGCCTTTGGGTATGGGAGACTGTTGGCAGACAGCACCTCGTCCTCGGTCTCCAGGACACGCAGATTACTGAGCCGCACAAAAAAGTGCTCATCCTCTTCAAAAATGTCATCATCAATGATGCCAATGTTTATTTCCTTGAACATCTCTCCAGGTTTGAACACCACTGTACCCTCAGTGAACTCGTAGTCAGCCCCTGCATTGGCTGAGCCGTCCTCTGTCTTATAATCCACGTAGATCGTCTTGTTGATGTCACCGCCCTTTCTGGTGATGGTCAGAATGGCAGCACCACAGTTTTCGAGGCACTGGTAGACAGCGGGGTCAAATGCAATTCGAGACACATACTCTTCTGGTTCCTCAACGTGCACCTCCTGGACGCTGGCACTCTTCTTTGCCTGCTCTGCGACGTGTTTCTTCAGGATATTTCCTGCGCCTGTCATCATGCGTGTAGCTTGTATACGGTAGAAGGCACGGCTCTTTTGCTGGTGCGAGAGAGCATAGTAGTTTGCCATTTCAACCAGCTGATCCAATTCTTTCTCTGGGTGCTTCTGTTTCAGGTCTTTCAAGATACGGATCATGTCACGACGAGACTCATCAACCTCTTTGCTCTCAATCAAACCAATAAGATTGGTTGCCGCACTTCCATCCATGAAGTGAGAGTTGACCATCTTCCCATCCATCTCAATTCCCTTTGAGCGTTCAGTCTCCGTCTCAATGATGACACCCCTGTGCTTGTCCGTGCGATACTTCTTGTGCATGAACTTGTAGAAGAGTAGTCGTCTGTCTGCTACCCAGGCAAGGAGTACGCATATGGGAAAGAAGGCCAGTGTGAGTAGACCTTCCCAAACCTGGACTACGTTGGGAGAGAACACAGCCAGAATCATGTATAGCCAGATATAAGCAAAGATGCTCCAGCCTGCAGTGACAAAGAACACTCTGAGGTGTTTGACCTTGCGTACCTCTCCTTGGGGAATGACAGACACACAGAGGCCAATGATGACAAACATATTGAATGCAGCACTGCCGACAATTGTTGAGGGTCCAAGCTCACCAGATTTGAACTCATGTCCACAGACCTCAATTACAGAGAGCATAATTTCAGGGGCAGATGAGCCCAAGGCCATGAGGGTTAGGTTTGAGACCGTTTCATTCCAGACCCGGATAGTGGTGGTGGTTGTTTCTCCATTGGGCCTTTTGATGACAATTTCCCTCTCCTGGGAGGTGATGACCTCAATGGCTGCCATGAAGCGGTCAGCAATGATGGACACTCCGAGAAACATGTAGATCATTGCCACAAAATACACAATGACCCGTGCGATCTTGTCTCCCATAGAGGGATCCTCAGGATACCAGATGGGCAGGATGATCCCTTTATGACACTTGGAGTTTCCCATGCAGGTCGCATTGCTGGGGCTAATCAAAGGGCTCGGAGTGGTCCGGGCCTCTGTACAAAGGAAGGCTACAACCACAGAGACCAGCCCTAACCAGAGGCAGGCTGACGACCCTGGCTTTATAGGCCTTGAACCCTCCATGCACCCTCCTTCGTCTCAAGGGTCCTTACCACACTGACAGTCCCTCTGGGATCCAGCACTGGGCTGTGCTTTATCTCCACCAACTGCCTAAGACAGACAGAAAGTACAGAGATTATATGGATGTTATATTATACCTTTATAAACAGACACAGAGATTTTATTCTCATATGATAGAAACAACTTTCAGACAACAGAAGTAAAATAAACTTTATCATTTTACTAAATACATAGTACAATACATAATACATAAATCTATTGCTCAATATTTTTGCACTTACTGATGCATTACTTATTAAAGTTGTTCTCATTTAATTAGTTTTTTAGTCACAATAATTCAATCACTGATGTAATCTCATAATGGAATAGTTATCCAACCATTGTTTGAAAGCAAAGTTTGAGCAGTGAGCAGCAAGACTGTGCTGTAAAATATGCCCCCATGCTTACAGCTCTGTGCCACAATGTGAACAATGTAGATATATCCATCAAACAAAATTTAGATCATGTTGACTCCTTTTTAATCATGAAGTTTATTTTCAGTTTAGATGTGGACACGTGCACCCAGTAATGTGGATTTGAGCGTGATTGTCTGAAATCTCAGGGGTAATACAGAGCTCTGAACCAAACAGCTCGCTCAGCAGGCATGCAATGTTGCCAAACTAAGCACTGTCCAAAATGTCGCATTGGCAAAAAAAAAAAGAAGAAAAAAAAAAAACAGCAGAGGAGAGGCAGGAGACCGTCAAGAGGCAAACTGAAAGAAAGGGTACAGATGTCCCATCCAAATTCATTATATACTGAGCCCTAAATGCACACTTACCACTTCTGCAAGAGAGAGCAGCATTACAATAACAATCCAGACATTGTCCGAATTCATAAAAGCTCAGGCTAAGCATCTTATACACCTCTTCAGCTATTATGAGATAGCAATTGAGAATTCTTTTGATACTAACAGCTAAGGCCAGAGGCAATGGCCACATGAAGAACAGTTATCTAGTCAAACTTCGAGGATGTGAGCTGCTTTTACTGAAGCTTTCCTCTCAGCAGTACCTGTGATTATTTAGTGATGGGTGGAGGCTCTGCACAGCCACCACCACACCTTGAGGCCCCTGAGACACGCAGGCAGTTTACTCTGAATCAAAATAATCTCTTCAGAGAGATACAGACTTTGTAAGTTAATCATTCTGTCCTGAATTCACAGGAGGATTACATTTTGTTATTACTCTTACACTAGTTTCCCTTTGCTTTTGTTGAGCTAAACGTAGTTCATGTCTTTCTACATTTTGTACCTAAAAGTGCATTCTTATGTTCTCATTCCTGGTTAAAGGGTTGATTATCTCTGGGGCCACCTGCACTAAAATGTGCACAGTATGCACTCATGGCACTTTAAGGCACTTTGGATAAAAGCATCCATTAAATGGCATATGTTATGCCGTAATGTAGATTTCTTATTTAATTTACCTCATATGCAGTAGACTAGATCCGAAGACTTAAAATAACTCTAAATAAATCTACTTGAGCTCCCAGGTGATATTTTTGGAAATGATATCTTTCATCGCAGAAAGACCACTGGCCAGTTTGGATGGCTGACAAAATTTTCAGTGGAGGTGTGGACAGTCAAACAGGGGTTGGCATATTTGAAGTGCTGACACCAATTTAAAAGCCAAATATTTCCTGAGCTATGTCAACACACACCTAATATTTGAAAAAGAAAAAAAAAACTGGCAAAGTTTCTATCTGGTGTGCAAACTCGCATTAACAAAACCACTTAATCTCTTCTGGAATAAATGATTCCTTCTATTTCTAATTTAATGGTTCATAGGTACACATAATTGCAACACAGGCAGTGTTATTATGATGTCTTTTGAGGGATCTTGACCTCAATAACATTCAGAAAGATATGTAATTTCC
Source organism: Datnioides undecimradiatus (assembly GCA_008933995.1). Classification (NCBI taxonomy): domain Eukaryota; kingdom Metazoa; phylum Chordata; class Actinopteri; order Lobotiformes; family Datnioididae; genus Datnioides; species Datnioides undecimradiatus. Next base: position 12,763,283 of record WARS01000017.1, on the reverse strand, counting down.
TAAATGTATTTTTAGAGGTCATTAAACTTAAAAATGAAGGATATCTCAGCTTAAAATGAAATTCTTCAGATGTTAAAAAAAGATGCAGAGCAGCAGACTGATCAGGAGGACAGAGAGCAGGATGACAGCAGACGCAGCTGACAAGGAACTTAAATTTAACTGAATCAGCACAGCGATTTATATGGCCAGGAGCCAGCTATGCAATCCCTGTGAGAACTGAGTGTTGAGCACAAATAAAAACAACAGGGAAATAATTGAGTGATAAAGTTGTAACTTGATGAGAGAAATGTTGAGTCTGAAAACTATGAATTCTTCAGCCGCCTTTTTTGACCTTTGTAACAGTCTGAAAGTTTAGCACAGAATCTCACCTGCAAAAGACTTTTAGGAATGAAGAACATGTGTGCAATGCCCAAATCACAGTCATAAACATCTATCAATATGTACTGTAAATGACCTTCATTTGAAAAACTGGAAACCTGACAGCACAGCTAAGTTCATGAAGGCAGAGCAAGGCTGAGGGAAGCGCTTCTTCCTGTTTTAGAATCAGAGCAGCACTGCTGACCTGCTACCTTCTCCCTCTCTCTTTTTATTGCATGGTGGCTAGCTGGGATGGACAAGCAGAAACTGCAATGAGGCAGACACAGACGAAGAATTTAAAAATTTAAAGGCTCTAGAGCCTCTCAGCATGTTACAACCTACAACAGGAGTGATGTAATAACTGGCCATTTAATTATGTCAGTAGTTAGCTATAGTAGTTGTAGTAGTTAGCTGATATACAAAAGAAGGTGTAGCCTAAAGTCACATAACTTTTTTAGAGGCTTTTGTGCAGTTACCATTACCTCTGAAAATGATGCTATGACGGCAAGTGAGCCAGAACAGTAAAACACTAAAACAGTTTCCAGAAAGATGCCACAGAGCTCCATAGAGCTGAGAGGAACTGCCTTCATCATTACCAGTGAACTCTGTCACATACATGAAGTCATGTGATCCATTGGTTATAATTAATAACTGATTACAGCAGCTTTAAATCAGCTGAAACTTCCCGTGCAGATTCCAGTGTGTTCATGTGTGAGTGTGTGCTATCAGAGTGTGGAGGAAGGACACTGATGAAAAAGAATAAATGTGCTCAGTCAGCCTACCCCTGGATAAACAAGAGGTACAACAAAATGACAAACAAGCAAAATACCCATAAATCCAAGAGCAAACTACCAGAGTGACACAGAGAATTTTAAAGAATAAGGCTGTACAGTATGGCCAAACAGAGGGAGTCAATTTCCTCCTAACTACCTCCTGCCTCGTCCCATTAGCCAAATAAATTTCACAAGCCAAATAAAATCATGCTCAGAAAGATTATTTTTGTAATCGTAAACTATAGTTAATTTCCGGGTCTCCCAAAAGACATATTCGACACTAGCACTATTCTAAGCAGTAGTTTTAATAATTTAAAAATATGTGATAAATTAATACTTTGCGCAGGTGAAAACTCATTAATCAACCTTGAATTTCACCCCCATAAGGCCTAAATACTGCTACGAGAACCACTACTGCTACCACTTGCAGTTCTGTAATGCCATCTCTTTACATTTGTGATCAACATAATAAATGTTAAAGTATCCTGCAAGTCATGAAATACTGATATCAAACGTATCAGTGAAATGTTCCGTAATATTATTTAACCGTTTTGGTCATATCCTCACTACACTTGGTTGAGATTAGGGAAAAATATATTTTATATTTTAAATATTTAAGAGAGACTGCAGTGACTTAATGCAAGATGTATTATATTTACTGTATTAATATTAAACTGCACAGAGACATTCCTTCTTAGTCACTTTTCTTAAGGAAAGACTCTCTATCTGCTACATTAGGGTACTGATTGGCAGCTTAAACTAACAGGAAGAACTGGAGTTAGGTGGCCCTTGAACTTATCACTTGTTTTCTTAAGAATGAGGTCATGTACAAACTGCATTTACACCAAATCATCTCTAGATGTGAGTGGCCAGTTAATACCATTTTAACACAAAAACTGGGTGCATTTACACATTTACAACTTTAATCACATGTTTGTTGTTCTACATATGATGCCGCTTGTCCATACTAACTAAAGCTCCAAACGTGCTAGAAACTACACTTCCCATGATGCAGCCTGGCTGGTAAATGACCTCATGACATCATGAGGCGCTTTTGCTTTTAAATTGTGAATTCAGAGACTCTCACTTAATCGACCTCTCTGTAAAATCATGAGTACGAAAAGCTGCTGGTAGGAAAAGCAAACAGGGTGTATTGATCAATTGATTGACCAAATGATGGATTGTTTGGTTGACTGATTGACAAATGATTTAAGAGAGGCAACCACATAGTCCTCAGCAATAATGTAAAGCTCATTACAATAATTACATTTAAGTACTCAGACAGACTGTACAGGTATATGACCTAACAAGGATTTTGTATTTGAATAATTGATTTTCTATCTGAACACAAATTGCGTTAGGTGCTGTCAGGTGATGGAGAGTGAGTGATTCCATTTCTCCGTGTGTACCAACATTAGAGCTGTGACCCGTAAATTAGGAGCTACATAAAACAATTTGCATACTAATTACTGTTTTAAGGATTGTGTTTTGCATTGTGAGTGTAGGGGCGGACTGTCACTGGAGTTATAATTTAAAAGTTGTAATCAAGACAGTTTGGCAGCCAATGAAAAGAATTAAAATCAACTGGAAAACACAACACTGTGCACAAAATCTGTACAGGAACCTCAGAGCCATATTACAACTGACATGTGAATGAAGGGTGAGGTTCAGCTTTGATGTATTCCAATTAAATCGTAAAACGTTCACTTCTTCAGCCACAAATAGTTGGCGGTGAACCCAATTAAACATTATCAACACAATTTTTAGCCACTTTTTTTCTTTCAATAAGAAAGTAGAAGTCAGTAATATACAATATCACAGAATCATTGAATTAATACCTTTATATTAATCAATACAGCTGTTGAGGAACTAATGCAATATTATCATTAAGAGTTAAAGTTAAGAAAATACGATATTTCAGCCATGTAAAATAATTAAAATGACAATAAAACTTCAACGTCAATACTGACTTTACAGCTTATTAATAAACTGTATTTATGAGCCAATAAAACATTTTTTTTTAAAACAAGGTGGACCCATTGCTTTTGTAAAGGAGATACATGCAATATGTACTTATCTTGAGCCCACACATTCTTTGTAACAGTAAAATAAGCGAAGTAAAAATAATAATAATAATGATGTTTTCCCTGAGTTGTTTTTCTGTCAAGGTGGCAAATGCCTGAAACAGCATTGAGATCATCATCTAACTGAGACTCTTCTTAGAGACTTAAGTGATGAAATGTCTGCAGTTGTAGGATTTTTGGGGCATTTTACCTCAGTGTGAGGGAATCCTTACGGGTTAAAATTAAGAAAATATATAAATGTGTCTAAATCAAGTGAATTACTGAGTATACAAAATGTGCTTAGAAAAAAATGCAGGACTTGATGGGCAGAGCATTTCATGATTCATGACTAGCTGATGCTCTGACAAATAACAGAAAATGAATAGGCAACTTAATTTTTTAAAGCAAAGACAGTTGCAGTCTAACTTTTGACTGCTTACACGGCGGGGTTTAAAAAGAAACGCACATTAATGTTTGATTTCGTGCATCTTTAAGTGATCACCATGTCCACCCTCCTATAATTCCTGACTGATGCAGACAGCATTATGGCTGAGGGCTGAGCGCGGCTGCTCTGCTCACAGATCTCTTTCCCTTTCCCTATTTTGGGAAGAGGGTCTTGTTTAAGGAGGCTATTTCAGATGCACGTAAACATGGACTCAGCAGACACACGGAGAGCCTCAGCTGTTGCTGATTAATCATCATAAGGCCGTTTCGCTCACTATACCGATGTCAGTGCTACCTGAGGGGGGGAATCCCTGCTGGAGCACCCATAGACCTGCACGACAACTTAAAAGGGTGCGTACAGGCCTGCTGTGCGTGTAACAATGCACAGAGAATATAAGAGCCCATTATCGCATTTCTTAAACTAATAGATTACACCTCAGGAAACACTCCAGGATCAGCTACAAACAGAGGCAGGCCACGCAGGAGAAGCCATACAGATAAGGCGAAGCCAAAGACTCATATATAGAGATAAAAACTGGAAATCCAGGTGTTCAGCCAATCAGCAGCAGGAAGGGCTCGGCAGACTGTAACAACCGGTATGCGATACTTGCGTTGACAGACGGCAATTATTTTAATGGCACACCCATTAGACGGTATCACGAATCCATTTCAGCCCGTTGCAATGGATCATATCTGCACAATGATTGGGGGAGCAATGAGAGGAGATGGAGAGGTTAAAACCTGAGCAGAACGAAGCGCTCCGGAGTGACGGATCACATCCAGCTCACATCACTTCTCCGTGACTGTATTTGCAGCTAAATGGATCTGGAAATGCATCTGATCCGGTTTCTATCATGTGTCACATATTAAAACTGGACAGCCGGTCTGTGTCTTGCTGTTGATCAATGATAGTGCGCCGGGTTGCATCACTCATTAACGCGCTGATTATTTAGTGTCACTGAGTTTTCATCATGCGTTATTCATTATAACCTACCTGGATTTGTATTCCGGGGAGTTTGTGTAGAGACTGCGAAATAGATCCTGTCCGCCCCCTTTTATTATTGTTGTTGACGTTCAGATCAACCTGCCAATAGTCTCAGTGTAATCTCGCTGTTTGGATCTCTTGAGTCAAACGTGATCCTCGGACTAAAATCCCCCGGTGAAGCCACTGTGTCGTCCTCATGTACGGAGAGGCAGGTCCCCAGCCTGCTCGGTATTGGCGATTGGATCAAGCCGGCCAGAGGTGATCGCCTTTCGTCCTCTCCTGCCTTGGCGCCCTCCTCCCCAGATCCTCCCTGTCTGACGGATTGACCGGGTCGCAAAGCTGTCAATGACGAGGGAGGAGGAGGCGGAGGGGGGGTCGGTATTTTAAGATAAGAGATGGATCTTCTGAGCCCGTCCGCACGGCTCTCCCTCCTCCTGCAAGCCGTGAATCAGCGCTCTCCTCCTCCCCCTCTGTCCGCTGCGATAGCGCAGGAAATCTATGATGTCGCTCTTGTAGGTAGGCACCGCCGCGGAGCTCCTCTTCCCCTGGCTGTCTCCTCTACAGAAATGGCACAACGCAATTCATATTAAAGACTGCCTTACATCAGAGACGCGCTCAGCTGTGCATACCGGTTTTTAAGTTGCTGTCAGCTGGACTTTGCGCACCATCGGAATGACCAGGATTTGTCTCCTCTGCGCGGACTGCGAGTCAGTTTTCTGGATCTTGCTGTGACAGCTGGAGAGGAGCCTTATCTAAGAATTGTCATCCTCAGATAATGATATATTAATACAAGGCCTACTCTCACGCAGGTGTGAAATGGTTGCGCCCTACAGCCCTCCGCCCCCCATTTTTAAAAGTCACACACACACACACACACACAAGCTCCGGTTAGGCGCGCAGCTACGTCACTATCGGCTGAGAGAAGAAACCTGCAACACAAACCATGAATATCATGCAGGCCCACAGCCCACCATGACAACTGCTCACCATAGGAGGGGAGGGAGGAATGAGCAGGAAAAAGCTGAAGATATCAAGCATTGTTTTATCTCTAAAAACGGAGGAAACCCTGTTGGTCAGATGCTGCTAATTCAAGACCCAGAAATAGGCTAAGTGACAGCAGGAAGATGATCACTGAGTCACTGACATTTATTCTGGCCAAATGCCACAAACTCCACACATAGAGAGACAGAACAGGCTTTATAAAGACTCAGATGGAGTAAAGCTAAGATGTTAGATTGACTAACAGCTCTTCTAATGCCAAACTTAATGTGCACACAAAGAGGTGAATTTGTGAGGCCCCTTAAGCACATAAAACAAGAACAAGAACAAGAATGCAAAAATGGCACATGAATAAGTGCTGCGATGTTGTGCATGTCAAGACATTTGCTAAAACATTAATACCAGATCAAGCCCACACCATATTTACGTGAGCATGGACAGCTTCACTTTTACATTTTTAACCAGGTTAGCTATCCCCTACAGGTAGAGTTAGAAGTGTGACACATGAAGCTAAGCAGCAGTGCAAACCTGAACTGCACAAAGACGTCAAGAAGAGAGCTAAGTAAGCCAATTCATCATCAAAGTGCCCTTAAAAGAATATTTTGACATTTTGTTACCATACTCTCTTGTTTGTCTACACCCAGCAGACAGTTAGCTTAGCTTACCACAAAGACTGGAAACGGGGAAACAGCTAGCCTATTTCTAGTCTTTTTTTAACTACATCTTTTTAGATTTTGTTACAAGTTACTTCTAAGGTTAGTTTTTCCACAACCCTCTTGTGCAGTGAAAACCATGCATTTCCATGGGGTTGATTTGTGAGTTTGCCGGTTTTCTGAGCTCTTGAAAAGTTGTCTTTTTAGAGACACGCGGCTCTCACAGGTTGAAGACACAAACATACGATGATTTTGTAGCATGTGATGTTTTGGTGTACAGTAAACTTCCCAACATTGTATAAATTAGTTTAAATGAGCTCAGCTTTAAACATCTACAGCAGTCAAACGCAACATAGTCATTAATCTCTTAATACAAGAACATTCTTGGATACTTGACTGAAACTTTTGAGCATTTCCACAGTGTGGTATTAGTATGTTCACCCGAGTATAGTATTCAAATACTCATCACCTCCTGTGTTTCTTTGTCCTTCCTCTTGCAGTTGCATTGAACAACCCAATGATCATCTAACCTCAATGAAATGCATTACTATAGTAGATAACGAGCTTCAGTGAGAACACAGTTCTTGATGCAGTACAATCAACCATAACCACTGCTGACGAGACAGTCAAAGCCCCAGAGACAGGAGCAGAGCAGGAGGATGTTGACACCGCCACCCCCTCTAATTACAGAACCATACAGGCCTGAAGCACCATGGATAAAGAAGTCGTGAAAGTCCCAGGGCAAACCAAACTGTATGTAAAATTAATACAAGCATTTAAAAGTCTGTTAAATTAATTAGCAATTAATCAATAATGAATTATCATTAATCCACCCAGAAACAACATGGAGAGACTTGGAGCAGTCGTCTTATTGCAGTATGCAGAGTCCTTTTCTTTTGGGATGGAGCCTATATGCAAAGCAGCAAAAAATCAATTGGATCCAATTTTAATTACATAGTCCAGCACTGTGGTACAGAAATCTTATTAGCCTGGTCAGATTTCCATGCTTGTTAAGTTCAAATATGAAATTCAAAAACAATCACTTCCCAAATGGGGGTGGGGGAGTTGAGATGGTCCAATCCGGTCAGGCAGCCCCCACCACCACCACCACTGCAATACACCATTTCTCCACCATTCCTCCATCTAATAGTGTAATTAGTATGGAGGATATGGTTGGATGTTTTAATGAAGTTTCCTTATCTGCAAAAAGGGTGGAGGCAGAAAATACTCTGGACAGTTTGGAGCGCAGGCTCGTTGAGTGTACCTGCAGCTAGCGTGCATCGTGTGATTGGAATTCAATGTCTGCTCTTGCCTCTTGCATCAAAGTCCTCCATGCGCTCAGTGATGATTAATGGATTATACTTGTAATCAACACAACAGGCCTGCTTGTGCTTCCCACTGAGAGCAGCAGCACTTACAAGGGCGGGCAGCTTGATGGCTATAGCCCTGAAACTGACTGTTTGCATTGATTCTCTGAGAGTGAGGCAACTTCACCTCCCCTCTTCTTCCTGTACTATATTCCTCCTTCCTGTTTTATTTTCTTTTGGCCACATGAACACTCGATGGCGGCTGCGGCCCTGGATCAGTTTCATTAAAACGTTTGGCGTGTAAGCAGGAGAGAATCTGGAGCAGGGAAAGGATACAGTATAGCACAGGAGAATAGTGCTGCACTTGCACTTTGTGATTTGTATTTTCTCTCTCTGTGCTGCGCTCGGCACTCTGCACATGCTGATAATTTGTAGGCTCGAGTTGCAACAACTTCAGTGGAAAAAAACAGTCAGGCAATGACACAGTGGGCCTGGCTGGTGAGAGCACGGGGAGGGAGGGGAGAAGCGGGGTGTCACTGGGGGAGTTAACACTGACATCAACCCCTGGGCGACGTCCGCTTATGACGGTCAGTAATGAATAGTGAAGTTGTGAAATGAGAAAGGTAAAGAGTCACCTCACATCAGGATCTACAGACGTCAAGGCTGCAGGGCCATTTTGTATTGTAGTGTGGTGGCGGGGGTCAGACATAGAGTAAAGCACCAAGCCCCCTTTAGGTGTCAGTTAGTGTTGGGATACAGTGTTTGAGTTTATAAAAAATACTGTTTTTAAAGGGTCTGATCAGCCAAATTACAAAAGAAAGCCTAACACACATCTAGTGCCACGCAAATAGTTTTATTTTGCTCAAGTCTGTAGATTTCTGCCCTCACTGCAAAACTGAAAGCATTCACAGTCAAACCCCTCATTAGTCATTAGAGACAACAGTTTGCCTATACACCCCCTGCCACTGTGAGTTTTGAATGGCTAATTCAAAAAGGGATTTCTGAATAACTTATAATTTTATAAAGGTAAAACAATTTCAGTAGATAGTAGTTTTAAAGAGAGCTCTGAAATATAAATCTAATTTTGAGAATTATATGTGCCTTTCTGCCTCATCACACCAGGAAGTAGCACCACAAATTTAAATGTACATCCTGCTGAGAAAGATGGAAGCCGGTTGACATACAGCGGAAATAATCTAATGTTTTAGAGGCTGTTGATGCTCCTCTAGATGAGGCTAATACAAAAATAGGTAGAGATGTTATGACATAATCGTCTGTTTCCTTAGAGGCCAGCCAAGAGGGTTTGAGATTAGTCAGTGACACAATTTACAATTCACCAAAGTCAAACTACATGAAAGCGCTGCATGAGTTTACCTGAAATTGATTGATTTTAGCCTAAAAATCCACTAAATACTAGCATGTTGAGTGATCATCTAGTCATCAATTATTTACATTACATTAATCTTATAATCACTTGAGGAATCCCACCCCTCAGGATGGGAACCACTGCTCTGGATTATCCACAGGACATACTAACAACTTATTTCACTGGCATCACTTCTAGGACAAGTTCAAGCCAGGACATTGTTTCTGGAAAAACAAACTGCTTTTAGATATCAAGTCAATTAGTCTTTTTTCGATACTGCGAGGACACACACAGAATACATTTCAACTAGCCTTTGGGCGGCAACAGAAATATTCCAGACAGATCTCTCAAAGTCTAACCTAATTTGCACCTCAGAATGAGGTCCCAAGATAAATCTAAAGGGTCACAATATGATAAAAGAAAGGAAAAAATGATGTAACACAAAGTTATGTTTGCTTTTTTTGGCCTTTTCTCGGCTTCTTTTGTAATACTGAACACGTTTACTTTTCCAGCCTATGAAAATGCTTAAAATCAAGACGTCTGAGAAGGTAAATGTCACTATTTTGTTGACCTGGATCACAAATACCTGCTTCATATTAAAGGGCCACCAGCCAAAAAAAGGTCAGGAGCTGCTGCACCAGCGATAACAAGAGCGTGTTTTCTGGTCAAACACCATCACTGTCATCCCATCAACCAGACATGCATGCACTGGCTTGACAGGTGGGAATGCATGTAATCATATCAAGAAGAGGAGCCGGTTACTCTTCATATAATGCTAAAGCCTTGACTACCTGGACTAATAAATCCCTTCAAATAAAACCTCGACAGTCCATAAATATACAAGTGCAATGCAGACAGAAAGGGGCCCAGCACTAAGCTTTCACACTGTATGTACTTTCAGCTCAAATAATATCCACAGAGACCAGTATTTGCACACATATAGTATAGCTCGTCTGTGGAGAGAGCCCCTTCTGCAGCTGCAGCTATTGGAGCTGAGCATTCAGTGGTTCACTGGTCTGGAATATATTTGCGGAGGAAGATGGGTGAGAGAGGGATACCCGCACTGACTCCATTACATCAGAGAGTGCACAGAAGACAGAAGAGTGTAGGACCCTGGACTCCACACTCATCTACTCATCTCCCCCTGTGCCTTATGGTGCTGAATGAAAGAGAGGAAGGCGAAGGGGGGGGGATCAAAAGTAGGCAAAGGCAGGATGAGACAGAGATCAAGGCAGAGGGGTCAGCTCATCTGAGGGTCTTGGCTTTGCGTGGCCAAAACCCACGCCACCCGGGCCCCTCTGCCCAACAGCCACGTCTCCATGGCAGCGTGTGGCCCCTACCTCAGTCCTGGGGAGAGAGTGGAAGTGACGGCGGCGATCTGTGCGCGTTCCGTCTGGCTCATTATGTGGGGAATGAAGTGAAACAGCCAGGGGGTGCATTTGTTCTGCGTGGACTACCCCTCAGCTGCCAAGCGTCTGTCTATTTATAGAAATGAAATGAAAGAGAGAGAGAGAGAGAGCGAGAGAGGGAGGAAATAAAATAAGCAAAGGGGCCACTTCATCACTCACTTTACCCCCCTCCCTCCTAGATTAAGTCTATTTTTCATCGTTTGAGTCTGTTGCTTTATGTACAGTAAGTGACATTTAAGTGAGTCGGTGGTTAAGGTTCACTGACAGCAGCTTCATTGGCTTTGTTTCTAATCTGAGACGAGGGCTTCAAAGAAAATATATGCACACAAAAGTTACAATATATTTTTAAAGGACGCACTATAGCCTTACCAATTGTTGAAAAAGCTAACCATGAAAACCTACAGTTTAATTTAAATTAAATTAATTAATTTTCATAATTTCAATTTTTTCCACCAACCAAAGTAAATTTAAGGGATCCAAAAATGTGTGTTCATTAGTTTGTAGCATAAACACTTATCAGTATTATTATTATTATAGCTATGATGTCACTAAGTACAGTGTCAGTACATTGCAACATCATTGTTGGGCATGGTCAAAGGTCAGGGTAATACAACACTGCTTTTTGTCTTAGTCTAATTATATAGAAAATGTATTTGTATATAACTTATGCAGCTCTAGTGGCTAAACTGAGTGGTGAACTCAAATACTTACAGTGGGGATCGAAAGTTTGTGCACCCCTGGTTAAAATTTATTTTAATGTGCAAAAAGAAGCCAAGGAAAGATGAAAAAATCTCCAAAAGGCATCAAATTACAGATTAGACATTCTTATAACATATTAAAAAAAGTCAGATCTTCTTTCATTTTTTTTAAACTAACAGAAAAGGGAAAAAAGCATCTGCAAAAGTTTGGGCACCCTGCAGAGTTAATACCTTGTACTGCCCCCTTTGGAAAGCTGAGACCTGACAGTGTCATGGATTGTTCTCAATCATCGTCTGGAAAGACCAGGTGATGTCAATCTCAAAGGTTTTAAATGCCCAGACTCATCTGACCTTGCCCCAACAATCAGCACCATGGGTTCTTCTAAGCAGTTGTCTAGAAAACTGAAACTGAAAATAGTTGACGCTCACAAAGCAGGAGAAGGCTATAAGAAGATAGCAAAGCGTTTTCAGATGCCAATATCCTCTGTTCGGAATGTAATTAAGAAATGGCAGTCATCAGGAACAGTGGAAGTTAAAGCAAGATCTGGAAGACCAAGAAAAATATCAGACAGAACAGCTCGCAGGATTGTGAGAAAAGCAAGTCAAAACCCACGTTTGACTGCACGATCCCTCCAGAAAGATCTGGCAGACAGATGGCTTCTACAAATGGATAATGATCCTAAACACACCTCAAAATCCACGGTGGATTACATCAAGAGGCGTAAACTGAAGGTTTTGCCATGGCCTTCACAATCTCCTGACCTCAACATAATTGAAAATCTATGGATAGACCTTAAAAGAGCAGTGCGTGACAGACAGCCCAGAAATCTCAAAGAACTGGAAGACTATTGTAAGGAAGAATGGGCGAAGATACCTCAAACAGGAAAGACTCTTGGCTGGCTACAAAAAGCGTTTACAAGCTGTGATACTTGCCAAAGGGGGCAGTACAAGGTATTAACTCTGCAGGGTGCCCAAACTTTTGCAGACGCCATTTTTTTGTTTTCTGTTATTTTGAAAGTGTAAATGATGGAAATAAAATCTAACTTTTTTTGATATATTATAAGAATATCTAATCTGTAATTTGATGCCTTTTGGAGATTTTTCCATCTTTCCTTGGCTTCTTTATGCACATTAATACAATTTTTTTACCTGGGGTGCTCAAACTTTTGATCCCCACTGTATGATAAATATTAGCAGAATCATTGTATTTCTTTAATATTTAGGGTTTTCTACTTCATAAGATCAGAAGAAACACCTCCGCTGCCCAACAGGCTCTCAATGGACTATCTCACGTTTCCATCGGTCATATTCAATAAATTTTCCTAAATGCTGACGGCCTCCTCACTATCAAATGTCCTACTGATATTCTGCGATTCAAAAAGAAATACATCACATTAAAGGAAGTTATAAATGCCAACACACTGGGTTGTCAACCTGGTTGGAGGATTCACTGGGGGATCCTCAGTCGATTCACAGAATATGAACGACTATTTTGTATTTCGCTTGTGGAACTGAATGATCATGTCTCTAATCCTTGTGAAAAATGTCTTTTTGCAAGATAATACCAGTGGTAATTAATCATCATCTGGAGTGAGTGTGAGTGTGTTTGGGCGGAGGGATGTTTCATTCATCAAGGGCCAAGACGACTGTGAGCCGACTGGTTCTTCTGCAGAGTGTTTCCACATCAGAGCTGCGATGATCTGGCAGCAGCCAGTTTGATTCATAGAAAACCAACTCACAGGGCCACAGACTACAGGGGAGAATCTGAATGATTCAGGGGCTTCTGCGCTGGAAAGGGCCCCTAGAAGATTATAGGGATTATAGATACTTAGTGTTTCAGAGCTCCAGTTTTCACAGAGCCCTGAATTTCAACCAGCTACGAGATTCTTGTTTCTCAGACCTCATTAGTCCTCCCGCTCGTAGAACGACATAGTAAATATTGAATTTGATTTCCTCTTTTCTTAGCAATGTCCAATGAATGTTTAATGGCGTTTTCTTGCATTTTCAAATGAAAGATTTAACAGCACGTGAAGGGGAGGGACTCCTTCAAATTAGGACTCAAACTTATCATGCACCCTGACAGCTCGCGTACGATAGGCAAGGCCTCTCGGACTGACCCAGTTTGGCCTCTGACAGCTACACCAATGCTGTATAATGGAACTGTAGTGTGCTGTAACATATCTTTTGCTTCAGTGCTCTCAAGTCTCCTTCACATGGTTCATTTGTAAAGGGCTCTATGGACTAACTGTGAGACTGTATGGCTTTGCACAATTGGTGAGTTTACAGATGGTTCACCAAATACGCAGCTAAATAAATACCATATTGTAAACATTTAAGGAGGCCTTTGAGGAGGGTGTAAGGGTGAATGAAAAATGAAGTTTTGGTGGGAAACAAAGCCACAGGAGCCATTTTTAAACACCATTTTGTCTGCAGAGTATTATTTTTATGGTAAAACAAACTTAAATTTATGTTCATCAAGTGTAACACAGGATGAATCTGAAAACCTGTATCTTGTCTGTGTTCAGGGGCATGATTCAGGTGTACAAATTTAACCTGTGTGCTGGAGCCACTGCTGCAGCTCCAACTGTTGACCTTGCTCATAAGTCAGCAGCTAAACTAACTTCCTGCTGTTTTTTTTTTAGAACACCTACATCTGCCCGTGCCTTTGATCTCCCTGAAACATCAGCCTGACTGTGTTGTTTATTGATGAATGCATGGAGCTGTCAACGGTTCTGAAGAAAGCCCTTTTCCTCTCAGTCCTGCCCTTCTATCAGTTTCAGCTTTAATTTATAAAACTCCCTGAACTATGTACTCTAAAAACACTATAGAATGATCAAAGCGTTGCATTGGTTGTATATTATACAGTCCATTGTACATGATATGAACATGATACTCCTCCAGAGTTCATATTGGCTTATTGACAGTCTATTGACAGTCATCTAACTCTCCATTTCCACTTTTCCAGTTTGAAACAGCAGCTTCTTTGCTGTAGTTTTCATTCTTAAACAGCCCATTTCTCATCAAAAACAGCCCTGGGGGCAGCCTGTGGAGCATCCAGAGTAAGTGTGTGATTGACCTCCCAGATTACAGATGCAGCAAAACATGTGGCTACTCCAGATTTAGAGAGGCATCTTCAGAAAACAGAAGCAAACAGCAGACATTTGTATCAACACGCTGTGTGACAAGCCAGCTTCAATCTGATCTGTGAATCCGGTGACAAATTACTTGATTGCTCTGCTTTGTCGTTCAGATGTGTTTGGTGGATTAGGAGCAATTGCTGCTTCCACGGCATCTCGGGCCTGACAGTCAAACAGCCAACGACAAAGAAACAAGAAGCAAAGATTTAGATCTGCACAACCTGCGCATGAAAAAAATAACCCTGACGTAGGAGCGGCTGTTTGAGTCCCATAAATTCCAGAAACACCAGGTAAAATCATGAACATAAAAAATATGATTAGAGAAAATGTATCCCAGGACATTTTCATACAGACCTCTGCACTTGGAGAATATTCATTCCATCCTATTTCACAAACTGAATGAGGGAAAGCAGCACATACATTATCTGTCAGTCACCCAAACAGTACTTACAATCTGAAGACTTACAGCAAAAATCATGTTCTTCTGGTTTGTCGGACGAAAAAAGCAAAAGGTAATACCATTTCCATTATAAACGTAATAAATCCACCGCATTGCAAAGTAATAACTGTCAGAGAAACAGATTACTGTCGAGACCTATAAAGCCGGAGGAAAGGCTGGACTGTTGTGTTATTTATTCTTTCATACTTTCAACTGGTAAATCAATGCAACACTGTTGTAAACAAAGACTCGCCACATCTATGAGCTTTCGTCAAAAACAAAATAAAAGTAAAAGTAACAATTTGGATCAACAGTATATTATTTATTGAGACATGGAAATCATACATTGATATATATTTCCTTCCTTGTTTTCCATTTGAAAAGGTGTCTTGTCTGGTCCATCCTGCAGCTGTGTATGTGTCTCTATGTGTGTATGCGCATGTGTGTGCAGTCTGCTCCACCTGGCGTCCCTGGACCTCAGTCTTTTTTATTTTGCCTCGAGCGCTGCTGCTCCTGGTATTCCCTGGAGTCCTCCCAAGGACGAGGACCACGGATGTTCCTCCACTCCTCCAAATTCAATTCCTTTATCTTCTGCAGAAAGGGGAAAAACAAAAAAACACAACAGGAGACTTCAGGGTGCCACTAAAAACATTTAGACCAGACAGATTAAGTGTTTCAAAACCCTTCAGGAAAAAAAAAAAGTTTGAAGAGACATTATTTCAAAGTCAATTTAGGATTTTTTTATTTTACTTGATGTACTTTGGAAATTTCCAGATGCAGAAAATTCTGACCATCTGTTTTGCTACACAGGCAAGAAAAGGCAAGAATTAGGCTGGCAGTATGCAGACTGATGGTAACTCACTGAACTGAACACTCGATCAATGGCGGAATTGAATTGATAAAGAAAATGAACTGAAGGTATAAAACCATTAAAATATGACTAAAATAAAACCAGTAGGATAACTGTGAACCTTCAAATTAGCACTGAGCATTAAACGCAGAGCTGCTTATCTAACCCTAACCTGAGGTTGTAGCACTTCAACAAAAACTGGCCTATGTACACACAATGTTTCCTTTTAACAACATGTTTATAGCATTTTTAAGACACACGGTAAAAACACATACACATTGTTTATCGATACCATTTTCTTGCAGAAAGACCACACCAGTTATTCCCTTTCACCCCCAACCTCCAGGGTCTCAGGCTGTCCCTCCTTACCTTGTACTCCTCCTCCAGTATGACTGACTGCCTCTGGACGTCCACTTTGGCCTCCAGTGAAGGATCCAGCTGAGAGAGAGAGAGTGCGGAGAAGAAATGTTGCGATAAGGTGCTTTCAGGCAGAAAGTCACGCATTCACAGTCACACGGAGAAAATGAAAACAAGAATAAAAAGGCAAAGATGGGGGTGGGGGGTGGGGGCTCTTTGAGAGATGATTTGGTGTGTCTCAAATTTTAAACAGAGCCATTTGTGTTTTGGGAAAAATTCCAAATAATGAAATAATGAGGTTTGTATGTTGGGGTATAAAGCCACCTCAGGCAGCATCTCCCCTCTCCTGTTCGCACATTACTTCTTTAATGTATAAATGATGACATCTGCAGAAGAGGTGAAGCTGTTCTCACATCAGGTCCTGTAACCTTGTGTAGAAAAGATCAGCACTGAGTAATGTTTCTCACTGGTGTCAAAGTCGAGGTTCTCCAAACCTCGAGGGAGGATTCGATTTACCCTGTTTTACACACTGTAAATTATTCTGCTTGATTTGGCATCAACATCACCAGGTTTAGCAAAAATGGAAAAAATTATGTGTCAGAAGGTTTCGGGGGGGGAGTCGAGTCCAATGGAGCTATCTGGGTTTTGCAATTCAAATTGATTTTGCCCGAGAATAGGACCGAAATGAATCCCATTCTGAATCATTACTTTTAATGAGTTCTAATATTTCATGGCAATAACGCCGCAGTTACTCGGTTGACTGATGAGTTTCATAATTCCATGATTGATTTTTAATTAGACCTACATTACTACAGCAAATAAATAATATATAGAATATTTTGCAGCCTTCAGACTGGGGAATTAATAGCCTAAATTATTAGTGTGATACCTGCTTTGGAGGTGTTATTACCTTTTCTTCAACTGCCAAAAACAAACTGGGAGCATCAGAGGTGAGGAAAACATACAAAAGCTGCAGCAGGACGACAAAAGGCCTTCAGGTTCATCTCTGCCTGCGGCTAAATTAAATCGTTGACGAGAAAATGCAAATTAAATCATACAGTGACTTAACCCTCAGACGGTGGTTTTAATCATTTAAGTGGGCAAATATCTGTGAGAGCAAAATAATGGAATTGGCTGAGAACTGTTCCAAGTAAGAACCGGAAGAGTGGTTTTAATCAAGTGCATTTTGACAACTGTTTAGATATTCCATGCATTAAATTACATGTGCACACACGAGCTGAGCAGAGTTGAATCTTTGCTCCACGGGGTCGGAGAGGAGAGAGGTTCAGTCTGCCGCAGGCCCCCCATCAGAAGAGCGTGAGTTGTGCGGGGGCAGCTGCACAGGCACGGTGCCAGGGGCACGTTGCCTCTCCTCCACCGTCGTTATCCACAGTCTAGTGCCGCCTCACATGGACAGTAATAAGAAAAGATGCCCCTGCCATCTGGCTCCCACCCAGATGACGTGCATCAGCGTTTGTCAGAGTAAAATAGCACAAAACAGCTACTTCCCCTCGCGGGCCAGCTCATCAGATTGTAATGGCTGCTGATAAAAGGGATGGTTTTCTGTCATTTTAATGAATTGGGTCTGTTAATGGGGTCATTTAGTGAATTATTAGAGCTTGTTCTCACTTCTTGCTCTTGTATTGGATGGTAAGAAAAGCCTGTCAGTGCTGTGTGCCGACTTGTCTGAAATGGACAGATTAAGTATCAAAAATTCTTTTTATATATATATATATATATATTATATATATATATATATATATATATATATATATATATATTATATATATATATATATATATAAATAAATAAAATAAGCCTAAATCAACCACACAACCTCTTCTTTTTCAAATCTTTTTACTCATGTGCTATTTTTACACTGTCCATCAGAAGAAACCATGATTTCTGCCTGCAATTATGTATCCAACCACTGGGAGGGGTCATTACACATTGGTTGTGTGTTTGACCCACGAGGCGTTTGTAAGGTGGTTCTTTCAACAGTCTCTTATGATGGCGGAAATGTCAAAATCTAAACTGGATAGCTTTCATATTTATTTATCAAATTTGCATAAACTGTTGTATGAGTTACTTTACAACAAACCTTTTTTCGGTTCCTCTGGGCATCATACCGAAGTTGTGTGAATTCTCGCAGGCCAAATGAACCTCCAACTACAAGCAGCTACAGGAAAAAAAGGAAAGTGCACATGTTTAGTTAATTACATCCTGTGCTGATGTTAGGGCACTGGATACACCTTAACTGAACAAAGGTTGGTGGGAGTTTCTTCTGAATAATGTGACATCGCAGTAACACTATTTCTTATTTGGCCATTCTAACTTTTTATAATTAAGTATAATTTGAGCATTAATTACCTAAGCATATGATTCTTACAGTCTCATTTAACATCACCACAAATTGCTGTACAGCCTCCTAAATGACCATAAAGTTAAAAACAAACAAACAAACAAACTTAAATGCCATTACTGATGGACAAGTTCAGTTCAGCTCTGTAAAGCCTTAATTTTAAAAAAATACTGACTTCACCCTATTTATTTTTCAGGCTTGAAGAAAGCCCACTATCCTTAGATCTATACTTAAACAGTCAATTGTATTTCATTCGATTAACCGATAAAATATAAAAACTGTTTAAAACAAAGTTCCAACTTCAGAAAACATACACTCTAGTGGTAAAATCGAGGGGGGGGGGTGCGATTTCATCGATACAGTGTGTATTAGACCAGGTCCAGATCCGTATAAATAAAGTTCCTATACCTGCAGCTGTGAAAGACACACAAGCTCTAACAACACACGCACATCCTGGAGCTGATTATGGTTACAATGACAGACTTACAATTATGGTTACAATGACACTGCCGTGCAGCATTGTTGTTATAGTTACTGTAAGATGAGAAACACTCGTAATTGGCTATGAAAACATTTTCATCATTGTGAGATACATATTTGACTTTACCATTAACAAAACAATGGTCAAATAACATGCAGTTACGTATGACAGCAATGTTACGTGACATGCAACTGCTAACATGCTAACAACAGCTAGCAGGATATTTAAAAAATGTTAAACAAAAATATAAAAGTTACTCACAAGCATGGGCACTCCATATTTCACCGTTTTGTTTCTCTGCAACGCTCTCAGGTTAAACATGACTCTTCTTTTCAGCTACATGCCCATTTTACTGCTACATACACGGAGCAGGTGAGGTCACGGCTGGGAGGGGTTTCCTGAATGGGTCCGACGCACTAAATTGTCCGTGTAGTTGTGATGATACGATTAACGTTCCGGCGTAGGATAGCAAAGGGAAATTCATTTTTTTATTGTTGAGAACAACGTTTTTGTGTCACACCCTCTTTAGTTGTTACTGATTTCAACGTGACATTTTATTTAATGTATAATTGTATTTTACTTCGTATTTTGTACGTTACTACCGGAATAGTTTTTAGTCTAACTCACAAATACTCCCTAAATCCCCTGCATTGGTGTCTTTAATGTAGTACGAGCACACACACTTTATATAAGTGCCAATCACCTCACATAGTACGTTTGTAAAGTTTTCCTACCATCTCTGCTGCCACTGGTTTCAGTTCACACTCCTGCTGACCCACTCAGGTGTTTCCACTTCACACGGGCTCACGGCCCTCTGTGGGCTTCAGTGAAATCCGTTTTTCAACCTTCTTTGGACAGGGCCGAGGCTGGATAACCAACCAGGAAAAGCAGGCAAAGAAAAAGTTCCCGAGACCCAGATTGACCACTATAGCAGTGGCAGGTTTGTTGAATTATTCATGTGTTTGCTGATACTGCACACAAAAACCAACATAATTGAACTGATATGGCCCTTAATGCAACACCTGCATTGATCAGCGATCTTGTTGAGTGGTTTTCATTTAGTAAACAGTATATTGTGTTATTTTGTGAATCGAACTGTATACATTGTTATTACTCAAGTAAGTTTTAATTAATCTTTAATTGAACTCATTCCTGAATTGACTTGTCCCCACAGATTTCATTCAGAAGAAAAAAACATATAGAGATTCACGACCACCACTCGTATACTCAGGGTTCTAGTTTCCTCAAGTCTTCACGTAGCTCATCACAAACTTAATGTATTTGGTGGAGTGTGGGTCCTGTTCTTATCTGTCGTCAAGGGACATAGGGATATACTGTACATACAAAGTTTTATGATATTTAAAGACTTTCAATCTTCTTTCTGACCAAAGAGTCAACTACCTGCAAACTGTAAAGGTAAATGCATTAAAACCACAGGTGATCCCTGTCGCAAACAGAGAATAAGAGGAGAAAGTATAGCAATTTTTCTTTATTACAATTTTTGTCTCTTATTTTCAATCAGGTGAAGAAAAATACCTTATTTTGTTCAGTATAATAAAATATGTTTACTTTATTCATTTTATGAAGAAAAACAATGACAACAAGAAAATAAAAACAGAAACAAACATTTTTCTCTCTCCCTCTTTGTAAACCTGGAGAGCTGCTGCATTGCGTGGGAAGCAAATACAACGGAGACAGAGTGTGAGGGAGCAGTGAAGAGGCTGGAGAACTGGGAGGAGGAGGAGGAGGAGGATGGAGGAGGTGAAGGGAGGAGGAGTAAGGAGGAGGAGACAGAGGATAGTGACAAAAAGATAAGGCCAGACATACAAAAAATGAGCATAGTAGGGCAGGAGTGTGGTGAAGGGGCAGTTGGAGGACGTGGCGGTGATCAGAGCAGGTAGGCTGGTGGTCCCGAGTCAGGACGACTGATGACAGAGTGTTCAGAGGTCGCTCTCTCCATACAGAGCAGTGGAGAACGACATGTAGTCGAGGGCTCCAGGCACAGCGTCGGGCCCGGTGTACGGGGCCATGCGGGCGATGCAGTACTCCGCCTGGTCTGGGGGCAACTCCCGACGCAGCTCGTCGGCTAAAATGTAGTTCTGTCAAGAATAATAAAAAACAAAGTTAAATTTCTTTTGTTGGAATAGCATTTGAAAGTGATGAAAAAAAAATCTATAGTAGCAGATGGTGAGAACTAAAATAGGAAATAAAAGCTATAAAGAGCAGGTGTCTGGATTTAGAGTACTGTTGATATTATCACTGAATCAAAAAGACTTGAGCCAAATGTAGAAATAATAAGTGCTTGGATAAATGAGTGACTTCAGAGGAAATAAACAAGGAAATTGGAAAGATGAAAATCTTTTTTCTGGCAAACAAAATTAAATGTGGTAACAAAGAAAATGAGTAAAACAAGGTGTCCATGCTGCTCCAACAACTCCAACAAACTCTAACAAATGCTGCTTCATCCGCAAAAGGAATTCCTACTCTGATTCATTGCTAGTCCTGTACTGTTGTATTAGTTGACATGACGCTGTACCTTATCCCCAGCCAGAACTTTGAAGGAGGCCATGACTTGGTCGGCAGTGTCCGTGTCGGCCGTCTCGCGTGACATGAAGTCAATGAAGGCTTGGAAGGTGACGATGCCCATCCGGTTGGGATCCACTATGCTCATGATGCGGGAGAATTCGTTCTCACCCTGTTGGCAACAGAGAGGAACTGTGAAGCTCATTCACTGTGGTGATGGTCCCCATGGCAACACACAACAACACACCACCAATTACATTCCGCATACACAGATATAATTTAACTTACTTAACTAACTTTGTCCATTGTTTAGCACAATTATGTATAACATGAGAGATGTTAAAGACTTTTAGACTGCAAATTTTTTTTAAAAGTTACATATTTCCATTACCATTTTCAAGTGGTCTCTTTAAACACACACAAACAAATGTTCATACTTGAAGGGTGCTCATGGCTTTACCAGGTTGTAACCAATGGAGATAAGGCAGGTTTTGAAGTCTTCAGCATCCATGATTCCTGATCTCTTCTACAAGGTCAGCGATGGACAAAGGAAACCAGGAGGAGAGGAAAGACGTAGAGTGGCAGGGATAGTGGAGGAAAAACATTGGGAGAGTACAGGATGAACAAAGAGTAGAATTAAGGGGGAAAGCCGCAACAATCCACAACGTGGACATTGCATGGTGAAATTACAAAGGACATTTAGAAAGGAGGGATAAGCAGTAATGGATAGAGGGGATAGAGGGAGAACAGGAGGAAATACAAGGAGGGAAAGTACAAAAGAAAAAAACAAAAAGAAACCAGTTAAACTTCTCACAGGGAGGGGGCCGTGGCTACGATTAAGTACCTGCGCATCGTTGCCGATATCGAAGCCCAGGCTGATCAGGCAGGCCTTGAACTCCTCCGCGCCCAAAGTGCCCGAGTGGTCCTGGGGTGTGGAAGGCCAGTGCCAGGCGAGGCGTCGGGGGCCACAGGCCATGCAGCAACACATACAGCGGTGTCAGTGACGGTGAAGGGGTAGATGGAGTGGGATGGGAGGTGGGTGAGGTGGTGTTGGAGGGAGGGGGGTGGAGGAGGGTGGAGGGAGTGCACCATGCACACGGGGGAGAGGGAAGGAGGTGAGAGGGGTGAGGGGAGAGGGCCATGCACAAGATAGAAAACAGAGAACACAGTGCATATTCATTAGGATCTGGCAGGTGAACACACGTTGGCAGCAGCGCTGCCATGCTGTGCGAGGGCATTCAAAGGCGTTAATGTGCAGTGTGGCAGGCAGACTACAGGGCCCAGTGGTGAGGTTATTCATATCGCTGATGGCACATGTACTTAACGTCGTATAGATGCAAAAGTATCTGTTTACCTTTTTTATACAGCGTCAAAGCAAAACGTCCAACATTAATAGTCACATTCATGTCCCTATAAACTCATCTAACTTAATTGTTAATACACAGACTTGTATAAATTTGTTTGAAAATCAAAATAATCTATCTGCTGATAGACTAACCTGTTAAACAGCTTATTGTTTTCAACACTGGCTCAAGACTGTAGATTATTCCTATCAAAGTAAAATCAGACTGAAAAGAAGAATGACTCTTTTTTCCTCAAACATCAGATGAATCTGTTGCTGTAGTTTCACTTTACCTCACACCTGCTAACAAGTCAAGTCTTGAAGGTGGGAGGCTGAATCCTAATGAAAACTGAAATAAAAGCACAAGTTCAGGTCCCCAGTTGTCTTAATGTGGGCTCCACTCGTCAACCTCATGTATTGATTAACAATAGGGCAGCTCTGGAAAAATGCATGAGGTAATGGTGGAGTCAGCAGGAGAGCTGGGGTGAGGTGGAGGAGAAGGGGGAGGAGAGGGAGCTAAATAAAAACTCATCCATAATTGGTGCTGTTCCTGACACATTGAGCCCCAGTGTAAACACTAAGTCCTGGAGGTGGGGGGGGGGGGGCAAAGAGAGCAGGTTTTATAGAAACGGCCTTCAATGGAAAGATATTTTGCAGCTACCTGTGCTATAAACTACATCCTTAATTTCACCTTCTACCTGCTCTGTATTTTATTCTGAATTCCATGCAATCGTTTTCGCAGCCAGAATTTTTGCTGATTCTTGCTGCCATTTGTCTTAATATATCTGAAAGCCCATGAGCTCTTAAAGTTGATCACTGAACTGAAAGTCCCTTTTCAACCAAGCGGGAAATACACAGCCTGATGCATCTCACTCACAAACTGCACTCTCCGCACACTCAGTGTATTCTGGTTAAAGGACAGCCATTAGCCACACGTTAGGCAGCATGAAACAACGTCTCAGACCCAGAGGATATAAATTCTCACCTTGCCTTTTTTGCTTTGTTGATGGAGTCTAAATATATGGAAGATAAATTTGTGACTGTATTGGCCAGAAGTGGTTTCATCTGTCTTTAAAGGAGGAGCTCTGTGATACTGTGAGCTACGCAGAAGATATATATGACTTGTGTGTTTGTACTTAGCGCTCACAAGGCTCATTATTAAACCAGCAAACACCAGGAAGTCATTGCCCCGGACCAAAAAAATACTCTGGCCCGACTGTAGTACACACAGTAAGCCCCGCCCCCTCCAGGAAAGCAGATGGTTTATAGATTTTTATAAAAAAATCAAGCACATGTTTTCAGTCATATCGTAATGATGTATGCTCAAGTGTTTATTTTTCTGCTGAGTTTGGTAAGGACCTTGATATTCATCAGCTCCACATCACCTGTCCAAGATTGTTCATCTATGTACACTTTATGGTCTTTACGCTGAGATAGACGGCGCTAAACTAAGCTAAGCTAACTCTCTGCACCATACTGTCTACACGTGGAACTATTCCTTTAACAGCACAAACCCCTTTTGTTTCTATTCCAAACACTTCACAGCCAGTGAAGCCACTAACCAGCTGCCTGTAAATGAGCAGCGGAGCACCTACGACACCACTCCCTGTCTTTGTGTCTGCACAGTGACTCAGTAAGAGTACTGACCCTGTCAAAGTGGTTGAAGGAAGCCCGGAACTCATTCAGCTGCTCCTGGCTGATGCCCTTGGCGTCTCGCGTCAAGATCTGGTTCTCGATTTCATTGATGGTGCGGGCGATGGTGGTGAGTAGCTGCTCCCAGCCCACGCGGATGTGCTGCAGGAGAGTGAGAGAGACACAAAGGCAGAGGAAGTTTAACAAAGGAAGAGACAGGCAGTAAAAGAGTCTCATGGGCATTGGTTTTAGCCGGGCTTCAGCTGGCTGTAAATAAAATGTTTGCTTTAACCTGTGTGGAGGATTAGATGAGTGGGATATTGCTGCATCAGGACAATAGAGAAATCTCTGACATTTAACTGAGTCAAATGTCTACTGACATTTTCAGACATTTTAATTAGAATGCTTTGATTATACACAGACTAGACTGTGCACTGTCTAAAAGCCTTTTTACACTAGCCTGTCAGCGCAACACCAGGGTGTAACTGGAAACATTGAGCTCAGCAGCTCAGACAGCATGGATAAAATAGAAATTCATATTTGGTTTAAAAAAAACTATATTTAAAGTATATAACTATAAAGTATTATGTGTTCAGGGAGAAAATAATCAGATACAAATAATCAGATTCAACACCTAAAGAACACAGTCGGTGATTAATCGAGCATGAAACTAATCAGCAAAGTATGAAAAGAGTTCAAATGAAAGTAAGGGATAAACAATTAAAAGGTCCTGACATAGCAAGCACTACAAACATAAACCAGACAAAGCCTACTGAAAATAAAGACAAAAAGGTGAGAACTATAGATTCATGTAAATAGATCCACCACAGAGTCACTGCAGTGAAACAGTGTTCAAAGATCTAATGCCTGTTTACTGAAGAGGTAAAATGTGATGAAGCGGTACTTCAGTGGACATACGTCAGTTAAAAAAACAAATTTAAACTACCATTTTTCTTCTGGTAGAATAGTTTACTGGGCTTCTGTTAGTTAAAACCCAACAAAAGAGTGCTCGCAACAGAGATGCAGACAGAAAATTTGCATAAACACGTTAACAAATCTGGCATTTACACTTTAAATCTGCTCGGGTCCTTTTACCAAATGCTTTGCACAGAAGCTAATTCCAGACACACACCTACATAATGGCTTCGAAAATGGGTCAGACGACGAGCAGAGTTTCAATAACAAGAATCATATGAATTATTTTGCTCAGTAAAAATAATTCTTGGCAGGCAGGGGTTTATAGTTCTCCAGCACTTGGTGGATGAGCCAAAAAGTTAATTATGTGCACTGGAGACTGCATGGTGAATCGCAACGTCAGAAAAGTTCAGTATTAAACTTTGAGAAACTTTCTGTGGTTGTCTAAACATCCCGCAGCCGTTACTTTACTCTTTGTGGCAAACCGCAACCATCTGACACCAACACAATTCACAGAAATGCACGAAAAGTATTTTCAGTGTTTGGCCCGGTCAGAGAAGCATGTTCAAATATTTCAGTGAGAATTGAAAGCAGAAATATTCACTGGATATTAACAGGATGAGATCCCAGCCTTTTCTTTGTCATGTTTGGTGATTTTAAGCTCAGCTCCAGGTTTTACCTCCATGGTGTAGTTGGTGTGTTTGTTGTCAAAGATGAGAGCTTCCTGAATGAGCTGGTGGTCTCCCTCCAGCTGGTCGATCTTTGGCTTGTAGTTGACGATGCTCTTCTCGTATTGGCGTAGGTGTGTCAGCTGGTCCTCCAGGGTGCCGTGCATCTCAATTGAGATGCGGCCGATTTCCTACAGAGACACACGCATGTTATGACACTGTTTCAAAGAATAAGTGGAAGACATGATAAGTCTACAGAAAAACTGTAAAAAATTATTCATCATTTATCTATGAGTTTAGAGGAATTTCATTTAACTAAATATGATTTTGTAAACATTGCAGGTACTATGTGAGAGAAACATTAAAATCACCAAACAAATAAAGTTTTACCATTTCTTTACAGGAATGGACTGCTATAATGAATACAAATACAATACAAATACAAATCTGCACAAAAGTGCACTAAAACCACACACACACAAACAGTAAGTTACACTCGGCACTGTTCTGACAGAGCTCTGCATTCGTAGACACGACGGCTGCATTCTGAACTTGTAATGTGGTCATTTGACTGTCAGCTCTGTTTGCACTGACCTCCATCTTGGTCTGGATCCAGGGCCCGATGACATTGGCCTGGTTGGCAAACTGTCGGCGCAGACGCTCATTGTTCTGCTGACGGGCGTGCTCCTCAATCAGAGCCTGGTCGCGCTGAGGCACCAGCTGCCTGACCTACAGCAGGCAGGAGAATCACAGCAAACACAAACCTTTTAATACACTCTAATGTGAAGAGGGTGGAATGAAGATTTGCAGTTATGTCTCTATTTTTCCATCATGAAGGTGAGATGGCATTTCACATTTTTGTGTAAAACAGGATTTTACTACTTTTCTGAACATAAAAACCAAACTTTCTAATAAAACAGAGTCTTTGTGCTGTAACAGGTTTTATTGTTGCAGACAGGCTCATTTCATATAACTGCAAGAGCCCACAAATAGTGACATAATGACAGAGATGGCTTCCCTTAAAAATAGGACATTGCCTTTTCTCTTTTTGTTCTCTTTCTAACTAATTTCAAATAGTTCTAAATCATTACGCAAGAGGGCAATGTCCAAAAAATTATATGATATTTAATTTATAAATGTTGCACAATGTTAAATGTTGACGTGAGTGAAAAAGAAAACAAAACAAACCGTCCTGTGTGCTCTTTAGACAGCTGTTTTCATAAATGTCTGAGGACTTGTATGCTTGTATGTCAATGCCCCAGCTCAAACTTTTCATTGTAATCCAAGTCTCCCATGGTCTTTCTGGCCTGGGGTTTAGTTAGACTCATGGATAGTGGCAGCCTTTACAGATTAGTTGTAGTCCCTCACAAAGACTGTGGCTCTAGGGTGCAGATCTTCCTTGCATAAATAATGATTAAAACCATTTTGAAGTGTGTGTTTCCGTTCTCATGACTGATTTTTGTTACCTTGTCCCATTTGGCGTTGATCTCCTGTGGGTTGATGGTGGTGTAGGGGTTGGTGCCTGCCATATTCACGTGATAGGTCTGCACAATCTTGGCAATCTCATTGTGGATGCCCAGGATGGCCTGGCGCTCCTTGTCGGCCTCTGGCAGTGTGGCTTTGAACTGCTCGTGGGCAGTGCTTAATCCCTGAGCCGCAACACACAAAGGCAATGAAATGCAAAATTAAACCACAGGCTACATGTTAACCTCATGTTTCCTGCCTTTATTCGAAGCTAAGCTACGCTAACAGGCTGCTGGCTCTAGCTTTATATCTACCATCAGACAAGTATGGTATCAAATTTCTAATTAAATATAATAAACAATAATAAAATATAATAACATATTTTCTAAAATGTCAAGCTTTTACCTCAAATTCTCAACAACATATTTTTATCTATAGAACCCACGACTGTGGGGACCTGATGCATGTTCCCACTTTCATTGATTCTGTGGTATCATTGGTATGTGGTCTGTCTGTCCCCTCTGCACTCACCTGGATTTCTTCGATGGTGTGGACGATAAAGGTATCCTGCAGGTCCTCCATAGCGCCCTCCATCCAGTTGTTGAATGGAGCCGCTCTTTTGGCAAACTCAAGGTACAGTTGGTCAATGGTTTCAAGCAGCTTCTCAGTTCTCTGTTGAGCATGAAAAACAAGGTCACCACACAAATTCACAGGGTTTTTATTTATAAAGTCTTTTCGGGTGAAATTCAACAGTTTATGAAAGCCTGCAGGGAGCCTGGATGTGGGGCGATATTTTTCAAATAAAATCTCAACTCTCCAAACTTTAAAAGGGATTTTCAGGGACAGTGGGAATCCTGAAAATCTAATCGTCTCTTCAGAGTGTCTCACTGTGAATGACAACACTTTCAAGTCTAAATGTGTAATTATTTCTGCTCCAACCAGCACTGAGAGGGGTAGAGGGAAAATAAAAACCAGGGAAAACAAGGCGAGGGTAGAAATCTGACTCCTCAGTAAGGGTAACTTATTTTCAGTTCTCTTAAGGTTGTCCCAGAGTCTCCTTCTCAGCCCGTCTCACCTGCAAAGCCTCGCTGCGTTTCTGGGTCAGAGCTCCCAGTGTGTCCCACTGGTCACAAATCCGCTGGCAGCGAGCGTTTACACTGGGGGAGTCGTAGTAGTCCAGCTCACTGGAGCGCAAACAGACAAGGGAACAAGAGATTCATTATAATTATCTGCATCACAGCAGTTTGCATTTTATTCACTTAAGCCGTTTTGCACGTGGTTGCTTATTCCATCTAAGGTGCACTTCAATTCCTTTTTGATCATGCTGTGTCTTTGGTTGTCATGTCATGTTTCTGAAACTGAAACCTAAAATCACCACAAACAATAAAGTAGATAATGAGATGAGCCATATAACCGTAGAGGAATAGTCACTGAAATTGTAAAAAGACAATAACTGGTGACCCTTCAACCCGTCCTCCTCTGATGTGTGTGTTATTGATCAATAGGAGGCATCAGTACAATCTTTCTGCCACCAACTGGCTCTTGTTTATCGTCTCTTACTTTAACTCCTGTGCGATGGCAGCAATCTGCTCCACGCGGTCCTGATGTGCAGCCAGATCGCTCTCGAAGGCCTCGTGTTTCTTCAGCAGGGCCTTGATCTCCGAAAGAGAGGCTGTCTCGTAATCCCTCTTTTGCAGCATGTCCTCCTTACCTGCAGAGGGAGACACAGAGAATGGAGTGGTAAAGAAAAGTGTCTTAATGACATTTGACTGTTTAGAGGACTTGTTAAGTGATACAAAAACAAAGGGAATCACATATTGCATTTTAACAAGCCAACAACGCAAAAATATTTACAGACTGTAATTTCTATTCTACTTTGTCATGGCCTTTAACAGTCAGCTAGAGGCACACAAGACTAAAGCACAGGAGCCTGGTTTTTAAATTCAGACAGTGAGTATTTCTCGGCTCCTTTCCAACACGCTGTACCTTCAGTCCAGGCTTCGTGGATGGCTGCTTTCTGCCGGAATTTCTCCGCCAGGTGATCGAGTCTTTCCAGCCTGCGAATCTCATTGAGGAGCCACTCTTCATAGCCCTTCTCTGCTCCCTCTAGGTTTCCCCATGCGTTGTTAATGTCCTGTACGTACCAAATGAGAATGCTTGAGAATTTATTCTTACAAACAAAAGAAAGCCATATAGTGTAAATCAGGCTCTGACTGACTGTGACTTAACTGAAGTTACTCAACTGCTTTAACAGATTTTTGTAAGGAAACAAGCTGTGATTATGTTGACACAGGCTGTTACTGATACATTCGGCACATATGCAGTTACATTATCCTACATCTGGAGTCACGTGTCTGTCCATCTGACGAATGTTAGTCCAAGGTTTGCTCTTCTTTTAGCTGTGTTTCAGCTGGTTGAACTCAACATCTACTGAACAGCAGGTTTTTAACATGTTTTTTTTCACAACAGCATGGACAACACGGAACAAAAAATGAATTAAGACAGTGAAGTTTTTGGCCAAATCATTGAGCTGAAAGACTGAAACGCTCCAAAGAGCTGAAGAGAACTGCAGCTGCAAACTTGCATCTTTAAACTGAATCAAAGATATAAATGGTATCTGCCAATAACTTTGGTGATGTTTTAAGAAGTAAATCTGATTGCTGTTGTGCAATGGTTGTGATCGTGCCATTATTCATTTCATTCCCATCATGTATTTGTCAGTCATTTTTTTGGTTAATAGGGTCTTAGAGTTGAACTGCACTGACAGCATCTTGGCCACATCTTGTCCAACATCATAAAGGTGACAATAATCCAGCCAGTATTTGTCTTGATATGTCTTGATATCATGATTCGTGGAAGCTGATGTAAGTCTTTGGCCACTGATAAACATCAATAGCGAGTTGCTGTGACCTACCGAGACCATCTTTCCCTCTGAGGGCATGAAGGCGGGCCTGTTGCTGAGCCTCAGCTTGGTCTGCAGGGTGTTGAAGTTGATCTCCAGCTGGCACTTCTCCTGCACTTTGGGTGGCTTGTGGAGGCGACGATAATCTCTGAAGTCCTCCAGCTTCTGCTGCATGGCCTGCATGGTGTTCTCGGGCATGCGGTTCTCCAGCCAGGGGATGGTGCGACGGATCCACTCCAACAGCTGTGGTGTTGGTGGTGTGTGGGCAAGTGTGTTTAAGTGTGCGTGTGTGTGTGTGTGTGTGTGTGTGTGTGTGTAGAAGGCAAGGAATAGGGGATGGAGGAGAAACAAGCACCATTTCAAGGGAAAGAAAATGGAAAAGCATGCAAGTAAACGGAAAGGAAAAGGGAAATGAATGAGATGTAATGAGTGTAGTTGATGGGTGTCAGCAAGAGAAGAATACAGGTTGAGATAATCAGTTAGCTGGTTTGTTGTTCCTTGAAACCAAGTGTAACTCAAAGAACATTCTGATTTAAACGGAGCACAGCTGTGTTTTTGCATGTTTACTCCCGTTTGGTACAATCTGTTTCTATGCCTGCTAATGATTTTTCATGGCAAAACAAACCATTTGTTAAAGAATTATAACCGAGTCATGAACAGAGTGAGACATTTTACATTTGATAAATAGTGACTCTGTTTATAACTTTAACCATAAGTTTTGACAGACAGTATCTGTGATAAGCTAATATTTGTAGAGGTATCAGTTCAGGTCTATTTTGTTTTCAAGTGAAATATTGTCTGGAAATGAATATGCAAATTTGGTTAAAATGTGGTCCATTATTTTCATCATTTTTTTCTTAAAGTTACTTTAGTTTGCATTATAAAAGAGGACATTACTTAAAAAAGTGTTTCTAAACAGGCAAATACACCTGACTCCTCAAACGAATGCAACTCATCAACTATTTGGCATTCTTAAGTCATTCAACGATTAATTAACTATCAAAATAGTTTGAGGTTATTTTTCAGTTATCAACCTGTCAGTCTAATAATAAAGTGATTTACAAGTGTTTGCTGGTTAAATCTCATATTGTTCTGACATGAACTGAAACCAAAACTACCTGGATGGTGAAAAACAGCCTTAATCAACCTAAAGTGTGAAAAATCTTTATGAAACCTTTTTGAGGAAAAGGTATTTGCAGTTTGTTGTAAACAAGCATAAGCAGGCAAAAACACAGTCTTACAAAAATTACACTTATTTATGTGTTTTCCTGGCTGCCTTTTTCTCTTGATCTACCCTGTCTGTGTTCCTGACCCTGCACCTGTATGGAGCACAGACACCCCTGGGGGCTGGGAGGCTTAAAAAGGAGAACAGGGAGATGGAGGGGAAGAGGAGGTGGACAACCATAGGAAAAACAAAATCGGGGTGTGCTCACATCACTGGCCAGCTTCTCATAGTCCTCCATCAGCTGCTCATTCTCTTGGTTGACAGCCAGCACCTTGCAGATCCTGTTGGCCGCTGTCTCTGCCTGGATGTCAAGGACGAGGAGAGGAAACAGTGTGAGAAGCAGAGCTGAGGGAAATCCTGTTGCTCTGTAGCCAACTATACTTTATATTAACAAGTCCATAAGTAAAAGCAGTGATATATCTCGAGTTGTGGAATATAACCTACTACTTAAATACAAATTTAAGGTGCTTGTGCTTTTTTGAGTATTTACATTTTAGGCAACTTTTTACTGCTCTACTACAGGATAGCTGTTTCATTACTGAACCCCTGTGGCAGCTCTCTTAAAATAACTTTAATGCATAAAGAAGAAAAAAACATATTAAAGAAAAAAGTCATTATTTAGTCCAATTTCCAATAATGAGTTGTGTTAATGATTATTGTATTAAAATGGAAAAACTACTAAACTGTATATAAATAGTTTTCAAGACCATCGTAAATTACTACTTACACTTATACGATTAATTGACACTAAAAATCGAATATCATCATCTATGATCATAGTACGATCTATCAATCACATTCTAATTGTCTGCTAATATTTCGGTACTCCTGGAGGTAAAATCCTGGCTGCACGACTTCACATTGAAATGGATTATTTTTGAATTCACACTTATTTCTGCAATTTAACTGCACACATCCATCTACTTGACTGCATACATCCATCTCTGCTGCCTACACAGGCACTCCAAGATTTCCCAAATGAGTCATTTTGAGGATGAAGCAATGGATCAGCAACAGCGCTGCAAGCAAGTAAGAACAGGACGGCGACTGTTATCTCTGTAGCCCTGTCTGGGCTTGTGTGTTGTCCTGTGAATGTCACCTAAAGATCACCAAAGATGAATAATCTAATGTCTGTTTCCAACTGGAAGGACTCTGGAGAGCTGCAGTGACAACTCTAACAAGGACACGTCATGTTGTACCTGTCGCCAGGTGTAGGGGCACCTTTCTCTCTGCAGCACAGCACGGGTCTTTTTATAGAACAGCCGTGTACAATATGTTATTTTAGCCTCTCCACCTACATACAGAGAGCTGGGAAATAGAGAGCGAGGCTCCTGTGGGAATTAAACATAAAGGCCTGCGGGGGTAAAGAGGGGCTCATCCATGACACAAGCCTTCTTAAATATGGCCTGTCTGTCTTCATCACTGGACTGGCAACGCATGGGCAAAGCAGAGTTTCCATGACAACATGTCGGCAGTTAACCCGTTGGGTTTGAGAGGAATAAATGTGTTTGGGAAAGCTCAATGAAAACAGGACTGGAGGGAAAAAATGAAGCAACATGCACAAAGATGAAGAAATGTGTCATATTCAGTGGGATATGAAACCTTCACCACTGTTTTTAATCATCAAGGATATTGAAAGAAATCCACCTGTGATTTGAATCAACCTGCACTACAGATTTCCCTTTGAGAGGCTTGACATGGACATTAGTTGATTTAAAAGGCTAAAAAGGCTCAAATCTCCCTCTTGCTGCGTTTTCAAACGCAGAACCTGCCTTCCCGCTCAGAGGACTGCTTCCAGTCTCCTTTGTCAAAAGATCACGGGGGAAACTTGGCTCGACCGGAGACATGCTCTGGGGCTCCACCAGGAGTAGCAGGCTGAGCTGCCTTAAAAGGAGAGCCAGGATGTGCAGGTCGTGCTTCTGTGAGCAAATGTTTGCACGCTGGGCCTATTTACTGAAAGCTCTGACAGCCAGGACCTCTTTTATGAATTGCTTTGTCCTGACATCAGAGGTAGTGCACAGAGGACACTGGAAGGATTGATTAAAGTAAAAACCATCTTACAGTTGATCTGTAAAGCCAAAGTGGGCCTCTGTTAGGATTCTCTCATCTCTTACAATAATGTTTTAGTCACAAAGTTTACTGATGACACTTTTAACTAAGTTTTCATGGTATTTCAAATGTGTTTTTTAATTAAAAAGTTATATTATCAGTTACAAATCCTAGGGTCCCAAAAATATTTAGTCAGCATGTAATTTTTTAAAATATTGTATTTATACATGTCAGCCTAATTACACATTCATTTATTTGGGAGTAATCTTTGCATCCACCTAGCAAATATAAGTCAATTTTTTGCTTTCTTTTTAGTTCTTGGGTTTCCAACACCTGGCTCTTTAGCATCTCTAAGTGTTCCACTGTTCACCAGAGTCTGTCTGCCACACCTGGTCCTGCACAGGCAGTGTACACTGGGTTTATTTTAAAGCTTTAAAGCTTATTTTTAAAGCACCAGAGACAAGACAGGGTGGAAATCAAAACAATAAGCTAAAAGGAGCTAAAATGTTTAGTAGCGATGAGAGTAACTAGCAGGGTTCTCTGTGGGTTTGGCACTGATTAGTGAGCATTTTCACATTCATGTGATCGTCTGTTAACATAAAAACATTGATGACGGGGGCTTCACATCTTCAAAACAACATAATAAAACACTTGCTGCTATCATTTCTTTTGCTTAAAGTGCATCATTTATACATTAGGCAGGTTACCAAAACAACCCTCAAAAATATTGATTACAGTGACTTAATCTTTTTAAGTAAATCAGATTTACATGTAGTTTCAAAACAGTCATGAACAGGTAAGTAATGCTAGTGGAAAACGCTAAATGTCTTTATTTTATTTGAATAAATTTTTTAAAATGTGAGTAAGAATCAGCTTTAAAAGACCCAACATGTGGAATATATTTGAGATATTACATTTCTGACTGCCTTTTTTAAAATTAGGAAACAGTTACTCTTTAGAAAGCTGCTTGAACATTTTTGTTTCAGATGGATAGAAAAGTCTGTAAATATCATCAAAACCACATTATCAGACAATGGTGATAAAAACTATTCTTATCTTTATGATTCAATTGGATTGTAAATATAAACCATCAGAGAGAAGTTAAAGTGAGGGTAAAGTTGGATTGATGGAGCCGTGGAGGGTAGTAAGGTACTAATCAGAGGTGTTAGACAGAGGAGGAGTAACTAGTTCTCCACCTCCTGTTTCTATGTGAAATCCACGCCAGCGCTGAAATAACTGTGCCCCAGCCGGCAGTGGCTTCCGGACTGTTCAGGAGCTTCAAAACCTCCATTAAGAAGTAGATCCTGATAAAGATTTTAAGTACAGGAGACTTAGCGGATATCCTGTGTGTGTGATAAGTCTCTATTATTCTCTGCAGAGATCCTGGATTTGGCGTGTCTTTGGCACAATGTATTCCACTGACAGTGCAAGAACTTTATGCTGGCAGGGGAGAGAGGTTGTGTGCTTCATCAAGGATCAATATGCTGCTGAAAGAGGGCAGATAAGGAGGTTCTGAATAACTGAGGGATTGTTTTCTCACAGGGGCCGCCCACAATAAAAATGTATGAAGTCATAACACACCAGGCATATAAAATGAAACAGTTCAGCTCATCTGCCCGGAGACGTCGGCAGTGTAAATGTGTGTTTCTTGGGCTGGCCTATGATGTTTTAAATCAAGGAAACATTTACAGTTGTGGTTTGATAGTAACGAAAATAGGTTATTGAAGGTTTTCGGACTTTTAGCTTATTGACCATGAGCTACAGTCAAGTGGTCATGACAACTTCTCTAAAATTATATATTACAAGTCAAATACTGAGATATACTGTTTAATAATATTCAAATATTGATAATTATTGATAATATATAAGGGCTTAACACCACACCCTAAAAGTGTGTCATATTAATATTTTTGTATTTTATAGCTTCAATAGAATTGCTTAAAAATATCAAAATTAATGTTTTAACCTATAATAAAGAAGTACTTCAGCTATTTCAGTGCCTAATGTGATTTCACACAGTGTAGTAAAGGTAAATTATAATCTCACATGTGAGCACCCAAAAAAAGTTAAAAGTAAAAGCGACTCTATCATTCCCTGCCGGCCATTTATTTGGCAGGTGTCTGGCTGGTGTTTGGAGATTTACTTGTTTTTTCTTTTTTGTTGCATTTCATTTCTCACCTTCTGCTTGCCTGAGAACGCGTGGTAGTAACACGACACATAAGTCATGACGGCCTTCTCATCTGGCCTCAAGGTGCTAATGATATCTGCCCAGGGAACAGAGGAAAGGGAGAGAGAGGACAGAGAAGAGAGAATTGCACAAGAGTAAAAGAGTGCAGAGACAAAAGGGCCAGCAGGGGGCGTAATCACAAGAGGAGGCAACAGTGGGGGCACAAGTCATCTCCAGTCTACCTACAGGTTGCCTTCAAGTTGTTTTTTTAAAATTTGCCTAGAAATATGAGAGGATAACAGCAGCTTGTAAATGGACGAAGTGAAAATATATAATATACAAAAATAGATATATTTTTTCAATCATTTCCTGAATTGCATTGATATATATGTGAGGTTTAGGTGGCTTAGATTCAGCTCAAAGGACAGTTTAGATAAATGAAGCCAAGTGAGTCTGGCAGTTCTGCAGCAGAGCAAATACAATCAGAGATTTGGTATCAAGTATCTGCCAATAACTGTAAAATAACTCAATCCTGTGATTAATTTTGGAAGGGGGAATAACTTTTTGAACTTTGCACTTCATTCTGGACTTGTGTAACTAAACTTAGTGCAGCTTGATTTAAAAATCAGCCGTGTCTTGTCCCACTCCTCTCTGATCTATGATGCAATCCAGAGTCCAGCTGTAGTTTCACTGCTCTCAGTGAGGCAGGCCGTGCCTCTCCACTCTCTCCAGTTATAAACACAGACATATTTGATATGAGTTGCTTAAACACAGCTGTGTTTAAATGCTCTCTCTGCTGCTGGGCCTCTCAAATGAGAGTTGACTCTTATATAACTTCTGCTTTGTGATGCCCTGCTTCTCCCTGACTGTCTAAGAGGAGGCGCGGCACAAGCCCGCAGCTCCTGCTGCGCGTCGAGGTAGCTGTCAAGCTTACAGCCGATCATTCATTATCCAATAGAGAGAGTCCGATATGACACGCCTTTCTTGGATGGAAACAAGGAAACAGACTCCCACACTTACAGCAGACAGCGCGTAGCTATTAAAATTAAAAGACAGCTTTCTGCTTGACTTTGAAGTGCCGGTTTTAATTTCATTCATTCTTCCACCCTCCATTTAAGCTGTCGCTCTCAAGGCTGAACATAACCATCTATTTAAACGGTTACATCTCCCCCCACCACGCCAGACTTCAGGCTAATTTGTTTCTCTCCATCAGCAGCCGTGGCTTTTATCACAGGCAATCATCATCATTTATCAGACAAACTTCGCCGCGCCTCCCACTCTGCTGAACTTCTGTTCAGTGAAACAAAATCCTAATCAGGGGTGAATGTGGTGGCCTGTGGCGCCACAGTAGCGCCGTAGACTGGAGATGCACTTGTGCTCTTTGCCTCTAAGAACAGAGTGTCTGTCATCCCATCATGCATTTGGTGGCGTGAACCATGCGAAAAGTGAAGGGGAGTGACCCCTGCAGGGGGCGTTGTGCACTGCAGAAAGAGAAGGGCACTGTTAGGAGAAACACACGGAGGAGAGGAGTGAGGAACAGGAGGAGGAGGAGGAAGAAGGAGGTGCTGCATCCAGGATACCTTCTGGGCGCCTGAGAAGGCGTGGTAGAAGCTAGAGACGTAGGTCATGATGGCCTTCTCGTCCGGACGGGCAGTGCCCACAATATCTGTTAAGGGAAGAGAGGAGGTCAGGGAGGGGGTTTGAGGGTAGTTGGGGGTGGAGGATGGAGGGGGGAGTTGAGGCTGTTAAACAGAGCGCAGATAAATGGAGACACAGGAAGTAGAGCTGGGGGTCAGCTCCTCACATAAACAATATCCAGAGTGGAAAGAAAAACACACTGTGTCACTGTCCAGATGTGCTGAACTGGAAGGGTTTGATTTAAACTTTGCAATCTGTCTTAAGCACAGAAACACATACATGTTAGAAATATACAGCTCCAGCACTCAGTGACTAGAAATGTCTAAAAGTTCAATGGTTTTGAAGAGAAATATCTGCATATTTACACTTAGAAAGGTGGATGTGTGTGTGTGTGTCTCCCTCTGTGTGCACAGCTGCATGTGTGAAGGCCAGAATATACTCTCTCAGAGAAATTAGTGCCCAGAGATCAAGCAGCAGGCTACAAAAAACAAATGGTGGAAAGTACATCTGTCATCATGTGTCTGCTGCTATTGTTCAGAACTTCATCCAGGTTTTGGTGGCTATTGTTTTCTCTTGTCTCCTTACTTCAATCGCAACACTGCCAACACAAAAGCAAACATCAAGTGTGATTCAAGAGGCAACGTGAAAAAGAAATAAGTGAAGCTCGGCCCATTTTCACACCTTTGCACACCTGGCAAGTCGCTGCAGGAAAACAGGTGTGGCTGTCAAGATTATAGGTTTTTTAGGAAGTTATAGATATTAGTCATTGCAGACACCGTCCATGTGCTGAAAGGAACTTTCCTTTGCTTTCAGACATCTGAACAGCGCTCATGAGAGAGTATATATTGGTCTTTGATAACAGGAAAAAGTCTCTTCTCCTCCTCGTCATCATCATTTTCCTCTCTGCTTACCCTCTGCATCCAACATCTTGGGGATGTCCAGGTACTTCTCGGCCACGTCGAAGGCTGTGTTCAGGTTGGTCATGGGGTCATCCTGTCAACACATACAGAATTAAGACGGCCTGTGTAGAGCTTGATCGTGAGAGCTGAAGCTTCTTGTCTCCTTTCACTTTGTACTTGGTGTTGGTTTTGCACAATTATTTGAAATAAGGCGAAATTCCTTTAGTATTCATGTTTTATGGGTGTGTCACATCATTTTGACAACGCTCACCAACCTTGCGCAGTTTTCCGTAGTCAATGAGCTCTGGACGGTGTCGATGAATGAGTGCACAGAAACCCAAACCATCTTTCCAGCTGGAACACAGAGACAGAAAGTGGTGGTGATGATGAAGGTAAAAGTGAGCTTAGACACAACAAGGTGAGGAAAAACAAAAAGGAATTTGACTTTGATCTGTGACTGAGATCATTCCCCTCTGTCTTTCTGCCTAATTAGCTTCACGTAACACACCCACATCCTCCTGGCAGCACGTGGTGAGTTACTGTAATACGGCAGAAACTTGACCATTAGCCTAAACAGGGAGGATCGCTTATCTAATGTACCACATTGTCCAAGTCTCCAATTACAGTTGAGCCACTGAAGGGAAATTACATGTTTTTTGTGCTTTGTCACGATGAGGTCAAATCCTGAATTCACTAAAGTTATTCTAGGAAAGATAAGTTTCTACCCGAATTAATTCATCAATTTTATTTTATAAATGCAACTACTCTGAAAGATCGCTTTGTGTTATTTTGGTGAATAACACACTCAATAACACAGGACACACTGCTTTTGTTTCCAAATACGGTGAAGACACACATCAATAACACTTCAATTCATAACGACAAGTTGAAGCCAAAAACCCTGATGCAGAAACACTGTCGAACCCCCTTACAGAAGAAAAAGTGGCAACTTGGGTGAAAAAAAATGACCCATTAAATTATTTTCAAGGATGAATGCAAGAATTGGAAATTGCAGTCATCTGGTTTTTGAGGTCGAGATGCTGGAACATGTTCAGAGAAAAAGAAATTCCTGCTCGGATACTTCTGTACACTGAACAGACATAGTACACTTCATTTTCCAGAGTAATTTTCTTGGCAATGTGGTCTCACTGTGACTCACTGGCTTACAGATGTGGTCCAGTCTTAACAGAGCGCTGCAGCTCCACACACACGAGAGGCTGCGACAAAATATCAAAATGTGCCTCACATGTTTATTTATTTCCTCCTATGTTTTTAACATGTAAGTGATGGACATTAATGCCTCCATTAGCTGTGTTTTGTCAGATTAAGTTCAAGCTGTGTTTGACTGTTTTTCCTCTGGCCACTTGGGAGCTTTAAAAACAAAACATTAACACTCTGTCCACCAATATGATGAAGTAAACAAGTCATTTTTCTGTCCATCTGACACGTGAGAGCCACATTTCACTCTCACTTTATGCTCTGTTTGGTCTCCACTGAATCCCAAGAGGAATATCTGGATCTGAGCTGCTTATTCAGGGGTGTCCAACCTTTTTCCTCTGAGAGCTGAGTGACTAAATGGACTGAGCTTCTCATGTTTGATATTATAACTCACTTTAAGCTGATCTTCACCAAACCCAGCTGAATAAGCTTCTTTTGTATGAAAATGGGTAAAATGTTTATTTTACACCAAAACATCTTAATTTCTTTTTTTTTTGCAATGCACCGTGCTCCCACTTTATTTCACATCATATTAATGCCACAGAAACAAAATAACGTTTAATAATGTTTCAGACTGACCTGCTTTCCTACCAACGGCCTTCGTGTTACCTAATTTATGACCATGTTCTTTAATCCTTAAAAAGCAACTGGTAGCTTACAAGGGACATGTCGAAGACTCCAGTGCTCATCTTTGCTCACAAGCTTGTCACTTGTCTGTCTGCACTTTGATGCTGGGCAGAAGTGTAATCTGGTTTTAAAGTATCACAGCAGCTCAGCAGAAAGAGCTCAGTAGTGCTGCAGTAGGTAGTAGTTTTCTGTGGATTCGTCACTTCAAGCAAACAACTGTCACATTTCACATGGTGATTTAATCCAGTGTTAATATAAAAACATTGATTATAGCAGCGTGAAGATCTGATTTAACACCAGTTGCCATCGGCAGAGCTGTAGGCAAAAAACAAACTTGTAGAGAAAAATATAGTTTTACAACAGATTCTGTACTAAAAGCTGCTAAATTTGAAACCTGGCCCGAAGTTCAAGAATATTACAGTTTAATGTTGTCTTGAAATCAATGACGGTGTGTTTATTTAGCTTGAGGACATATTTTTAGTTTGTCCTTCTGTGGTTCATTGATTCACGGCCCTGATGCTGAAAGCAGACTGTCTGTAAATGCACTATGATGGGATGGTGCAGTGCGATTTACTGTTGCTCACATGGCAACAAATTAGTGAGATGGGTTATTTAAATGGATTGCTTGCTGTGAAAAGCAGAGAGGGGCTTTTACAAGGCAGCTCTTCTTCCCGAAAGCAACAAAAACAACAACAAAAAATTCTGTGCTCTTCCTCGTCTGCCTCTCATCTCCTGACTGAGATGTGCTGCTATCATCTCTCACAGAAAGACCACATCAAAGGCCTGGCCGCCGCTCCTGCCATGGGACCATCAGGCCTCTCTCTTTACATTCTCCTGAAATGACCTCCCCTCCACCTTTCGTCTCGCCTCAGCTTTCATCTACATCTGAGGATCACAGTGGTCTCCTTTCAATAATTCAACACGCATGAAGGATCCCTGTGACGTGGGCTGAGGTCTGACTGAACACACACATGGCAGGAACAGACACATCCGTGGATACCAGCGTCGTAGGCCAACTAATAACCTCACATTCTCACCCAATTATGTAATTTGATAAACTGTTTGCATGGAACAAATCTACTGATGTGAATTCAATCAACCGGTTGATTACTGCCTCTCCTTCTCAATCAGTCTGGTGGATGAGAGCGTGTCTGCTGGTCTGTTCTCTGTTCAGCATCAGCTCTGAGGCCACCACTGTCGTCTGTGCTGAATCAGTAACCATTTCTGATGTATTTTTATAATCATGGTGTTCTTTCATTTCTTATACAGTTTTAATAGAAGCAGACCAGCCTAGACCACATTTTAATTCAAAGCAGTGTCCTTCAAATGAAAGCTGCAGCATGGAGGGAGTCATACTGTTATACTACAAGGTGAATTTTAGTCTTAAAGCAGCTTCAAACAAGCCATTTAAACTCAGGTAACACTAAATAACTGCACCAAAAGAAAATGATGCCCCAGATGATATGTTACATGGAAACATCTGGGTCCTTGGAAACTGTTTGAAAAAGGGTAGAGACTTTCAAAAAAAAACAAAAAACAAAACGCATGGCAGGTGATTGGTTAAAACGTCTGTCCATCACTGTCTAACTTCAACTAATCTGATCAACAAACCATATGTGAGAGCACTCACAACCAGACGAGCCAGGAAGAAGAGGAACTTTCTCTGAAGCCAGTCAGGAGAAGAGTGGAAATATATTTTCATTCAAGAAAAACCTTCAGTGTGCTTCTTTGCTCTTCTTTTTAAGTGATCTACAGTAACCTAGAGCCACCACTGTTGTTTCAGAACAGTCACTTCTTGTCATGTCACACCTAAAGTATAGTTTCTATAGGATGCTGATTTTCTGAACGACTGTAGTTTGCCCACAAGCGCCTAGCGCCTTGCAAGGTGTTATTGCTAACTGCTGCTTTACAAGCAGATGTGTTGAGTCCTCTGTATTATGGGTAAAATATGTATATCTATATATAGTTTATTTATCTAATTTATTTATTTACAGATAGCTATCCTAAAAATACCCTTGAATGGATTATTAATCAAAGAGCAAGCAATAATAGTCAATAGTAACCGTTGATGTTTTTGGTGTCAAATCGCAATGCTAATCAAAAAGCAATGCGTCGGTTTACTGCATGCAACTTTAATTCTATATATAATCAGTGCAGTAAAGAATAAGGATACAACATTCATACGTATGTTGTTTTTGTTGATGCAGAACCTCTGACCTCATGGTTCAAAGTGAGGAGACCAAATAAAACAGATTTCAGGTGAGATGATGGGACCCCCACTCTCTCACATTCTTTGGTCTAATTTTCCCGGCTGGGCGCGGATATTTGATTAACTGTAACTGCATCTCAGCATGTGAGTAAAACAACCTTTTTTTTGTTACTACAAAGCCATACCTGATGTGAAAGTTTTGGATGTTGACATTCTTGTAGGGCGCAGTCTTCCTCTGGCACCACAACAGGAGGCCTTCTTTGGCAGACGTCTCTGTGATTGGGAAGAAAGGATCATTGTAAAGTTGGAG
Source organism: Datnioides undecimradiatus (assembly GCA_008933995.1). NCBI lineage: Eukaryota > Metazoa > Chordata > Actinopteri > Lobotiformes > Datnioididae > Datnioides > Datnioides undecimradiatus. The sequence goes on along the minus strand of WARS01000017.1, from coordinate 12,720,815 downwards.
AAACTCAGGCTTTTACTTTGACTGACTCTCGGCTAATCCCCTGTTTAGTGGCGGATTAAGTGGAGGTGAGGTGAATGGGAAGCATGTGTGATTGCTCAGATGTTTCGTGCTCTCTTGTGGGATATGGAAAGGTGTCTGGTATTGTGTTGTACCCAAACAGTAAACTTTAAATACTTTAAAACACACTGTGCTGGAATCTAAAGCTAAACAAATCATGGCTGATCACTCCTGACATTTAAATTGGATTACATTGTAAGTGCATTATATATGTTAACCAAGGAGGGGAGCATACCGTAAACACTTCCACAGGGAAAAAGCAGTCTCTGAAGCATTCATATTCAAATGACCTTGCCTTGGCTCGAGTCTATGCGTGGTGTTGTACAGTTTTCTTAAGCTTGGTGAGATGCGTCACAAAGGTTTTAATGCTGAGATACTGTGTCAATGAAAAGTGTTCTCAATTGCAAATGAAGACAGTGAGCACGAGTCCTTTTCTATGAAGTAAATGGACAAGAAGCATGTGGATATGTTCTCGGTGTGCGCGCGCAGATACACACACAGATACAGTACCTTCCACAGAAATGTCTTGGATGGCAAAGCGGAGGATAATGGTCCAGATCATTCCCAGGGTCATCTTAGCATTGCCATCTACGATCTCTGGAAGAAGGGCAAAGTGATAACGGAATAAAGGATTTACACATTTAGCTGCCACTTGTAATTTACAATTCTCAGAGCTGGCTCGTATGTCCAGTAAGATATGATTTGGTGGTTTCCTAGTTAAAACCTATCTCAATGTCTGGATTAAAACTGGGCTTAATAAGGTTGTAATGTGTCAGGACCCAGACGATGAATCACAGAGTTTAGGTATCTTCCAACTTTTTAACTTGTACCCACATTAGTTTGAATTTTTCTTTTTGTCAATCAATTTTGGTTTATGACCAAATACCAACAAAACTACTACATTATCATCAGCTCCAGCTGCACTTTGTGTTTAGCCCTCATTAGAAAGCCAAACTATGACAGTGAACATGGTCGATACATATTACCTGATAAAAATGTTGACATTTACCTTTGAGTGCTGCTGTGCATATGCAGCCTCATACAGCTACTAGTCAAGTCAATGTTTCTTCATTTTCATACTCTAGGTTTTACAGTCTATACAACATACAAAAACATCTGTCTGTAGACCCTTGGTAGGAAGAGAAAACTGCCCAAAAACGTCTTTAGGAAAAAAGGATGACACATCAGGAAGAGTAAACACAGGCTGTAAAATGTTTTTTAAATTGTGCGGTTTAACAGATGTCTGAAAAACATTTTAATAACTAGAATACAATGTGTTTTAAGAATATGCAGCACTGAAATGTAGTCATTTAAATGCTGTTGAAACAAAAGTGGTGTCATCCAGATAAAAAAAACACTTTTAATTTTACATATGCCCACTTTGATGTAGATATAGATGGCTTCTGACCTGAAAGTCAGCATTAAGTGAACCTGTATCATCTAAGATTTACCACACATAAAGCCATAAAGTGATCTTTCACTATTACAAACTGTCAGTAACAAAGAAACTCATTTGATACCCAAATAATCTGCTGAGTCAACATAAAAACATAGAATTGTACTCCGTGTTGCAGGATTTTCCACACTGGCTCAGAATCAGTACCTTTAGAGGGGGAACTGAAACAGCCAGAGCTAAGCTCTTATGAATGAAACGTGTGATGATTCAATCATCTGAGCCTGAAGCTGTTAAGCTGTCAATCAGCTGTGTACCCTGCAGTCGGAGGCTGTGAATGAACTGCTTCTGCCCAGTCTTCCCCGTGTTGTCAATAATGAAAATCCCCTCCAACAGGTCACTCTGTTTGCCCGCCTTCAATAACCATTTGTTTCTCCCTCTAATCCAATAAGGCACAGGGCACGACAGCTCCACACTCACTCCACTGTGACGGACAAAGTTGGACTGGGAGACGTCAGTCAGATGTCTGTACATGTAACGTGCTGTGAAAGACGGCTCGGATTGAATTAGGAGGCAGAAAAAGTCGCGATGGGTTGCTCAGGCTGACACATGCAGATACGTGTTCAGATTAGTCCTAATGAACATGACCTGGGGGAGGAACATAAATCCTGTTAAATCCATTTGAAACTGCCCACCCCCTCCGTTCATCTCCCCTCACCCACAACAAACCCCTGCCAATGAGTTGTATGTACCTGAGCCTTCAACTAGTCCCATCCCACCACTGCAGCTAGCAGGGAGCTGGTCTGCAGGGCTGCTCAACCAGGAGGGGATTCCAGGCGGCTAATCTGTCTGGAATGCTGGTCTGGTTTAGGATCTTTTATTCTGCTGTCTGTGCACTGCAGAATAATCTCCATCTCATGAGGTAATTTTAGTCCTTTTTGTAGCCAAAGAGTCATTCTTTTTGTAAAACACGTGAAGGAAATTTTACATTATAATGTGTCAGCAATGATGCAGAACTGAAATGATAAGCAGATTAACTGAATGGAAACAAATGCAATCAACGGGGTCCACTGTCTCAGATGTGAATATATGAATATAAACAATGATGGCAGATCAAATATTGTTGGTTTCTGAGCTGCTGGTCATCAAATACATGACCAGACCTACACTCTGGGAAAATGTAAAGGGCATTTGTCCTTATTTTCAAACATTTTATAGATCAAATTACTGAGTTATTCATGGAGAAAATACTTTTTAGATCAGATTTATTTCCTATAGCACAGCAGCAGGCCTTACTTTGACCTCTATTAAATACCACTTTTATCGTTTCAGATTTTTAGTATTGTTGTATCACACCTGAGTCTCCAGTAACAATACTGTATTTTAATGTATTTATTGAACAGATGAAGCAAAACATCTTAAATGTCAAAAGCTGTTGAACACAACAAGTGCACATGGACTTTTTTTCATAATAAAATTGGACATTTTGTTTAAAAGCTCTGAAGCACAGGGTTTGTTATTTAAAAAAAAAACATTCCTCTTATCATGTTTGAGTCTGGAAGATGCAGAAAAAAAGCTTTTGATGGGCAGAGTAGAAGGGTTGAACACCAGAGTTAGACGGGTCAGAGGTTAACCTTATTAGGTGGTGATGTGGTGGGACAGGTCTGGGCCTTTGGAGGAGTCAGATCCCCAGTGTGTTTAACGTGGATTAGACTAATTTACAGAGGTTCATATTATTTAAAGGGTCAGTTCAACAATTATTCCAAAATAACATAATTTAGATTGCAGACAGTTTTTTAAATGTTTATGTGATATCTACTTCTAAAACATCTGTTGCCATCCCCATGTCATTTTTCCAGTAGATAGTAATCCCAACATGAACTGTAGCCAGAAAGGTTTGTGGGTGATCCAGAATAACCAGGACATTGTTTCTGGAGAGACAAGTTCCTCAAAGTTGTTCAAATGTCATCCTTCAGAGCTTTAAGCTAGACAATACGATGTCTGTTCTGCTTCATTGTATTTAGGCTGCAGAATAAATCTCAGACACCCAAAACTTTGGCACGCAAAACCAAGAATCTGCATGGCAAAAATGTGTATATTGTGTGAACTGACCCTTTAAGAGCATTTAAATGTTTTGAGGCCACTGAGTGGACACATTTTGGAGTTCCTGTTTTTTTTCTTTCAATTGCAGAATATGCCAGCGGTTTGTGTGTGGTTATGAAAAAGGAAGATAGATATTGAGAGAGTGAGCGGGAAAGGGGAGTGTTTGCTCGGCTAAAGAGTTGTTTACTCTCCGATGGGAGGAGGATGGACATCCCCAAGTTATTTGTGCTGAACAATGAGCAGCCTCAGTGCCTGAGGGGATTGCTGATCCTAAGATCTACTCTCAAAAATGCACTGCAAAGCACAACCTCAGCCCAAACACTCTGGAATAAGGATCTCATTAGACTGCACAGCAGCCAGCAGCACTGCCATGGTAACAACAGGGAGAGGAGACGACACTACACATAACTATTGACAACAGCTTTTGATTTGGCTGATGGCCTATTTAAAATCAATAAGTGACAAGATGAGATGTAAACAAACTCACAGAAGATCAGGTGACCTCCATCTTCAGGCAGAAATGTAGCTATAAGACAGAAATGTGACAGTGCTTACCCTCTGCTCCAATAGACACCAGTTTCACGCCTTTGCTGGCGATGAAGTCGAGTGCTTTATTAACGTTGGAGATCTTGTGGACTCTCATCTTGCCTCTCTCTGGTTTGGCCAAGCGCTCGCCTGGACATGAAAACACAGCCAGAGAATGACTGGTATGTCTCGCAGGTTTCACTCAGTACTCATGTTTAAAACAAACAACAATACATAGAATAGAAAATAGTCTAGACTTTTATTTAAGGATTTGCAAGTTCTGCAAGCTAAACCACAGCTTCTCTCCACAATATAAGTATTCAGGAGTAGCTACATGATATTTCTTGTTGTTTTCAAGCAATAGTTCTGGGAAATATGCTTTATAACTTCATTTGTAAGAGTTAGATGAAAAGATAGATACCACTTTTATATCTGTTAAGTAAATATTAAGTGACAATTATCGTAGCTTAGCCTTAAGACTGTAAACGGCTAGCCTTCTCTCAGTTTCCAGTCATTGTGCTAAGCTAAGCTAAACAGCTGCTGGAGCAAGCTTCACGTTTACAGAAAAAAACAAAAGTTTTTTTGTAGATGATTTTTGATGACTCATCCTTGAAACTGCCGCATTCATTTCACCAGTGACACACGATTAGAAGACACTAGCCAACCCTACTTATCATATCAAACTGTACTCGTTACATCACGTTGTAACTGTTAAACATCATCTAACTTCTGATTTACTGAGACATGAGAGTGGTGTCAATCTTTTCTTCCAACATTAAGCGAGAAAACAAATAAACATATTTCCAAAGATACTAAACGATTCCTTTAAGGCTAATCCTGGTATCTAAACTCAGCATGGGACAGTACTGTCCATGCAAACTGTTTTCATTTAGATAATCTTGTTAAGTAAAAAGCTGTTTACCTGAGATGACCTCCAGCAGCAGCATGAGTTTCAGTCCATCCCGGAAGTCCTCCTCAATGTTCTCGATCTGCGTGCCTGCTTTCCTCAGGTGAGAGTTACACCAAGCTGTAAATGTCTACAGAGAGGAAAGAAAGGGAGAGCAAAATCTGTAAGCAACAGCACTTAGAGACATTTAATCTGTAGCAGAACAAACACTGTGACTGCAGCAGCCAAGTTTGATTATGAGGCCACCAGAGTCTCTTTACATTTGTTCATAGTGACTTATTAAATTCACACTTTTTTACAATCTGTTGACAATGGCACCAGTCCAGTGTGTAAATACAGTGAGGCTTACCTTAGTAAAAGGTAGAATTATATTTGGGTCAGTAAAAGTTGGGGCAAAAAGCTGCTTTTTGCCTGACTAAAAGACACAGGTTCAAACCCTCCATGTTGTAACAACACACATCTATAGTCCTGCTAATGGCTCTGTGAGGATGTATGTAGGTATAGCTGTGAGCCAACATTAACATTAACAATGCTAATGTTTATCAGGTATAATGTTTACCATGTCTAGTACGCTAGCATTTGCCAATTGCAGCTGAAGCTGACGGTGATGTCATCAGTTTTACAACTTTTGGATCATACATAAACTAATGTATTAGACAGTGCTGGCATTTCAGTTACTAAATCATGAGATTACAATTCATTACAATGACTGTCACACACATAATTTTATGTATCTATGAGGAAACATCTAATTACTACCAGGTTGGTGCATGTTATTTTCTAGCTGAACCAGACCTTTTTGCTAATAAACCTGTTTCCTGTTGGTTTATTAACATACTCCCACCCTTTCATGACAGCCTCTCCTAACAAGCTTATGTCCTGCACTCTCTCGATGGTGCCACAGCACACAGGAGCATTGTGTACTGTATATAGTAGGTGTAGCAGGCCTTGGATTCTCTGGCATTGCTGGCATGCAAACATGCTAACGGAAAACATCTGGATCAGAATCTCAGCTGCCCAACAGGAGCTGGCATGAGGAGTGGGCCCACCATGCACCCCGCTGTGAACGCCTCTTTATGAGTTCCTGGGTTAATTACACCCAGGGCTGAAACACCAGGCACCATGTTTCCACCAGAGAGCTGAAGGAGGACCTGCAGGAGCAGAGCCAGGCATTTATGAAAGCCTGCACTGTCTTTTGCTGGCCTGCCTTCCACTGCTGGGGAACAAAAGCCACTTAAAAGTCACTGACGAGTTGGTTTCGGACCGCTTGTGGAACTTCCGCAATGAGATCACTCTTAAAATGGAGTGGCATGAGGTTTACATGACTATCAATAAACTTGAGTGTTGCAGAGCCGGCTTTCAGATGTGTACGAGTTTGCTGGCATGTGGTGGAGTTTCAACCAAAGAAAAAGCCAAAGGAAACCAAGTATACTGTAGAAGATGTGGAGGGAAGAGGGTAGATTATACAGTGTTTTATCTCCAAGGGTAGAGCTGACAAAAAAAGACCAGCACTGATGATTTACATGCAACTGGCGGGCACACGCCCTCTAAAAGATACTGTATTCCTCTAAAGTTAGTCTTGATTTAAGTCAAGCTCCAACAGGCACTAAGATATTTCAATTAATCCTGATCAATAGTCCCTTTAAAGGCTTGCCAAAGATTTTAAACCGTTGAGGCAGGGCTGTGGTGTCAGCAGCTAACGTGATGACTGTATAATTTAATCACAGTGTTGAGATAAGGGTGTTTGCTGGTGCTGCTGATTCTAGTTCTCACAGTGTTGGGGGTTTCTGGGGTGGGTTTTTTTGGGGTGGGGTGGGGGGCTGTACAGGATGTAATCTTTTGACACACATCAGCTCCATTTCTCAACCTTCCCTTTTTTTGTTCACTTTCCCACCAATTGAACAAAAATACACTCAATAAAAGAGAGAAAGAAAACAAAAAACTCTGCAAACTCTGCAACTACAAATGAAAGCAAGAGGTAACTTTGACCTTTAATATAATGTTATGTTGATTGACCTTTAATAAACTGCACAAAGCCATGAACCAAAGAATATCAAAAAGACAGAAAGACCTCCTAATACTATAATTTATTAAGTAAATAAGGTAGAAGTCACAAAGGAGATTGGGACATGTGTTTTAAGTAGATAAAATAAGTACATTTTTACTTTAAACTCCTGCTTAGTGCAGCTTTAACAGGACTAGACAGCTGAAAATGTCAAAAGGCTTTGAGTCAACCCGCAAAGAGCACAGTTGTGAAAACGTCTAAAAGTTCACAGAAGGAATGTTAGCTTGTTAAATGTGCTGGAAGGAGGGTAAGTTTGGCTGCTCTGGGCTGGGTGACAGGCCTCCTCCTGACAAGAATTAGTCGTCCCTCCTGCAGTTTCTCTAACTCTCTGGGTCACTGTGGAGCTTGGCAGCTGCACACAGACCAGGCTGGCAGCCACCTGCACTGTCACATGACCCACTGGCTGTGTTATGGTCAACACTACCAGGCCCTTCAGGTGTTCTGGGGCTCTTTGCAGGGCATGACACAATTACCGCTCCACTGGTTACAGTAGCAGATTACTGCATGAGCACACAGTCAGGTAAATTAAATGAAAAACCTCTAGCGAGTCTAATCTCACAAAACGTCTAAATTGTTGTCTTCAAAGAACAAAAAAATATGAATAATATTTTTTAAAAAGACCAAGACTATGTCCGCTCTGAGAAAGGTGGTCTTGGATGCTTTCAGAGTCTTCAGTAATGAAAATGTTGCAAGTGTAGCCAGCAACTATAGCAAATAACTTTTCAAAAATTACCAATAATCTACAACACAGTTATAGTTAACTGCATGTGACTGGTGTCAGACTGAAATAGGAGGCTTACCAACAGTAACAAAGGTGGGTGGAGCTTAATAAATTACTTGCATTAGGTAGCGACGGCTGTTCGCGACTGACTAGCTTGGGGTAAACAGTGACAGCATCACTGGGCAGCTAATTTCCATACAATTCTAGTTTGTCTTGTAAATGCTTATCAGAAACTCAGCACAACATAATTAATTGTTGTCTTGGACCACTGAAGGAGCTGCCACAGAAAAATGCCCCCTGAGAGTTTTGTTTTCATCGGTTGCTATCACTCCAATAAAACTGCAGGCGTCGGGTTTTCCCTGTGCGGAGGACTGAAGTATTTATAGCCGAGAACATGTTCTGAATGAGTAAGACAAGCACAGCTTCATTTTCAAATAATGACAGTATTATTAGATAAAGTAAATGCACAGGTGATAATCACTGTATCCAACATGTCATCTTATTATGAGTTATAATTACTAATTTTATACTATCTATCTTTGCACAGCTAGATTTATCTATTTCTGTACCACTTACAAGAGTGAAACTTGTCAAGGCTTAAATCTGATAACTGCTGTACACTTCTTCATTTCCTCTGCTCATCATACAGATTGTTGGAGAAAACAATATCAATGCTAAGACCCACGGATCTCCAGAGTTAGTCCCTGTCATTAAAGGACCAATATATGGATATAGGATTTAGGAGGATCTACTGGCAGTAATGGAATATCATATTCATAATAATGGTTTCCTTAGTTTATTGTCACCTGAAGATAAGAATAATTCTTTTTTACTTTGGAATGAGCACTTTATATCTCATCTTTTAATAGTAGTACTTAAACATTTTGTGGTGCTCCAACATGCTTGGAAGGGGTGGGTCAGTGAAGCAGGATCCAGTTGGTTGCAATCTGTAAACTTGACCACGAGATGCCACTAAATTCTGCACAAAGCTCCATTAAATAGGCTACAGCTGTTATTTCAGTTTGTTGGATACATATTTACTCAAAATTTCACTGAGGATCAGCAGTGGTGTTGGATATAACCTTTATTAAAGACTCGGAGCAGAGTCTCTGTGTAAAACTGTTGAAAAGTGGGGGCTACCAGTGGGACAGAACCTTCATGTGTTTTATTGTTTCGGATTAACTATAAGATAATGGAGCCCACCTGCAACGATGGTGCGCAGAGTTTATCAACCTGTTTACTTCCCCAGATTCATACAGTATTTTTCCGTGCCATAGAGTGTGTCACATGATCCCTGTGCGCTCTATGTGTGATTGAGTTGTCCTTGTACAGTTTGCGTCCGTACAGTATGTGCTGTGAATCTCTGTAAGCTGTTAACATGTCCTCTGCTCCAGAGTCGTGGAGACCAGTTCCTGCTCATCGACAATGTGCCAGTGAAAATCACTCTCATTGCTTGGCTTAAACACAGTCTGTTTCAGTACAAGTCATGTAACAGAGTAAAGTGAAAGCACGCCTGACTGTGTCTGCGGGAGGAAGTGGAGGGTCATAAATTTTGAGAGCCCCCCCTCCCCTTCCTGCCCCTCTCTGCTCTCGTCTGCCTCCTCTCTCTCGCCTCAGCCTCCCAGAACTGAGGCGGGCTGTAAAAACAACAGGGGTCAAGAGCGGGAGGAATCTGCTCCGCATCAATTTTGGGGAAAGTTGCCAGTCAGCGTCATTAGAGCAACATTTCTCCCATGGCAACCACTAAACGCAAAGCTCAGCAAGCACAAGACCTACAGCCAGTCTACCTGGATACTCCACACAGACTGTATATAAAAAGGCCTTAAGAGTTACTTGTGTGTTAAACTGCAGGTGTGTAATTCACAATATACATAAAACACCGAAAAGCCACATCCGAGGAACTAAAATTGGGAGTTGTTAGGCTTTTTCAGTTAAGCATTTTAAATAATTAGTTACTTGTCAATAGAGTAAAGGCAACATTTAAACACTGTTTGAAACTCACTCATTCTTCTTCAGAAGATTGATGCCACTCTCATGTCTGTATGCTGAATATAAGGTTAGAGTCAGCAGTCAATTATCTTATATCAGCATACAATCTGGCACCAAGTCTCAACAAAACACAACAAAACATTTTGTAAACTTTGGTTTTTGTATAGATTAATCCAATAAGAGATAACATGTTCGAGTGTTATATTTAGAGGTGCTGACTGTAGCTGTTTCCAGCTTTTATGTGATGCTTTAGTTTCATACTTAACATACAAACATAGTTGTCTCAATCTCACTCTCAACCAGAAAGGAAATAATTGGATTCAAAAAATGTGAAACTATAATGCATAAAAGTTCGATCTGGAATTTTGATTCGAAGTCCAATCCCAATTCAAGGTCCACTTACTCACTTTTTCTGAAGATATATAACAACCTTCACCTGCACACAGAGTTTGCTCAGTTATAACAGAGATAAACGAGTGAGATAAACATATGAGCTCAGTGGCATACTTTCCTGACTGTCCTTATAAGAGAAACATCAAAGTTTGTTCTTGAGCTGTCATGACAAAGATGGAAACAAAGTAATACCAGTCGAAAGCTTTTACACAGACATCAAGTTGGTAATCTTAGTTGGTAATAAAATGTATGTTTCATATTTTTCATACAACAGTGTATTACATATTTTAGATGTTTTGTTTTAAATACAGAATTCCTTGGCACCATATTTCATCCCTGTGGTTCTGATACAGGTACAAATATACATGAACAGATTCATCATGACTGAAAACTCTAACTACAAAGTGAACTTTGAGTTGGGTTGTCTTGTTTAGTTTTCTGTTGATGAACTAATCAAGTAATCTTTTATTCAGTGTTAGCACAAGTGATTACATTAACTATCTTTAACTACTGAAAAGAGCTTTACCTTTCTCTGCCTCCGAGTACTGGCAGCCTTACACCCATCACATATAGTTTCTTTCCCTCTCCTCGCTCCTGTTCCTTTCCCCACCTCTGTCTCAGCTCCCAGTCTCGCCCCTCCCTCTCACTCCATTAATCAACCTCAGTTAGGAAAATATTTCCTGCTTCTCTGCCAGCTCCATATTAGTACAATCCTTTAACTGAAACAAGCCAGCTCATGAGTGCAAGCCCCTTGCCATATCCGAACACACGGGCAGGCAGACAAGTCTAGAGGAGAGAGGAAAGGCAGATATTGCTGGCAGAGCGACTGACACAGGAAGGCGGTTTTCAACACCGCGGCCAGTTTCTCAAGCCCGAGTCTCCAGCTCAGGGTACCAGCGGGCCTCTCATGTCCTGATGAAACCTCAGACACAGGCAGATAAATTGCAAGAAAAACTTCTAGAAAAATATCTTTCCAGCTTCTCCTCCAGAACGTTCAACAAAGTGAGAGAAAGGAGCCGAGAAGCGTTTGAAGGGAGGGGTTAACATTTCTCTTCAGGATCAAATCCACAACATAAAAATCGTAACACCACCCACAGCTCGGGCTGTAATGAGAATGAAAGTCTGGATGAGCTGGGGGGAAATGGGCCTCTGTGAACCCCAGGGAGGTAAGAGTGCTGTTTCTCTCCTGTTAAGTCTATCTCTGCTGCTTTCCCTCATCGAGGCTCTCTGGGGCCAGAAAGTGCTGGTGGAAAGAGTTTCTTGTGCCAGGAAAACAGAGCTGCTAACAGCTACAGCACCTTCCTCCGTCACAGACTCCCTGATGACTTCCTGCTGTGTGATGGATGAGGGCATCGCGTCTTAGCAGACAAGTTCACTGAGAGCATGCTCTGATTCAAAATGGCACCCAGGAAGGGCGGCTGTGTATGGAGCATGCCTTGCTCCAGGGTGTATCAATGGTAAATGATAAAGAAGGGAGGAGCTTTGATAGGCTTCTCGGATGGTTCTAGAGATGTGAGCTGTTGCATTCAGGGCATGTCCAAACTTGTTTTAAATATGAAGTATTATGGTGAACAAGAAAAAGGTTCATCTCAGTTTTCCTATTAGCAACTGAGAGACCAACCTCACTAAGGCAGAGTTTGGCTCACTGACTCTGAAAGTTTGTCCCCAACTTAAACAACTTCAAAATGGCATGATGTCCATCCTGAGGAAAGTGTCAGGGGGGAATGGACAAAAAAGAAAGAACCATAACCTGACTACTGCTAGCATGTTTCAGCAAGCTAGTGTGTCAGCGTTGTGGAAATCATAGAAAGAGATTTTACATTTGTGCTGTTTTAGCATAAACCTGGTACTTTTCACAATGTCATCAAATCATTGAAATCATCATTTCTCACACAAGCCATTCCCAAATCACTTTCTGTGAAACCAAGTAATTTGGTGCTTTTTTGTCACGTCCAAACAGAAAAGAGATAAATCCTTGGCTTTAGATTTGCATGAATAAAGTTTTCTGATCATGTTTGATAGCAAAAACTTGTGAAATCTGAAGTTCATATAAATGTGTTACACATTTGTATTCCAACAACCTAGACCCAACCTGGAATCTAAGTTTATGTTAAAGTAAACCATGTACACCTGAAAGCAACAAACGTTTTCCTAGGACACTAAATAAAACAAGCCAGACACATACAGGTGTTAGTACAGATGTGATGCTCCTGTCTATGCTGTCAGTTAATATAGAAATCATTTATGTGTTACATCCAAAAATAAATACGTGTCAAAAAAGAAGTACAATTGATAGATGAATCAGACTTGACAATGTAAGTCTGGCAGAGTGAACAGAAGACTTGTGTTTGGAGGCACAGCACCCAGGATGCCAAGCTGCTGCCTGGATGCTCTGCAGACTGCTGTGCTATGGCTCTTTGCATCTGGCAAGCAGAAAGACTTAAAACACAAATTCCATTTCAGCAGTTGAGGGGAAGCAAGAGAGCAGAGAGACATGAGGCAAAGTCTGAGCTGACAGCAGAACAACCATATACTTTATTGTATGTCCAGAGACTCAGACAGAGAGAGAGAATGACGGGAGGAATGGCAGGCTTTCATCACTTTGGCACAGAGTTCAATCCTTTACGAAATTAAGCCAGTGACTAATTGAAAACTGTCTTAAAGTAGTGACATTTGAGCCATCCAATTTCACAAGTGTATACAGTATACTGTACTCCACTAAAGAGATGTGGCAGGGATGGCAGTCAGTCATGAGACAGGCATCAGTGGCGAATGTACCTCTTGAAATAACAATGTTATTGTGTGATTTCTAACGAGTAAAAGCAGCAATGACATCACCATTTTTTCAACACAGTGCATGTGAGGACACAAATAAATTTTATTGTACCATTTTCTTACAGTGAATTTGACTGAATTTAAAAATCGTAATATAAAGAACAGGGTTCAAAAACTGATTTGGTTACAGCCATTTCAGGCTATGGACTGGAAACTGCTGAATTTTCCAACAAAAAAGCTGCAAAGAGGCTCCTATAAATCCCCGATAGTGGTTCACTACTCAACAATGACGTAAACAATTAAAAGAGTATACACTGGCCTTCATACCCGAAGTCTTTTTGTGACTTAAAGGGTTTTGATGACACCAGTCACTGAAGACTTCCGACTGACATCGGCCGAGGTACCCAAACAAGTAGACATTTGCACCTCTGTAGAAAACAGCGAGACACCGCTGCATAAAAAACGTCACTGCACCATCTATCCACAGAGTGAGTCATGGACAGGAACCATATGACCTTTTCTGCTGCAGGGATGAAGGGGAAATATCTTCCCCTCTCTCTCAGTTACAGCCCAAAAGATGCAACCTCTCTCTCTGACACAGGAAGGACAGAAGTCTTGGGACCTGCCAGCTAACAAGCAGAGAGCACTCAAAAGGGTCAAAGGTCATCATTTATCCCTCTCAGTCTCCTTCCTCTAAAACTCACTGGAGGATACAGTCTACCCACACACAGCAAACACACACAATTTATCTGGCTCCAGAAACAGTAGATGACGTTTAGCTGAGGCTGCAGTGTTTGCGCGTGTGTGTGTGTGTGTGTGTACTGGAGGATGATGTGGACCACTGACCGGACCACTATATGTCACTGCAGCTGGTCAATTTGGTTGAGTCGACAGCAAAGTAATCCTAGTATAATCCCAGTACTGTGGCTCCCTAGCATTCCTCACTTTCCCTTTTATTTCTCCAAGAAGTTTTTAGACACTGAGTTTTGATGCTGAAGTCAAGACAAAAGATTTGTATACCTTAGTTCATATAACCATGATGTTCATGGTGCACAGCCTGGTGCCAAAATCTCAGTTCCAACCAGACTACACTGTCTCTTTCTCTCTCAGACACACACACACACACTACAGTCTCTTATAGCAGTGTACCTCCTGGCCCACCAGAGAAGAGGAAGTGTTCCCTCCTCCAGCTTGCAGCCATGATGAAGTGCGACAGTCTCTCAGGTGCAGTATCCATCCACCCTGGCACTCAAACAGGCTGTTTCTGCAAACTGTCGACTCAGCACAGTCATCCCATTACACTTATCTATCGCCTTGGCTGCTGCTTCAGCACACACGTGTGCACAAGCGAGAATGCATGCAAGCAAATTCACCCAAGAGCATGAAAACGAGTACAAAAAATATGCTAACAGAAACCCACACACAGTCTGTCTGCATAGAGTTTGCATCCACAAATGCATGGATGCAGATACATACTGTGGATGCAAGCAGATACACTTCAGCACGTGCACTTGCACACATGCATGCGCACACTCTCCACAGTTTAAGCGTGTGCTGACCGAGCAGTAAGCTGGCCAAAAAGTACAGATTGACAAAGAATAGAAGCCATTGTAACCAGTCGACTGATATTTACTCTCTTGTGGCCCAAAGCAGCTCTGATGCATATTCATGTGCGTGTGTGCGTGTGCGTTTCAATGAGAAGTCAAAAAGTGGTAGTAGCTCTTTCCTCAGCCGAGTTCATTTAACAAAGAGTGGCTCGTCTGTGAAAATGCCGCAGAGCGCCCAACACTGGCCGGTTGCTATGACAACCACAAAAGCCTGGAGACCCACAAACAAACAGCTTGGCTGCACCGAGGCTCTTAAAAACCCACGTCCACGGCTCCCCGAGCACTCGCTGGGAACCAGCATGTCAGCTTGCACACGCACGTTCACACACCCCCACGCAACACAAGTTTACAACCATGAAAACGTCTGTGACGGTGAGAGATCACCATGTAATTTCCTCTGCAGGTCTGCTGGACCTTAAATTCACTGGCTGTCAAAAGGATGGTTTGACGGAGACCAGAGATTAATCAATCAATCAGTTGCTCATATTATTCTAAAACTGCTGCATCATATTTGGATTTGTAATTATGTTATATTTAACTTTAGTGTGTATTAAAAAAAAAACAACTATGCTGGATTTCAGAAAAGGTGTTAAGCAGAACATAGTGAAAAATACAATTAAACTTCTACATTTATACAAATAATGTATTACAGCAGAAAGTTGTAGTTGCTATAGTTCACAGATCACAGATTTTCAGAATTTTTTCCAAAATTCTTCCAAAAATTTTACAAAACATATGATCACCTAAATAAATCATTATAATAGATCGCATGCGCACATCTACAAACTTGAGGTCTTGTACTAGTTTTCTATAATCAGGAAACTGCTTCAGTGATGTTGCATTTCTGTCATTGGGCTCCCACAGTGAAAACAAAACCAAATATGTCCATGTCCTGACAAATGTCTGACTGAGCATGACACAAGTTGATAAGATGCAGTATTTCTGATGATCTCACAGCACACAAATTGGATGCAAATCCGTGTGCAGATGCTATTCAAATAGAACCCAGGCATCAAAGAGGCATGCTGAGCAGCAAGTCATTCACAAGCCCAGTGTGAGCATGTATCTCCCTGCTTCACCGGCTCAAAGCAGGAGTGTCCTGGTGCACAAAGGCCAGTTAGTAGAGAATCCTGTTTTCTGTACTGTATGTGTCCAAAATGAATCTGCAGCTTGTCTTTACAGAACTTTAGCAAACTGTGAACTCAGGACTGTGTAAGAGTACATATAGGCACATACAATTTACTTAAATATTAGTTATTGCATAAGATATTCAGATTTCTATGTACATCATGTAAATCCATCAAGTATAAAATCAAGTATGTTGATTAGAAAGTTTGGATATCCCACTGTAAATAGAAGGTGTCCATGAATTTCATTTAGTATTTAAGGGATCTGCATGTTTTCTTTGCAAAGAGAATTTCTTTTTTCGCTCAACAGGGAAAAAAAGTTGTTATCACAGCGACTCAGCACAGCCATAATTCCTGAGTCATGCCTAAGCTGCTGTGCTCTCTGACAACAGTCAGACGCCAATCCAAACAGAGTGATGGGAAGTACAGTGGCCCACTTCACCCGAGTCATAACACAGTAGTCATGACTCAGCGTGAGCTCGGCCGGCCTGCAGTGGTTGTGTGATAGGAAGCGTGCGGCTTGGTCGTGGTGCCAATTTGTGCCAGAGCAGCGTTTTTACTCTGCTGACGGTCACCTGACTCAGAGAAATGCTGAGCTGGGAGGAGTTACACTGCTCTCAAACAAAGGACACTTTCAACACATCTACACAACTGTACTGTAAGTGTCTTGTCAAGGCCATTGTACATATTGTACTTGTGTGCTACATTACCATCCAGCAGGCAAAATGGGATGCATCAGTGGGACTGATGTAACATAAAATGTAACTGATGTAACATAAAATGTTACATAAAATGTTACATCAGTGGGACTGATGTAACATTTTATGTTACATGTACAAGTGATTTCACAGGCGTACACTTTCTGTGAAATCACTTGTGTTTTTCTATTTTTCCATGGAAACATTACGATATGTTCTGTTTGGCTAGCAGGTACCCATTAAAATGATAAATCAGGACAACATATTCTATGTCTGCCCTAAAATATTTAAAATGGAGCAGCTAAAGCAACAAAAATTACCTTTTGCAAGGACAAAATGAATAAAATATGTGTGACTCAACATATTTGTTAGTGGATTTCTCACTTCTCCTTTCCATTGCATGATATTCAGGGGAGGGAGTGGGGGGGCACTTTGTTAATACGTGGGATACTTTTGAGAACCAATTGTACTAAGGTAGGACTCCTAATCATCAGTTCCACAAGTGAGTCAAAGAGAGAAGTGGGAACATTTTCAGTTCAGCAAACTAAGTGGACATGAAAGCTTGTTTCAGGAGGGTCAAGCATCAGAAATAGTTCAAGGTAAAAGTGAAACCCTGATCACAAGTCACTATGATCTATTACAACAGACAGATCTGTTAAGCTTCTACCAGGTTGAGAGAAATCTACCTTGACTAATCTCTGACATTTTAAAGTGCTTTTACACACAGGACCGCTTCTCTTTCTCTTGCATTAGATGTACCGTATCAAAACTAGCAGTTCCCACTACTTTCCACAGCAAAATATGTGAAACTATTTTTCTTGAACTGTTATTTAATAACTAAATTAATATTAAGATGACATGCTGGCTAATTCAGCTCAGTGGGTAATTAGGTGATCAATCTAATTTTACATTTGTGTCACAGTAATTAATTAGAGAATTGTTCTTTTCTGTTTTGGGCACCAAGCGGAAGCAGAACATTCTGCCTTTTATTCATGTCAACACACTACATAGTCTGTGTTGTAGCTGGGTATCAAAGGTGCACACTGACAGCCAAATTGGAATAGGACACAAATATAAGACTGCCAGCAGTAACATAGCATTAGGTTTGAAAGGGGAACTGTATTTTCTGCTGGACACAGAAATACAATGTGGGCATCTGTGTTTCTTCTTTGGCTTTTTAGAGCTGGATCAGTAAACGGTCACAGAGGTTGTAATTACGATGGGCAAGAAAAGGAAGAAATGGTTCAGGGTAAAGTCACAGCAGCAAAAGAAGCCTGTGAATTTTTGAATTTCAATATTTTCCAAGTAGCCACCGCTACAAATGAACTGCACAATCAGATGCTATGATTTGCTGTGCTGCTGCTTCACCCACCCTCAGTCTGTCTGTGTCCATCCACCAGCTGCAGCACCTGCCAGCACTTCACACAGCTCAAACCACTCTGTTGCCCTGCTGCTCTGCCAAGGGCTCTCCACTACACCCCGACAAGTAGCAGGCCAGGACTACCCTTGTGCTGGGCCACAAGGGGTGGGGCTGTTGAGGGGAGGTGTCGGTTACAACTTGTAATGAGATCTGCTGTGAGCACTTCACAGTGGCTGCTGTTGTTTACTGTTGCAAATGAAGTGACATCGGGAGTGTGCACACTGATCCTGCTATAGGAAAACAAAGACTGGAAAGTAGTGCAGGGAAAAGAAATGTCGGTCAGCTCTGTGCTGCGGCACAATTTAATTGTGCAGACTGTTTGACAAACAGCACAATGTCATCTGCGCACAATGCAACTTGCCTGCAGGGAGTCAACTTTAACTGACCATGAGCGCCAGTCGACCAGACGATCAATAGCAGCCACTGATTGAAATTCAGACGTTCAATACTTGTCCCACTTTAGAAAAGTGGAAGAGTGCAGCAGAACAAATAGCCTCTGGCCTTGGATTTCATCAGAACACTCTCTTCCCAAGGACTCACAAATAGATGGATTGATTTATTTCCAACATTATCATCATTCTGGGTCCACAGGAACATTGGTTTTATCTCCTCTCTGTGCACTGTTGCTTTAACCACTGCACTCATTCCTTGCCTGTAATGTTGGCCACCTAGGAAGGCTGATTCACTGCATTGAATTTAACTCCCTCTGAATTAGATTTAATTGCCTACAGTGTAAATAAAACCCTACAAAACATCCTGTCTTCATTGTTCAAGTGCTACAATTGCCTATTTATTACACACAGAGCAAATAATAGTGACGCACCACCCGCTGCGCCATGAGAGACTGGTTTCCTGATAAGGCTGGAGGGAGATTTTAAACACGCCATGGCTCAAGACTATAGGCTAAGGCAAGGAAAAAGCTTTTTCCTTAAATCCATCACTACTCTGTACAGATTTTGGGGAGACAGATGGTGGGGGAAAAGAACCTAGAGAAACAGAGAGCACAAAGAAAAAACAATGAGAGTGGAGGTTTCTACTATAACTGGCTTTTAAAAAAACACATTTTTAACATTTTCATGTTTACTGATTTTTGAATTTATTTACTCACTGATCTCTGACATAACAATAGTGTTTTAACCTCCATGAAGTCTGTGTCATTTATCACTCTCAGAGTTAACTACCATCCAGGAAAAACTCTAAAGCCACACGGGAAGTGATGCCTTGATAAGTTTCCGGTAGAGCAGCAGTGGATGATTTTGGATAAACAGCAGAAGAGCTGAGTGGTTCATGTGAACAGTGACGGCCAAACCTAATCAAGAGCTAATTTAAAGAAAAACGCAACACTGTGCTAAAGACACGCTCAACAGTAGGGTCGCTTCGACTTTTGAAACAGTTGATATTAATCCGCCTGCCAGCAGCTCTAAAGCTCAGAAATAAACATGTTATTTTACATTTCTTTTACCCATGTGAAAATAATGTAAAAACAAATATTTGTTATTTTTCACGGGTTTACGTGCCCGACTATTTATTGGTTAGGACCTGTAGCTTCCTAGAGGCTCTGCTGGTTGCCAGGCAACTGTTAGGACCCGGGATGAAAAATGATAGCTGTTTCCCTCTATTTTCAGTCCTATGCAAAGCTAAACTAAGCAACTACAGACTGTAATATTATGTTATTTGATTCTCCACCAGAAAGTGAATAACCTCAAGTTCAAGTTTCACTTGAACCATATAAGATGTGTTGTGTATCACATATGAATCTGTATCCACCCCAGTGCCTCTTTGTCCTGGGAGTGCAAGTGATAAGTAAGGTAGTGTGGGTACTTTACTATGTAACTGATTTCATTTTTCAAGTTATTTGCCAAACTCTGTTAACGAAATGTCCACTGCCTCACAGGAAAACTCCCTTAAACAACTCAAGAGTCATCTGATAGCTCATATACCATCGTGGCCTGTGATGATGAATTATTGACTCCAGGTTGACAATGTGACAAAGGATGGCCTCTTGAACACGCTCTCTTTGTGCACAGACCTGAAAGCTCCTCTGTCTGAGCCTCTTCTTCCACTCACTGCCTCCTCCCTCCTTTTTCCCTCCTCTTCTTTCTCCCCCGGAGCTCCACCCACACAGCTACTGAATGGAAAGGTGTGCCTGCTGCCTGCTTTTACCACAGTATCTGTTTACTCAAAGGTGCTTTCACTTACATGAGACGTACTGCAGCTGCTCCTGTAAAGGGACTTATAGCTAATACACTCACATGTAGACTCTCAAAGTACAGTATAGTACAAACCCCCCTTGGCTTCAAAGAGGCTTCGCAGTGAGCACATGCACTTGAGAATGCATGTGGTTTGATTAATAGCATTAACGGAGGAAAGACCCAGCAACATCCTTTCCATGTGGTGCAGGAAAATTCCTTGGAAACATGCAGACAGATCGCCTATAAACCCCCTCTGGATCGTGGGCTATTGAAGACATGTGACCATAAGTGTGTAGTGGTTCCAGACATGGCTGAGCATTGAGCAGGTCTTTGCTCTGCCCTCTTTGCTCAACAGGAAATGCACCTTGACCCCTAATCCCAAGGTGGACGCGGAATCCAAAAAAACCCCTTCTGGATTCTGAAATCTGCCACTGAGCTGCAAATATAACACATGCCAGTCTGTGCAGGATTGTCAGTTACAAAACTATGAAGTAAAGCAGTCAGACTTGTCCAAACCCTGATAAAGTTGTTAAAATTCATTGCACAATTGGCCTTGAAGCTGTTTTAATGACCTATAACCGAGGGCTTGGAGCTGAGTCCTGTATATGTTTCTAAATTTGGAGCATAGGCCTGAGAAAATAAGCTATGCAAGAATTTGCATCAGGGCCCTGGCATTTGGGAGCTGTTCAGATAAGAGCCTGGTAATTGCTCACATTTGACTTTTCAAACAGCGACTTTTAAAAAACCCAGATGTAGTGCACAGTCTGATGAGGAAGAATTAGCTTTCACCTTCCTGAAACAAATAAAGGAGAAACTATTCAAAAATGAGAAACTGCAACTTAAGCATGAAAACGTTTCCAGACCCAGAAAGGATGGGGAGTTTTGCTAAGGTTCAACCTTCTCTGCTCAACGTGTAGAGCTGGGATCTGCTTTCTCAATCACTGGCAGTGAAACAGGTATTAGACCGAAAAAAGTTGCACCACAAAACACAGGAGACAGTTCACCAATTTTCAAAGGGAACAAAAAACATTTTGCCATGAGTCTTCAACTTCTTGCAATTGATTACTGAGTTGCTAAAGATGGAAAAAAAAAAAACAACCTGTGAGAATTTAAAGAGGCAAATTTTTACAACCAACCACATAAATGTTGGTATATCTGGGATGTGGCTTGGTTTTTACTCTTTAATCACTCATCATGGCTCTTTAAAGGTTATTTTTCTAAGAAAATGGGAAATCTACAGCAGGCCAGCAGCTCTGTGAGGCTGTATTTTGGCACTGAGTTGGTTTTAGCTAAAAGCTAACATTAGCACAGCAAGCTAACATAACCTTAATGAAAATGCTAACATGTTTAGATTATGTTATGTTAGGCAAGTGTGACATTTTCCATGTTCACCATCATTTTTTAACATGTTAGCTTATTAAGATTCACTATTTTACAGTATATAAAATGCAGCTGCGGTAGCTAGGAATGTCAGTTTTGTAATTTTGATCTAATGATGGGATTGTCCTGAGAAAAATGTGAATTTCTGTACCTAATTTCACAGTTCAGACATTTCACTCAAAATCACGAATGTCAACCTCATTGTACTGTTAAAAGAAACGTCACTGACCAAAGTCACAAGGAGTCATCCTTTCTGGACCATGAAATTTAAAAGCAATCTATTCAGCAATTATTGGAATATTTTGGTCAGGACTCACACAGCGCAGCGAAAAAGTGTTTTCACCAGCATGTGTAGTAACGCAACTCTCTTTAAGATCAATCTGTGTGAGCTGTCCCATTGACTTTTCCTGGGTAAACACAGCCACCAGCTCTCCAACAACAGCCTTAGTACACTGCACCGCAGAACCATGCTTCCTCCCTGGGACGTGGAGTCAGGTTATGTAAGAGTCATTAGACACACGTCGGTATCTTCTGACACACTATACATCAAGCCGGGAGCTTTGGGCTATAAAGAGTAGATGGTTTCCTCCTGAATGAAAGCTGCTCATTAGCAGAAGATAACTAGATGTTTTGGTTAATTATGAAATGGGCTCAATCAAACCCCGACCATGTTCACGCAGGATCAGCTTACAGCCAGGGAGGAAAAGAAAAAGGGAGGATGAATGAGGAGAGAAGTGGGTAGAAAAGTGAGCTTGTTGATGGCAGCCTGCAAGTTTGAATCCAAACTGGAACAACTGGAGCAAAAGCAACAGTGAAAACTGCCCACACAAGTTCATGTTTTTTAAGTAACTTTTATCATTTTATTCATGAAAGTGGAATTATGTTAAATTAAAACACTTTGTACAGTGTAGCCAAGACATCGCTAATGCTGCAAATGGCCACTACTGCTAGAAATTACTGATTTATAATTAATGTTTTCCATAAAATTAAAAAAAAAGGTTAAAGTTAAACTTATACATAAACTTGCCCTTTAATCATGTATAAATTATGAAATCTGAGTAATAATAAATGCCTCTGGGGATGATTTCAAACTTAAACTTAAATGCTATTGTTCACAGCATAACAGTGTGTACTAAACGCAGTTTCAAGAGAGGAAGATCTGCATCTTCAGCGGCCAATTCCTGTAGTAGTTGGACTCCACCTCTAGTCGTACCCCCTGGCTAAGCTGGGAGCACACACATAAAACTTCCTGTGATGGGATGAGTGGATGGCTGCATGCTCCTGGGCCCTCTCAGCTGGGGTGTCAGCCTGTGACCCCATCAATCAGGACAAACGAGACAGGGCCCTGACAGCGTGACCAGGGCGAGATGATTGGTCCGCTGGGGAGCTCCTGTTGGGATTTATAGCCCGGCTGCGTTAACCAGGACAGCGAACAGATGCATGATTATGCGCACCTAGGAGTACTCAAGACTTCTACAACATATCTTTCAATTTTCTTACTAGTTCACAGAGAATGGCAGCCGTCCTGACAGATGACTAAGTGACTGAGAAATGGATACTGAGTCTGAGGAACAGACACTAGGTTGCTCATTTCTCTGAAGCATCTTTTGAGTCAGACAGAAGTGGAATCAGAGAGACAAATGACTTTCTTGCCTGTCTTTAAAGGAGTGGTTTGACTTTTTTTTCCTAAATATGCTCATTCACTCTACAGTTAAATAAGGTTAAATAAACAGCTAAATAAGGAGCAGACCCAGCAGCATGTTGGTGTAGCTTAGCATGAATATTGAACATAGGGAATTATAGCTAGAGTGTCTCTGTCTAAAGATGACAAAATGTGGCTGCCAGATTCCTTTAATGGGGTGGAGGGGCTGTACCATAGTATCATTTGGCCAGAAGCAGTGGCTTCATTAAAAGTTTTAAAGGTGCTGGTAGGTGGATTGGTTACAATGGCAATAAATTGGCAGTAGCTTCATGCTTAGGCTTAAGGCACAAATGTGGTCTTGATCTTCTCTTCTAAATCTTGACAGGACAGCAAACAAGCAAATTTCCAATCCTTTTTTGAGAAGCAATATCGAATAGTTTTCTGTAGGCCAACAACCAGTTTTGTCTGAGCAACAGGGTGTAGCTCTAAAAGCTCTGAAAACTTATTGTCTTTATCAGTTTCAAACACATACAACTGAATGTAATTATCTTAGATTTGTACATTTTCAGGGGAATTCAGCACTTAGAGGAAGAGGAAGTGTTACTGCGGCACCCAACATTTTCTCAATTTTCCCAGGGGCTCTGATATGATGACCTGCAGATGATTACACAACTGCAACAACACTATGTAGTTCCATGATAATAGCAGCATGTGAGTTTAATCAGGAGTTCAATGTCAGGCTGCAGGATGGAAAACATCACATGACAAGGCCAGACTGTTTATTGAATATGGAGAAACAAAACGTGACACACTCGTCGGCGCGCTCATGTTTTATGTAGTGAAAAGAAGCAACATTCAGCACATAACGCCTTTATCACGGTAGAGTGCAGAGCCTGCTGCTACATACAGAGAGAGAGAGAGGGGAATTCACTCTTTTGACATTTTTGGCTTTGTCACCAACGGTCTGTGACGCTCTTCTTCTTTTGTTCAAAGAGAGCTGCACAAGGTGCATCATGGGAACAGAGGAATCTGATGACAGGAAGCATTTCGTGAGGTGGCTAGCGCTGACATTACACATCCTATTATGCAATACAGCCAACAGCTGCCTCCGTGGGACAAAACATGTAACTTTTTATGGTCTTCTTACTCGAACTGAAACATCACACACGTCATTCGCGCTCTGAGTCAGTTTCCTGAACCTTAAAACTTGGCACATATTCTAATTTAAAATTTCTGGGCACAGAAAACAAATGTAGATTTGTCTTGCCTTCCTGAAAATGAATCTTTGTGCAGGCACAGTACGTGTCATCTTTTCCAGATGCAGAGAAATGTTGGTGACTGTAGATGGAGTAGATGGAGGTCGGGATGCTCAGTTTGGACACCTGCTGGCAGCAACAGCCACAGGACTGATTAGTCAAAGTGGGGAGTGTAAAGTGATGTCAAGTGAGATGACTGATCCGTTTGGTGGGCACTTCCTGCATATCTGTCACACAGAAAGACAAGTTCCTGCATAGCCTTCTGGCCTGCGGGTGGATTAATCAAGTCCTACGTCATGATTCGTAGAAATGTATTGACCAACATGCTGCTGCTGCCAGTCAGCCTGAACGCTCAGAGCTCAATTAGACTCAAAAAAGAAAAATCTATGAACACAGTCAGTTGTTTACATGAAGAAACACACACCTGGAATATAATAATGGAGTTTTTTTATGCGGTTAGTCTGTCAGGGAAAGACTAGGGAGTTGTGTTGTTGCCTGCGATAATTCATGAATTTTAGATTCAAAGTCTTGGATTGAGACAAACGTGAACAAATCAAGGAACTGGTTCTATCTGTGACCTGACTTGTACAGTCTAAGCAAGGGAATGTGGGTGTGAACACAGAGGTTGGGGTGTGGGAGATGGGAGATGGGAAGTTGGGAGGCGGGAGGTTTTACAGGCAGGGCCTGGTCGAAGGTACTGGTACTATATCCTTATAAGGACAAACCTGGACAAATTATCCACAGCAGTTAACACCTGCGCTCCACCTTCCAGCTATGAAAACAACAGAAAACAAAAATGTTGGGGCCTGACAAATCAGACAGGGTGTGTATGTGTCTGTTATTTCAACAGACTGATGCATAAACAAACAATTGTTTAGGTGAAAATATGTGGGAGCTGCAGCTTTAAGTAACATCTGGCACAGTGTTCCTGAGACACCTGGGTCTGCAGAGACATTAAGATTCCAAGATAAGAGACGCCCTTATTCTTGGGGATCAGGTTAAGACTTGCACTGGACTCAAAATATTTTAAGCACTCTTTGACATGTTGGGTTTGTGTGCGTCAAAGTGAATTGCAAAATACGGCCCCAAAAAAAAAATAAAAAATCCTAAGCTGCGCAACACCTACCTCTTCGCTGCTTTTTAGTATTTATTCAGTATTAACTCAAGTTGACAGACTTCAACACTCAAACAGTTTTTTTGGTCCCTGGGATCAGAGCACCACTACAGTGGTGGTAAAATATTTGCTTTTCAATTATCACTTCTTGACAAACCAACGAACTTCAGGCTTTAGGGAAGTGCAATGAACAATTGTGAGATATTACTACTTCAGTTATGATTGTTGACTACTTCCTCTGATCTGCACCACCAGAAACATGCAAATGAGCAACTTTTTCCTTAATGGCAAAGGAAGCACATCCACAATGATTCGTTTGAACACTAAGCAGGTTTTTCCATATGGAAAAAGCACACATGAAAGTCATCTACATTATCTCTTCATTGGCGTCAAAGCTGATTGCTGGACCCTGGAGTGGAGTTTGGGGGGTGGTGGTGGTGGTGGTGTGCGTGTGTGTGTGCAAACATACAGATAATTGTATGTGTATGTATGTGTGTGTGTGTGTGAGAGACATTAAACTACACTTGAGGACGGAGGTGCCTGCCTGCCAGGGGGGCCGCCGTCCTCCCATTCAGCCTGTAATTGTGTGTAGTCAGATCTCAACATAACCACTTATCAGTGCTCTCTGTGGAGAGGAACGGATGAATAAAACATTCCTGCGCACTGCAGGATGATTAGATCAATGAGGGGCATGCAGGCTCAGAAATATGCAGGTCATCAGAGAAAAGTAATTCACCACAATGGACTCTTTAAAGTCTGTGATTCAGGCCGGAGGAAATGTGTGTGACTAAATACTCAGGTGTTACTGTTGCCTCTAGGCCTGATCAAACTCTTTGTGCATGAGAAGTTTCCAATCTGAAAAGGCATTTTTAAAAAAAGCAGTAGCCCGAGATGATGCCTGAAGAATCCCCGCCTGTTGATCACACAAGACATCAGCCCTGTACCTTTCCTTTATTTTCTCCAATTCGCTTTCGACCGGTAGCAGCCTGCCTATGACATAATCCAGGAAACTAGAAGCCGAGAGCTTCGCAGAGCAAGAAAGCAACTTGGGGAAAAAGTTTTCCAACGGCAGCGAGAGGGGCCGATTATTACCATTTTTGGGCACGCTTGCTCCCATGCAAGCCCAGCCCAAACCACAGCGCTTACTCAGATTCCACAGCGCTTTTCTTCCCCGTTTTTCAAAGCGGAGGAAAAGTATGGGGAGAAAAAAGTAACACCCCTTCTCGAAACAGACCATTCATACTCTGTCTGGAAAAGGAGCAGCAGCTGTTTGACGCGTGTAGATGATTTGGGCTTGTCAAGACAATGCTGTATATGGATGTCTTACAGCGCTTTTACATTGAAGATCACCCGTGTGCACGCCGGGTTTGAAGCTCATATACATACCAGAAGCAGTAATCTTTTCACACGTTTAAACGTGAACAAACCATTTTCCATTCTCTGGCTATAACACACCAAACAGCATCTAAAACAAACAAATACATCAACTTATGTGTCCCTTAAGTCTCTACTGCGCTGCAACAACACGCGGAATACGCGCGTAAATTCGGCGAACACCTCATGAAGAAGACGCAAAATGAGTTGTGGTGGGTTTACCCCCTCCTCACACACGCAAACACACACTCCATCCCCCGGTTAAGCATGGCCTAATCCACGTCGCATCATAAACCAGATGACGGGGGGGGGGCGCAGTCACACACCATATGCAGTCAAGCGCATGGATGACATCTGTTGCGCTGGAAAGGTGGGCGCCCTGTCCAGTTTTTAATTGTTCTTCTACCCCCCCTCCCCAACACACACACACACACACACACACACACACACATACACACACACACTCTTTCCCTCCTGCTGCAAAGATAATGGGTGGGCCTCCTGCATTTAATTGCTGCTCCAGGATAGATATTTCATAACGCTAGAGAAGAAATGCTCAAGTGTGTTTCGGGATCTAGAGGCGAGAAAAGTTTCGAGTCGAATCACGCTCCTGATAAAAGTAGCCGAGACAGCCGCACAGGTGATTACCAACGCGATAATGAGCCCAGTAATTAAAGTAAACAGCTGCCAGTCGCTGTTTGGTACTGTTGGCTTCCTCGATCCGCTGTCAAAGTGCTCAAACGCACCCAGCAGACACTCTAAATTATGCGTGACAATAATATGTATCAGCTTCCTTATCATTATCACCATCACCGCGCGCAACAAGCCCACTTCCGCACCTTTCCACCGGAGGTAGAAGGAAGTCAGTCTCACCTTTCTCTGCTGCTTCTCCCATGCAGGATCCAGGAGGAGATCCCGATCCCAGTCATCTTCTTGGTGCATATAATCTTCTTCTCCATCATACTGATCCATATTATACATATATCTATAAAGCTGTGTGTATATATAGACGTTTTGTTTTGTTTCTGTCGTGTCCCCCGGTCCTCGGCGAGGTGATGTTTTACAGCAGTATATTAGCTCGGTCTACTCTCCGCCACGCATTCAAGACGGTGTGTGGATGAAATTAACGGTCCACCCCCGGCTTCCCTCTCTCTCTCTCTTTCTCTCTCTCTCCCTCTCTCTCTCTCTCTTCCTCCTCCAACTCTGCCCCTTTTCTCTCTCTATCTGCTCTAGTTTTTGCCCAGCGGGAGCACGCAGCGGTAGGCAGGCAGTAGGCAGGTCTAGTGGCGAGGAGCGACAGACGCAAAAACTTTGCTTCAGACAAATTGAATCGATAACCGACTGAGGAATCTGATTGGACGCTTCGGGGCACACAGAACCCGCCCCTTTAAAGCGGATTGGTTGATAGGCTTGTCAATGCCAAGGCTTTATAGCCAAGGTTGACTGCATAGGTTGATCCAAACATCTGACTGTTTAGATGAGAGCACAGCTCAGGTTGTAATCAACATAAAAAAGTGTAACGCGTTACTTCACAATGAATAGGTTTGGCTTAAAACCAGGAAACCTTTCATTGACTAAAAAGGATAGTTTAGTTAATCCTACGAGAGTTTTTAGCTGTGGTTAAAGAGAGTTTAATGCTTTTCTAAAGAAGGCTAAATAATAATTTACAGTAGAATATGACTAATACATTTACTCAAATTCTGTTCTGTAATTACAATTTTCAGGGTACTTTACTTGACCGTTTCCATTATATGCTGCTTTATACCTCTACTCCAAAACACATATGCGAAGTAACAACAGAGCTGTTAATTAAATGTTGTGAAGTAAAGAGAAGCCCACAGTATTTCCCTCTCAAATGTAGTAGTAGCAGCATTAAATTGATATAAGTACCTCAAATATGTCTAGAACTTGAGCAAATCTACTCAATTACATTCAATGACTATATTTTCTGAAAGAATTTAGGGCTGTCACTTATAACTGAGTAAAATCTCATTGAGGTATCGCCAGGGGTTTTACAAGCATTCAGAACCTTTTCTTAAGTGAAAGTAGTAATACCACAGGGTGAAAATACATCAAATACAAGCATACATACAAGTACAAAACAACCAAAGTTTTGGGACAAACATATTTAAAGTACCATGAAAAAAGTACTTAATATGCAGAATGGCCCATATCAGATTTAACAAGGCAATACCATTCTTCTCTCTGAAATACAGCTTAGTATGAATAAAGTCATATCATGACAAATACTCAGGTAAAGACATGTCTAAATGAGATTTTCACTCCTATTTTGTATTCTGCAGTGCAAATTCATCAGAAAATGCAATAACTCACCTGTCACGACTTTCAGCTTCAAAGCAATATAGATCGAATTCATCTGACCACATTATAATCTTGTACTGCAAGGTTTATTATAGGGCGAGCAGAGGTGGAAGAAGTACTCAGATCTTGTGATTAAGTAAAAGTACCAAAAGTAGGCCAAAAGTAAATAAGTAAACAATAACCGTAACATCAAGTATAAAATTGTCATCCAAATATAGGCATACTTAAAGTACAAAAAGTAGAAGTACCATTTCACAGTAATGGTTACTGTATCACTGGATTTTAATTATTGATAAATGAATGTGTCAGCATCAGTTTAATGTGCAGCAGTAAAGTTGTGCCTAACTTTAATTTCCTTCTATTCTTTATCATCTGGATGAGCATGTAAATTTCACCCTTGGGATCAATAAAGTTTTATCTAAATATATAATTTTACATCATAATTTGTTTATGATACTACAGTAAAAAGTACAAAACTTGCTTTTGAAATGGAGCCTAGTGCTTGTAGACATTTTCTATACTTTACAGCCTATTATTAATGAGCTCTTCCATCCTTTACAATACTTAATGGGAAATACATAAGCGTGAAAGTAGATTTACTCAAGTACTGTACTCAGGTACCACTTTGAAGTACTTGTACTTTATCTGGTAATTTACCATTTTACACTACCTCACTACATCACAAAGGCAAATATTGTATGTTGTACACTGTCTGACAGCTCCTGGTAACAGTGACTTTTCCAATGACACTTTTTCACTACCTTCCTGTTTATTGATTTTGATTACAATAATGATTTCTAACGAAACAAAGGATGAAGTGCTCCTTTATAGGCTGAGACAATGTACTTAAGATGAATAAAATGTTGAAAACCCGGCTTGGACAAAGCTGAATGCAGGACTATTTTCTTAACAGTGAACTTTTTAGAAATACATGGTTCTCACAGGACAGCAACACTGCTGAAGATTAAACTACCCAGTGTTATATAAAGTAGCTCACCCATAAACATCTACAGAAATGAAATGCATGCATACAAATTAATGGAGCCATAATATTAATCCAAAACAACATGAATCATAGTGACAGTGACTGGACCATTTTACTGCAGATACTTACTAATAGACTCCTTAGATACTTTAACTCAAGTCAGATTTTGAATGAAGGACTTGAACTTGTGGTGGAAAATGACCACTGTGTGTGCATTAGTACTTTTACTTTAGTAAAGAATCTGAATACTTCTTCATATGCTGGCTGATACTGGTCACTGCACTCACAGGCAGCAGTTCTCTGCTCATTCAGAAAAGAAAGGTGAGTCACAACGCAGCTCCTGTAAACACGTGAAGCGAAGAGCCAGGTCTGTCTGCCTTGTAAGGTAAACTGACTCCTTTTCCTCTCCCTCTCTGTCACACACATACATATTCACAGTCACACACACACACACACACACACACACACACACACACACACACATCAGGAGAGATGCCGACACGGGATAGCCCTGACAGTCAGGAGAAAGTGGAGTGCTCTTCCATATATGGACAAACTTACACGGGTGAATGTTTGGGAAAGTGATGTCACTGGCAGGGAGCAGGCTGCCAGCTCTTTGCCTGGTCCCTGCTGTAAGGAAGCGGCCTGTGGCTCCTGTGCAGTGATGAGAGTCAGTGAGAGAAAACCAAAAGTAGCTGACTGCAGCTTGTTAGTAATGGAGTCAGGAGTGAGCCACGGAGATAATTATACGCTTTTCCATTAGCTAATTAACCTGCAGTCATTTGAAAAACAAAGTGATTAATTAAATTCACCTTTAAATTATACTATTCAGTATACTACTGGCTAAAATTTTATACAATGTTCCCATTGTGCCCATTAATAGCTCACATTTCACTATACACAGCCTTGTAATTAAATAATAAATTATTTACTTAGTTTAGAAATGGATTTGCTAAAAAAAAAAAACCCAACAACCTACAGTTGTGTTATAAAGCTAGCTGTGTGAACCTGTACCAAACCACAGTGCTGTTCTGGGCTAAATGCTAATATCAATAACATGCTAATGCGTATGACATATAATGTTTACCATGTTAACCTTCCTGGTCAAGGTCACGCCCATGTTTCCCAGATGTAGAGTACGCTTCCCCTTCTAGTGTGTTGGCAAGCTTGTATTTGTTAGTTAGCAACCAATTAGCTAACACTTGCTAATGGCTAATAAGCAATGGTTAATTAACACAATGTGTAGCTGAGATTGATGGCATCATCATTTCTCTTTCAGGTATGCCTATTAAGTCATAAATATTAATTTTACATTTTTACCTGAGGGGAACATGAATATCTGTAGCAGTTTTATGGAATTTATTCCATCTAGTTGTGAAGAAAAACTACAAATGTTAACCTGCTGGTGGCACCAGATGAAGTGAGGGGTCATCAAAATCATTTGGGGGTCACCCATGGGGGATCAATAATGTTTGTACAACATTTCATGGTAAGTCATCTAAAAGATATTTAACATAAATATTCCAGTCTGGAACCATTTGGCATTATCGTCCCATGACCAATGTGTGGCTAAAAGGCTTTTAATTGTTAGGTTTGTGTTCAATTTGCTCATCAGTTTTTAAGTAATTTGTCTCTTTCATTATGTCCATGATGTGATTTAAACACACAGCTGGTATAGCACAATGAAAATTAAGAGGTCTAACCCACAGAACAGCAAGAGGAGCTCTAACTGGCCAGCTGACAAAAGAGGCTCTTTCTCTCAACACTGCAATGATGGCTTATTAAACGCATCAATTAACTCATTATAATTAACCACTGAAATGTGTATAATTATTCTGGTGGCACACTCCAGACTGCACAGTTTGGTTTGAGCAGACTGGAGAAATTTCACCCGATCCAGCAACTTGACGTCAACATAATACTATTCAGCAGAATCCCAGAATATCTTGTGAAGAATCAGTGGTGCAATGGAGCTTGGGCCTGCTTTCTGAGGCACACAGGTCATGTGAAGAGCTGGTGCTTTTGGCTCTGTCTGGTCTCTGGCAAGGTCCCAAGGTATTCCAGTCATGTTGGGAGGGGAATTCTTAAATAGCTGTACTTGCTGTTAAAGCTGTACCATGTATGGGATACAGCAGAACAACCATGGTAATCCCATTGAGTTATACATGTGTTTGGGTTTGTGGTCAAACAACTTGAGCCAAAACACCATCTGGGACCTAAGGGAACATACTGTAGGCATCAGATAAAGAATGTCAGGAATCAGTCTGAAAGGTGACTTCTGCTTTTTGTAAAATAATGCAGCAGTGGGAGGTGTCTGGAACCAACTGGAAGCAAATACAAGTTATGACTTTAAGCAACCGAAAACCTGGTTTCAAATCTTAAAGGGTAACGTCACTGATTTTACACATTGAAAGTCAGTTTACAAAAGAAGTGAACTTACCAGACCTCTGTATGCCACTCTTCACAGCTGCTTAATGCTTACAGCTCAAGGGCAACATTAGCCAATACTAGCATAACACATCTGACTTTCTAACAGCAGTTGAGATGCATTGTAGGTAATGCAGGAATGGTTCTGTCAAGGAACATGAATGTATGACGTTCAAGAATATGTCTGATTGTGAATTTTGATTTATGACTAAAGAAGAATAAATCAAAAGGTTAGAGTTTATGGATTTAACCCCCCAAAACTACAGCTTCATCAGGACTTTTTGGTTGTGATTAGATCAGATTTGATCGTTTACATTAGCAGACAACTGCATATCTGCCATCTCATTTTCATTTTCAAGTGCCCCACCCACCACAAACCAGCACGAAAAGCTGTTGCAGAAATTTTACATGTAACATAGGAGACAAAATTAACATTTGCAGTTAATGATGCATTCAGCAGGACCACAACACTCATAGTGAGAAGATCACTAAAAATTGTTTCTCGGGGCTTTTAGAACATTTAAAAAACTCAGGATGTCTCCTCCCAAACCAATATGGTGCATTTGACCTAACCCCTGCTTGCTTTAGTTGAAGTCCTCAAAGGCTGTGGTTGTACTGGGCTCCTCCCAGTTGTGAATGTGACCTATGAAGAAGGGTGTTGCTGCAAAAGAGCACTCAGAAGCAGTGAACCTTCCTGAATAAATAAAGATAAAAGAAGTCCATTGTGCATTCATTAATGTGTTTGATTCTCTTCTAATGTGAGAGCCAAATGTGCTTTAACAGTTACAGTTAGTTACAGTTAAAGATATGTGACTTAAGTCTTTCAGGGCCGTTGTAATATTCAACTCTCCACCTAATTTTGATTGATGCCACATCTGTAAAACTGTATTGTAAGCAGGCTCTCTAGAACACCTCTGCATCTGTAACCTGTAATTAATCATTAAGCCATATGCAGCCTGGCAGGCACACTCCAGTCAAAGTGTAAACACATACACTATCCCTATTTGAATTCTTGTTCCAGGGGAAGCATGGAGGTTAAATGAAGGGTGTCTACTTCCTGCAGATAAGGGACGGCCACACTGAGAAGCTTTAAGAAGTCAAGGAAATTATTTTGACAAGAAGGCATTACAAACAACTCAATAACTGTCAACTACATGCCTGCCTGCTTTCAGATTACCACCTCATGATGCCGCGTTATGGGTTTTCTTTTGTAATCTTTCCCAACAACCACTGGTATGCCCTCTGGTCGTCTGCTTTGTCTGGCAGTAGAATGCCATAGTTCAGGCTGCAGACAGGACACAACTGGCATTGCTGTTTCTTTGGAAAGCAATGACATCATGTGTTTCGTGGACAATCATTACACAGTTGGGGAATCTACATGGGTGTGGTGAAATAATCTGCTGAACAGATACTTGTCCATTTATGGTTATTCACCTTATGGTGCATAAATGTCTTCTTTTTAGGAATTCTCTCTTATACTTTTACATAAAAGATTAGCTTTTTGACTTTTCTGACAAACAGTGATATTTGCAGGGACCAAAATCTAAAAGTGGGCATCAAGGCCAAAGCTAGCACTGAGGTCATGTTCTCTGTAATTCCTCTGGGAATACAGCTATTAAGCTAACAAAATAAAGGATTCTAAATTCAGTGTTGCCAAAAAAAGAATAGGTACTTTTAAGTCATAAACACAACCTACATGAACTGCTTTGACTGTAAATGAGACACAACTATATTCTTGAACCTGAAAAAAGTAGCTTACAAAATTATCTTAGTGCCAGCAGTTTATGCAGTATGATCAAAAGCTCCAGAACAGCTACTAAAAGGACCTTATGGACCTCCCTCAAATACATTTTTCCAAGACTCTGGTATTAAAATGTTGTATTTTTAGCTCACACAGGAAGACAGTTTTGGTTGCAACTGAATCATTTTAAATTCTTAATTAAATTCTCAGTGATGTGTAAAGTTTTATTCAGTTCAGAGTGGCAGACTGCTAATAACTGGCCTAACTATTCTCTGGATGAAAGCAAAGATCATTTTGGTTCAGTCTATAAAATATTCTACTCTGACCAACACTGGTTGCTCAGGGTCAGGGCCAGCTGTGAAGGCTGCAGATTTCTATCATGAGAGAGTTAAGTCTGCATTGCCATGGCAACTTAGTCTGCAGTTGATGTTGGAAGGCCCAAATCTACACTAAAGTAACCCCTTTTCCATTCATTTCAGACATACATGTGTCAGAGAAAATAAATATTTCACCAATCAAACTCCACTGTGAGTAAGTGCAACCAGGAAGAAAAAGTGGCGTTGTCACTGGAGAACAAATTATTCTTTAATTGCAGGAAAACAAAAGCAGGCGCTGGCTTGTAATGGTACCCAGGGGCTCAATAATGAGACAAAAAACAATTGGTAGGAACACACTGAAGGCATCATTTCAATGCACATCTTAAACAAATGGCGCTCTTTAAGACTTCTATAGAGACACAGTCAATCCTTCAGACACCCCTGAAGCCGTCTTAGCAGACAATCACTTTGAAATGAAAATAAGCCCAATCAGATTTACACTCAGTGTGAAACTGGAGAAATTAAAATGCTGCAAAGCTTTTGTCCTCCATAAGACCTTTTCTTTTTTTTGTTATGGTTGGAGGAGCTCCAAATCTTAGGTGGAGTTTTCTGCAACAACCAGAGCATGAGAAAAAAAACACTGATGCTGCGTGAAAATAAATGCTCCACTAAAAATACCATTAGACAATATTTAGCTTATGCGTTATGTTTTTTCCCATCTTTAATGTCATCTGTGGTTTGACCTACAGAATGATGACGTTGTCCAATTCATTTGTTCAAAAAACACAAATTAACTTCACTCTTTTTTTTTTAAGTTCCTTAATGTCTTCTGCTCATAATCAGTGTGAGTTCATATGTCACATGACTACAAGACACAAATTGAAAAAGCTGAGTTGTAAAAACCCATAGAAAACCCACTTTGTAAATTAAGTCTGGTAACAAATGATTTATTTCCATGACGAGAAAGAGATGTCATTATGTTTTTAACTTCTTCTCCGAGGGTGAGGAGCCTGACTCGCCTTCCTCAGATCCCACATGAGTCCGTTTCAGAGCGCTCGGTGCCAGGCCTTTTTCTCTCTGTGGCCTTGTGTCTTCAGGTGTGATGCCAGTCTCTTCCTCTGATTCTGAGGACACGGGGAGGTTGTCACTCACGCATGGTGCCACAGTCCTATGCTGCCCGTTGACTCCGGGGCTATGTCGGCTCTGGGAGTTGCTGTCCAAAGCCCCCGTGCTGCTACAAGCCTCTCCGCTGTCAGAGCTTTCTAAGGCCGGTTCTGCGGCAGCCCTTTCTCCAGTCCTGTGTCCAACCAGAGGCCGCACAATTGCAGCTGGATGTCTTTCCAGCTCAGTCCTGTCACTCCCTTCCTCATTCTCTTGGCTCTCAGGGGACATTACTGGGCTCAGACACACAAAGTCAGACGGACTCAGACATTTTTCCTCATCTCTGGCGCCGCCAGTGTGGGGCTTGATTTGGAGAGAGTTTTGTTCCTCGCCAGACGAAGAGGAAGACAGGTCATCGACTGATATCGATGGGTAACTGCAGGAGTCGATGGCTGAAAACAGAGCCTGGACAGACTCGGGTCGATCCCCAGCCCTGGACACTACATGCATGCGTCGCCGCCTCATGACATTGCGCCGCCTCACTGCACTGCGCCACTCCTCGTCATCACTGCTGGAGCTAGAAGTGGATGTGGAGGAGCTGGAGGCTCCAGCAGGAAGCGAAGGAGATGAGGTGGGGCTGGATAGAGTGGAGTTGTCCCTGGGGCTTGGGGAGCGAGGCCGAGGCATGGGGTCAAGCCAAAACTCACTGGAGTCTGAGTCCTCGTTCACAAGGAAGCCAGACTGATGCCGCTCATGTCTGCTTCGCCTCCTTGGTCGCCCATCCACCTCCGCTCCAGCTTGCTCCTCCCCTCCTGAGGCATCAGGTCCAGCCAGAGAGGAAGATGATGAGTTGTCTGAATCGCTGTGGTGACCAGGAGCTGGGACAGCAGTGGGAGCTGCTGGTGTTGCCCGCGTTGTGCGGCGCCCTCGGGCGTGAAGCTGCATGATGGCCTCCTCGCTCAGATCACTGTCAGAGTCGGAGCTCCAGCCCAAGATCTCTCGACGCACCAAAGAATCAAAGAAAGCCATCATTCGTGGATCCTCCTGGATGGACTGGCTGACGTAGTCGTGGGAGAGACCACTGCCGCTGTTGAGCACAAGGCTGATGTACTCCTCGTGGGTGTAGAGGCTGCGTGACCTGTCCTCCACACGACCCTCCAGATCACCAAGACTGTCAGGCTGCTGGTAGGGACTCCACACCTGTGGGGAGGAATGGTGGAAGGAGAAGTGGATCGAAGAATGATGTTACAAGTAAAGGTTGGAAAAAGGAGGTGAGGGAGGAAAAAGAAACAAAGATTTAAAGTTGGGCAGACCAGAAGGCAGAATGAAAAACAGAAAAAGTCAGGAACAAACAGGGAGACTTCTGTGCTAATGATAGTCTCACATTACAGAACACCTGGATGTGTATCACCTTTCACTCTGTACAGTAAAATGTACAAAACAGAGAGCTTCTGTTACTGTACTGACAAAGAATCTGAATCTTTCTCACCCTTGAACAAAAGTCTTTGTGTGAATCATTTCTCCTTCTGATTAACACATTTTTAGACTGTTTGCAGGGACTAAATCTAAGAAACCCATCGTCTGATGATGACTTAGCCTTTGGAGGCAAAGGACAATGCCTCAGTGCTCCCGGTGTAACCAACAGATATCTAGAAAATTGATATCTGTGTAAAGAGTTCCTCTCTATAAGGAGATATCTGCATATGAAGGATGGAAAATCAAACAAAAAACAATCTTCATCAGGTAACGACTTGCTCCAAGAGCCTTTAGGCCTGTGCTCTGCCTCTTTTTCTCACTGCAGTGATGGTTTATCTGCATGCAACCACAGTCTCATAAAAAGTGATTGTATCTGTATTTTGGAGTAGTATTGACCCAACAGGATTATCTAATGACTTGATAAAGGTCTCACTCTTGATATGCTGTAACAAATGTAATCCAAGATAATCACAGGCAGCAACTGCCTCCTATTTAATTATTTTGTTATAAATTCAAAGCTCTGTGATATAACTCTATTCAAAGGCTTGTAGAGGGAACTTTTCGTAAGTGTAAACATGGCGTTGGATTTACCTAATTATACAAATAAAGCAGACGACCAGAGGTGCACTTTATTTTTCTTCTTGCACTTA
This sequence comes from Datnioides undecimradiatus, assembly GCA_008933995.1. Lineage (NCBI taxonomy): Eukaryota > Metazoa > Chordata > Actinopteri > Lobotiformes > Datnioididae > Datnioides > Datnioides undecimradiatus. Next base: position 12,683,058 of record WARS01000017.1, on the reverse strand, counting down.
TTTTCAGTCAAAGAGCAGGGGGGATTTTACCAGCAAACCAATCCCAGTAATGTCCAGCACTGAAATGTATGTTGCACTGTTATCAAAGTATTTAATGCATCTATAAAAAGAACACCACAGGGGAATGGGCCGCTAACTGATATGAGTAAAAGACAATAACAAGCGCCCTGTTTCTATGAGCAAAGGCAAAATAACTGACTGATGAGGTTTAACTGAGTCAGTCAAAAATCACTGAGACATTAAGCCAACTTCAAACGCTGGCTGCTGTATTCATAAGGTCAGCACCATGGATGGTACAGTGACTCACAAAGCTTTCACTGAAAAAGATTTAGTACAGGAACACAGCTGCTGTGGGCAGCGTAACTTCTTAATGCTGGTTCTCTTCTTTTTTTGAAAGAAGTGAGCAGATAAGAACAAACAGCCTTCTACATCACTTCTTTCATGATTCAGTTTCTTTATTTTAAATGCAAAATAAACCTAATGTTACAACCTAATCAAGCAGCCAAGGCTGTCGCAAAACCCTCATTTCCTCATGAAGCCTTCGCTTTTTGATTCAGACTACCTAAACTGTTAAAACTTTCGAAAGCCAGTCAGTGTGTCATGGTCTGGGTCCGGTTTCAGAAAAACTGTATCAGTGGAGCCATTCATATCTTCCCGTGACCCAGTTTTTGAACCCTGCCCAACATCATCTGTTACAGTTGACAGTCAATGATCGGGGGGGAAATCCATCTTTTTTCTTTCCCCACTCCGCAGAGTCATTTACTGTGCGGTGTCAGTGGAGATCAATGTATCACTTAAGGGCACGTCTACTGTCTGAACATCTGAGAGCACAGACTCAAATTTTTGTCCAACTTCCAGAACAAATCCTCCACTGCATCCCTCTGATGCTGGGACAGACAGAAGATCTCTTTGTAACTCACCTTTAGACCTCAGTTCAGTCTGTAAAACACAAATGTCTTAAGCTTCTTTCTTAGAAATACAGCATTAATATTAATTCACTAACCTTGATGACTTTCTCAACACCGGAGGAGCAGATCATGTAGGTGTGAGGATTGAAGCGAACCTGGTTCACGATGGAGCGGTGACCCTTCAGGACCATAAAAGCCCCATTTACCACACGACCAGGGCCTCCTTAAAAGGAAGCGCGTGATGAGACACGAGCGCACACAGTGCAGACAGTACATATGCTCAGAGCCACAGAGGTACACGCATACAACAAGGATTGATTACAACAAACACAGTCAACAACACAAACGCTGCCAAGAATATTCAACCTGCTACCAAACATTCAAAGACAGAAGTATAAAACTGAAATATGGCAGTCGTAGCAGCAGGAATGTAATACTTGCTATTAGTCAGACACCACATAGGCCTGGTCCACATATTTTCAGTGTGAGTAGCTCCAGGGAAAATAAAATCCATAAATGTGTCAGGTGGTGCTACAGAGCTGCAAAACCACCACATTCTTGGACTGTCGCATTTTTGGGATTTTCTTTCCAGAGTGATTAAATGTGTTCAGAGCACGTCGATGTGGAGCCGTTAGTTCAAACGTTTCTGCGCCAACTTAACGTTTTGTCAGTTTGAACAGGTGAAAATATTTAAATGAGACAAAGGAAGAACTCAACTTGAACTGAGACTACAAAACGAACGATTATATAATGAGACCATATAGGAAATCCGATAGTTACTTATGCCTGGAAAGTATATCGTGACCGAATGAGCTGAGGGCAAACCGCAGTCTGGGCTGAGGCTCAGAGACGTCCATCATTCTTTCTGGGGCTAAAACTCACAGCGTCTGGACTCAGGTTTGTTTTGCCAACGCCGACGCCACTGAAATCTTTAACCTTGCAGGACAAGAGTTCACCGAAACATTGTCCTTCAAACTGTGAGTTGTGGGTCTGTTTACAAGCCCTGATTTACTGATGAACAGTGTGAAACTCAACAAACCAAAACAACACAACAGAAAAACAAAAGAATTTAGCAGGAAAAAAAGACCAATCTCACTTTGGGAAGCAGATGATTAAATGATTGTATTTCTTTTATCACACAGAGATGCAAATATCAGGGTAAATCATGGCCTGAACATCAGCACAGATCCACTGAAATATGTAGTCAGTGCAGACAGATTCAATAACTCACCTGCTTCTGGATCCTTTGGGATTTTCCACATGTAGAGGTTGAAGTCATCTGATCCAGACAAGATGTACTGAGGGGGAAAAACAGAGGGATGTTTAGAGATTTAAGTCTGCTCCGTTTTGTATGACAGCATTTTCCATCAGACCTCAAGAGGAAGAGGAAATCTTTATATATACATACAGAGAGAGAGACAAACCCCGGGGGTCAATATATGGCACCAAACCACCAGATCTTATCGCAGGGCTTCATCTCATAATGTGGATCAAACACGCTCTTGACGTGACATGACAGACTGACCCTAACACAGCTCCTGCTCCTCGTCTGAACTGTTATTAGAGCTTGCAAACAGATGGTTCCACTTAAACCTGTCGCTTAAGGTAACTTTGGACAGAGCCAGAGCTCGGAGTGCCATTGCTTCTTATACATACATGTGTCTAAAAGTGACGCGGAGAAAGAGAAGCTAGAGGCTGTAGGTTTCCTATTGTTGCAAATGTGAGTGCCAGTCATACCTCAAATGGTGGAAAAAAGAAAGAAAACGTGATGAACTATGCCTGTGAGGTTTGTTTCATGGAATGAGCTGACGAAGGTTAGAGTCTCCTCATCACTCCCCACAGATGTGATGTTTACGTCTGCCGCCGCGTTTTGTCTCTCTTCAGTGGACGTTCAAGTTCACATGTTTTACGTACATCATTTATCCACCAAGTATGTTTTCGTTGAACTTTGTTGTATTTACTTATTTACATTTTACACTTTTCCACCTCAGCAAAGTGTCAAAACATTTTGAGGTCGATAACTCACTGGTCTTCACAAGCATCCAGAGACAACCACAGTGATTTCCTCATTTCTCTCCTCCTTTATTCTTTTCTTCTTTGATTTAGCACATTTCTGTTTAATTGGAATCTCTGTCAGGCCTCATTTCACCATCTGCAGGCACATTTTTGTGAAATCATTTACATTCGTTTTTAGTCATCGTCGTGTGCTGCTGGGTCTCTGACATTCTGTCAGGTTGTGAATTAGTGTTGCGCCATGTTATCTGCCAACGATTTCAACAAATGTCTTCAATTTCCCTCTGTAAATATTCTGCTGGACTCTGGTACTTTTCTCTTTTAACTGTTTAAATGTTGCGCAAATGTGAAGGTTTGCAGTAGTCACAGTTTGATTCTTTCTGGGGTGAAAAATAGAAAAGTCTTGATTTGACATGTACCCAGAAAAGACGCTGTGCGACGCTCTTGAATACAGATGGTTACTTGTGTCACTGTAACTCCCGAGCACATGAACACACTCTGAACACCTGTATGCTCCGCCTCAGGTTCCCAGAGGACACGTCAAGTAGGAATGTCACACCCAGATCTCCCCTCCCTCTCTCCTTTCTCTGCACCTCCGCTTTCACACCAGTCTGAGAAAATCCTCTGTCGTCTGTGGTTCAGAGTCTATATGGGGACGTTTGAGTCCTATGAGAGCGATGGCAGAAATCATCTGGTCAAACCTCTGTCACATTTTATGGCTTTTATCCCCTCTCCTGTTCTTTTCCTTTAACCAGTGAGCTCTTAATAAAAACAACATCCTGTACCTAAAATAGAAGAAATATTTGGCATCAACATTGTGGAGTTTTCTTTTTGGTTTGAGAAATTCTCCCCTTTTGATCTGAAACGTAAAGGCTTAAAAATAAAAGTTTAGCTCACACAAAGTTTTAGTGGGTGATGTGAATAAAACTGCGACAATGTAGGTAATATTACTTTGCTATATCTATATAGTCATGATGTAGCACGTTTTCAGGAAAATCAAAAGGCAAACTCTTTATGGACAGGCTACTCACTAAGCATGAATATTATATACCAGAAAAAAATACAGAACTAAAAACCAATAAATCAACATTGCAGAGCAGATATAGCAGATATATTAAAAGAATAAAAAGGCAGATATAGACTGTCAAAAGTTAAAAAAAAAATAAAAAAGTCTGGTGAAAAAATTTCTGTCATGTAACAGTCAATGGTGTGGTCACTTATCTAAACTCACAAGGTGGGTGGTTTGTTTTCTGTCCCCTGGTGGTCAAACTGTCCTACTGCAGCTTTCAGTGTGTGGGAACTCATTATTAAATGTAGAAACATATTAAAGAATAACTAAACACCAGGCCGAGCAGTAGTTGTTGTGACCGCTTAAAGAACCGTTGCTGGGCGTGGTTAGAAATGTGCTGCTGTTGCATCTGTAACCACACCCCACAGTGAAATCACCGTTTAACCACATAACCTGACATAAACTCTTACATCGCTGCAGCGAGGTGAGAAGTTCACCCACTGCCAGTGAGCAAAAATAACATTTTCAAAGGGAGGTACATTGCTCTTTAGACGATCTGAGCGCTGTGTTTGGCTGTAAACCACAATAGTGAGTAAGACTTAGTAATATTGGAATCATAACTCCAACACACCATTATATCCAACCCCATCCTGATAACCCCATTCTAAAGCTTCATGCTTGTTTACAACAGTCATCTTTGTCAACAAGGGAGTAAATGAAAGTTTTCAAAAACCCAAAAAAGCTTAGTGTTCTTCTTTGAGACAGACTTCATTTTAAATGCACATATATGAAAATTCTTTACAGTCCTTTAAAACTGCTGTTGGGGCCTTGAAAGTTGCACACATACTGAAGCACACAAGTGGCGAATGTAACAAGATACCATGAGGGATTTTATTTCTGCCTTTGTTTTGTTGTGATATCTGTGTGCACGCAAACCTTGTAAAATGTCATTAATACACACAAACACATGCGGGATCCACTGACCCAGAATAATCTTGCTCCTCAGCAAATCGAGTTCAGAAAGCCGTTTAGAGCCAGCAGGTGAGCGGATTCAAAGAAGCAACCCTTCCTGTACAATCCTGACCTGAGTCTGTAACCTTTAAACCACCTCCTCGGCTCATGTAGAGACGGATCATTTTTTAAGCCTTCATGAGCTCTGCTGACACCCGAGGATAATGTTAACATAATAAACATGACTGCAGGGTGATGTCATGTCTGAGGAGGACCAACGGGAGGACCGTTGGCTCAGTGCAAGGGCTTCTGGTGCTCTTCCAACACTCAGAAGCCCCAGTTTCACAGAAGGAACGAATATATTCTTCTATTTTTATTCTTTCGATCGATCCCACATGTTCCCAATATTGTCACTACATTTCATTTTAAGTAACAACAGAGTCTGGACACTGTTGGAAATCACTCCTATATTCTGTATCTGCCTGTTGTATCAGGAGGTCAATCATACTCTTGAGTGCGATACAGTATATGTATGTAAGACAAAGCCTTTATGGCTGCACATGTAGACTACATGGAAACTTTTAGACATCCTGTATATTATTTCATACACGCACTGTATATTTTCCTACTGGGAGACGTGTGTGTAGAAATGTTAAGACACTCACTAGAACTGGGAAGAGATGTCTTAAAATAAGGCGCCTTGTTTTTCTTTCTGCTGCTCTGTTCTGATTTTGTGCAACCCTGCCATTCACAAATGTGCCATTACATTATTACAAGGCTTCTGTCGACTTTACTAGCAGTAATGATGACAGCAGCATCGTAGGACCTGATGACCAACCTGATCTTTGTCCCCGGCGAAGCAGCAGCTCTTCATGGTGCATGAGTTGAAATAGCCCTGGTTGTCAAACTGGAAGCTGGGCAGGCGCGAGTGCAGCTCGTAGAGGACGGGTGGCAGGCGGCGACGCAGGGCCAGCAGCTGGGTGCCGGTGCTGTTGAAGCGAACACTCATGGCGCTCTGCAGGGACATGCTGCCGCCGTAACGCAGCAATGAGCTGAGAGAACAGAAGGAAACAACATTTTACAGCTGAGAAAGACTTTGAAGAACCAATTCTCTCTTTTTTTAAATCAAAAAGGCGCTGAGTTCAGTTCTGTATTTCTGCATAAGACTGTGAACTGAATTATAATGAGTTTGCTTTTTATTAGAGGAAATTATTTATTTGATGCTCGGATACTATGTACAGGTAACAAGATAACTCATGTTTTTAAAAGACCAAAAACGTAACAAAGTGGATCTGAAGCAAGTCATGAATAGGTTTCTGAGGATGGAAACTGAAAAGTGTAATATGTGTGTTAGTAACATGTCATAATCAACGATCATATCTCCACTTTTCTATGCAACTGTTAATTGTCACTATTAAATAAGAGAATTACTGAATATTTAAAGAGTCACAGCACTCCACCTGACTAGTTTCCAGAAGGGTTTTCATTTATATCTGAATCACTCCTAATACTGAGAACTAAGACACCACTGCTCTGTTGTTGGGACATAACTCTTCCTCTTGTTTCATTTCTCCATGGACATAAAAAACACAGGCCAGGTTAAAAAACACGAATTCTGGCCATTGAAGTTCCAATTTTTCTAAATGCTTTTGAAACCTTTTAAATTACTTTTCAAACAAAACAATATCTGCGATCATTAAAAAACATTAGTCAATGCAACAGACATCCAAGATCAGGTCAGTTTAGAAGATACAGTGTAATATGTCCGGATCTTATTACAAGCATAAAGAGACTGATTGCCTAAACTAAATTATGTCAAAATAAACTATTTCATTGAACAAACCTCAAGCAGCAGCTATTTTAAACACAGTGAGAGATTAGTGAAGGAATTTCTAAGAAGTAAATGTAAACATGGCGACACAGCAGAGAGGCAGAAGAGACGACAGCGGAGAAGGAGAAATGACTCAGTGTTTACTTTAATTAGAAGTGCCGTCATTTGTGTATTAATAACCGAAAGTTAACTCAACCTGTGTGGAACGCGTAAACACACACTTAGTGCAATATAATGTTTTCACAGAGTCTTTTCTGTGGTATAAACATTTGGCTTCTGCAGCAGTAAGAGGATTCTGTGGTTGGCAGAGTGGCGGTGGTGATTACTTTAACAGTAAAACAATGGCGCCACCTGGTGGACCAGGGCGGGATATTCATCACAGGCGCAAACTACGAACCAATTCTGTTGATCCAAACAACTCAGATTACAAAATGAAAGGTACAAAATACACTTTGTAATTAACCAAATTAAACATGTAACAGTGTGTGAGGATATTGTCAGCAGCATAAATCCACCTGACCTGAATTTTACTCTAGTACTAATAAAAACTCTTATCTAAAACTTATATTTTCAGACTCGTACTTCAGATGTTTCAGTGATGCGGTCATAAAAGCTCAATTCTCCAAACAAAGCAATCATTTTTACTCTTTCTTTGCTAGAATGTCCAGAGAAAGCTTGTCTCACCTGCGTGGCTTACGGATGTCCCACAATCCAACCCCCTCCTTAGAGTTGGCTGTGGCAATGAGCCGGGGCTCCACAGGGTTAAACATCACGCTGTGGAAGGCCGAGGGGTAGCTGGCCAGGCAGAACGGCTCTACAGGAAGAGATGAGATCTTAATGAATTACAATCACATCGTTATTAACGTGTCGGCAACTTCTGTGACAGGTACTTTGTGTTAAAAATCAGTGCACTTTGGTCCAGACTGACATATCTCAACGTCTTGAAATGAGCCCTGAAAATCAGACAATGATTCCCTCTGACTCCGGGCTTCCTGGAGTTTTCATCCAAAACCATCGTTGTTGTTTTAACTGGAATATTTTGACAGTTACTGAAAGGAATGTACTGTATCCTTTGACCTTTGAGCTGAGGCCATCATCTAATGTCTAAGCTAATCAGATTTCCATCAGCCTCAACTGGACTTTGTAGCACTAAATATAAACTAAACTAAGATGGTGAACATAAGCAGTGTACATGCTTCACATCAGCTTGTCATAGCACGCTAACATCAGCATGGGGGGGGGAGAAAATATGGTTGAGCACTGAAATAGAAACAGAGATACAGTCTGGATTGTCACACTGATAAAAGCATATTTATAATGAGAAGTTTACATGCACATTACACAAAACATACTAATGCAGTTCCTGCTTTTTTGACTACATTAAAAAGTATGTTTTTTTGATGCATGATATTCATATACAATTAATAATATTATTAATAACTGCTTCTAATTGGAAGAAGAACTCAGCTAACAAAGAAAAGCATTGCTGCTGTGTAATGTTTATCCTTTCAAACTGGGGCTTCAGTGTCCAAACAGACCAACATAAAATGTGTGCTGGCAGACACGGAGCACCGATCATTGCTAAATGTATTATTAGGCCAACTTGGTCACAAGGAGGGTTTCTAAAATAGAAGGATGCAGACGTCATGCAAGATGATCCACTGCATTTTTATAGTTATCAACAAGTCTCACTAAGTGCCATCATGAAGTACTAAACAGCCTTTTCAGAGACACTTAAAATATACTGCATGACTGCCTATGAAGAGCTTTTTAATTACCACTACAACGAAAGAGAAGATGAAGACATGCTTTATACGTGAGCTCTATTTGTGTATTTTTATAGTCACTAAGACAATCATAGAGGTTTGTTTACATGCAGTAAAACCAATGTTTGCACCAACCCATCCATTCATCTTCCAGTGCAGGAAATTGGAGAAGCTGAGGCTGCATTATTTATCCCCTTTCCTCCTAAACCATTGTTAGCCTCATACAACAGCTGCATATATTTTTATTATAATCATATTATTATATTTTATAACAAATGACATCCTAAGTGTTAATGGGTCATCTTTAAGTGCGTTGACTCTTGATGCCTTGCAACTGTAATTTAAACTTTCATTTAAACATGGCATCAACAGGATTTACTATATAAACTTGTTATTATTGCCACTGACCAATGAGCTTTACGGAAACATGCACACCACCTCTACTTACCTGCATTTGGGGGCTCACGGGTGTCCCAGATAAGAACACGTCCATCATCAGATGAGCTGGCAAACACATTGTCATTGACTGGGCTCACTGACAAACTGTACACGGCGTCGATATGCAGGAAGACATTCAGAGTTTCCCGTCTGGCAAACCAACAAACATCCACATCACTTATTAATTTCGAAGTGTGAAAGTGTATTCGACTGTTGTGATGATGAGTATTGTATTGTATTGTATTGTATGGTATTGTTATTTTACTGACCTCTCCACATCGTGAAGAATTACCTGTTCGTCATTTCCTGAAAAACAGCAAACAGACAAACCTTGAATGAAAAAGTCAAGCTACACAAGATATAAGCTCAGTTTTAATCTTTGAACTCAGAGTTGACATGCAAAACGACTGTGGCCTTCAGCGGCGTTTTAAATGTTGTGAGTAATTGTCAATGAAGTGACTAAATCTTTTTATGGCACCATCAATATTTTATCTTCTTAAATAATTTGTTATGGCAGCCTGACAGTGGTCAGTAATTCATCACATGAACATCATAATTCAGGAGCTCCAGCATCTTAAATTTGGATTTTTTTCATCTATAATTCACATCCAAAACCATTCATGTGCAATGAAGTAAGTACAACATTTCTGCAACCACTTAAAGACACATAAAAGAATATATTAAACATTTAACCTTATTGAATCTTTTGCTTTCTGATGTAAAAAGTTTTAGGTTTTCCAGTGTGCATTCAAATATGTTATGTTTTTTTTATTTATTTGCCAGATCATATGTAGTTTCTCGGTCTTACCACCAGAGAAGACCTTTTTGTTGGTACTGTCAAAGGCCAGGCAGAAGATGTTGGACAGGTGCTCTCCCTTCAGTTTCACAGGCTTGGACCGAGCATGGATTGCTTTCTCCATGTGCCACAGGAGCACCCGGCGATCATCTCCTCCTGAAGACATGACAACACAGGGTTAACCACCAACTTACAAAAACACATAGAAGCAGTGGTTTCCTAACTTAAAGTGAAGTAATATCTACTTACAACCCTGTGTTACAGGTTGAGCTGCGACTCGCAACCAATTTCTTTTCTCAGATTGGTTAATTTCAATCATTTTAAGAGGAAGCAAGAGGAAAAACTCTTCTGTTATTCACAACAAAAGGAAAAGCTACGATGGTTAGTTGGTTTTTGGTCGGTGGATTAAAGGAAAATTAATCAGCAACTATTTTAATTAATAGTTTTAATTATTTTGATATTTTAATTGAAGTCGTTTTAAAACAAAACTTCCAACAATTTTCTTGTTCCAGCTTTCCCTTTTTGGGTTCAAGAAAAAAATTCCAGACATTTGAAAACGTCACCTTAAACTGTGGCAACTGTAAATACTGTTCATAATTTGGAAACTTTGGAAATTTCTTTCAATACATGACAACTGATAAATCAATCATTGTTTAATCCACATCAGTTAGTCACAGCCCTGCACAAAGTATACATTTTTGTGATGATAAAATTCAATACACATATTTAAGAGCAAAATTTATTATACAACTGTATATTGCTTATGATGTCCGATCTGGGGGGGGGGGCTTTTCATGATCCAGATCCACAGTTAGCAATAATTATAGTAATAACAGTATTTTATTGATCAAAGTGGCAGAGCTAATGAGATGCATTTGTATAGTTTTACTTGCCTGGTCAAGTGGAGTCAGGTTTATATTCTGAATTTAACCAAGTTAACTGCAGCTCTGTTGTGCAAAGTAAACATCCCCAGCAGACCAAAAATGGCAAGCCTCAGGCTGTTATACTAGGCCAGATGATGGTTTTTAATCCTCTGAGGACATAAATAGCATTGTGGTTTCAGGAGGTAGCCATGATTAGCCCCACCAGAGAGAAAAGGTGCGCTTCAGCGGCCGCAGTGATGAGCTTATGGGCTGACATATGGGACAGGTCCGGGGCTGCTGCCCTCTGAGCTACTGACTGTTTGGTTTGACGTTAGCTAGTGTCGCTAGCAAGAAAGGCTAGGCTACGTTAGCGTCAGCTAGCCCAGGAGGGTTTCAGCTGACTGCCTGGCTAGTTAGCGTTAGCATGCTAACAAATTAAAGCAGTCTCAGCCAGGGGAAGGGGGATTTGTCAACTTACCGGACACAAGCCACTCTCCACCGTTGTTGGAGAACTCGATGGCGTTGACACATCCGAAATGTCCGAGCATATCCTTCTTGTAGAGGCTGGTGCAGCCTGCCAGCCTGCGTCTCTGGAATTCCTCCTTCATGAGCGGCTGCCCAGTCAGCTCTCTGCGGGACAGAAAGCCCACCGAGGAGCGCATACCGCAGCCCTTCAGCTCCTTCATTTTCAGCACGAAACAACACGGCCCGCTCTGCTTTTGTTTTCACCACTGCAGCCTCGACATCTGTTCGTGCTCCTCGTTAGATGTGGCACACGGCTGTTCCTGCTCTGTTGGCTCTACATTATGGTGGATACCCCGCAGCCTGCCTGCCTGCTGATGTCGACGTTGTTTTGTACCGCCTCTGTCTTCTCGGTAGTCCCGGCAGCAGCTTCCTGCTCCGGTGGAGGATCTCTCTCTCCCCCTGCCTGTCACTCAGCATCACCAGCCAGGACTTCTCTGACTTTTATTGACGGTCACACGCTGTCATGTTTCACCGTATAATGAACCTGTGACAACTACTTTCTACTAGTTTCTAACTAGTGTAAACCACCTGAGCTCATCATCATTCACATGTGTGGTGGGCTGTAGCAGTTTAATCCTAGCAAAGGTGAAAAGTAACTAAGTGCATTTGCTGTACTTAACACTTTTGAGATATCCATTTTCATTTAGATGTTATTACATGTTACTTCATACTTACCTTATCATACAATGGTCACTTTACACATATAAATACAAAATATTATCAACAAATAACACTGTAATATGGAGTGAGTGGTACAGTATACAGTTTTGCCCAGAATCACCAGTTGTAACATGGTACATTCACTAATCTATCAGTGATTATAGAAAACCAGTATTATAATATTAATCAGAAATGGCATATGTTCCCATTGAGTACTTTTTCTTTTGGTGTTCAAAGTATATTTTGATGCTAATACTTTGATCCTTTTACTTATATAGGCCACATTTTGAGTGCTGGACCATCACTGTGTGTTTTTATAGTACATATACTGACATATGTACTTCTTCCACAACTGAAAATTGATGCAATTTCCACATGTGTCTCAAAGAGGAAATAACATTATTTATATGAAATGACTGTGGTGGTGAAATGACTGTGTCGTGGAAAGTGCAGTTGCTTAAATAGGTCTGCTGTACTTTTTAGGTAGTTTTTAGGTAAGATTAGATTTTTGAGTAAGATTAGTATTTTACTGTAGTACTGCAATATACATACTTGTTAAAGACTGGAGTCATTTTTAACAAGACCAAGCAGACTCCAGACACAATAATATAAAGTTTTTCAGTGGTATTTTTCATTGGAATATTACTTCTTTTATTTGAGTGAGTACCTGTGCAGGATATCAGTTCTTCTTTCACCAGTGATTATGTCAAACTGGTGCAATTTAAAAGAACTGTGGGTCTTTCAAAGAGAGAATCAATCATTTTTGAGAAATTTGCATGATATGGTGCTCTCACTAGCTGATCTGGAGCTTCTGCTCATTTCATGCTTTTCTAAACAGATAAAGTTGAGTTGTCCTAATTTGCATTTCTGGGAGCTCTTTAAAGACTTGTCTGCTGTGTTGGCAGCAGAGCTGAGGTTCAAAGTTCACGTTGACCTTAGAAATAGCTTTTGAGTCCAATTAAGGCCTTTTCTATTGATAAAGATCACGAGTTATGGCTGACAGCTAGATCTAATGTGACTGTTTTCCCTACTGCTGTTTCCAAAGTCATGTCACAATTTTGAACCAGAAGAAGTAACATTACGTTGCCTTCACTGACTGGAATTTATGTACCTGAATTAATTTTATATTTTGATCCAATTCCTTGAGTAAGAAACAGCTTAATAACTCACACATAGAAAGAAAGGTACATTTTAGTGTGTATAGTAGTTTTATTACTCCAAGTTTTGGGATTACAGTGGTAGTCTTTAGGGAACGTTCAGTTTCAACAAGCCTTTCTCTGAGACATTATGAAAAACCAAAACATCTAAAACAAATGTATGCTCAACACTGCGGGGCTGTGATTTTTGTTAATTCAAACCCATGTTTAACAGCCAACTGTCCACAGCGTCATTTTCCCTCCCTTCAGTGAACAAGCTTGACTGCACGTGTTTATACTGCAAAATCAATCAATGCACTGTATGGAGATGCTCTGTTGTTGTCGGACCAGAATCAGCACCATGTTAGCCAGGGAACAAATTATTTCTGATGATTTGTCAAAATTAAGCAATTTAGGCACTTATCAAGAAACTGGAAAAGGCTATGATGATACTGCTACTGAAAGAAATTTTATCTGCAAAATATTTTAGTTTTATGCTTAACAGTCAACAAAAGATTGAGCAAAATCTACTGACAAAACATTTTTTTGAACCGATACCATCACATACACATTCTAGGCTAAACTTACAGAATAATAAACTAAAATCTAAATCGTCCACAAGGTCTCACACTGAGCATAAAGTGATATTACACAGCACTGAGAGGACACAGGTGCTTGGTTTGCTTTGCATATAAATTATGCCATGAACACTACTGCTTGTGCCGTTGTACAGCTCAGATATAAAGACAGATACAGGGTCTGTCCCGTGTGCCTCTGTGAACCACAGTCAGTCAAACCTGCAGGTTCCCGGGTAGGTTTGTAACACGCTAATCTATAATGGACAAACATTTAAAAGTGCTTTACATTAAGGTACCTTCAATACATTCACCTCTACATTATAACGTCTTCTATAATACCACACAGGTAACAGGTGAGCTGCAGCTGATGAGTATTCCTTTGGCAAAAGTAACATTTGCTTTCAGCAAAAGATATGGAGTGTGTCAGAGGAGTGTGAGGATTGAGGACGAAGAGATCTTGCTCAAAATGACATGACTGGGCTTACTGTTTCATACAGAGGAACCACTGTAAAATGGGTTTCATGTTATAAACAGTTGGGGAAACGTTTCTCTCCGAAAGTGAGTTGAGAAGATTGATTTCACTCTCATTGCTCTTATGTGGAGCTACAGCTAGCCTGGCTCAGTTTTTGTACAAACAAAACAAAGGAAATATAATGTGTCAAATACAGTGGTGAGCCTGGGAGATGCTGGTAGGCAGATTTTGTTACTTTTGATTGGAGCCAGGCCAGCTGTTTGCAAGGTGTCACTTAGCTTAGCTTAGTATTGAGATGGCAAACAGAGGGAAACAGCTAGCATAGCTCTGTCAGAGTTTGAAAACATCTCTTCTGTTGAAACCATACAGTAAAAGCAACAATTTGTGGTTTTTAGGGGTTTATGTGACAGTGTAAAGCACCCGTAAAACCAAAACTTGTTGGTTTAATACTTTTGTTTGTACTTTTTTTTATATATTAAATATATAATATGATAATAAGATTTAGTTTAAATAGGTTTAAACGTGAATTTTGTAATCTTTGGGCCAGTTGTTTAACCCTGCTAAGCTAAGCTAAGTTAACCTGCTGCCGCCTGTAGCTATTTTACCAATATCAATCTTAATCTATTTACTGGAAAGAAATTAAATAAGCATTGTTTCCCAAAATGCCAGTGTGTGACTTTAAATATCTACTTGCATCTTGAAAATAGTTCATTTTGTGCTATTCATAATTTTCTAAAAAGCAGGTGTTTGTGATTTTATTGCCTAATTCTCACTTTGGAGCAAAACTCTTCAAACCTCAAGCCAGTTTACCACAAGGAAAAAGTAAAGAAGAGAAGGGGCTGCACAGAGTGAAAATCACAACTCAGAGCAGTGCGTAATCTTCTAACAGTGCCAGGTTATTATCGCATTCACACAGTATTCAGTCTATTGCACATTGGACGTCTTCATTTAGTGCAGAGAGCCAAATGTCCGGGGCCATTATCTGTTTTCTTCTTCAGGGTTAAGACGATGGATCGAAAACAGTCTCTGAAGATCAGAATCCAAACCTTCTTCGTCATGGTTGAAAAGTAAGATGACCGTCACCTCTTGCACTTCATCACAAGGCAGCTGCTCTTGTTTTTTTAATCTGTTCTTGATTATATGTGCTGTGCCTCACCAAATTAAAAGACAAAATTGATGGCAGAGGGTGAAACCTGGGCACTCATACAGGATGTTAAAGGTTAGAAGTAATTTCTAATTATTATTTAATTAGGGTTTTTTTCTCAAAAGTCTATAAAATATCAGCAGGATTTTTTCTTTTAAAAAGCAGAGTAAAGAAATATTCTCTTGGCAGCTTTGCCTTGAGACATTTTTACATAAATAGAAAATTAAAAAAACACGCAAAAGATTAAATAATAGGACAAATGCAACAGGTGAAAGCAGGTGCTTAAATTAAGACAGCAGAATACAAGAAGTGTGCCAGGTGAAAGTGGGGCGGAGGGAGTTAAAAGGTGTTGGCACGAGGGAACGGGAAGAGAGGGGGAGCTGTCCTCAGTGTTTCAGTCTCTTAGGTGCTGCTAGTAAGGGCCTTTTGTGTGTCCAAAGATCCCGATGGGGAAGTGTTTGACGTGTGAAGACCACTGTGCCGCCAGCTGAAAAAACTTGACATCGTTCCACTCGACGCCGTCAATCAGTACTGCAGAGTAAGAACAAGCATTACTGCAGGAAGTTACATTTCTGTGTCTATGCTGCATATTGTCTTCTTGTTAGGTTGGAATTATTTAAGAGTTTATTATATATTTTAAATGATCTAATTAATAATTTAATCTCCAAAATGTAAGTGTAAGCGTCTTACAGTTGCAGTTTATAACCCAGAGACATAAAACATAGAAAACCTCTAATTTAAGGAGCTGAAATCAAAAAACGTTCCATTATTTAATGGTTAATGATTTAAATTGTCACTCAATTATCAAAAGAACTGTCAATAAAAAATTCTGCCTATTTCCTTATTCAGTCAATAGTGTAGGCCCCATTTTAAGTATGTAAATAACTTATTGTGGTCTTTGTTATAATGAAGTACATATCATTTTCAACATGCATTTTAGGTTTAGCCTTTATGTGTTTGCTGTCTCTGAATACTATTCCACAGGTTGTGTCCATATCACTTTTCTACCACCTGCCTCTCAGTCCTGGTTTCTAACTCTTTACCCTGGGGATATGAAGATCAAAACCTTTCTTGATGTAAGTGTGGAGGTAAAAACCCTATTGTCCAAGCAAACTCTAGTGTGGGACTCTATACATACAGTGAAACTGGCAGTAAGTCCCAAATTGATACTGCAAACATATTACAAACAAAGTTTGAGTGTATAGCTTCTTTACGTTGAACAGCTACATTTAAAGGTAAAAGTGCAAGAGCAGACATAAGATGTATACTGTGAAAAAGTAACCTGGCTTTTTTTATAAGGTGTTTCAGGATAACCAGTGATGCATCCTAACATATAACCACACAATTAAAAAACAGTGTGTTTGTGAGGTTAATCAAAACTGAACCAGAGGTTTCTGGAATGTAAATTTATTGTATTTTGACTATGAATTACAGAACTTTCCCTTTACACTTGTTCAGAATCTGACCAGATAAGAGAGCTTTCCCTGGTTTTGCTGTGTGAGAATCAGCTATTACTGACATCTGTCAATTGTCAAGTAGCAGTAATCAGGAAATCTGCAGATAAAACAGGGCAGAAAATCATCTGCGATCCCTCTGGGGATGTCTGTGATGTAAAGGGGGGAGGACGTGTCAGGGTAAGAGTGTAGTAAAGTACCTCTCAGCATGGTCTGCTGTTGCTTGGCAGTGCAGATGAGCCGGCTGATGCCCTCGATCACTTGACTCTTTGACTCCACCTCCTTGTCTTTGCTCTTTTTTGGCAGGAACATGACTGGCAGAAGGGAACAACAGAGACGCACGCTGTGAGTAAATGAGGGATTCAGAATCTCTCTGGTCTCTGAGGATTAAATGACATTTGGCCTTTTGGTGCGCTGGTAGGAATTTAATAATTCAGATCACATTCAACCCTTTTTCCACCTCATCTCTAAAACTTGTGATTTAACAACAGTGTCTAGATCATGGAGACCTTTAAATGGGTTTCATATTTAACATAATTTTAAGTTGAACTATTCCAAGAGGAAGAAGATGAAGAAACCAAACATACACAAGTCCAAAGAAACATTGATGCCGCAGCCCCCCTGGACGACACAGTCGACAGCTTACCCTTTTTATTCTTCTCCTTGGTCACCACAGTCATGGACATGGTGGGCTGAGGGCTAGGCTCTGCACCCCCCAGTGGCAGCCGGCTGACCTGCAGCGAGCGGAAATTGCACTTGAGAGTGTTTTTGGAGGAGGAGTCCCGCTTCTCCATGTCTTTCTTCCTTTCTGTTGGAGCCACCCAGTAGTCCACCTGAAGCCCCATCAGTTCCGTCTGACCTACAGAACTACAGAGGACAACCAGTGAAATATGTTTAAATGCATTAGCTATTTTTTATATCATAAGAAAAAGAAAGAATAATATACTCTTTTTTTAACTTGACAAATACGTCAAATGTTTTGCCCATTTCGCTGAAATAGCACTTCAGCAGGCACCACATTGTACCTGTAAGCACAGAAGCTGGTGTTGACGGAGGGAGAAGAGGGTGGGGTGGGCGAGGCTTCTTTAAGTGCAGGTGATACTTGTGGAGGGGTGGAGGAGAGCAGCGAGGAGCTCAGAGGTGCTGCGTCATCAGAGTCTCCTGAAATGGACAATCATTTATTTTCAAAAACATATATACAGTATGTTTTGATAAATGCCGTGGTGGAGCAATGCTTTTGTTAAGAGCTGCCAATGATGTCTGGTGCAACTGTGGTGCAGATTATAATGCAAAATGTTTTTAATTAGCATCCGAAGACAAACTTATTCCTAACCTGATGTTGCAGATGTTTGCTCAACAATGCCAACTTTCACCATCTGCAAAGTTAAAAACAGAGGGGAAAAGCAGGAACAGATGATTACTTGTAAAATAAAAAGAATAGGATATCAAAAACAGCTATTTCAGAATAAAAGCTAAAACCTCACCTGGATAAAGACAAAAATCAAAATACAGTGAATATACAATAAACATACAAATCTTGAATTGAGGAGGCTTCTTACCCCAATGAAAGGGATAAATTTCTGACATGAGTCCTCATCAGGGCTGTGTAGAAGCAGCAGATGGCAGAGGGTAAGATTTAGGTAAGAACAAGTCAAGAAATGAATCACCATGTCATGATGAAAGGGAAAATAAATTATGTAAAATGAAAACTCTAACCGAATCTAAAGGGACTAACTCCTACAAGCATTTCCAAAGTCTGGCTGTGTAAAGATTACAATTTAATAAAATGGCATCTACAGTTAGGAACGTTAAGATCTGGTAATTAGTAACTTGTAAATGTCGACTTTTGATTTCCAATGTTTCACATGTGGAAATAATTTGACTTTTCATTGCATAGAAAGTATGCAAAGTTATCACAGTTAGATTCAACAGAGCATGCTGCACTTTAAACATCCGATAACAGATTCAGGTCCCGACCACAGGCCCCTTGTAGCTGGAAAGGCAGAGAGCAAAACATGCAAGCTATCGGCCAATTTGAAAGCCAAGAGACAGACTGGATCTACCAAAACAAAGTCAGAGGGGCATTCAGGAGGCAGCAAGTTCATCAGGGGAACAACCAAACTACTGAGTCATAAAGAAGTGGATGAGAAGGAAGAGCACCAACCTATCCAAAAACTTCCTCAGTTCCATGCACTACCTGTGATCGGTAGTGCATAACTACACTTACAAGCCTTCCATGAACTATTTTCCCGGCAGCGACCGGAAAAATAGCCTGAATGGTTCTAGATCTACATTTTTCTAAATGTAAAGACGTTTTGATGATGTTAAAGGTTGTTGCTCTTGCCTTGAAGAGACCTGCCATCGCCCCCCCAGGGAAGAAACAGAGAGACTACAGAGGAGGGAAGAGAAGGAGAGAAGACAGTCCACAGTAGGTCACAGTTGGCATATCAAGGCCACGTTCTGTTTTCCCGACACAACACATCTCTGCTATAATCAAGTTTCAGAGCAGCCAGAGAGAGAAAGCCAGATGTCTGCCTGGTATGTGGGTGATTTAGGTTCATCTCGCCTTGCACGGATGGATTATGAGAGAACAAATGACTTATGCCGATGTTTTTGATCCATATATTGGCTGAGATGTGCGCTGTCTCTGTTTAAAAGATGCACATGCATGTCAATCCATGTAGATGGATGTATAACTGCGGACGTAACACATGCACTTTTCAGATAAACTTCAAAACCAGTTCTGCATCTCTGTCAAAACATGTTTCCGGGCTGCAATGTGTACTTTCAGTATCTTTCTTAATGTTTGTATGGCTGATTAGAACGTCCGATAATGTGACACAAGATAAAAGTAATAAAAGTAAAGTTTGCCGACATCGCATTAAACACAGAAACTAAATGTTGATCCTCTTGGTTTGGGTTTGTGATTAAATTACAAAATAAGCATTTTGACATTTTTACTGACAGTGTGCAGGTTTTCTATTTCTAGCAGGACATATAACAGACAGACATGGATGGCCAGAAGCACATGGATATAATGGAGAGAAAACAGCAGGGAGAGAGAAACAGAAGAAAAAGCTCCACAGGGAGGACAAAGCTGATTATATTTGGTCTCTTGCCACTTTATTAGGACATTTTACCCTTCAGTCAGTCCTTTGATGTCTCATCAGTGAGGTCTACAAGCCACACAACATACTACAACCTCTGCTCAAAGTCTTAGATATTAGCATAGTTACACAGGTCACAGATATTTACTGGTGTATTCTTACTTCTGGAGCAGAGCCCAGAGGTTCTTTTCCTGCAATCAGTTTATTTTTGTTAAATCAATTCAAAATGTCACTTTCTTTGGTGCACCTAACCACAATTTTATTAAGGGCAAAAATGGCAGAGCTAGAGTGTGTGGCTAGGGTTAAAGCAATCTTCTTTATTGCATCTTGAGGTAAAAATACTTTACTAAATAAAAACTTGACCTGCTGCAGCTTTAATTAGTTCAAGAAATCTAATACTGTGTCTGTGTGCTTCCCTTCTCCAGATGTGGCCTGAATAACAGAGTTTGATATTATCTGAGAAGTATATGGCTCAAGCTGTTAAAAGAACTAAAAATGTTCTCGGCAGCCGTTAAAATGGCAAGATCCAGCAAAGGCTGAGAGGGGTCAAGGGGAAATGGCTCCAACACAAAGAAAGCGTAGGAATCACCAAGCTACGTGAGAAACAAACTCAATCGACCACAATACCTTACTGCAAAATCAAAATGAAAGCTCTTTTTCCTTCAAGGAAAGAAAAGAAAAAATACAACAAAAAGATAAAAAAAAAACATGTTATTTACAAACACACACACACATTTTAATGGAAAGACATTGACGTTTAGAAGACACTTCCACCCACACACACACACAAACTCCACAACATTAGTGAAACTTTAACTGATTGTTTTTCAAAAGGGGGTTGAAAACATTCGAGTGGAAAACAGTAGAGTAGATTCATCACTTCCAGGTCAACTTCTTAACCACCAACAGTTGGTCTGGGTCAAACATTTTGTTGCTAAGAGCAACCGTTACTGCCACAATTCCAGAGTTGTTTCAGACGCCATTTTCTTAGAACTGTCCATTAGTCAGAAACCCAAGTATCTTAATAATAATAAAGTCTGGTGACTTTCATCTTCATCATGCCAATAGTCAGGTAACTATGTCATCATGGTTACAAATATCAGGTATGCAACATTTATTTAATCTAAAATTTAAACATAATTTATTGCATTTTGGTTGGTGTGAACATCCTACACATGAATTGTTTTTCTATTTCAAGTATTTTGCAAAGATTTATATATTTTCTATACAGTTTTCTTATGTAAATAATATCAAAACTGTGAGAAATGTCTTTTTAAAAGAAGTGGATTGTTCATACAGTCAGTCTTGTCCAGAACAGTTCAATCCCCTTTAGAAAAAACGGTGAAAGCTTTGCATCAGAAGCATTTGTTAGAGAAACTCAGACTTAAACCAAACTTTTTTCTGGGCAGCTCACAAAAAACACATTGAGAAGTCCCAGTTGTGTACAGCTCAGTGTGACATTTTGTCAGGTCTGTTCTCAAATGCGAGTGAAATCCTGAAAAGAAAAGAAAAACACACCTCTTCTGTTTGTAGGTCAGCATGGCCTCTGCGATGGGAAGCTGGTGAGCTCCGTTAGCGCCCACCATGTACTGAGTTACCCTTGACACCACATCTGGGTTCTCCTGAGCTGCACAGGACACAGCGATTAACTAACCCTCCAATACAGACTGCAGAAGTTGTCTTAATAATGATAAAAAGTCAGTGAGAAACAAGAGCCCACCAACAACAGGAGCCTCTGGCTTGTGAAACAGGTCCCTCCAAGCAGCATCTTGAAACAAACTATTGTATCGGTAGTCAATAGTGCCAAGATATTTGGACACAGGATGTGCACCTAAATCAAACACGAACGACAAAACCAATCAAAATGAGACAACTAGATTAGACAAATATTAGATGGGCTAACAATGTTTTCTCAGCCGTTTTCAGTAATTATACCATTTTGATCTGGCAATCATATATTCACGTTTGGACTCACGGATAGATCTTGCAAAACAAACACACAGGAGAGCAACATTAGGTTCAGGCTGTTACTAACCTAAAGGAATGATAAGGAACCTCATGTAGCCGAGCCAGTCTGGGGTCTTATGGGAGAGGTGGTCAACAAAAAGCCTAAGCACAGCGCTTAGGTAGTGCTGCGCTCCTGCCACTGCGATCTTTATAGGAATAGGCGTCTGGGAGTTACAGTTGCAACTAGGAAAGAAAATAAATCCTCAGTTTCACAGTCCTTGAAATAAGATTAAACATGAAGACAGATGGAGAAAGGCAGCACGTCGTGAGAGGCTGACTTACAATCTCTGTATGCGGGACACGATGGTGTTGAATGCAGCTTGGATGTCAGCTGTGGTGCAGGTGCAGACCACTGGTAGATGGTGGTTTTGCAGCATATCTGAAAGATACTGACAGAGCAAGAAAACAAGAAACAGATGAAAGGCAAAAAATAAAATAAAAAAAGATGTTTTTTTAAACAAAATGACATATGTCATAAATTTATTGGTTAAATCATGACTATAAATGTTCATTAGCATGCGTAACTCGTAACTAAATAAATTTTACAGCCATCTATCCACAGCTATCCCAGACACTGTAAAAGGAAAGTACCACAAGGAAAGAGAAGCCATATCTAGCCAGCTGTGCCGGTGTCTCTTACCTGGCCCTGCCAGTCTGACGTGTTGATGAGAATGATGCTGTCAGGGAGGTGGTTATCAGACACCAGGATGTGGTTTAGTTGGTCATACACTGTCTTGCGAGGTATCTAAGCAGGAAAGATACAAAGGTTTTTGGATTCCAGTAACAACCATATATTTAATTTGGGGAAGATAAAATGCTTTTGGATAAATTGCACCTCTAGTGGCTTTTCCAGATTTCAAACTTTAAAGGGTTTTATCATGATTTGAGATGATTTGTGTTCATTCAAATAAATTCCTCAACATTAAGCAACAAAAAAACAGCTTGTACTGTCAACACAATACTTATTCTGTAGTTCTCTAATCCTACCTGCAAGTGGCAGCGTGTGTCCAGCGACCTCTCGTTGTCCAGGCTGTTGGCCCTCTCGTTCTGCGGCCTGCTGGGCTGACGCTCCTTCAGCGACGTGCTCCTGCCTCGCCTCCCTGCCAACTTCGGTTCCTGCCTGAAAATAAAAACAGCAGAGGAAGAGAGATGGAGGACTGGAGTGTGAGAAGTGGAGATGATGATGTAATGTTCAACAACAGGAAGTATAAAACCTTATCTGTAGGTTGTAACAGCTGATTCTTGATTTTTCCCTCTCAAAAGACAATATTTACACCCAGCAGAAGTCAATCAGAGCCTTAAAGAGGTGGATTATTCTCATTTATATAATCCTACCTGTTGGATGAAATGATTAGGGATTCTGTCTTGGTCATTTTGCCACTTGGTGGCAGTCTCTCTAAAAATGTGTCCATGTTGTCCATCTCCAGCTCTGTGGTTGGAGTCACCGCCTCCGGCTGCTCCTGAGGGAAAACAAAAGAGAGAAAAACAGCAACAGGGTTCATGAGCACACAGACGTGTTGATGCATTTTTCTCTTCAAAACAACACGTTTTCACATCTCATGTGTCTTGACTGTCCTTGACAGGGCTGTCGTTATAATCCACTAGTATTTATTATAATTCTGTCTGCCTGTTTTTGACTGAAAACCTGGCCACTAAAAGCTAAAATCTGTCCATTCTTCCTGTATATGACGTGACAGTAGGACTAGAACTATAATAATATACTATACAGTCTCATGTAAGTTTGTGAAGCACAGTTCAACAACAAGAAAAGTGCTTTACTTAAGACAGAGCCACTGAGAAAAGACATGAAACATATTAACTTAAAATTATAAGGACTGATGCCAGTTGTTGACCTCAAGCAGCTTTAAGAGTTGATACTCACGAAGGAGACGTTATCAGACACAGTGTCATCTGGAAATTTGGCCCCAGCACATTTGGTTTTATCTGGGTCAATCTGGAATGAGATGGGTGAGAAGAACAATAAACATTACCTGGTTTTGATGGAGTCGTGCTGACTTTTATTTCCCAGAACTTAAAGTATTGTTTCATTCAATATCTCGTGATGGAGTCTTGGTTCAACAGAAGCCCTACAGCTTCATAAACAAACCAGTGATGCTCTAACTGGTTCCAACCTGATGGGAAAATCTGAGTGAGGGGGAAGTGAATTTTTTCTCTCCTGTGCATCAGTGAAAAATGCCCTCGAGCAGGACAATTAATGCCTTTCTGCTCCGATGGATTATCTGTTAGTGCAGTTCAGTGGTTACAACTGGTCTCCCCGCAGCTGTTTCATTGTGGCAGCAGTAACCCAGTTTGTTTACGTAAACGAGAGTATGCAGGTATCTGACTATGTGATCAGGAGCGCAATGAGGCAGAAAACTGACTTTGTTTTCCTTTAATTTCATGTCTCAAGTATGCAGAGAGAACATGAAACGCTAACTACTGTTTTTTCAGGTTGTTTTATGCAACATATTAATTAATGTGGTGTTGTAGTGACGTCATCTCACCGGGCTTGGAGGTTCCCGGTGGCTCCGGCTGCTGTGGATGCTGCCGATCTCAGTCTGAGAGCTGGAGAGGGAGAGACCCTCGAAATATGGCCTGAAACACAAGAAGCGATCTGGACTGAAGGAGGCTCCTCTGGATCAGCAGGCCAGTCGTATACCTCACAGGGTTATGAGTACAGTGCCACTGGATATACAGTCAGAGATCATCCTGAACTTTATGGTTTCTCACATCTTTCTTATGTCACCCTACCTGGTATACTAATGCAGTTGCAAAAGGAGGAGCTTCTAAAGTTTGAGAAAATTAATTTAGAAACAACTCTGCTGTGGCTTTGGAGATGTGACAGTGTTTATCAGGCAGAAACAGAGAGAGAAGGACAGTACTGAACTCATGAGAATCATGGGAGGCAAATGATGATAATGGAGCCTGACTCACACTTGGGAATGACAGTGAGGATATCTCATCTTCTGCTGCTTTGGTTCTGACTTTGATGTCTCATTTACTGAACTGCTATACTAAACTGTTAAGGTTTACTTTATCGGAACAAAACTGCTTCAGAGAGTTTTAATATGGGGCAAAGAACAAACATATAACACCTAAACATATGTGGTTATAACATTAACAATGTTATAACATTAAAATGTTATAACATTAAAATGTTATAACCACAGGCTATCAGCATATAATATTGGCAAAATACAGCTCAATTAACTGGACTGACATTTATAGTAAAGCAGCTTTTGGTTATTTCAGACCATGTGACAACCTGATGCAGGGATGATGTCGTCTTTACTCTTCTTAGCTAACTTTCAGCAAAATTCAGTTGAAGAATTTCAGTCTTATAATTGTTTTTTTTTTGTCTTTTTGTTGATTTTATTATCATAGTAGAGAGATAAGATTATAAGATTTCTGTTGAGACACACTCACTTGAGTTTGGGTTTTGGTGTGCTGAGGACGCTGTCATCATCGTCAAGCTCTGGGCCGCTGTCACTTGGGTTCTCAAACTCTACGCTGTCCAAGTCCAGGTCTTCCTCCTCCACCTCAGGAGGAGGTTCTGCTGGGTCCTGCTCCGAATCCAGCACCTTAACACACACACACGAGTATACGCATCACATCTTTAGTAGCTCAGCAGCTTTACAAGAGACAAACAAGAAAAAAACTAAATCCCAGAGCGACGCAGACAAAACAGAAGCACCCACCTCATCTGAGACTCTGAACCGTTTCAGAAGAGCCACCACTCGCTGCTTAAAGTTCTGCTGCTAAAACACAGGAGAATAAACACACAACCGCAAGTCAGTCTGTGACCTAGTTATAATTTACTACAGTGCTCTTGGCAATTCAATACAGATAGAACAACTAAAGCTGCTGCCGAGCAGGAGCTCCTCATTTTTAGTCATTTTACCGGCACTAGATACATTTGCAGTGTTGGCTGGGTATCGATTTTGCTGAGCATGCTCGTGTAAATCAATAATCAAGCAACATCATGCCTCATCTGCTTTCTGGGGCTTTCATCTCCTGCTTCTGCTCACTGAACTCTATAAAACAATATCACACACATCTGAAAATCTGCTAATGAATCACCTACGATATGAGCAAAATGAGGTGTTGATTGGAAATAAGCATTATTTATTTTAGGACACATTGAGCTGCTGTACCTGAACAAATACTGGATTGGTTGATCAACTGTTTTTTAAATAAGGTGTAAAGATCAATGCCACTCTTTCGTCCATGCGTTAAATACTACGCCATGGCCAGTATCAGTGGCCTCTTTGCACTACCGTCTGGGCTTGCTTCATTTTCCTGTGAGCTTATTTAATATAATTTTACCATTTAAATCACTAAACTGCTCCTGCCTGCCACTTGTTTCATCTCTACATAAAAAAAGTGTGAAACTGACATGTCATGGTTTTATGGGCGCACTAACTTCCTGGAGGTCATGTGATCTCTGGAAGGTTGCCAGGTGACCAGTGAGGACTCCAGGAAGTTAACGTGTCTGATGAAGAAAGAGTGCATTTACTGGCAGTTTACCACCAGGGGGACACTGGACAGACACTGTCATGGTTGAAGGTTTGCCTCCCTGTGCTGTAGGTAGTGATGCTCAAACTGGGCCTCCCTTTGATCCCCGTCTCTTACTCTGGTAATGGAGGGGGTCCTCACAATCGACCTCCTCTGCTTCTTTGGCTTCCTCACATCGTACTCGTCATCCTCGAGATCCTGAAAATCATGAAGAGAAAGTTAAAACAGCCCTCCTTACAAAAGGCAACACATTATTTCCAACTGTGTGTCTTGATGTTTTCATGAGCAGCACAAGTACAGATCTCTTCCAACCTCATGCCTAACAGATCCTGTGAAATCTGCCTCAGTGATCTCCAGGACATCTCACCTGTCCCTGCACGGCGTCGTCACTGGCCTCCTGCTCTGAGGAGAAGCTCTCATATTCTTCCTCTGAGTAGTTATCTAAAGCAGAAGTGCGCAGATTAAAGGCTTTGGAGCGTAGAAGATGCCTCATGCATATTTCAATGACCCTTTTAAATGCGACATGCAGCCAGGCTCTAAATATACATGATGTACAGTACACTCACAGAGCTGAACACTACCTGAGTTAAATCGCTCTCTGCAAATTTATAGAGGAAAAAAATAAAAAATACACCCTGAACCCTGTGATCCCCACTCTGTGTAGCCCATTGAGCGTATTAGGTGATTATGATGACTTCCTGCTGGTTTAACCTCAAAAACACTGGGGATAATGAGAGGCAAAGTGTACCAGAGCATTTGATCTTCTGTCCTCCCTGCAGGGCTGCTTCCTCGTGGTCTATTGGCTGACTGGACAGGGAAAAGATCCAGATCTCAGCCACCTTCCCCAGCATGTCTTTCTGGTTGCTGCAGAGAGGCAGAACCTGGCCTCCTTCCGTCGGGTGCTGCATCACCTGAGAGAGGCGAAAGAGAAGAGAGCAGAGGCAGAACATGACACTGTGAGAGGGCTGCTGTAGCTCGGTGAGACAGGATGCAACACATTGCTGCTGAAGTTTTACTTCATATATAGATATCAAGTTCTCAGCCTGCAGAAAGCTATTTATTCCACAATGCATTGCAGGCTCAAAGAAAGTGAAATGTAGTTTTTCAGTTTTATCTGAATAGCAGAATTTGGAATTGAGACACATATTTTTATTTGTGCCACCAAGGCAGAAAATAAACTGTAAAGTGTCTACTGTCTTACTTAAAAGAGTAGCAGCTTTTTAAATACAGAACAAACATTACTGTCTTGGTATCCTTGCAAGCTTTAAAACTCTGTGAAAGTCATATTTGCATGTTGCTAACAGGGTGGGATGCCATCTTGACTCAAAATAATAGTTTGACATGTTGTAAAAAAAAAAAAGGTTAATTGCTTTTTTGATTAGAGTTAGACCAGAAGACTTCTTTTTTGTTTTCCAAAATGTCAAACTATTCCTTTAACATGATAATTATAGTTTGAGAGAATGACTCTGACCTTCCAGCTGGGAATACTGCTTTCCACCACCACCACAGACCCACACATTTACACCCGGGTGCTGCAGTTCAACCATCCAACATTCCCTGTTGTTTGTAACCAAGGCTCTGCTGTGACGTTGCTCAATAGCACCTAACAGGTCTAATTTTACTGAATGAAACACAGACTTCATTCATTCTGGAAGTAATTTTAGTAAACACTGCAGATATTCAAACTTATCACACACTCAGATCATTTCAGGACAGCACCGTCCCAAATCTGGACTAGTCTCTTTGCTCAGAGACCATGTCATGTTTTAACAATTTACTCTCAATTTACTGTATCTCATTTTTTATGTTACCTCAGCTTGCCTTTGTGGCCTTAAGCTCAAAAAGCGAGAACTATTTCTTTCTTGTGGTTAAGCACAACTCAGTGTTTCTGCTTTCATTGACCCCTCCCAGGCGCCAAAATGTTTTTTTCGCCCTCTCTCAGCTGCTGAGATGTGACCTTAATAAGCTCCACTGAGCTTTGTCAGCCATATGGGAGCTCCTTAGTGCAACAGCGTCATCTGCACTGAAAAATATTCATCTGAAATAAAACAGTAGAATTCTAAGTTTTCTCAAAACACGAGAAGCAATTTGTCCACTGGGTGAGATAACAGAGGAGTTTCTCTCACTTATATAAGGACTATTTAAAATTAAAGGGCAAATTAAAGGGCAAAATGCCTTATTTAAGATAACTTTTCTTGTGCAGTGTGATTCACAGAGCCAGGAACTCTATTCCAGGAAAAGGGGGACAAAGTCTTATAGTAAATGTTGACCTGCAGCTGCACTCATTATATTTTTACACTGGGCCTGAGAGAAACACTAACAGCCTGTTAGAGCTGCTACACCTTTCTGCTCACGCCAACCCTCAAACTTCAAGACACAACAAAACATGCAACAGAAGAATGATACAACATTGTTATCCTCTATGTGCTTCACATACTAATAACACAAAAAAAGTATAATAAAATATAAAATTTTGCATGAACAACATTAAACAGGCTTGTTGTACCTCAGCCATATCAATAGAGCCCACTGCGAGGGTCTTGTAGCCCAGGATAGTTCGGTTCTTGTATCTCTTTCGCCTTTGCAGCATGATCTGCAGCTTGTTTCCTTCTCGCTTTAAGAAGTGAGGGTACTGAAGATGGAGGACAAGAAAAGAAAAAGCACAAATTACTCACCAGCTGGTAGCTTTATAGGTCACATTGGAAATATTCTGTTTCTTATTGTCAACAAATCCCATAACAAGACCAAACAAGCAGTGAACTGACTCTTTTACAAGTGGCTGAGCATCCAAAGCCTAACACTTGTTCCTCTGTGCCACAGAGCTGGACTGTTGTTCAAAAACACATCAGCGAGCCACACTGTTGCACTGGGTGACATATTTCTTCATTAAGACGAACTTTGGTGCCGTAGGTTAGCACACATACATCTCCCTGCTGCCATAAATACTCACTAGAGTACCAAGCTGGCAGCTGAAAATAGCCCCCAATAAATACACTATTTACTCTTATTTGAGTAAAGCTTAGGGCCCCTGAAACTTGGTATTAAATATTTAATAATTTTCTCCACTCAATACTCAAAAAGTCAGCTAATCTGCTTTGCAAGCAGAGCTGTGTTGGTGTTGATTTTCAGATAGCACACAACCCAACGTACGTCATAATGTTTTGGTGTCGATGCAGCTAATTTTGCGATATCGCCTTTTGTGCCACAATCACTTCAAATCAGTAAGACAAATACAAATGCATACATTTTTCATATTAAAATAAAATGTCACTTAAAGCAAGAAGAGGAGTGACAGAACAGGTATAAAACTATAGTTTGTTTTGGGAAAGTACTTAAGCTTCTTTAAAAATTAAATTTGTGACATGTTTTTAAAGGTTAACATCTGCACTAGGAACACCGAGAGAAGAACAAACACATTGTTCCCTTCAGTCTCTTCATGGGATTGATAATAACAACAATGTAGAATATTGCCAACCTTGTCTTGTAATGATCTAGCAACACTTTGTCCTTTTTGCACACACACACACACACACACACACACACACACGAGATG
Source organism: Datnioides undecimradiatus (assembly GCA_008933995.1). Taxonomy (NCBI): domain Eukaryota; kingdom Metazoa; phylum Chordata; class Actinopteri; order Lobotiformes; family Datnioididae; genus Datnioides; species Datnioides undecimradiatus. The sequence goes on along the minus strand of WARS01000017.1, from coordinate 12,653,332 downwards.
CACTTCTATTTCTACAATACAGAAAAGATAGCTTCATATCTCATTGATATCAAATGTAAGGCTGAACAGTTACCATGGCAACAAGTGTAATAAAACTTATCATGTACTTAACTCTCTAAAATCTCACATCAATAAGAAAAAAAAGGCAAATATGGAAAACAAATCATTAATGGTTTATGTGACAACTGCGATTGTTTATTTTAAGCAAACAGCAGCCTGCTGGCATTGTTTTATTTTACCTGCAGTGAAAAGGTGAGAGCCAGATCAGTCTCCACAGACCCACTGGGTGGCAGCATTATCTCATGGGACCTCAAAATCCGTTTAGAGCCCTGTAAGAAAATAAAAAATAAAAAAATGAATATGGCTGGAGCTCTGGAAGTATCCTGCATCTCTGACTGTTATTCATTCTGCAGCAAAGGTGCACAACATGAATAATTCAACATATTTCAAAACAACACGCTCCTGTGTTTGCATTTACTCTTGTGTTTTACAGTTTTACAAAACAAAGTCAACAACAGTGTATGTTTGAACGCATGTTTCGTATTTTCTGCTCAGCAACTTGTTTCTAATTATTGACGGAGCATCTCTGACCAAAAAGAACCAGATGTTCAGTTGACTGGATTACATCACAAACACATCTCTTGAGAGCAACTTACCTTGAAGGTGGAAAAATGAATATGAATATGAATATAACATGAATTATGAATATAAAATGAATATAACAAGGATTTAAAATGGACAACAGTAAAATGTAAACCTCTTCTTTTGCCCCTCAACAGGGAGTTTGATAGAGCAGTGGACATATTATGTTTGTTTGCATTTGCAGGAGAGTTGTGCATGCCCGCTCCGTTGTGTCTGTTTACACCCCATACCTGGATTTTAACAGCTATGACCACAGAGATGAGCTCTTTATCAAGTTCTCTCATGACAACCAGCTTCTTCAGAGTCAGACTGCACAATCTGTGGAGAGAGAGAGAGAGAGAGAGAGACAATCGTAGATAGAGTGGGGGCTGAATTTGGCTTCACTGGTGTGTTTTTTGAATATTCACATGCAGATGAGTCATTCGCAGTTAAAAACAGGTGTGGTCATTAAACAGTGACAAGTAAACAGTTTACCATTAAACATAACACATATGGTGTGTTGGGGAAACAGTGTCAGTCAATCAGCAGGGTTAATGACTCTGTGCAGGTGTGATCAATCCTCTCATATATTTTCACAGTTTACAGTATAGGTGTTAATTTGACTTATACTGTGAAGATACAAATGTGCGAGCAGGCAGAGGTCAGTGTTTTACCAGAACCAACCAATACATTATCATTTATTTACATCCTCTTTGACTGTCAGAGAGCACTGAGCACATTAATGTTTTAAATTTTTCAGTGGTAACATCTCCAGATCAACAGCTTTTTGTAGTATGGATAAATAAAAGAGACATACAATGGCAGTTAATGAAATTTAAAAGGCACTGGTAGACCTTTTTTTTTTTAGACTTTAGGCAGAGTGACACCAAGCGTTTCCTGCTGCTGACTAAGCTAAGCTAAGCTAGGCTAATCATGTTATGGCTATAGATTCACAATTTAAGACAAAGTGACCTAAAAATACATTTTCTGTACAAAACTGTCTTTTTTTAAAAATTTTGTTTATGTTTTCAAAAGACCATAGCATAGCTGTTCATTCTCAAACAACGATGGCGGCTCCAGGTTAGCATGCTGCTATAACCAGTTTTAAAACAACCGGAGAGTAGAAAAGATGTTTCTGTTCTCCTTCTGACTGACTTTGGCGAGCAATCTTCCACAACCTTGAGTAAGTAAGTTACTCAGCTGTTTGGTTGCCGCTGGCCAGTGAAAGATGGTGATAGGCAAATTGATGATTTCTAAAGGACGACTTTCCTGATGATTCTGTATAACAGCCTGTTTGACAGGTCACTTTTAAGGTGCACTGTAGAGTTTTCTTGTAAACAAACAAAAGTCATGTTTACTTTGAGAATTACTTTTTAAGATTCATCTAGTGTATCTGTAAATACAGTGAATGCACATAAAGTGAAAGCTGATTTTTGTTACAAGCTATATTATTCACAAGCAAACAGTCTTCTTCACTGCTCACTAATGCTGCAGCCTTGGTGCAGATCTTGGCGAGTTATTGCCACCTATAGACCAGTGCAATAGTATGAAACCATTAGAAACAACGTATCAAGTTCCCCTCGCTGCTTTGGGTAGGAGGTTACCTTGGTGTTAAGACACTCTCACTTAAAAAAAAACGTTTTCTCATCAGTGAAATAAAAAAGTCTGGTCACTGGAGCAATGGAGGAAGAACCGGCTTAAGCTCACAGAAACAATCACAGAAATTCCTGCACTTGTTCATTAGCAGCAGGCTGAGCTAAATCCTCTTTTTCTTGCAGACGGGCATCTGCCAGCAGAGCAGCATCGCAACACTGAAGCAGGATGGTGGCAGGGCAGCCGGGGTGGCATTGTTAGGGCAGTGTGTGTGTGTGTGTGTGTGTGTGTGTGTGTGTGTGTGTGTGAGGTGTGTGTGTGTGTGGGGGGGGGGGGTTCTTTAACAAGCTTGTCACGATTTTTTGAGGCACTTCCTCACAAGAAGAAAGTGTAAAAGAAAAGCTTTTTTTTAAAGGAGCTTTTCTTTTGAGGCACTCTTTGGTTCCTTTGACTGAATCATTCAGGAGAGCGGCTCTGAACAGGCGGGCTGCTCACAATCTGGAGGCCTGTTTTCACCAGCCATTTATCATCCGGCTCTCCTTTTTACTGCAAAATTAAACAGTGTTAACCATGCTGTTGGCTGGAATGACATCACTCCTATATTATTCTGAGGCATAACAACATGGCACTGAATGTCGTTCAGCAGCAGGAATGGCTATTCAACAACAGGGAAGGTTTACTGTCACAGAGTAAAAGATGTAGGTCAAAACTGCTGTGAGAGACAGGAGAGAGAGAAATGCGCTCAGCGCTGAGAGGAAAAAAGCCCAGAGAGGCAACATTAATACACAAATATTCACTGTCAGTCAATGTTAGGACTGAGGAGTTGACCTTGGATGTAATCTAACCCCTATCCATTTCGCCTATTTCAAGAGCTAGAGGCAAAGCATTGCTGGTTAGGTGAAGCACCAAATGAAAGAAAACAGCATGAACATCAGCATGAAAAGTCAAGAGCCATCAAAACCACACAGTGTGCTGAGTGACATAACGCTGTGTGTCTCTACAACAGAGGGGTATCAATCAGCCTCGAGAGAAAGGAAAACATTGGGGACGGGGAGAGAAGAAGCAATGACAATGGCAGGTTTGAAGAAACCCCAGCAGGCTGAATGGAGACCTTTCTCTTCTTCAGCTGAGACACAACCCAAGAAATCCCTGGCACAATGGACACAAGCCAATGAAGGCTTGCATTGTCTTCAGCTTGCTCTCACATGGACAATACGCAGCATTCTTGTACTGCTGTTTTGTATTCTACCCTGTTTCCATTGGTTCCAGGCCCACAACAGCATCTATTTCAGCTATGCTAGGTGGCTGGATGTTGGTTTGTGGAGGTGGAGATAACCACATGATATCTTCCACACAAGCTGCTCCGCTAAAATGTCATATTTAGCTTTTTGGTTTTTATATTGCAATGTTTTGTTTTGTTTTGTTTTATCCCTTACAATGGGTTTATCAAGTAGTGCCTGACTAAAGGAACAGCAATGGAAGCGATTTCTAATGAAAAACCACTTAATTTGTAAGAGGATCTCTGCTGACCTATTTCTCTTTCGTTACAGGCCTAAAACTCTGACAAGCTGAGATGAGTGCAAGTTAAAGTGGGAGTACTTTCTGATTATTCTGGACACATTGGTGACATTTCCCCACCAAAGGCGGTTCTGTTTCACAAAGGGCAGTTTCTGGTTTCCTGGCTCTGCAAGTCAGATTCTGTATGTCCCACCTTTCTAACACCAAGAGCAAACTCTTAGGGGGTGGTGTTGTGGTTTCCCACCTGAAGCACTTTGGCAATGGAAAAAATCCCCTGAAGAAGAATAAATTACAATAATAACAGTTCAGCCTGCTGGCTAATATCAACTTATCGCCTACCACAAAAGCACTGATGACACACAAGGATGAGCTGCACCAAGACAAAGGTTGTGTTTGTTTTCACTGAAACTTACTTTTACAGCACTCTAAGCCTCACGGAGTGAAGGAAGATCTATTCAAATCCTTTACTTACTGCACTCCAATAGACAATGGAAAATATTTGAAAATATTAAGAAAGGCCATCACAGAACCCAAAGTGACCCTTTCCACAATGCTTTTTTTGTATTAAATTTCAGTATTTGGTACTTAGTTACATTCCATGAGTGCCCACACAGATCATTCAGTGGTTATACTGAGCAGGGGTGTGTTGTGTGACAGTGACTCTTAACATCACTGAAGTGACTCCATCAAGAGCTAGCTGTCATCGTTACAGTGGAGAGCAGAAAGCATTTAGACCTTTTGAACATCAGACTCAAATGTGTGCCTGAAGCATCTGGACTGCGGTCTGCTGATGCTGCTTTCTGACATTTCAAACATATCCTGGATGTTTCCCCTGTTCCTTCTTTGCCTATACATAGAATGACAAATCAGAACAAGACATTAACGTGCCAAGGTTTCACCTTTTTTCACTCTGAACTGGAGTCACACTTGCTGCCACCAGCTAATACGTCTGTGTGCCTCTGTCCATGTTCACGAAAAAACACATTCAGCACACAGAAAAGAACACAGCTGCTGTTTTGGCACTGCAGCAAAGAAACCTGTTCCCTGTTCTGTCCCCTTGACACATCCCCAAAGGGGCTCGGGTCTGCTGAAACACACGGCTTGCCGCCTGTAGCATGGCCCTGCCAAATCCTGATCCAGTGGCCAGCTCAGCACAGATGCTCTGGCAAAGTCCGTGGGGAGGAGCGAGAGGCCCAGTGTGGTGCTGTGATAGCACAATCACAGTCACTTCATGTGCCAAGAACAACAAACCAACAGGAATTTGTTTTGGTGTCACTTATGCGGAGACGGATCAACACTGTGCTGTAAACACACAGTCGAGGGACAACAGGACATGATGGTTGATACCTAATCACATCAGAACCAAAATATGTGAACTAATGTGGATTATGCTACATTTATAGTTAATATAGTATTTTATGATCAGCAAACCTGTGTCTGCAGCTATAATACTGGTTAATTTACTTAAGTTTTGTTTTTAAGTAAAATTTTACTTAAATTTTGATAAAAGCCAGTACCTATTTTCATTTTGTGTTAGTTTATCCTTAAATTTATCCTTTGCATATGTACTTTTACTCTATTACATGTATCTAGCCACTAATACTACTTTTGTACATTTACTGCTCACGCTACATCTAACTTTATTGCTACTGCTCCAACTTGAAAGAATACCATCTGCTCCTGCTGCTTTTCCTAGTAAAGCATCCTTTACTATTACAGTTACTACTGCTGTTAGCCCTGTACAATTAGAATGACAACAGAATGACAACATTTGCACATTAATGTAATGTTTACGATGTTCACTGTGTTCTTTGTGTAGTGTATTAGCATGCTAACATTTACTAACGCAAATTAGCACCGGTACACAAAGTACAAAGTACCGGTACAGCTCTGGCTCATGGGGACTGACACTAGTTTTTGCTGGTACAAGTTTTAACCTCATGGAGGCTGTAGATAAAAAGTCAAAGGATCATCAAAGTCAATGTGATTCATACTCTGGGGATCAAAAATGTCTTTCCAAGGTTTTGTGGCTATCCATTCAAAACTTGTTGAGAACAGTCTGAACTGACATATACTCAGTTACACCGCTTGCAAGAACAATGTTGAAACACTATTCTGGCATTGTAAAATGACCACTAAGTGCTCCTCTGGATCATCATCTCTTGATTTGCAACATGTCAGACTTGGCTCAAAAAAACACACCAAGATCGGAATTTAGCAGAAGGTGTAAGTTTGGGTGAGATGGCACAGGACATCTGACCAAAAACAAGAGCGCTACTTGCCATCGATTTGCTTGGCTGTTGACCTGCTGACACTGGTGGAGTGCAGAAACTGAGAAAATATTTCAAAACCTCAGAACTATTGGGTTCAATGGCCAGCAAGCTGTACTTTCTCTGGCTGCAAGAAGGACAAAAGAGCATGGCATAACACAAGTCAGAGGTTGAGAGTTGGGCAACAGTACCCTGCTGCATCAAGCTGCATCGATAATGAGATTTCCATACTTCATACTACCACTTCCTGCTCTTCAGCCCCAGCCCCAGACCTCACCACCCCCCCACACACACAGAGGCACTTAAAATAGATGCTTGAATATGACGTAAGTATAGAGTTAATAGTGTATCAGATATCGTGAAAGGAGCCGTCGTAGGACTTCCATTTGATTCACGGCTGGACAATGGGTCCGCCCAAAGACAGACCAGTGCACTTAATGAATTTAAGTGAACCCCACTCGTGCATCTGGAGTGAAACAAGTCACATTTCAGGCCCTTTGAGCTAAAAAGCAATTAAAAAAAAACACTAAACAGCATGGTCATTTATCTAAAGAAAGAAAGAAGTTCTGACTCCTGACTAACTGATGATACTGTACAAGGCTTTTATCCAAGAGCAGCTCTACTGTATGTGGCTTTTGTACAGATTGAGGCTAAGACCATAGGGTAAAGGATAAACTAGAGGATTTACCATTTTATATCGCTGCATTATTTTTGATTACATGTCACAGCCAAGCTCCGACAGAGTTCAAAGGTGTTATTCAAAGTTATGACCTCGCCTCTCCAGTGTGAGGGAATAGGATTGTCAGTTCTTATTTCAGCTGTGGCAAAATATACGGTGAAAGTACAATTTAGTGGTAAATAACAAAGCATTCCATCTAATCATAAGAGAAAGGACATGTCATGCTTTTGAGACTTTCAATCTCTGAAAGAAAATCCAATTTCTGAATCTGCTGAATTGAAATTGGATTTAGGCCAGCCTTGTAATGTTCGCTGCAACACTTCAGGGCTGAGCAAAAAGAAGAAAATCATTTCAGAGGACTACAAAGCACAGTTGTCCTGACTCCCCTGACCTCTAGCACTCCCACTTCTTGCATAAACCTCAGTCTGGCTGAGCTGGCACAGCAGATTGCATCAAATTATACTGTACCTCCTTTTTCTGCAAGTACACTGTTATTCTTCTCTCTTGAATCTGAAATCTGATCTGTGTTCACTTGTGTGAAAGTTAAATCAGTGTTTGTTAAGAGTCAAAATTGGTCAATATTTATCTGGCATCAATTGTTGAGGTTTTGGCAGATTTGAGAATCCACATCAGTCCAGCTTTCTTTAGGCACCTCAGGCAGTCTTGTGATGCCTTGTGACGTTACAGCATGTTTTGCTTTTTGCTTTTTATGTTAATACGTTCGGTGGTCTGATGACTGTGGAGAAACCCCCACACATGTCAGCACTCACGGCTCATTCCCAGACTACACGCAGTATACTGGCATGGCTTCCTTCCATGTTCGGGGTTGTTTTCCTGCTAAAAAATTATTACTTTTCTCCACAGCCGTAAGCCAGAAGGAATGACTCGCCTCTGCAGAAAATAATTGGACTTCTTTATGAGCAATGTGTTGTTGAGTCTGTTAACCGCCATCCTAAAAACAGGCCAAACATCCCACACCTGAATTGTTACCCAGACAGGTTTTTATGCACTTTTTTCATTAACTCTTTAACTGCCCTTGTTCAATAACAGATTTAAAGATCTCCTCTGGTGTTAAAACAACCAGATTTTGGTGACATTTTGTCCAATTTGTCATGCTAACTTTAGCCTGTGACATTGCTTATCAATGCACAAGCACTGTTAATATGTTTGCTAATATTGGCTACCTAGAAACATGTCAAAACACCTGCATGATACATGTCAGCACACTATTGTGCTAGGTTTATTCAGTTAATCTTTAAAAGATCAGCATCAGCATTAAGCAAAGGCCACCAAAATGCTAAAGCTTAATGATCATCAGTAAAGGAACAGTTCCACCATGTAACTCCCTCTGAAACCCCAAGTTGTCGTATTGCTGTTCGAACAAACAAGATTCATATGAATTAATGGGAATAAAAGATGGTGATGGGTGAACTGAACTATGGTTAAAGCCAGGATAGCTGTTTCTTGTCTCTACACTAAGCTAGGCTACTCCTTACTTAAAATGTAGATATAAGACTAACATTCAATGCTCCAATCAACAGCTCCTATAATGTCTTCTTTATTCAGGATTTTTTTTTCATCTATTAAACAACAGCTCTATTTTCTGGCATTTAATGTCTAGTGCTGCCATACTGAGCCACAAGCATGACTCTGGCTTTTTACTCTTGTTTCAGTCTGTTCACACGTGACCTTTAGGTCACTTTGATGTTACCACACTTGACCGCTGCGGGCAGGCTGAGTCAAGCTTAAACTAAGAAGAGCACAAGGATCTGATTACCTCTAATATTTGAAACACAAGACTAGAAGGACTAGCAGTAAATCGACAGATGCTGCACATAAAGCAGTCACGCGTGTGCACACACACACACACGCACACACACACGCACACACACACACACACACACACACAACTACACATTGGTGATGGGAAAGAGCTTATGGTGCTTTGGGATTTGTTAACATAAAGCAAACTGATGAATTGACCACTGACAGTCTGGACACCCTCTGATAATGCTGTTTAATTCAGACAAACTGTTTTGCTGCTTATACACTGAATAAATTTCCAGGGTTGCCATGGAAATCCTTTTTTCTCCCTCTCTGATATAGGCCAACAGGCAACCATCAGTTATGAATAAAGTAGAGCAGAGTCAGATAGTGTGTGTGTGTGTGTGTGTGTGTGTGTGTGTGTGTGTATCTGAGTGTTCATCTCTTTATTGGCTGGAATGCATTAAGAACCAACTTGATGCGCGTCACATCGAAGCACTTCTTCTATTCTGACATTTCCACAAGGGCACCACAGTCAGGAGAGCTGCAGCATTGAAGGAGCAGCTCAGCAGAGCAATGTATTTCACCACCACATTCATCTGTCGTCTGTAGCCATTTATCAGTTTACTAATGTCTTTTGCAGTCGAACTGTTGTCACATCTGAGCAAAAAACAAACAAACATAAATCAACTTATCAACTTGGCTCAAAGTCATTAAGAAATAAACGTATCTGGGAACTGACGTTTTACTCTGTGTTTACAAAAAGATGGCTTTCCAATAGCTTGCTGATTAAAAATATATCATACTAAAATACGGAAACCCCAGCTGAATAACACATTGGACTAAATGACACAACACTGAACTTGCTGACCTGTTAAAGCTGAGCATGCAAACTTCAGTGTCTTGCACCACCGGCCAGGGTTGACAGATGAATGCGTCTTGGATGCTGCATTCCCAAGAAGAGCTACTGTGTTGTCCAGGTAATTAATGACATTTTTCTTTAATGTTCCTTGAACTCTGTGCAGATTACTCTAGAACTATGACAGAGGAGATAGTGCTGAAGTCCTCTTGGGGTTGTATAAAGGCCATAAATGGATGCTTAATAAGGCATCTAAATGTCACTCTACAGGTGTTAATGGGTCCACTTTATACCACTTGAATAACAGTTCATTTGTAACCATTTATTATTCTGTGTCTGTAACCTCATTGATACACACCATTTATATTTATGTGCTCATTAATTTACACCAAACACTGAGTCTATTGTTGTGTTGGTGCATTTAAAGCTGTGACTCGTACGTCCACATTTTTATAGTCCTGTCTTAATGTTTCTGTTAATGATTCCACAGAAATTTGGTGGATATTAACCATGAACAGGAACGTTTCACAGCTGTTATAACCCCCTGCGGTCTGACACAGTGTTTTTAGAAATAGTTGTACCACTTAAGTTTAGTGTGATGAAACCTGGCCAGCACTGACGTGTGTTGACAAGTGCTCTGGCCACTGACACCCAGTGCGTTAATCTACATAGCAACAAGGAGTTTATCGAGATGACTTTTCAAATTCAAATGAGCTGCATAAATCTACAGTAATCCACTGCAGGTAAGTTAGTTAGCTGGTTAGCATGTGGACTTGTGAAAGTCATAGTCATGAATTAAGAAAAGGATGATACACAAAGACATATTATGTTGATTACCATTAACTGATTAAGTCCCCTACTTTGTTTAATTCTAAAATGATTAACAAAGTCATGTAATAATATTACACATTGTTAAGTCTTTTTCATTTACAGTCATATTTTGATAACTCAGCAGTATCGTTGAATGTTTCTATGGCTACCCACATTCTAATACTCCATGCCCACTGACTCAGAATGATGGTTGAAGAGCTTTAAAACAGTGGGCATGGAATATAAGACTGCTGGTTACCACAGCAACCATACAACAATACTGCTGCAATATGTTTGAACAGTGTTTAAAGTGTTGAGCAGATGTTTGTTGTTTCAGAAATGAGCATGCAGCTGGTGGGAGCAATAACTGTTATGAGTCATTATAAGAAGTTATGTTATGTGATCAAAGGTTACATGCTGTTATGTGAACACTGGCAGGTTCATGTCTGCGATTTCACCATGGGCCTTAAATATGAGCAGCGAGCAAACACCTATGTTAAATTACTTAATTTGCATTTCAGGAGGGTCAGAGCATCACTGGGTGGCAATGAGGCAAAACCAATGAAAATGTCCAGGATGCTGAGCAAACTGTGCCTCAACATTGTCAGAATGTATTGGATGACTATCCAGGAAATTGCATCATCAGTGTGTCCAGTGTAAACATGCATTGCACGTCCCAAGGCCCCTGGTGCACAAGCACAAGTTCCAACAAGTCAATGTCCGTGAGAAACTAATTTGGCGCAAAAAAGCTGAACTATGCTAGCACTAGGCTGCTTCATTATGACAATGTGCTCACTCGCAGCATTTTGAAGACGTGCAAATTTTTCTGCCCACAACAACATTATCTTCACTCTCAACCCTTTCTGCAAGCCAGATTTGGCTCCCTGTTACTTATTCCTGTTTCCCCAAATCAAATTCAAGCTCAAGGGTCATTGTTTTGACACAGTGAATGAGAGTCACCCTATATCCAGATGGACACACTTCCAAATAGGACAAGGAGAATTCAAAGCACAGCAGGTGGCCTGGAAGCAGTCTATCACTGCACAATTACTTTGCTTTTTATTGACGGTCTCACAAGAATGCAATGACAACTGTTATCTGAGAGGGAGTGGAACATATTTACAGTGACAAGACTCAAATTATGTTTATATGCTCAATCTGTTGTGTGTGGTTGTCCATTCTCTAGTCTGGCATCTGAATGTAAGCATGACTAATAAAACACCAAAGTGAACTGATGTGTAGTAGTCAACATCAGCATGCTGACCCTGCTTAGACCCGCCTCTCATGCAGCTCATACTTTTCACAGTGCGTGAATGCAATATGTCAGACAGCTGAAGTGACCTAAATTCTCACGTCTCTTGGGGTTGTGGAAAATCAACATCCTTCTGTCTCTGTCCATCTTTCTTTCTCCCTCCTTCTCCCTCCCCCTTCTCCCTCTCTCTCTCTGTCGGTAGGTCTCACTTTGTGACTCACCAAGAAAAAACGTGAAAACAAGCCTTCAGAGACACTCTGAAACAACTCCTCAGCTGCAGAAAGTTGAGTGTATTTTGAAAAAAGCCATTTTTCGATAGACTCAGAGGAAACTTGGAGCTGCTTTGCAGGAAAACTGTTTTTTTCCCAGTCAGACCACAGATCCTTCACCTGTCAGTGAATAAAAAATGTCAGATGGGACGTGTGGCACTGGCACAGGAACCCATAGAGGCTTCAGGCAGTAAAAAAATAAGAGCAGTCTAACTTTCTTTCCATTGCACATAAACTTTCTTCATCACAAAAAGCTAAATGGTAAATGGCAGCGGATTCAGCTCATACCAAGCGCTCTGCACCATCAACAATACACCAAGTGAAGTGTGCTGACATGTTTGTACTTAAATTTGTCACCTGTCTGTATTTTGAAGCTTTCAGAGTTTTGCCAGTAAGTCATGATTGACTGAACTAAAAGATTTTTAGATTACGCACACACACACACACACACACACACACACACACACACACACACACACACACACACACACACACACACACACACACAGAGAGAGAGGGGAGAGAACTCCATTTCCATTCTGCCTGCAAATTATGGGCTTCATAAGAGCAGATTTTTCTCTACAGTGCTTGTAAGAGCTGCATGTTTACGATGTGATTGCAATTGTTGCATGTTTATCTTTCCATCCAGGTGTCAGTCTGTTCGCACATCTGTGTCTCCTCTCTGATGAGGCGACATGGCCTCTTCATCACACAAACACAAAGATTTGGTGGAGAAACATCTTGCACCTGTTGTAGAGTATGGACTCACAGTGAACGACTGGTGGGTTACTGTCACTATGGCAACTGGGTTTACACATGCTGCTGCAAACTGTGCACATACAGTGTGCATGTAAATACTGAAAGGAGATCTTTTTGCATGCTTTGACATCAAAGAGGGAAGAAAACGAAGACGAGGCAGCAGTCAGCTGGGACATGGTGTCCTGCCTGCCTGCCTGCCTGCCAGGCCCAGACTGAAACCTGAGATGCAAACATTACAGATGCATACTGCATACCAGCTATTTAAACACACTCCTGCACACACATACATCCTCACGCAGCACGGTCGGGGTTGTCACTGCTGCAGACATGGTGGCATCCTACTCAAAACATGCCACACACTCACACTGGAATGACCGACATGCCATACCAACACCTTCAGTTACACCACAGTCACCGGCTTCTCTGCCACAGACCAAGATGAAGCTGATAAACAAGACGCATGACTGAATTCTTTCAAGACATTTCTGCTTTGTTGAGCATAACAGAGTGGAGAGAGGCAGGAGAGGTTAGAGGGACACTTGAATGCACTAACATTACTCTAGCTGTGTACCAAAACTATATCGTGCTATAAAGTATACGCTGTTTTTACTATGTAAAAAAATACATTATCACTCATTTGGAGTCATGTTTCTATCCACCTGGTGAAGGCTCATCCAATATTTACTCTCTTTTAGGGAAATATCTGGAGTTAAACTGTGTCTGCTGTTTGGTGCTGAGCAGGTAATGTACAGAGGCTTTTACTAAATATTTTTCTTTACAAGCAACTGAAACGACACTGTAAGAGCAGTGAGAGTGAAGGAAACCTGAGCTGAAACTTGTTCTAAAGGTGCTGAAGATTCAGGTGATGATTGTGTGTTATTAACCAATTTTCTTATCAAAATATCAAGTAAAAGTGTATTTACGTCAGCAGAATGCACAAAAATGTTCTGTGCAAAAAAGTTGCACCTTGTGAGAGATATATTATTGTGATATTATATTGTTAATACTGACAGAGGAAGACAAACACCAGTAGCTAGTGTGGAAGTTTCGCCTCAAGCCCCACACAAGGGATCCTAAGACAAATCTATTGTGAGATTATCAGTGTAGAATGGAAAACTTATGTCTGTGAGTTTCCTAAATGTTAAACGTGTCAAGTGGCCCCAACTAAAATCGTACAATCTTAATATGTGAAGGAACTCGCAACCACAACTGTCACAGAAATGGATGAAAAAGTACAATATCTGAGAATAACTATGAAGTGGTGTATCATGGGAATGCAGCTAAAAGTACCTTAAAATTGCACTTGCTTCAGTGAAGTAGTTAAGTAAATGCACTTACTGACTTTTCAACACTGCTTAGCACTTTTGTTTGTGCTGGAAATTATATTAAACACGTGAAAAGTAAACAAAGTGGAAATTAAACAAAAAGAAAGAAAAATATTAGAAGATTTTATTCTAAGAAAGTGTGTTTATCCAGATCACCAAAATGCAGTTTTTCTTCATTACAGGAACAATATCTCAGTTAATCTTGATACTTCAGACTATTTCTCAGAGTTTAAGTAATTCCAGTAAAAACAGTAAAAAAAGACAAACCAAAGTAATACAACCATTTCTTTTTCATTTTTAATTTTTTTTTCCAGCTGTGAGTGGTTTATATGGCTCATATTGTCAATGCATCGTGTACTGATGGACTTCAGTAAACGTACTTTTATTACTTTTCTTAATAAAACAATTATGTCCAATTATGAGACAAAATAACTGAACATTGTCCCATCGAGGCCACAAATTCCAGTGACTGCAATGATTTTAGAGGGGTTTCCTAGTGACTTCAAGACTATTCATTTATTGGAGCCACCATCAATGCATCTTCCACACCCAAGTCGCGGTCACGACAGCTTGACTCCGACAAGACCTGTGCTGAAATCAAACCCCAGCGTGGTGAGACATTTGGAGAGAGCACATGATAGGATACTTCACACTGACTATGCTGTCTTAATATAAACTCCACCCAACTACTGTTACAAATTTAAAATATGCTCTCTAGCTTGAATTACATGGTTGTCATAGCATGATTCAAGTTAAAACAGAAAAATGTAATAATGTACTGTGTACTGTGAATCTACATCACTTTCCCTTAGGTTTGCATACACACTCACACATCTGTACATTAAAATGTGACAATAGTTAAGTATTTCAAAGTGATATTAAGGAAAGCATCTGTTTTTATTGGGGTTTTATTTCTTTCTCTTTTTTTCGCTGGGTTTTTTTTTTTTGTGTTGTCCATCAAAGCAGCGAGGCTAAGTGCAGAATCTAATAGCTACAAATGGATTCAATTTGAAAAGGCTCAGAGTGATGATTAGACCATTTTCTTGTTTTTCTTCCTGCCTGTGGGCCAGTATTATCCTGCCGGGTTGGAGGCTCCGAGCCAGGAAGCCTTAGGATGGAGGGCAGGGAAAGGGAGGAGTGTGCTGGATCTGTTCCCAGGCTGCCCCCAAAACCTCTGGTCCTACATCACTCATGCTCAGTGTACATCCATGAGGGTGCAAGTGTGTGGCAGAGAGAAAGAGTTTATATGCTGAGAGATCAGAGACACGCAGAGAGGTGAGAAATGAAAGAGAAAACAGAGAGTGGGGGACAACAAAACAGAAGGAGATGAAAGGGTGAGTAAGAAGAGGAGACTGAAAGCTATGTATAATAAGATAGCAACACAAAGACAGAAAGAGAAAGAGAGCAGCACTTGCACAGCCACAGCCCGGTGCAACAATTTATTTTCGACTGTGCAAAAACAGATTTGACAGCCAGACCGTCTTTGTCAGGGTTTCAGTTTCAAGTGCTGACATCTGCCAGCCTGCAACTCCCAATTACTGCCCCTTCCTGGAGAAGAGTACTCACAGCAGGAATGCAGGAATAAAACTCAGACAGGAAAGGTTGTTTTTACTCAGCCACCGACTGTATCATTTACTGCTACTGTTCTGATTGCTGCTGTAGCACTCGTGGTTTTAATAGAGAGGAGTTAAAGGCTGACGACACAGCATGAAACACCCATAAAATCTGAAAGCCTCCTGTGTATTTACTGTTGTTATCGGATCACTCCGTGAAGCCATTTGTAATGCCAGAGATAACTGCGTGGCAAACCAAGTCTGTACTATAATACGTAATATGTAAAGAGAAAGAGAAAAAGAGAAAACAGATGGAAAGAAAACAAAACCCAAAGGTAGAAATAATAAAATAGTGATTAAAGTACTCAGAATCAATACCCCAGTATGAAAACAAGGAATCAAAAGTAAAAGTACCTTTATTAGTACTTTATTTCATGTTCAGTGTTTTAGTTCAGACCTGTCTTGTTTAGAATCTGAGATGTCATGAGATGATTAAAGATGTGGAAAAAGAAGAAAATACTCACTTTTGCTGCACATATTAATATTCACGTTTCAGAATTTTCTTTAATATAGTTTTTTGTGAAATGCTTTGTTTTTTTTATCCAAACTGGCATTAATATGAAAACATATGAGGGGAATTTTCTCTTTGCTGGAACTGTTAACAATTCACAGACTGAAAGATCTGATAAATTACAAATAAATAGTATTTTAATAGCTTATCGTTTGTTTTTAAATTCAAAATGTTAATATGAAAATGAAGTTAATGAGTCGAATAAATAAAATAAGTAAAGGGGAAAATGTGTTGAAAAATACTAAATAACATAAAATGGAATTATCTTCAAAATAGTTTAATAGTTTAGTTTAGTTTGTTACTTTCCACAACTGCCTACACACACACACACACACAAACTTAAGCAAAGATACAGCAGAGTGAACAGGCTGTTAAAGTGACTCTGATTGGGCAGAACAACCATGGCAGTGACATCAACATCACTAACTCATACATCAACTCTCCGCTGTACAAACACGACAGCTGTATCAGTAAATTACAAACACGTTCAAGAAATGTAACAGTTAACCTTGGATGTCAGAACCAGAGCAGCGGCGACCCACTCCTGACTTGTAACAGATGACACTTATTCATCCTTGACAAGCAGTGTGGTGATTTAAGAGTACTATCGAACGCATTATTTTAGAAATAAGATTAATAAATAAATAATAAGACAGAGGTCCATTTTTACTACACATGAGAGCTGGCGGCTACAGTCAGGGGCTGTGCTGAGTGTGTAAAGCTGGGGAGCAACAGCTGAACAGTACCAACCTGAGGAAACACCAAAAAGGGAAGCAACTTTTGCCATTTTAGTTGGAACCATAAAAGTACATCTCTATTATCTTCTGTTTCATGTGGTTAAATGTCAGGTCTTCTGAAACTTCCTCATCCATTGCTCCTGCACAATGGCAGTCTAAAGTACAATCTTGATATTCTTTATGTGAGTGTTTCCATTTCATTTCTACTCCTACTAACTTACATTTCAGAAGTAAAAATGCTTTTCACTTCACTGCATTTACTAAAGTGCTAAACTGTAGTTATGAGCTATTTTTCCAATTAGGTTTCATGTAAAAAAACATATGATCAATTAATAAAATCATTTTTTTACTGATTAAACTTCCAAAGGTATGAGGTAAATTGATTCCACTTTGACCAATGTCGAATTTAAAACACAGCTTACATATTCATACAAGAATAATAATCAAATAATATAATACTATAACACAGCTATAACTATAAGGATATTCAAAAAGAGTATTTTCATACTGTAGTGTTGCTGGGGGGTTTTTTAAGTAAATGATTTGAATAGTTATTAACTCAATGCTCCTGCATCAGTGTTGTCATGACAACAAACACTCTTAAAACACTGCCTCAGCATGTGTTGTGTCAGCACTTAGTTATAAGTTATATTTTATTAATCCCTGTTGTAAACTTTGCCCTTTTGACCCCTCCTATCTACATCCTGCGGGTTAATACAACAATCCTGCAATGAATGCTACCAACATAATGGTTATGATGCTGGGCTTTTGTTCAGAGGCTTTGATTCAACTGAATGGTTGAACCTCAGATCCTCACTAATCTGAAGACAATTAAAAGAATAGTTTAACATCCTGAGGAATGCACTTATTTACTTGATCCTATAACATAATAGTAAAAAACAGAGTTAGATGAAAGGACCAATACCACTCTCATATGTGACAATTCTGGGAAAAGAAACCATCTGACAGTTAGTCTGTTAAGTAGTGAGCTTTAGTTGTGCTGGGAGATGGATTAAATCACCTCAAGACAAACTCAGGCTAGCTGTTTGCCCCTGTTTGTGGTCTCTGTGCTAAGCTGAGCTAACTAGGGACGGGCTCTCAGTTAATTATCAGCAAGAAAGCATAATAAATTTCCATAAATTAGCCTTTTCTTTAACATACTGCAGCTCTTTTTTTGCTTGCTGAACAGTTCAGTCTTAATAATGGAGCACTGAGCACTAAAATTAGCACACTAGCATGTAGTTGAGTGTCAGTGGCCCCAGCAGGAGTTGACCCTTATCCACTGCAGTGTTAGGACCCTGATTTACTCATTGAGCTGTGCAGGACAGGCCTGCTAACGCCCTGATAACAACGTGTCAGAAAAACACATATGCAAGTTGCAGCAGGTGAAAAAGGTCCAAGCCGAGCTTTGCTGTGGTAGGCAGACCAAGCAGCCATACCACACACACACTCACACACACACACTATAATCAATCTGCCGTGGTTCTTTCCCATTATTCAGACGTGTGCCGGGGGCGCTCCAGCGCTCAGCTGCTCATGCAATATTCAGCTGTGGGATTTACCGGCTGGCTGAGGAGACAGTGTAGTGAAGTGACAGAGCAGAGCCTGGTAGGGTACGTGTGTGTGTCTGTGTGTGTGTGTTGGTCACGAAGCTCAGGACACACACCAAGCCTAAAATAGATATAGAGTCGAACCTGCCTGACAAGAGAAGACAGCTTTGACAGGAGGAGTACAAGTCTATGAATGAATGTGTGCTGAAGTGCAGTGTCCACACACACACAAATGCACACATAAGTGACAACAGAACTTGTTTTTAAGTTTATCAAAATAATCCAGTAATAGCTGTCTGTGCATCCACAGACACGCTGCAAACTGTGTGTTGCTAACTGTGGCAACATCTACAGCTGCAACATGAAACATCTTCTATCTTAATAATATCTGCTTATCAGGAATTGAGGCAAGCAGCCTCAGCATTCAGCTTCAGCATTAAAAACACATATTTTAGAATTCATCAAAACATAATTTAAACATTTTTGGGGGGGATTTACATTTTCCTAAGCTTGCAATGAAGCAGGTCATTTTTCATTTGGAGTAAAAACATTAAAAACGAGGGGTGTCAAGGTGAATAGAGGACATAGTATGACAACTGGGAACCCAGATATTCAGCACAAAATAAAAGCACACATGCATGTACTCATACGCTCATACACATTCATTCTCTCTCTTTGAAGTGACTGAGGTTCATACATAAACCGTCTCCCTCAGTTGCTCATGAATAATAAACAGACAACTGGAGGCAAAGTCTAAACTCCATCCTGATTCGTGCCCTCACTGCCTATAAACCACGCTCATATTTGCTCAATGAATCTGTGTCAGTAGATCATTAAGCTCTGAAGGCCAGCGGAGTGGCAGGAGATAGATACAGCTCTGCTTTCACCTTTTCACACCTCTCCCTCCATCTCCACAACAACAAGCTTTTCTCAATGAAGGAAGTGAGGCTGAGGCTTTTTCCTCCATGGTGCCTAACACTGGAATGCCATTACTTGTTAGGTGGAGAAAATACAGAAGGATGAAAGATACTTAATATTTTTTATCTCTAAAGCACAGAGGAAAATATGTCACATTCAGCTTTGGTATTTCCTAATTGGCTCTTGGGGGGTAAAACTCCATAAAAGGAAGCCAACGTGAGTGATTGTGTGCAAAGGAAAGTGAAACTGAGTAGAGGGAGAAAAAAAACAATTGATGTTTGCTGAAATAACGTGTAATAAACAGTACAGTTATACTTCTTTACATAGTTGCATGTATTAATTGTAGTGAAGAAAAAGACATTAACTAAGCAGAAGGTTACATTAAAGTACAAACTGAACCAAAATGTGACATCCTTGTGACCTGCATGCACAGTTAACTGGAGAAGAAGAAAAGCATTTTAACAAGATATTCCTGTAATTGGTTGGGTGTAAACAACCTACAGTGTGCAGTGTGTGTTTGCATGAGAGTGTTTGTGTGTGTGTCTGAGAGAGAGAGAGAGAATTTTAATTTTTAATTTGCACAGCAGGATAATAATGAACACAAAAAGAAATTGTGCAAGCTTCAAAAGGATAACACCCCAGGGTGTAAAACATTAAAAGACGTCTCAAAATGAATCTGCAGGAAAGAAGAAAACAACAACAGTAAGATGAAAAATACCTGAACTGAATTGAATCAGACAGAAAGTAAATGACAGCAGAACTCACCCAGGGAACAAAATAATACATTAGAAACAGGTGCAGTTTTTCTTAACAGGCTTACAGGGAAAACTCTGCAGGCTGAGTTAAGGATGCTGTTTTGTCAGCCTGCTCTGATTTAGATTTAAAGTGAAAGAGACAGAAAAAACAAAAACAAAAACAGACCAAAAAAAGACAAAAAGAGGAAGAAAAAGAGGAAGAGACAGTGACAGAAATTAAGAGGAAGTTAAAGACAGAGGGATGAGGATGATAAAGGTGAATTAGATGGCGGACAGGTCATATTCTCCTGGGGACAGGAACATATAGACTCGTCCATCCTCCACTGAAACTCAACCATGAAATTCGCCATACACGCCTCTTCGACTCTCCTCCGCCCTCCTGCCCCGGCCTGTGTCGTCCCCAACGCCACTTTGACAGCTCAATAATTGACTGCTTATCTTTTATTAATAGAGGCAGCCATTAGGCCATGGAGGCGCGTCTGGGGTACGGTCTGCGTACGCTCCGAGACAAAGCCCTGCCGGCCTTCAGATCAGACACCTCTTCTTTCTTTTTGTCTCATATTTTGGCATCTGCTCAAAGCTTCACTGTACCGTGGCTTCTTGATTAGCGTCCTGCACAACAGAGGTGTCCTCAGTGTTGCTGCGGCATTATCATGTTGCCACCAATGCAAAGGCATCGTCATCATTATGAAGCACAAAATTAATGAGGTATATTCAAAATACCTTTGCAAAATGTCTGCTGTAAGTGCAAAACATCTCAATTTTTGAAGATTACAGAGGATGAAAGAGGCCTCTGTAGTTGTCTTAGAGACTAAAGGTATCAAACCATATCAGCTAGTATTATTATGATCACATATCACATAACCTTGAGATAACAAATTCAATCTTTTTGCCAAGATCCAAACTTCAAAGGAAACTTCCAAAGGAAAAGACAGCGATTGATCAAAAGATCAAATTTTACTTTAATCAATTTCTGATACAGGCTGAAAGACAAGATTCAAAGAGGTCACTGGTGGTGACAGAAGAGAGGACAAAAGCAAAGATGATGTCTGGTGATTAGCAGCTAGCCAGCATTTGCATATTAATACAAAAGACAAAGTATAGGTTAGGCTAATGGAAATGTCAAGTCAATCAAATATTTAAATTTCATGACCTGATAATTGTGCTAAGCATTATAAGTTACAAGATCACCAATATTATCACAATCTATCCCGAGGAGAATAAGTGTCCCCACCAAATTTCATGACCGTTCACCCGATGGTTGTCAATAAATTTCACTCAAAATCACAAATATGAACTTCGAAGTTTCATGAGCAGAAAGGTCAGACTATCACCAAAGTCATAAAATGCATCTTCTGGTTGCCAAACTGAGCTTTTTAGATTTTAAACCACAAATGAATGTCAAAAATGATTAATAATAAAATTGTGAAAAATGTTGGATCCACATTAAAAGTTTTCCCAACTGATCAATTAGCAGATCTAAACAAGAGTATTGAACAGGCTAACTTTCTCTGAAGCCTGGAGTGAAAAACACAAAGATCAATATCAGTGTCCCTCACTATCTCCCGGTCTGTGTAAACTGGAACTGAGGCTGACGATGGTTTATGGCCTTTAGACACCAGAGCTGCTGAACGAGAGCACAACTAAAGCAGTGAAGGGTGGCTCATCGTCCTCTTAACAGCCCTGCAGGGGAGACAAGAGTTACCGAAGGTGCACCGAAGCAAACGCAGACCTTCAGCTTTGTATTTCCAGTCGTTTGTCCTGCAGAGACTCTCTTGAGGTGATCAGATGGACTCTGCAGCTCTCTGCAAGGATGAGTACAGACTGATGACGAGGTTCAGCGGGCTATAAATAAAGGGTTTCATCTTAAAGTTTAATATAAGGATTTACTGTTACATAATAGTAACTGTTTACTTGTTTTATAATGTATTGTCTAGACTGCTTCAATAAACACCCATGCGGAACAAAACCCAGCCTGCTATGTTCTGCATCAACTCATCGTGATTGTTTTAATTCCCATGGACGGCACGCATCAACTCTCCAGAAAAACAGCAGTTTTATCAAATTCATAATGAATCGTGTGTCTGATATGTGCTTGGGTGGAAAAATGATCCCAACAAAGCTTTTGGGAGCTCTGCCTGCTTGTCAGTACAAAACATTGGTAATTATAAAGACATCAAAATCAAAGAATATTACTTTGAAATTACAAATGCTGAACTCAATTTTGTGAAGAGTTTTGTGTCTCTGTTTGAATGGTCCATGTTTCCAACCAAAAAGGAACCAATTATAAAAAAAAACATTTGCCTTTCATCTGCAACTAAATTAGAAACATTTCACTCTCCAGCCTTGGTTTTGCTTGTCGTAATTGGATTTTTTTGTATCTGTATTACCTAAAAATATCCACAATCACCTCCTCTGATGATGACACATTCCTTTATTTCTCTTGCAGCTGAGTTTTTTCTGAAGCTTACTGAAGAAAGCAAAGTGTCCTCCAAACTCAGTGGGAATACACACGAATAACAAGCTGTTGAATACCGAAGAGCTGTCCACAAAGAGAGAGCTTAATAATCAAATCTCCTCATTTCTGCCCTGCGCCAGACATCTTTGGCTATGACATTTGAGGGCAGAGTAAGAGGGGAGGATGGGTAGAGACAAAGACAGAAAACACTGGAGTAGCACTGATGTACAGCTGCGTCCACTAAACCAGAAGAAAAAAAATCTTTTTTTTTTTAAATGTATAATGAATGAAATCCATTAAAAATGCAGGGCAGAGAGAAATGAACTCCATTTCCTCCATCAGCTCAGCGTAAGAGTGACCCAGAAACAATTAAAACCACAATGGATACTGAAACCGATTTACCTCCAGGGAGATTTCTACATCTGTGGTTACACAAGAATATTTTGCATGTATGTGTGTTGTTGGGTTTTTTTTAGAAAGAGAGAGAAAAAAGAGGCGAATGTCATCAAAGAAAGACAAGGTATGTAAGTAGGTTATGAGTCGGCACTGAGATCTGTGGTTAAACCAGCTGACGCAGACCAGAGGCGGGCAAAGAAACATCAAACTGCAAGCCAAGAGCCAGGTCGTTGTTTTATGTCTCACAGCCAAAGTGCGGAGAATCTAATCCACTAAAGAACACAAAATGATCCGTGCCCTCTGAGAGCCCTGGGGGGGCCTCAGCACAAACTGGAATACAAATGAGGCCTTTGTATGCAGCGATCTGCAGCACGCTGCTCCACCCATGATGCCAGACTTCTGGACACTCACTTTAATTATCTGTAAGCACAGACAACACATCATTTTCTTTCAACTGAGATGTGACTCCAAACCATGAATCAGCTGCAGGATGGCGGCCTCTTTTCACCTGGGAAGATTTTACACAACCTGGCTGCAGGATTTTGAGGTCGACCAGTGGTGCTGCGAGATAAGGCCTGGCTCAGAGTTCATTCCAAATACGTTGGATGGGGTTAAGGTCAGGGCTGTGTTGCAGGCCAGTCAAGGTCTTCCACATCAAACTAAAAACAACATTTCTTCTTAAACCTGGCTTGACGCACAGGAGCAATGTCATGTTGAAACAGGAAATTGTGGTGACGTGTACATATATTTGTATTGAACTAATCTCTTAATACTCGTTAGTTTGTACTGTACAGCGTACTGTACATTTCTATAACATACAGACATTTCTTGGGAGCACACAGCCATCACATCTAGCTCACTTTTTGTCACAACAGCTGTGGTTTCTATTGTGAAAAGTGTCAAAAGCTCTGAGCTGTTAGTAGCTGGTTTTTCATCCAAAGGACTTTAGAATAAATTAACAAAAAAAATGCAAAATAGTCCTTTCACTACTGTAATGTGACAATTATGACTTGGTTCATTGAGATAAGCAGAAGGTGGTTAATTCCTAAAATTATGCTATTTTACATAGCCTAGCGATACTTCAAATTGTACATTTAAATACATGAGCTGAAAGACATTAATGATGCAGATAATTAATTTATTAACATTATTGCATGCATACTTCACAGCCAACTTAAAGAGTTCCCTTTATGGATGAAGAAATATTGTATAAATGCATGCTTTGAACATCCCCGCTTGCAAAACATCGGTTGTGATAATATGATGATAATATTACAAACACATAATAAAACAGGAATATCAACACACTCTGACCAGTCATAATGTCTGCTTTGACACACACGACCAGCAGATCACAGCGTGGGGGAACTGATCTAATCAGCACTGCAACGTAAATAGCGGCCACTGTTCGCTGGAGAAGACAGTGTTTCTGTCAGGTCTGCAAGCTGTACGTTATCTTATAAGATGGCAGGATAGCAAAAAGGAAACAAGCACAACATGTCAATTTACATAACGCAAAAACATTCCCACTTCCAATGTAGACAGTGTCACAGCACTTCCTTTTTGCTGAAACACATCAGGTCAACAATGTTTCCTATCAACGTAAATAGTACAACTCTGAAGAACAGGCCTTGTTTTTATAAAAAAAAACATTTTTACTTTCCAATATACAAACAAACAAGAAATATGTGTGAAAAGATTAATACAATTAATACAAGTTTCCAATTTAGTAGTTGCTGCAGGCAACTTTGATAAAGGATTAATGGTTTTTATTCATTTTTCAATTGAAAATGGCTTTAAAAAGGCAGGATTTGCTGCTGCTTGTTGTTGCCCTGTATAAAAGTTAACTAAACACTTTTCAGTTTGGGATTTTTGGTCAGATGAAACAAGATTTAAAGACCTCACCTCTGCAAAGTCGAATTTCAAATTTGTGAATTTCACAATTTTTTTTTTCACATTGCCTGAACAGTTAATTGGATAACCAAAAGACATTAGTAATTAATAATGTCATTAGTCAGTACCACCTCCATCAATATGGCAGAATACTGTATGAAAACAGACCATTCTTTATTTTAAGCCTTGGTGTCCAAGTACAAAATTTAGATTAAAGGTGGATTAAACAAACAGCTGCCACTTCAGATCCCATTACAGCTGGATCTGAGGTGTCCCAGATAATGAAGTCGAGTTTGTTAAAAGGACTTGAAGTTGGAAAACAGAATAAAATTGGCCTCTCTCTTTTGTCTGAGTAATGATGGAGCAGTCTGTGAATTAACTGTGCAGTCACAACAGTGAAACCACATGAGCACATATCTCTGTGCTGTTTGGTTGAAGAGCCCTTAGGCAGGATCGCTCTGTTGCTCTGACAGGTTTTGCATTATGGGGCGGCTAAAAATGGACAGCCTGATCACTCTGTCCATTTATAAAAGTGTTTATTGAGTGAAGTGGTTGAAAGGGTCACATTTCAGTCACTCAGACTTTTGTTTTAGTATGACGACCTGTTAAAGGTCTTTATGAACTGAATGTGAGTCTGAGTTTTGTGGAGTGGATGTTATGTTGAATACAGTTTGTTTTAAAGCCTATTTTAGGAAGAGTACCTATGAATTTAATATCAGTACTCACCAACAATCAGCAGGAAAGTGGCGCTGGAACTTTTGTAGGGTGTTCTTTCAAGAGGGACAGCAACAAGCCAAGTACCAGTTTCTTTACAAATCACTTTTAGATGCTACATGTGAGCACTTTCTGCATATTTTCATGATTATTTATAGTGTTGTAACACATTTAAACACAAGAGCATAGGTTGGCATTTATGTTCAAAGGAACATAAAGGCTGCCTGCACTGGATGGCAAGAACGCATCAGTTATGTTGAATGCTTGATTGTAGATGTTTATTATACTAAAAACTAGCATGCATGGACGTAAAGGTGACGTATAAAAAAATGATTTTTGGCTTTAAGTCAGCTTGGCTCCATGACAGTTACAGTCGATTGCAGTAAAGATGCTTTACAAGGAGCAGAATCTCATGGTACTTTAACATCATCAGATTCCCCTCTGTCAGCTTTTATTTTCAATATCTGCCAAAAACACTGACATTGATAATAATAGGTGAAAAGCACACCACAGATTAACAGTACTAACTGCAGGGTAGTGTGTTGTCAGAGAATAAGGGCCTCACTGGTTGCTTGTTTTGGGGATAACAGGTGGACAAATGGGCTTTCTGCCCAATGGGACATGTTTCAACTGTGTGTGTGTGTGTGTGTGTGTGTGTGTGTGTGTGTGTGTGTGTGTGTGTGTGTGTGTGAATCCACATATAATCCACCATCTCAGTACTCAGTACACTCCAAACACATATTATCACTAAAATACAATGAATTGAAATACTTAGCTTTCATTATCGGTAGCACAGTTAGCTCACTATAGTTGGACAGTTTTGAGCCTGTGCTAAGCTAAGCTAACTAATTGTGTGCAATGAAGCTAAACAGCTAATGCCATTACAGACAATTGGAAGCTGCAAATTGTAATATTAATATTCTGAACATACTGAACATAAATGCAGACAGCAGAGGAGTAGACTATGATGCAATACTGGTTTGTATTGTGATTTTGGTAAGTTTAATTGTGAAGCTGGGGAACTTTTAGTATCTATTGTGAATTCATGCTAATGACAGCTATAGTCCTCCACAACCAACAGCCATTTTCAAATCAACTGGTTTTCAAATGAGTATTCTGTTAAAATCGTGGGTTTAACTTCATTAAGACACTCTGAAAGCAGTAATGAGGAGAAAACTGTGGTAAATACATCTGTTCTTTTTAAATTACATGTGATAACCACAGGAACGATTGATAATCACAATTTCTGAACGACCAGCCCAATTTTCTTTACCAGTTTTACCGCTGCAGCTCAGGTCCAGGTTGTTGGAATAAAAGATTTTTTTACAGGGTCACACCGTAACCCACTTCATGAGGCAAAATGAAGCTGTCTATCTCTAATCTGTAACAAAAGCTTTTAATATCCTCTGTCTGCTTAAACAAACATGGATTAAAGAGACAGTGAAGCTCTACTTTACAGACAGGTCAGATGCAAAATGTCACTCCTTCCTGGACTATATTTGTATAAACAGAGCTTCACACAGTCACCAGACCTGACTGTGAGGTTTGTCTTCAATGTAGCAAATCATATGATTTTTTTCATTATTCGATGTCTGTATTGCAGCAGATAAGCTGCAGCACACTGCTGTGGCTTGCTCAGCATCTGGGAGGCCAGAGAGGTTATGTTTACAGGCTTGTAAAGAGATGCTTATTTCTGACAGGCAGTGATAATGACTGCTCATTTCTACAGTCATTCAGGGGCAGAGATGAAAGGTTTTAGTTGCCGATGCCAACCTCAGGATTTTCACTGTGCCCATCTGTCCAGCCAATACATCAGGGAGGAGTCCGGTGGAGGCATGTAAGAGGTCATATGACTCAGCCACCCAGGAGCAGGATGCCAGACGTGGCACTGCAGCTTTCCTAATGACTACAATATGTTAAACCTTCTAAGCTCTCCTCCCGGCCGCAAGTTTTCTAAAAGGAACCTGACCTACATTTCTCCTCCATGCTCTGAATTCAGAAAAAGTTCTTTAAGCCTCAGTGAAGGGGGAACTGAAATAGCAACTACCTTTTCTCACACTGCCTGCTGCAAGAGGCAAGCCCGCAATCAACCCTACAGAGCACTTCTGCAATTAACCCAAACTACAAGAATGAAAACATGGATTCACTGTAGTTTAAACAATGCGCTCTGAGAAAGCTGAGGAACAAAACATCAACCTTCTACCACTTTAAAGGCACTCGATGATGTTTCTACGTCATTACTGAGACACGCGCTCTAGCAAATTGTGCACAACATTAATAATCAACAACCAATGCTAGCTAGGCCGGATGCTTTTGTTATTACCTCTGCTAAAGTGCAAAGTAATACAAACCTTGTTGCCATGGAAATCAGTGACTAATGTATTACAAGGATTTCCCTGGAAGTCAGACACACAAATCAAAACCACAGCCTGGTTGGCAATATGACTGAGTCGAGAAACAATAACTCCACTCACTGCAGGAATTCACATTTCCACAGGCCTGAATAATCAATATGAGATTGAAGGAACAAATCAAGATGTGAGGGAATAAATCAAAAGCAGCAGCACTCAAAATCACGATGAATAATAATGGCAACCTAATGCCTGGAGTACAAAATGAAAATGTCAGAATTGCCGTGCCCTGTTGAGGCTGATAATATAGCAGTTGCATCACTAGAGAGGCATAAAATTTAATTTCAACCAGAGACAATCATCCAGGAAAAAGCCCATGTTATTAATTGTATGCGCATTGATGTGACATTAAAGATTAAAGGGGCATTTACTGAAACAAGAGACTATGAGAGACAACAGCGATTGCACACTGGATTCTTTTTCCAAATTCTTAAACATATCAAAGATGAAAAAAAACATTAACAAAAGCTATAAAAAGAGTTTAAAGTGAGAAGAAGGAATAGTTACTCTTACACATGTCACTGGACTACAAAGACACACTGGAACATTTTATTCAGGGACAGATGATTCAAAGGAGGACGAAGCAGCCAGCACATCCAGATCTAGAAATGTCACTTTTCCTTTTGACTACACTAAGCCTGGACTGTTTGTGAGCTGCCTCGATATAATCTCATCTACATCTGGCACAAAAAGTTTTGACAAATCTCTCTCTGCCTTTTCAGCCCGTTAACCTCATTTTCCTGCATTACCTCTGAAAGTGCTGGAACATGTGACAAAGTAAACAGGTCCCAGGATGTCCTGAGTAATCACAGAGCTATTTCAATAATTTGAGCAACATTTGGAAATAGGCCACCTCTGCAGCCAACAATAACAGAAAACCCAGTTTCACACACTGACATTCTTCAGAAATCTATTAGCAGAAATGAGATTTGTCAAATTGGGTTAATCAGTGAGGTGGATATTATTGTAACTATATTTTATCTGTAGTGATGTCAGCAGTTATATTGTTTTAGACTGAATAAAAGTTATTTCTTTGAACTGTAATTTGAAAAAACAACTTGTCTGAACATCCAAATCTAAGCTATCCCAGCTATTCTATGATCTTTTGAACCATTTCTGAGACAAACACATTCACTAATGAAGTAAAAAGTGACTGAAAAGTCTGGAAGTATCTTGTAAGGAAAGCTCAAGTTATTTTGTCAATAGCTCTGTTCAGGGCTGCAATGAAGATCATTAGAATTAATAACATTGTTAATCTGTTTTTTATTCATTAATTAGAGGAATCAATTCATCGTTTACCTTTTACACAAAACAGAAAAAAATGAAAATGCCATTGATACCGACACTCAAGAACAACACTGGTGTACTATCTCCAAGTTAAAAATAGCTGTTACAGGTTAGCAAACACTGAAGCAACACTGGCTTAACGTTGTAGCTGTGCTCCTATCCACCAGGTAAATCTAAGACAAATATTTGCTCCTTTTAGCTCTGTTTTTGGTCTCCACCAGGTCCTGAGGGAAATATGTGGCTGCTAAAAACTTTGTTATGGTCACCAAAGAACAGACTGCCATTAAGAGTGGAGAAGGTAGTGTAAAAAGGGGTTAATAGCTTTTTCACTGAAACTAAAGCAGCTGCAGAAACAACACTGGCGAGAGCAATGAGAGTAAATTAAAACAGTAAAGCAGCGGGCTGTAAAACTAAGACGATGAGCGGAAAGATGTTAAAACTGTTGTTGGAGGTGAGGAGACTACAGAGATGCGAGATTCTTTGAGGAATCATCATAACAAATGGCATATTTTCTGATAGAAGCAGAAAGTTTTTCCCATGTTGAATATAAAGATTTTGATTAGTGCACCTTTAACTGAAGAAACAGAACATTGTGAAATCTCTTGAGACACTTGACCAACCAGGGCTCACTGCATTTTAAGGGCCAAACATCTCTCATACACAAAAATAAAATGTGCTCTGGGATTCGTCAGTCCCTGCAGATACTGGTAGCAAATGTATTATATTTTACTGAGCTGTTTCTGCTGATGAAGAAACCGTCACCGTTTGAAATCTCACTAGTAAGCTGTTCTTATCATGTTGTAGATTTGCTGGATGGCATTTAGTCTGCTCTCCATCACCCTGAGGTCTATTTAGACTATTTTATCCTACTGAAGAGGACGTTATGCCCCCGGACTGAACATTTACAGTGACATACATACGCCCAAGGTTGGTTTAGCTCTGCTGCATCCGAGCTGACATTTCCTTCCAAGAAATAAATTTGCTGCAGAATTTAAAAATAAATAAATAAATCATTTTCAATTCCATATCTCAAGCGGCACATGTGCTTGTCCCATTTTCCAATTAGCATGAAATTAATTGGGGGAGCGTATGCTAATAGAACGTCAGCACTGTAAATCCATGTAGAATATTGCACAGTAATACAGTTTTGGCTCCTGAGCCCAAAGGTATTTAATGTCTTTCTGTCATTTTTCAACAATATTCTCAACCTTTGTTCACCGAAAAGAAAATACATTTTCTAATTTACCGTGGTGTTTCTTAATAGGCAGCTGATAACATCCCTGACACGACGCATGCTGAACCAGACTATTTACAGTAATCTAGTGTTTATGTCTAGACGTTATCAGCTATATAATATCTGTCAGTCTGCTTCAGGCCATGACTTTTGACTGGAGTCCCCGTCATGGCCTCATCCCTTTTGGCAGCTCAAGAACGTGAGCTCCATTCAATGTAAACATTTTGTGCCTATCAGGTTTTTGCTGTATTTCAGGTTTTTGTGGACACACAACATATGCAGACTGTCATGCTGCAGCTTTTTTTTCATGTTCCTGAGCTCATTCTACAGAAAGGCAGTGGATTAAAACAAGAGCTGAACAGATATCATTTGCTCCCTTAAAATCAAATATTGTCTGTGGGGAAATATTAGGAGAACACCAAAAATAAGCAGCCAGGCGTGGTGTTGGGCACTGAGGCGTGAGGAAAGTCAGCTGGAGGCAAAATTGATCAGCCTGGAGAGTCACAAAGCATCTCAAATGTGTGGTTATGTGGGTGCGAGGAGGCGACTGCCCTTTCTCGTCCTGCCCCGTCTGTCCTCCAGGATGTGCTGCATCAGCAAGATGGAGGAGGCTGGATATCTTACATAAGGCCCTCTGACTTAACAACTCAAATAATATGGCAGGGAGCTTCTCTAGAAAAGACATTTGTATGAACACAAGTGTAAAGGTCAGTGGTAGTGTCAAAGGGAGCAACGTGGTTAAAGACCATTCATGGTTCCCAGAGGATAAATCCTAATGACTCTGATGAGCCACCCAACTTTTCCTGTAGCACATTTTCTTAGTGCATGGATGAACAACATTTTTACTGTATATGTTTGTGCTTATAGATATTTATGATTGGAATACTGACA
Organism: Datnioides undecimradiatus; assembly: GCA_008933995.1. Lineage (NCBI taxonomy): Eukaryota > Metazoa > Chordata > Actinopteri > Lobotiformes > Datnioididae > Datnioides > Datnioides undecimradiatus. The sequence continues at coordinate 12,622,245 of WARS01000017.1, read as the reverse complement.
AATTTGGTACAGACATTCATGGCCACCAGAGGATTGATTCTAAAAACACAAGCCCTTAAGCTTTCCTCCAACACTACTAGCAGGTCAGAGTTGTCACTGAAATCTTGTCCTTAAAGAGACAGATGGTTTTTAACAGAATTTCATAACTGCAAGATGCTGGATCCTGAGAACTCTGATGATCCCATCTCCTTGATTGACAACGGGAATGTGACATTTGTGTTTTTGATAGAAATAACTTTTGGTGATACTGTGACTTTTCCTCTGGCACCATCATCACAGTTTTAATTTGTCTAATAATTTTTATTTTGACCAAATACCTGCAAAAACCAATAATATGACTGCTAAACTACATAACATGTGGACGTTAATACTGCTTAATATCCACACGTTAGCATGTTGTTTGCACTTAGCTCAAAGCACCACTAAGGAAAGCTGTGCAGAGCTGCTGGTGTGGCTGCAGACTCTAAAGTTTTGCCTCAACTCCCAAACATTGGTACAGAACAGGCAGTGAGTGCAGGACAACAAGAACAAGAAGGAGAACATAAAACAATGAGAGGCTTTAACTGCCTCTCATTCATCCTACTCTAAATTCCCGCAGTGTGAGCATCCCAGGCAGCCCGGGGACAAAAGAGCAAGTGTCTCGCTGCCGCTCAAAGCGACATCTCAGCACTCTCGCCTCCAACAGGCCCAAATATGACAGCCTACTGGGTCCAGCTGCCACTCGAGAGCCCGTTCAATCCTGGCTCTGTCTCTGAGATTGGCCCCATCTCTTGCAGCACTTAGCCTCACGTCTGTGGGCTGATGTGCAGAAATGCAACTGATGCCCACTTCAAAAATACTGGGATGAAACACAACTTGCCCTTGGCTCTGAAGAGTAGAGGGGCTTAGGTGGTAACATCGCCAGCGTGATTGATTTTACACACAGGATAGAAAGCTGAAGTGGCTCTTAGAAGACACGTCCATCTTTAGAAGTAAGTGTGCAATTATTGGAACACATTCAGATGCCCTCAGTGATGAAGAGGAGCACTTGGATGCTCATTCAAATGCCTCTCACGACGAGGTGACCCAACGTTAAAGTGCATTTCACACAGAGACTCAGGATGTCAGACAGACACTTAGGCCGGCCGCTGAGGAGTGTCATAAGGACAACCCACAGTGTACCCTTCATGTATTTCATATCCTGACTTAACATTATGAGCAGCAGTGGACCAGATCCTCATAAACTCTCTGTGCGGCCTAATAAAAAAGTGCACATGACAACATTTGCATTTCAGCAGCCTGTCCTTTGTTTTCTCACATCCAAGTCCTACATCTGGATGCACCAACCGCATGCAATTATCATTCAACCGCCATCAAGATGGGTGATTAAGGCCCCTCCCTTACCTATGATAGGTGATTATTAAGCTTCTCAGTGTGGAGCAGCACGTGTCCTGAAGTGACTCTTGGAAACGTGAGATCAGTGCAGAGGCAGCATTTCTATAAGCCTCCCAGCCTAATAGCCCTGGGCTTCAGAGACCTCCGAGCCACAGCGAACGGGATTTATGGAGGCATGAAGAAATCACAGGATAACTTGATAAAATCAGGGGTGGAACAAAGTCTACTGGCTCGAATTAAAAACACTACTCGGCTCCTTACAATGTAGAGTAGTTTGCCTGAGTGTTACAACACTGACTTTCACGAAGCAAACCACAGGAACGGATTAAGACACAGAATGTTTGTCCTGTATACATCATGGATCACATGTAAACTCTCATTATGGCAACAAATAATTATGGCTTGTTATTGGAATCATGTCAAAGTTCAGGTCTAAACATAAATCACTACATGTATGTGAAGATGTTACTGGGCGTCTACACTTAAGGAATCATTAGTAAACTGGCTCATGTATTTCCATCTTATCATATCAGACTGATCGGACCACTTGACTATCCAGCAGCTTGAGTCTTGCTTTAGAATCAGAAAACCTCAACATCAAGACCAAAACACGCATCAAAACTGAGGAAACTCCCTTAATACTGTCCCACTACAAAGAGCCCAGCTCAAGTCTTTTGAATATATTGTGCAAAATTGCACATTTTGTATTGAATCTTAATTTCTTCACAAACAATGCAGAGAAAGAATGCTCGCTTTACCATACAGGAATTGTTTGCTTAGCTTAGCTTAGCATAAAGACTGGAAGTAGAAAGAAAACAGCTAGCTTGGCTCTGTCTGCAAACCAGGAACTCTAAAGCTCATAGAGTCATATCTTGTTTGTTGGATCTGTACAAAAACCAAAGCGTAAAAACATTAAGTTGTAGTTTTACGAGAGTTCATTAACCAGGAGAAGTGACTATCTGGAGCTAACTGAGCTGAGTGTCTAAGTAGCACACACAACAGGACTTATCAAGGCTGCTGCTGGCACAGAAAACACTCGTAAATCAATTAGACTTTTTTAAGCTTGTTTCATTAAAATCTAAAAGAATCAGCATGTTGAGGATGATCTGCTTCTGATAAGTATCCAGTTGGCTGTGTAAGAGCATGTGAATCATAAACCAAAAACAGACTTCAGAGTAAATTAAATGTGTGAAAACATTGACTGTGCACAATCTTCAAGGCTTTTGCTGAAATCTGCAAAAAAGATTCTCCCATGTGTCTCTAGTCAGAGGCCCTCTCAGCTTTCTTTCTTTTCGAAAAAAATATATTACAGAGGCCCTAAGGAGTTTTGGTGTAAACAAACAAATGTTAAGTTTAAATGTCACTCAAGAAAACACGTTGAGGTTTTGTCCTTGTTGTTGTTTTGGACCTGGAGGGTTATAAAACATGTTGAATGCATTTCCTGATTGAGCACGTTTTTCAAAAGCATTTTCAATCTTGTGTTGTTTACATCTAAAAAGAAAACCGCATGTAAAAAATAAGGTCCAAACTGAAGACTGCAAACTGCAGACCGTCCACAGGGAACCTTTAAGAGAAAAAAAAGAACAGTTTGACCTCTGAAGATCGACAGCAGTCAGTTCGTTTAGCCACCTTCACAGACAGATATCACCGAATGAGACAGTTGATTTGACATCCGGCTAACAAGCTGAGGTCCTCCTGTCTAAACTCTGACAGACAGCGGTCAATGGAGAGCTGCACCAAATCTCGATTGGCAGTTTACTTCACGCAGGAAGTGGAGTGACTTTGCCCTTCATTCACACAAACTCAGGAAAATAACATGTTAAATAAAGTAAATCTTTACAGTCAACCTGGTTCATATGATGGCCGGCACAGTTCAGAGTCACGGTGGACTGAACCTGCAACTGTTTTAGTTAAAGGAACCTCTTTTATGCACCCGTCCACTCTGCTGAATAACATCACAACTATGCTATTCCTGGAAATGAATTAGTCTTATTTCAGCTAAAAGCCATGCAATGTAATACCCACTGAAGGTATTAACTTAAGAGGATAGAGAGAGGCTAAGGAGAGACAGTCATCAGTTTGACATTAAAAAATAAAAACACATATACGCTCCCCTTACTCCTATATTAATTACAGCTTCTCCACAGGCTGACAGCTGCTGACCAAAGTCTAACAGCAGGTATTAGTTTAAACCATAAACTCCTGAAGATTTATTCCTGTCATTATATCACAGTAATTTAGTTCAACTAAAATAAATAATATCCAAGGCTGAATATTAATCATCCAGGGAGGTTTTGGCTTTGTGGAGCTTCAAGGTTATAGGAAATGAGCATTGATGAGGAGTAACAGCTGCGCACTGACTCCAAACCGCTAATGAATTTGAATGGACAGTGTCTCAGTCACAGTCGGACCTTCATTGGATCAAAATGTTAAAAAAAAATGACGCTCAGAGATGTGCGCTTCTGCCAAATATCAGTTTCCCAGTGAAAACACATTGAACCACACATTTTAAAATGAATGTTTGATTTGTAACTCTAACGGTAACTATAACACATTACATTGAGCAGCGGAGTGACAGTCATCATTTATAATGATCAGTGCAAGCAAAACTCAGAATGACATTACCAGGATTGTGTCTAACAGCCTCTCTTTTGCTGCTTAACATGTGTACAGGACAACACAGCTACAAGTTTGTTGCAAGTTTGAATACATCTTTCAAATAGTTTAAAGAGTTAAATTAAACAACTATCTGTGGCTTTATTAAAAGGCCAGTTAACAATAACGTACACTCTTGTGCAATACACACACAGTATATAAGCTGTTGCAATTATTCTCACTATTGATTGACCTGCTGGTCATTTGCTCAGTTAATCAATTAAGTGTTTGGTGCATAAGATATGAGCAGACTTCACTAGTGCTGAAAGCCCAAGATGACATCTTTAAATGACTTATTTTGTCCAACAAACAGTCAGATATTTCATTTCTACATCTATAAAAAGGAGAAGAAAACAAAGGTTCACATTTAAGAAGCAGAAACTTGAACACGTAACATAACCTAAAAATATTCATCGCTTCTCAAAATAGTTGCTGATTAATCTTCTGTCAACTCGATTAATTGTTTCAGCTCCATGTGAGTCAAAGGAGCTCAGTGAGACATGATGAGTGATAGTTTTACTTAATTTGGCTTTCATTCTTCTTCTGTGGTTTTAAACAGCCAGGTCAGGTCAGACTTTTACAGACCAGAGCACTAAACTAATGCAAACATATCTTTACATTTTGTTATTTTCAAGGTAAAGAATGAAATTCCTCACTTTACTTTTGCTTCAACACAGACAATAACTCCTCAAAGTGCAAATGGTAAGACCAGTAGGTCCACAAAAAGGTAGTTTTTAATTGGGCCAATATTCCAAACTCTTATATGAAATGTGGGGATTTTATATCGCTGTATAAATGAACATCTTTGGATTTTAATCAATAGTTGAAATATTCCAGAGCTGTAGCTTTAATGGGGAAAACCTCATAAGAGCTTCTGAGCTCACAAATCCATCTCTGTGACATAGATAAAGACCCAGAAACGGTGGATCATTTAGTCCAAATAATGCAGTCTAATAATAGAAATCTAACCTGGGCAGTAAATCTGAATTGGGTGGGGTGGGGGGGTGGGGGGTGTTCACTGAACACAGCCTCTGAGCCTGTGGGGGTCACCGGAGCCAAATGGTCTCCATGGTGCAGCCTGGCACAATGATTTGGCATAAAACTGGTTATCTCCCTCAACAGCTGAGTGGATGATTATGAACAACCAGTCAGACTACACCTGCAGAATAAACACCTTTACAGTTGGTATATGTTTGTGTTGGTGACTGCCTGCCAAATAGTGCTCACCAGCCACAGGCCATAAAGTACTTTACCCACCTTTAGCATTTACCACTAAATCAAAACAATGCTGATGGTTGAATGAGCAGTATCCCGTTGCAGCGCCTGCATGGGCATCCACTTGGCATAATGATACAGCTAGCTGGTGGTAAGCTGCTGTGCAGCTGTAACGTTAGCAATCTGATAAATGACAGGCTGCACGTCTGGCGCATTGGGGACGCTGGCTTTAAAGTTTAAAAGGACACAGAGATAGCATGCGTGAGGCGGCTTACCTCGGGATGCAGTTCGGGGAGGATCCGTCTATCTCCCAGGTTGCAAACAGGTTCATGGGCACCGGTCTGTTGAGAGCCCCGCTCCCGGGGAAACTCAACCGGCCACTTCTCTCCGCCATGGTCCGGTCTGCGGGTGGGACTGTCCGACACTGAGCTGGGGATTTGTAAACAGCAGACCAGTGCGGGTCTTCTGTGTGTGTGTGTGTGTGTGTGCGTGCGTGCGTGTTTGTGAGTGTGTGTGTACGTGTCCGTGAAGCAGAGCGATGGCACGCTCACGTTAGTGCAATGTAAGCGGCGCAGGACGAGCTCATTTCTCCGTCCTTGTTGGGCCGGTCAGGTCGGTGTGGTTCGTCTGTGCCGCGGAGGAACTGCAGTGGGAGCAGCGCAGGAGTGAACGGACCGACCGCTGAGCTTGTTGTGCCTACCACGCTGCTCCCAAGTATGAGGGGTGGTGAGTGCCACATTGCGATCGAGGGAGGAGACCAGGAAAAGCAGGCTTTGTACTTTTTGCTGGGGGTTTAAAATGTTGGTTAAATTAAAAGTGGCTGTATTTTAGTTGTTTCTTTATATGACAAAATATGACGAAATTTCCTCCTTGAATTGAAGTTTCGTACTACTTTTAGAGGTACACGTAAGATTTGTTGAAATATAGCCTAATTTTTAAATCACCGTAAAACATTTTTACCTGTTAAACCAAATAAAAATGATTGCAACTGAAAACCAGGAAACACCTGTATAAATGAGTTGCGTATATTTTGTTCTTACAGTGGTACTAATTTCATTTAGAACTTAACATGTGAGGCTGCTGTCACCAGCTCATCCCTGGCATTAACCACCCCTCATAAATAACTCCCAGGAAAAACGTCATTGAAAGTCTCTCCGCGCTGCATTTCGCCGACTTTGTTGGCAGGTGCAGCCGGTGCGCGTCTGGGCGGATCCGTAGATTCAAACCGTGCCTTCAGATCGATTCCCCAAATGTTCACTGCACAGTACTTAGACTCAGAGGAGCTGTGCAGACAGTTTAAAACACCTTAATATTCACAGCCCTGCTTAAAAAAGGTAAAAACGTCAGAGAAACGAGGGCAGGAGACTCACCTTGTAATATAAGACAAGGACATTTTTATTCACCAGCGTTTTGATGTCCTTTGAGTTAACTGTGATTGATTTTGACTGCAATGACGAGGTCATAATTGAGATATTTTCGTTTCACACCTGCTCTGTACGTAACCACGTAAGAAATTGCTTAAATATGAATGAATATATTCTTATCAACCATAATATTATACATCAGAATATATCACACCAATGAATATGAATCACTCATAATAATTAATGCACAGCCCTGCCCACTCCATCATATCCATCAGGTTTGATGACATGTTACTACAAGCAGGTAGTGCCACCATGTGGTTAAAGCTGAACATGCTGGAGGCAGAAGGTGACCCTTTTCTTCTGTAGTGTTCTGTAAATATGAGGCGTTTGAAGTTCTGGGCCATGAATGCAAACAAACATGTTTGCATTCATGTTTGTTTTTGGGAAGCTGGAACCATTCACCATCAGGGACTCTGAGGACTTGGTCACTTTAAGGATTAATATGCGTTAGTGGATAAGCTGTTATCATATTAATCCACAGGTGGCTTATCTATAAGTGTTCTTTTATCAATGGCCTCTCCTCTTATACTATTTATAGTACAGCGAATGGAAAAATAAACAACTTGTTTCTACTTTGCAGCAGTGTGACTGTTTACTGAAACATGTTGGGATCAATGTGGCAACAAAATTAAAATCTTAAAATTGTGAAAATACCAAATTTCTTTGGACCAGGTTATGTTCAATTTACAGTTCAAATACATTTAAAGAGTAGTGATTCATTCTCTTTGGTACTAGCCTTACAAGACATGAAGGAGCTCTCACCAGGCTATATGTTATCCTTCAGTGCGTCATATTGAACTGTCTATCACCTTTACACGAGGCACAATAATTTACCTCCTGCCTTGTCTGACATCCTGGTCAATTAGTGTAGCTCAGGTTTGATAGATAGTATATCTTACGACAGTTTGAGTTCTGTGCAGTGCATGGGATTTATAATAAGTCTTTTGGCTTCCGACTACTGTCCGTCATGTCCACAGTATATTTTTCTACTGTCATTTATGCAACACCTTATTTTTTAAGGGATCTTAATTTTAATCTTGTAAAAATTTATATCTAAGGTAAAATACAATTCTGTAGTGGGATGTCAATGTTGTGTTTGCAGATGGCAGTTAAACATGCTTTAATTATTACAGGACAATCAATTTTAGCTGAAGGATTTAACAGTTTGTTAAAGCTTTATTCGGTTAAACTGCAGAAGTTACTCAAGATGTACAAGTCTCTTGAACCCACAATCTCACAATATTAAAAAAAAAAAAAAAAAAAAAAAAGTCACCATTCCTTCTGGACATTACTAAAAATTAAATGACAATATGCAGTGAATGTTTTATTAGTATCAAATTAATTCACTTATTTAGAGACACTTTTCCTGCAGAAATAAACACACCTGTGTTCAGACCCACAACACCCTACATGCCAAAGCTGGCAATAAAATACATGAACGCAAAAAAAAACAAAAAAAAAAAACAACACGAGACACAGTCCTGATACAGCAGTTTAAAAAAAAAAACAAAAAAAACAAAGAAGCCAGTCAGAATTAATGCCAGATCCCAATACAATTACACAAAGAAGCTGAAAGAAACCACCAACTGAGATGATTCACATATCAGGGCAGTGAATGCAACACGTGTGGAGGGACCTGTTATGGTACCTCAGAAGCAGAATCACAGTTTCACAGCAATGCCAGGAGCTCACATTACAAACAAAACATCCTCCTTTCACGGAATGAATACCATTCCCTTCTAACCTTGAATTGCTCTGAACACTCAGGCAAAGCACAGGGGAGTGGATGGAATTAAAACATGGCAGACAGCTACGACAGACTGTGGGATTGTGACAGTTATCAAAAACATTTTCTTCAAAATTCGAAGGGGGTGTAAAAGAGGAAATTCTAATAATCAAAAGTGATTTTTTTTCTGTAGAAGCCGATTCAAACTAATAAAAAACAAAAAGAAATCTAAGCCAACGTGGGCACATTAATAACCAAAGCCACGTAAAAGGAAACTCCCCTTCATTAAAAACAAAACAAACAAAACAAAACAAAACAAAACAAAAAAAACAGGCCAAAACTCAGGCCTATGCTGAGTATCAGTCTATTTTAGGACCTAGAGGATACCGATCTCAGTGTTTGCTGTCTACTGAGGCTGATCTGGAACGAGAACGGGATCGAGAGCGGGACCGTGAGCGGGAGCGGGAGCGAGACTGTTTATTCTGAGCTGGAGCAGGAGAACGGGAGCGAGACCTGGATCGGGATTTAGAGCGAGACTTGGACCTGGAGGGGGACCTGGCGGCAGTTTTGCCTCCTCCTGATGACCTCCTCTCTGGAGTGCGACTGGCAGACCTGGAGCGGCTCCTGGAGCGGTTGCGGCTCCTGGAACGACTCTTTGAGCGGGAGTAGCTGCGGGAACGGGAGCGGCTCTTGCTGTGGCTGTTGAAAAACAACAAGACAGGGTATTACACAAAAATAAAATGTTTATAATTCACATGTGCCCAGATTTTTGAAAATAAAAGGCAACTCACCTTCTGCTGTCCTCAAAGATTTTCAGCTTGCGTCCATTCAGTTCCGTTCCATCAAGCTTGGCGATGGCATTCTTCATGTCACTGCGAGATGCAAACTCAACCACTCTGTAGTAAAGCAGAGCATTTTATTTCAGATCAAACTCTGAAAACAAAGGCCATTAGAGTAATCTGTAACAGAGGAGAAACCCACCCTTCATTTTTGTTGGGTCTGTGTGCATCCACAAAGGTAACTTCACCTGCTTTTCTCATCAGGTCTTTCAGGTCCTGTTTCAAAGTACAATGTAGGATTAGTGACAAAAAACAAAACACGAGGTGCCAGTGAGAGCCTTTTCAGACCTGGAGGGAGAGAAGTGAGCAAGCAGCACAACACCAGCACACACTGAAACTTGGGTTATCTATTGCTGACTTTTTCACTGTGATAAGCTCTCATTTCAGTGGAGGGCATATAAACAAAAGAGCCACTGAAAAATCTTAGTGTGGACAAGTGCTGCCTTTACTCAGACTGTTTTAATTGGCTCCATAAATTAATTTGTACTTTTTTAGCTCATGAGCAAAAAACAAATGCAGCTCCATAATGAGACGCGTGAGAGGTGCCACAGCAGTAAGGGTTTTCAGATATTTCAGGTTAAAACTTGATGAATTTTTGCGTACAAATTAACATTGTAGTTTGTATACCAGTATGAGAATGAACATGTATATACATATTGATGGTTGGATGAAAATAGCGCTATGGGTAATCTATAGTTTCTGTATTTTCTCATGACCTATGAAAATTATTTGGCTCAAAAGTGGTAAAGTGTTTACAATGTAATACTACCCCCTTCCCATTTGAGACTGTAACTCTACACCCCTTTACCACCCGACCCTAAACAAACCCAATCACATGAGTTTTATGCTACTTACCGCTCCATACCCAGGAAGATATTAGCATAGAGCCACTTGTCCAAATAGCAAATGGGAACCAATGCAGTGTTAAGCCCTTGAGAAACGACCTCGGCCTTGACTCAGCATCCGGCCTCCACAAGTAAGGAACCACCAGAGAGCAAGTAGGGGGAGGGGTGTGCGCCCGACTCAACACCCCCCCCAGCTCCATCAGCAACAGAAAAAGACCCAAACGGGAGAGTGTAGGGACCGTGGATTTGAGGGGGGTTACAGCAGTCGGGGATGCCAGCCCACAGAACCTCCAGACTGTGGCTACGGACCTCCTAAGGCTACCGTATCCTGCGCTAGACCACTTTCACCCGCTACGGGGCCCAGCCAAGACTTTAGACCGGCGGCAACTGCGTGTAAGGAGAGGCACCAAATGGACACTATTCAGAAAAACAACCAGGAGAGGGCGCTACACACTTCTGACTCGTCCATGGAGGGTATGCATTCACCTCTGATATAAAGGAAACCATATCAGAGCAGCTGTTAAGAAACAGTTAAACGTTTTTGGTTAGAATGCCCATCAGCAGCTGTAACGTGCTTTTGTCTGGAAAAAAGTAGATGAGGTAAAGTTTAAAAAAAATAAAAAGTAAAAAAAATAAAACTGGGGTCTCTCTGTTGTAACTGGCCAATTAACTAATGAGTATTTTTGTGTATGTAATAACTGTATACAGATTGACCTGGCTTAAGCAAATGAATGCTGCTTCATTTAAAACATATATAATAAAGGGTGATATGACTTTTTAAAAAGCCTGTGTTGTAAGATACATAAAATAGGTTTACCGATCTCTTACCTGCCAGCTAATCCGTGAAGAGAGGTTCTCCACAATGAGTCTATGTTCTGTCCTCACTGGAGGCCCATACCTGTCCGGCCAACAAAAGAAAAGAAGAGAGACTTTAATACAACATCTTCTTTGAAAAAGAGGAGAGGATAAATGTCCCACTATAAAAACTGTAAATGCATCACATCCAAACTGGCCTTGGGTATTGAATACAGGCTTTAAAATTCACCTGAATTTATTCTCACAGCATGTTTTGCTTCATGTTTACTTCTGCTGTATTTACTTTCTTTGTCCACCTGAAAGCTGTGTCAATATTTAAATTTGATTTAAAAATGGAGCAACTGGTTCACATTATTGACTTGATTTTGTCGTAAATGCTGCACGAAAGAGTAAAGCCAAACCTGTAAAACTTTAACAAGTTCTTTTTAAACAGGTTTGGCTGTAATCAAATGTCTTTAGAAGACTGAAATAACACTGGGGGTAAGAAACCTGCTTTACTGAACCGGAAATTTGACCCCCCCCCCCCCCAATCATCGACCAAAACAAGTTTTGGTCAGTTGGTTAACTAGAATTTCAGACAGCCATTGTAAAGCCAGTACCTGGATCCACTGCTGCGAGATGGGCGATAACCACCACCGCCACCACCACCAAAACGGCCCATTCCAGGGCCACCACCTCTTCCTCTTCTGGAGCGAGCGTGCTCGATTGTAACCCTTTGAAGAAGAGAGAAAAATTATTTTTCTTCTCTCAGATGAACAACAAATAAAATGTTACAAATATGCCTATGATAGATGAAATGTAGGTTGGTTACAGTCAGCCCATGACTATATTTGGTGTTTTAGGCAGTACTGTGCATTATTGAATGTTCCAACACTCTCCCGCTTTACAGGACATAAAAAGATTGTAGTGATACCATGTACAGAAAAACAGTCCTTAATGAAACAATTGCTTTAACTTGTTCCAGTCATGCTTTGATAATACTGCTGGTTATTTGAATGATAAACAATATGGTGCTGCTAAATAGTAGCACTATACTCATACCATTATTCACTAATGGTGTGTTTAGAAAAGTCTTCCAAGTTTGGTGTGTTCTTCTGTTTTTGGTTATTTCCTGGAGTCAGGGGCTCAGAACAGAGGAACCATTAAAGCTTAGATATTCACCTTTCACTGCACAATTCTTTGCCATTCAACTCGTACACCGCATCATCTGCATCTCTATGGTCATCAAATTCCTGAGGAGAGAGAAATAAAGGTTACTGTCTTTATAACAAAAGACAGGACAGGAGCAGAATTTCAAGTTCACATAAAGTTATCACACTTACCACAAAGCCAAATCCATTCTTCAAGTTGATTTCCCGGATGCGTCCATATCCCTTGAAAAACTTTTCTACATCTCTCTCTCTGGCATGCGGGCTCAAGCGGCCAATGAAGACACGGCAACCACTCATTTTTATCTGCTGAAATGAGAAATCACAAGACATGGTAAACAGTAAACCAAAGGTGACGTAACAACAAAATATAGCTTAATATTTGATGAATGAAGGTCGATGTATAAACAGAACGTGGCCAACAGTTCGTTTTCCATTCAAGTCAAGTAACAATGAGGAAACACTATCACGCTCAAAGCCACTTGATTATCTTGATGTGGTCAAGCTAGTTTCGGTCTAGTCTTCTTTCACTTTAAGATTTTGGTATATTACACGAGTGTAAAATGAATACACAAGGCAGAAACAACCCCCGATACTCATACACTCGGCCACACACATATCAAAAACAGCTTACTAAACTTGCGAAACTCTTAGAATGATTGATGATGAACTACACGAAGGTCAAAATGGTCGGGGTTTTTTTTGGTTGTACTAAACGTAATTTGAGGTCTTGTCGAATTGCCTTCCATTATATGCAAGTTATTTGCAATATTTGTCATCCCTTGTTGAATTTATGGACTGGCCGACATGTTCCACGAACATCTTGGTCTGATGCAATACAATTCATCAGCGACGCATGTTGCAAGCTAAGAATGCTCATGACGTTAATCCTCCAACTCTTTTAAACCGTTATAAAGTAACGTTAAGTTAGCACTATAGTAAAACAAAGCCTTTAATGTCGGCGAAACACAAAATGGTTACGAATATCTCTCAATTTAAATCATCACATCAGTCAACCACCTGGGCCCGACTTTAGCCTGCTCGCTAGCTCGTTACTGAGGACACGCTGTGATAACGCTGCTAAAGAAATAATCTAAATTTCTCACTTTCACCAAAGATAATGCATATATATAAGCAGCGAAATCGAGACATATGCAAGATGGCCTCAAAATTTAGGGGTCTAATATTAAGTTTCAGTTGACTATCTGCAGTGTCGTGCTCGGTGCGTCCATGGTGGGAACAGCTCGCCTCGAGGTCGATTTCAGTTAGCTAAGGTTAGCTAGCTAGCTAACGAAACCTACCGTTAGCTACAAAGACATTACTCACTCTTCAGGACAAGCCCCCTTTGTTCGCCATTTTTAAAACTTTCGATATTAAACAATTATTTATTACGAATCGAATCAGATACTCACCGATTGTTTTAGTTTCTCAAACCGTCTTCGTGTAGGTTGTTTACGTCGCGGGTTATCTGCAACTTTGACTGTGTCGTCTCAGCCCTCGTCTACTACATCAAAATGGCGAGTGAGTCCAAAGTGCGGGGAACAGGAAATACTGCTGCCCTCACGTTGCCTGTTTGGGGTCAGTTATTAACTGACGCAGTTAATACTTAACTTGGTTAAACTTAACGACTTTGACCCTTTGTGGTTTAAATAAGTACTCTTTTGGTTAAACTGACGTATTATAGTAAAACATACAGTACATTCACCTAACAAATCATGCTATGATGTTTCAAATAATAGACAAAATAATCAAAGCTTCTTGGGATCCTTAGAGGGTTACAACACGAATCTGGCAACCCACTTCAGGACGTTCTGCTGTATGGCTGCGTGCGCAAAGGTTACATGGAGGGGCGCTGGAAATCCAAACCTCTGTATTAACAATATGATTAATGGTGATGAACTACTCGCAGTCTTGTATAATTATTCCTTCTTTACTCGTTAGTTACATTTTATCTTAGCATAATTAATGATATATTGCTGTGGTGCAAATCTGTAGTTCCCTTGATACTGTCTGCTTTGTCATCAAATTTTATATATATGTTGCTCTTTTTGATCAAAGAATTTTTAGTTGTTTTTTTTTTTTAGATTTACTGATGTGCTATTGTCTTCACCTGTTGTGACAAAGCTCAAAAGTGAGATACTTTACACTTTTATACTTTACAAAAAATAAGCTTGTCTGTGCTTTTTGATGGACAACAGTCTCTCTCCTGCTCTACAGCGATTTCTTGCTATTTATTGCTAAACATAATAATTTGGTCTATATGTTGTCCTATGATCTAAAATCTAGAAAGTGTTAAGGAATAAATTAAATTGTCTTGTTGTGTTGTTTTTTTTTGTTTTTTTTTTACAAAATATATATTGCTGTTAGAAATAATAGAACAATCCAACATTTTCACAAAAAGCCCCCACTCACCCAGACATGCTAAGGTAAGATAAAGTCAAGTGATCTACAAATTTGTGTTGTCACATTTTTGTTGTCCAACTGCCTAGCTCAAACCACAACTAAAGCTACAACAGAAGAAGTGAAACATTTCTTTGTTATCCTGTCTCTTTATTCTAGTATATCATCATTCTTGAAATTGTCTTAGGTTAGGAAAAGGAAATACGAGGTTAAGGTTGACACAGTACAATAGAAAAAAATACCTGTCTGGTCTGCTCTGTAGAAAGTGCTATAGACTTTTGAGCATGAAATACTGATCACTGTACAGTTCCTGCCAACTCAAAATATACCAAAATCTGAACACAATACACTTGGTGAAATGTAAGACTACATCCAAAATAAATAAGATTATAGCTTATTTAACCACATGAAGAAGAAGTCAAATGACTAATTTGCACTTTCAGACACTATTACAAGTCATGTGATTTCCTTCCTGAGAAAGGATAGTGGTCCTTAAACACACTACAGCAGGAGGGATGGAAATAGATTAAAATCACATGTGATCTGGTTCAATGACTCTTTGCATTAAAAAAAAACAAGTGACATGAATTAAAATGAGTAAAACTATAAGGAGCCATTGCTTGTCATCATCATTAGGCATATCATAATTATAATAACCACCACATCTTCATGTCAGTGGGGGGAATAGTCATTAATGGGGTTGTTTTATCTGCATGTATGCTGAAACCACAATGATTACAAATAACTTTATGACATCATATTTTCCCTTGATGAGAATCTGATCTCCTGACAATGAAACAAACTTTAAAAGAATCAGCAACTTCTTAAAAAGTTTTGCTTGCTATCATTAAAATGCTTTGTATCTGTAAACATATCAAAGTTCAGTTCACAGTTGAAATAAATCAACATAAAATGGTCTTAAAGGAATAGTTTGACATTTTGAGAAAATACGCTTATTTTATTCATTTTACTCTCATGGCTGTGGGATAAACAGGAAGCTTTGGACAGTAGCCAGTTAGCTTAGTTAGCATAAAGACTGGAAACAGGGGCAAACAACTAGCCTTGCTTGGACCAAAGGTTAAAACATCAGCCAACTAGCCCCTCTGTAGCTCACAAATTAACTTGTTATCGCTTATATATTTAATAATACAAAACCAAACCATGTACAAAAAACAGGACCAGTGTTTCCTAGAGTCTGGCCAGTGCCCCTGGCCAATTAATAGTCAGATCAATAATGTGAGACATCAAATTGATGCCAGGCTAGCAATTTCCCCCTGTTTACAGTCTTTATGCTAAGCTAAGCTAACTGGTTTCTGGCTGCTGTGTCTTATTTATTGGACAGACATGAGAGTGGTATTAAACTTTTCATCTAGCTCTTAGCAAGAAAGCGGATAAGAGTAATTCCTAAAATGAAAAAACTATTGCTTGAAGGAATACTGTAATATAAAGGTGAATACTAATTTTCTTTTCTCTCTCTCATGGCAGCTCAGCCTCTATTGGTTTAATGTTGAAAAAAAATGTGATAAGACCAGAATCACCCAGGCCTGTTCTGGGTGTAAATGTACATTTTCCTAGCCCGGAAGCTATCGCACCATTATAATATAAAGACCATCTCGATATAAAAGTGTAGACAAAAATTGTACTGGGTCACAAAGTCAATAATTGTCATTGTAGCAGCTTGACTTTCTTTTGTGTGTTTCTCTGAGATGTTCACAGATAGTGACTGGGCTGCCCGAGGCTGCAGGAACAGCGACTATTAAAACTGAACAGTATTTGCCCTTGATTGTTTACAGCTGTCTATGAACTGGTTACAGTGGCAGCTAACAACCAGTTTAGTTTATACAAGTCCCCGGTTAGATCATTACTTTTAAAAAGGAAAAGGAGCAAAAATACTTGATGATATGATTAGAAGTGTGGCGTCTCAGTTTTGTCAAATTCTTTCAACATGCAACATCTACAAGTTCAGACTGAGCTTGAGGGAACAATCAAATTCTCTTTAAGCAGCCAACCGTCTACAACGGCCAAAGTTAACTACTTATGTCCCACACAAAGAAAGCAGAGTCAACAATATTAACCAAAAGGCCACAGAGAGGTTATCGAATGACAACTTGTTGAAATTGAGCAGATTAGCAGTTTCCTGGTAATGTCACTATAAGTAGCCTCGGGTGTCTATCTAGTTATTCTACAAAAGCAGCTCTGAAGGCAGGGCAGGGAACAAGGCTGACAAAGGTTTAAAAGTTCATGGAAAAGACTAATAATAACATCCTACAAACTTCAGATCTACACGTGTTTGTTGTTGAGTCTGAGTCATGCTTCAGTGTTCAGGGCCCAGGTCAAAGTTTGTCTTTGTCATCCTGTTGTCTGCAGAAAAGACAGGAAGGGTTTCTGTGGGTCTGAAGTCTCTGGCAGCAGCTCTCTTCATGAAGACAGAACTTTTCTTTTCCTGCCTCTTTACTCAGAGGACAAACAGTATGAGGTCAGGTGGTTGTTCAAGCCTACTAATGTCACTTGAGCCACTAGCGGAGGTGGCTCGAAGGTCCAGAGGTCAGTGTGTGTGGGGCAGGTCACACCCTCGTGTGGCGACAGCTGTGGGAGGAGCCGGTGGCGGCCGCTCCAGACGGGGACGAAGGGTCCTCGTCGCTTGACTCATTCTGCTCCTCTTTGTGGAGGCCGAGGCTGATGTGGCTCTGCAGGGCGGCAGGAGTTAACCACTCTTTGGGTAGGCAGCTCTGCAGGAAGGGGATGCACGAGCTGAAGTACGCCAGTCTGTTGACCCAGCGAGGGATTTCCCGTCCACACAGCAACTGAAAAAAGTTTGAATATGTGGTGTGAAACATATGGTCTTTTTTTAAATTTCAATATATGTGTCACATATTAAAACTTAAAATGCAGAATTTAAAACTGCACATTAAACCAGTAAAAGTGGTGGTTTTGTGGTTGTATTAAATGACTTCATTTTCTATGCACGTATCAGGCAATGCATATTTTTCTTTACATATATAATAATGGGTCTTTCAAGCATGAAACTGAGCCAATTTTTTTTAAATGCAGCTCAGGTCAAGACATCCTGACCTTTACATTCTATGATGGGTCAATCTAAAAAAACACTGGTAGCATTTCCCATAAATCAACCCTGCTGAGTATTTTGTTTTATAAAGCCAGTTAATATGGACAGGGTTGCGGTTGAATAGTCTATTTTGTTTAGTAAGAAACCCAACTGAGTGAAATGACCTGAAAGTATCTAAGTAGCAGCTATGTAAAGAGACGGTTGAATTCTCAAAATGCTAGTGTCCAACTGTTTTTGCACTGCAGGTGTCTTTTTCTTTGTCCTTAGGAATTTTCCTTCCCAACTTTACTTGACTTTCATTAAGGTCAAAATGATCTGTTTAGACACAGGACATATTTTTTTAAATGTTTGATCACAGCCTAATCTGCCAAATGCTAACATCAGTATGCTAACATCCTCGCAGTGACAATACGCCACCATGTTAACGTTTACCAATTAAAACAGAACACAAGGCAAGGATAAGGTTGTTGGGAATGAAGGGAAGTTGTGCACGTATTTGGTCATAAGTTACAGCTGAGGTGATATAACCCTGATGATGTCATCACAGTTATATTTTTCAGACCGGCTCCGTTCAGAGCTGTGGAAGACATTATACAACGGTTTTCGCAGGCTGAGTAGTACTTCTCATGACAAATAAGCAGATCTTCCCAGTGCCCTTTAAAGTTCTCTGTATACGTCTGTGAACAAACTTTCATGTAACTTTATGTCTTATTTATTTATAGCTGTTACTCAGCACTGTTCTGTATCTTATAGCTTCTGAACAATACATACAAGTAGGAGGAAAAAAAATGGCAGTAAGCACTGTGTCAGACTGACCTCAGACAACGAGGAGGAGAAGTGGTTGCAGTTTTTGTGCATTAGATGGTAGGCGTTGCCTTTGAACTCTTTACCGAGCTCCTCCATGATTTTATCTATGTCCTCCTCTGTGAAGTCTGTGGTGCCCAAAACAATGGCCTCCCTGTTTGAGAGCAGAAAAAGATACATTAGCACACTTATCTCCACCATTAACACTAACCACATTGCAGTGTATGCTAAAATGGAGCGGGCTCACTTGAATTTGAATGTCTCTCCCAGTTCAGCAGCATTGCCGGGGTTGATTTCGAAGATGCCACTGAAAGGGTACGGATGACCCCCATATGCAAATTCTGTGTGGACAGAGATGCAAAACACAGGTTAAATCCTCCAGTGGAAGCACTAAATAACTGTAATTACACGTAAGCAGGAAATGAATCACAGACACAGTGTGCTTAAATCATTAGGACTAGCTAATTACAGTTCTCTCAGCCCTGTATTTACTGCAGTATAGTGGAAAACAGTGGTGAGCACAGGGGGCACAGCACACTGAATACAGAATTGAATTGTTATATTTGTAGCTTCTGAATCAAATATGAATTTAATAGTTACCACAAACATACAGGACTAATTTTTACACTAACATATTACTTGTGCCTTATACTTGTACTGTATTAAGAATTCACTGCCAAATGGAAACTAGAGTTGGAAAGTACATTTAGGCAAGTACTATACTTCAGTACAAATTTAAGGTACTTGTACTTGAAATTATGTTTTAAAGCTGGCTAAAGCATCACTCACTGCTGTGCGCGTAGTGGCAGAAGTATTCAGATCTTTTATTTGTGGAAGACCACAGTGTAAAAAGTGTTGAGTGTATTGTACAGCTTTGAGATGTAGTTATTAATACTAAAGTACAAAATGGAAGAGAATTGAGTACAAGTAAAAGTACCTCAAACCTTTCTTTAAATACAGTAGCTGAGTAATTAGTAGTTAAATAATTGTATAAGGTGAGTATGTCATGAAATCACTGAAAACTCTTTGGTTCATGAGGTTCCTACAAATATTATAAGAGAAAACCACAGAGGCTATTGTAAAACAAGACTTGCAAGTTAAAATATGACTTTTTTTTCTAAAATCTGCAAGACTGTGGAGCTTGATCTCACAAACTGCACAGATTCAGTCCAGATGTTGTACTGCTGCTTTTAGCCTACGGAGTTGGAGGTTTTTACCTGACAGTTAGTTCAGGGAAATCAACTTCATGGGGGTCATTATGTAAAAATATGTACATAATTAGGTGCTGAAAGCGATTTCCTGCCCTAGTGAAGTTGGTATTTCTAATATCATCATGTTTTACAGTGCACAGAGCCAATATTTCTGGTTGCAAAGACATAATGGAGTTCCCAGTGATCTAATTTCATGCTGGTTTCTACCTCTCTTTTTCAAACCCCCACCTCACACACACATACACACAGAGTGAGTCAGTGGTGACTCAACCCAGAGAAATGGGGTCATGTTATTAGGAAACACAATTCCATATTCCATTTTTAAAACCAGACTTCATCCCTGTCTGTAAAAGCAGCCTTGCACAAATGTCATGATCAGACGGTGATGCACAGGTCCGATTATGGCCTGCTGTGAGCCTGCTCTGACAAATTGTAATGGGATTTCACAGACATAAAGGAAAGGAAGGAATGAGGAAAGGAAGAGTCTTACCTCTGCCATAAATCTCAATGCCTGAGTGGAAGACTCCAATCCCCAGATTGGAAGTGTATTCGTTGATCCAGTACTGCAGAGAAAGAGAGGGCGAGGAAGAGAGAGTTCATTAAGGATCAATATCGAGAGCTACTTTGTGTTGCATGACCAAAGAAACAATGCAGCAGCTCTACATTAAACACCGCAGCAGCTTAAATAGTACATCGTGTGCAGTATATTCAGTTTCAGAAAAACACATTTATTTATTTAATCAACATTTTAGACTTTGGAATTTGGGGATCACAATGATTTTACTGCTCTTTTGTGGGAGAACTTTGTTTTTCAGTTAAAGATGAGTTTGATATTTTGCTTATTCAGTGTTACATGAGTCAATCAATGCCACTCTCACCATGTCTGTCCAGTAAATATGAAACCACAGCCATTTAGCCTGGATTAGCAGAAGGACTGGAAAAAGACATCAGCCTGCCCCTTATTTATTTATTTATTCATTCATACTTTGGTTTTCGTAACGTAACATGTTCATTCTTCAAGTCTGAAGGCGCTGAATTTTCACTCTTGCACTAAGCCAAGTGACCTGTTTTTGGTTTTGAAGTGAAACTAAGTTAACAAGGTCTCAGCCTGACATTCAGCACACAGACATGACAGTGATATCAAGCTTCTTATCCAACTCTCCATGAGAATGCAACTAGGTATATTTCCTCAAATGTCAACCTATTCTTTAAGAACATGGTCTTATGTATTTTATGTATTTATTATGTATTTTAAGAGTTTCGACAACTCTATGCCTGTTAAGGTCGTCCTGTAAAAACACTTTTATTGCTTTTATTGTCTTATTCTTATTTGGGATTGTAACAGCGGTAGAATCCCAGCATACACTGAGCAGAAAACAAAGGAAACACCATGGAGCCAATGAGACCCTCTGAGCTATCTGACCTGCAAATGTTGCGATTGTTAAAGGAATATTCACAAAGATCCTGGTGATCTATGAACCGCTCTGCTGCCCTTCACTGCAGACACTCAAGAGACAATTTATGCCAGGACCACAGCTCAACCCTCCTCCCCTCCCACACCCACTGACACTCCCACACCCTTAGATACCCCTGAGGAAACATGCTAAGAGCTATCCACACTGCCCCAGATGTCCCCTATTAATAATAGAACAGGTTTCCGGGCTCAGAGTGATACAATAAAAGCATATCCACCATTTTACTTTGTGTCAATAGAGGGTCTGAACGATTCTGCAGTGACTTCTATCCCTTTTTGGCTCATTTCACACCCAGGACACACCTTTTAACCAGTTCTTAGCTCAATCCAAAGAACACATTTTTACACAATTGAAATGGGATTGTGACAAGCTGACTATCAAATGATCTGACTTCTTCCCGGGTGCATTAGAGGAGCTTATCCAGCCACTATCTTGCTGATTTAATCATACTTCTCTGATGACGTGCCTCAACTCTTTTGTTTCTGTGAAATCACGCAGCATGCTGCTGCAACAGTCCATGCAGTCTCCCCCTTCAACATCCTGCTTGTGCAGATACAGCATGCACCACTACACACATCTAGCAGCCACATTGATTTCACATTGACGATGATCAATTCATCATCGTTCCTCCTCGCGTGATTCACTCTCAGGCGGATCTTGTTGCCTACTCGTGCTTTTGTGTTTAATTCTTGGCAAAGTATTTAAGGCTGACACTGATTGTCACCGCCCTCATGACCACTTTCCCCCTCTTCAGCAGCCCCAGCATGACCTGTTAAGTCCCGGCACAGCAGAGCCACACTAGAATTAAATCAGCTGTGTGAGCAGCTGTCACTCCTCTCCTGGCCCAAGTGAGGTCCTCATCTGTGAGACGGCTTGAAGACATCAAGAGAGAGCAGAGAGTCCAGAGCTGCACCTGGCTTTGTGTTTTCAGTATGTGATTACAGATTTTATTGTGATATTTCATAAATGAAGGTCTCATTAAGGGCCCCTTTGTACAATTTCTAAATCTATGGAGTAAGCTGAATGATGCCTAGAAAGCTACAAGATGAGGACACTTGTTGAGATACTTGACTCTAAGTGATCAAAAGAAGCATTCAGTGAATTCATCTTAAAAAGACTTAAGTGAATTAGTCATTACATGAGAGTATTATAAGACTGAAAACTTTCTATCATTATTTTTATCACGAGGTGAGGTCACTGTCTCTTCACCTCCACCACGTGTATGGCCTTCAGAGACAGTATGATTAATAAATGATCTATAACAGAGTATAGTCTGGTTATAAGCACATTTGAAAAGTTCTTTGATGTATTCATCAACAACTGTTACTCCTCTTATGATGTATTGGTTGTTGCCATTTAAACAAATAATTGTAATGCGTCTTCATATTTTATATACATATGAAATAAATTATATTTGTATTTGTGACGATTCTTATAAACTTTTCTTCTATGACTGTTAAATCTATTCAGATTCATCAGAGACCAGATTGTAAATTTAATCATCAGTGGCAGGGTCCACCATTCACGCATGGGCTTCAAATGGCATGCACATAAATTACTTTTACCGTTGTGCATTAGGCACTTATTATAATGATTTATTTATATGGACCTGTACTCATGAACACAGTTGGAGGCTCCTGAGGAAATCAAGTAATTTGACGTTGTTGGATTTTTTTTTTTTTTTTTGTCAAACTGCTCATTGCAATGTCAAAAATTGAACCCTGCAGCTCAGTATGTGTTTTTTATTTTCAGCTTTTGTTCTTCTTATGAATGAGTTATATGTGTGTATCACAAACCATTTATTCCATGTCTTTGTACTGCTTATAATGTTAAATAAGTAAGCTGAAGTAAAGACGTCATACAAGCCACAATATCACAAATGATTTGCTGTAAATGAAGTAATTCTGTGGATCACAGCAACATGTTGCATAATATTCACACAGAAGGCTGTTCAGCTGTACAGCGAAGACCAGGCAGTGGGCACATGAATGAATGAAGACCCTTGTCCTTTACTGATGTGTGTGGGTTTGTGTGAGAGTGTGTGTGAGTGCATCACGTGAACAGGAGGCACAGCGACAGAGGTCAGGGGGTTGAGGGACGCTCTTTTCAGGTTGAGGTTGGAAAATGAAACTGATTTTTTAAAAGCTACGTTCTTCTCTTTTCCTCTGTCTTACCCTTTATATTGAAATGTCACATGGTACTTTTACAGTTTCACAAGCCAAATGCAGTAACAGTGCTACGTAGTGGCAAAATTGGTAGAAATACCAGAATTAGTCTTTATATGTGTTTCTGCAGCAAACAAGAGAAGTCATTATGCAGTGCACAGCTAAACATACTGTTCTTCAATCTTTAGACGAGTGTGGCTGTATCCTCCAAATTCTGTGGAAAATTATTTTCAGTGTATTAAAAACTATAGCAAAATCAACAGTTGTTTACATAGTGAAATGATTTATATT
Organism: Datnioides undecimradiatus; assembly: GCA_008933995.1. Classification (NCBI taxonomy): domain Eukaryota; kingdom Metazoa; phylum Chordata; class Actinopteri; order Lobotiformes; family Datnioididae; genus Datnioides; species Datnioides undecimradiatus. The sequence goes on along the minus strand of WARS01000017.1, from coordinate 12,598,787 downwards.
AGAGTGTGGATTCAAATGAACAGATTGTTGCTGCAAACAAATCACTGGCTGTTTTTTCCTGCAATACGGGTGTTTGTTTGGGCCATTTCCAACTTTAAAATAGCCGTGAAGTGCACATGTGAAACAGGTGTGCAGTGGGCCTGCTATTTCTAGTGGTGCATTCACTTCCTCTGCTGGTGTCTGATTACAAACAACCCTGACAGACGCAGAAAACAATCAATGAAACTGAATCAAAAGTAAATGTGGTGTGGTTGAGATAGAATCTTACCATATCATAGACGTTAAGGATGACAGGTTCATTGGCCATGGTTTAAACCTGAGCTGGAAAGGCAAACGTCCCCACCCTCCACGTTTTATGTTTGTCAGGACCTCCACACCCCTCTGAAGTCACAGGGCCACAGGAGGAGCAGCGGTCTGGCTTCTGCTGGACGAATGGAGGCTGCTCATTCCCCCGCAGGGCAACTATCGCTCTGCATGGGTGGCCGGCGAGGCGAGAGAAGCCAGACAAAAAAAGTCCAAAAGTAGCTGGACAACTGAGGCTTAGCGAGATGTCACAGAGCCATTATCGCAAGTAAGGTCGGGAAAGCATGAAACTCCAGCAGGGCAAAGCGAGACGCAGCGGTGAACGCGGCCCATCTCCCTGCTCCAAAAATACCTGCTGAACGGGAAACCGATGCGGGCAGGGGGTGTATTTGCGAAATCAGTGCAAACACAATAGCTCAAAATTCCATATCAACCCCGTTTTGGTTGATAACATGATCCGGAGCGGACATAAAGGGCCTACAAGTGTTGGAATCTGAAGCAGGCGCGCTTCTTTCGTCACAGGCGAAGAGGCGACAGTTTGGGCGGACCGATGTCAGCGATGGAGGCGGAGTGCGGGCCATTTTCACACGGAGGATGCTGGAGCAGCTGTGGGAGAGGACTCCTGAGCCATGGTGGTTAATTACAGCTGATAGGAGGAGAGAGGCGGCGGGAGTGGGGGGAGTCAAGTTCAGCAGCAGCATCCCCGGCCGGTGCTGCTCCTACTGCTGGCTCGCATCCAGCATCATCTTCGGCTGGTCGCCACAAACCTCGGCGACATGACTCCTCAAACAAACGAAAAACAGCCGCGTGAAGGTCTTCAGATGTATTTCAGAGAGGAGCCGAGCAGCAGAGATCCATCCGTGTGGTGCGGTTGTTGTCCAGCTCTCTGCCTCTCTGTCTGTCTCCCCTGGTCGGGACTGAAGCGTTAGATTACATCATATCTGCCTCCGAGGCAACATCCTCCAACAGCTGATGTGAGACAGAGCTGCTGGTGGGTGTACGGGAGCACAGTTTGTTACAAAAGACATCACTTCTACTATTTCTGTCCAACAGGGTCATGATGAAATATGCTTAATTTTCACCTCTGTGCCTTGTAAAAAAAAAACCGCGTCGACATATTTAAGAAGACAGTCCACTTCATGTTTAGAATAAGTACATTTTTGCGACTCTCACTCAGATGGATTAGACCTTCGGTGTAATGCAACAATGAGCTACAACAGGTTTCGTGTTTTATTTTGATACTAAACAAACTAAAAGTAAGAAGGATAGTCTTTACCGTTATTGTAATCGCACCTTTGTTTACCATTAACTATTTGTATCTGCTGTTTATTTATTCACTTTGTTCAGAGAGGACCCGGTTTTTGTCAAATCCAAATGTGTCCACTTTTAACTTGAAGGTAAGCTGACAAGATCCGGTGCTGCTCTCCCCTTGGCTAACTTAACAGAGTTAGGTTTTTAAAAAAAATCATGATGTACTAATTAATGTTATGAGGAACAAAATAAAAATAATTCTATTATTTAATCAAAATTGTGATTTATTGCCAACATTATGAAAATAGATACTTGTTGATTCATGATTTTTTTTTTTTAAAAGTAGGCACATCTTAATTTAGTCATTATTATGCTATTTAATGCTAATACCTTAGAATTATGAGGAAACCTCCATTTTCAGAGTAAATAAAGACTTGACAAAATCCAACCTACCCCAGACGCGTGACATTTTGCCTCATAATGGTTCAATAAATCTCTATTTTAAAGAGACAGGATTTGATACTCTAATCTGTCTTTATCATTTTAATTTGATTCATAATTTAAATTATAATTTGGTCTTACTTTATATTGGCTTACTATAACTTTGATATTTTTGATGAACAAGTGTTATCTACACATTGTGAAATGATGCTTATTTTCAGCTATTAAATGAAAAAAGGCCAAATGAATTGAACGTAACATGACATTTAATACAGTAGGTGCTTGGATGTAAAACACAAAGTATTTGCATAATTTATTAGTGCTTCTGGTCGACTTTTCTGGCATAACTGCACATATTCACAATCCCACTCAGCAGAGCGACATGAAATGTATTTACAGACAACAAGAGCCACAAACAGTCAGAAACAATTTCTTGACAGAGGCGCTGCAGACTGAAAAATGTGGACAAATACACCCCGCACACAAAATTCACTTATTCATTTGCTCAATGGCTGCTCCAGGAGAAGTTCCATGATTGAGGCTAGTGCAAAACAAAACATTTTAAGTTGTTAACAGCTACTCATTTCTTTTAAAAATACTCCTTCATAGTGAACTGATTCAAACTGCCTTTCAGTGTTAAGCTGTTGATCCTTCACAATAATAAACAACACCTATCCTCCATCACAACATGTCCCATATTTCATATTCACGCTACGAGAAAAATCACTTAGCGGGAGGTGCAATGTGATTATAAGCACTGGCCTCAATACTAAATTAAGAGACTGAAAAGGCTGTGACACGACAACAACATGGCAGCATCTCTCAGAGGGTCTTCAGCTGTGACTGAGCTTGAACAAATGAGCTGCTCAGCACTTGATACATAGTTAAGGAATGATTTGCTTGCATATGGATTTAAATGGTTCACCCTGAGTGACGACGTGACACTTCATAAGAATTCTTCAAAGTGAAGCTACTTGGTGAAACTTGGAGCGAGAGTATTTTGCTTTAACTGTGTAATCAGGTGATAATCTATATTTAACTTACTGTCAATTAATTCAATCAAAACCAACAATGAATGTTTTGACCGATCATACTCGTTAGTAATCGTTGTTGGGCTTTTTGCAGAACCTGACCGAAGATAATACAAACTATCACCAACCACATTCTTCAGTTAAGTGTATTAATGAACCGAGTGGGTTGATTTTCATTCTGATCACGGTAAGGAGCAACAAGAACCAAACAGCACCAACACTTGGAACACTAAGACAGAAAAGGCACTCTGACAATCACATTACAAGCTCCTTCAATCCCACAGTGGGATGCCACTCCTCCCATGATTCTGTGCAATGGTGCAAAATGAAAATCAAATCTAGTTGCATGAATTTTGAACAGCAACAAACTGAAAGTGCAGTTGGTTCCTCTCACGTCGCCCCTCGGACAGATCTGTCATTCAGTGATCGAGGTGCAGGGAGGCCCCTGAGCCACTGAAAACAAAACTGCCTTTCAGTTTGGAAATGGACCCTGACGATTCAGTCAGTATGAGGTGACCCATGGATTTAACTGCACTTACCACCTGTGTGTACGGGCAGCTGTTTATTTCTGCCTGAGCTCAGCCCAGCTCAGCTCAGCAGGAGGAATGTCATGCGTACATTCATCCTCTTACAATCACAAAGTTACCTATTTGAAGTCACCTCTGTGGTAAGAGAGCACCCTTTTGCATAGGAAGGGTGTCGAGAAGCTACCATTAATCACATAAAACATATGAACATGGAGACATCAGTGACACCAGCACCTACTAATCAAGAAAATGACGTCTACTGTTTTGAGTTTGTTCCCTCTTTCACTTCTTTGGCCTCTAGCAATGGTTTTTGATCTTAAAAATAATATCCAGACGTCGGCTTAGTTAAAAGTGCTTCTTAAGGTGCCGCGTGTAAATGAACACAAAGATGGCTGCAGCTCCCGCTAAAGCTGCAAGTATTCCCAGAGAAGACATGGAGGATTCGTGCTCAGGTTGTGAGCCTGTGGGTCCGTTCATGTGATGGGGCAACTGCAAGACACAGATTTAAAAACAGGAATAATTATTAAAGTTGCTCTGGAGGAGATACTTATGTAGAGATGCACACGCCTGGATCAGTTTAAGTCACTAACGTAAACCTTGTTTACTTAGATAGTGTTCAGGTATTTGGTACATTTTCAGTTTCAAGGAATTTTCCAGGTGATGAGTCAGATTTAGAATACCTGACGTTACTGCTGCCGGTTCTCTAAAGGTTCTGTTTTCAGACAGTTATATTTGATCTAAACACGGCATGTAAACTTTTAACTTTGTGGATGCATTTTTTAAACCTAATGAATGTAAATGTGATGAGAAATGACACTCACTGCACAAAAGCAAATGCGAATTTGAAAACTTCAGTGCAACTTTATACAAAACCAGAGTCACATAAGTAAACGGAAAAGGAATAACCAAATCCTGAAAGAGATTCTGTCTCAGCTCTGGCCAGTCATTGTTGTCCTCTTACGCAGAAATGTAGCAGCCTTTCATCTTCATTGACTTTGTAGCAAAATATTTATTTGCTCATTGTGTGGCAACTGAGCATAAATATCAGGCGCTCAGTAAATTTCTTAATTTGAAAATGTTGCCATGTTGTGTAGTCAGAGGAGTCACAGAGGCAAAGAAAGTGAATGTTTGCCTCGCTTTCCCTCCGACTCACTGACGTTACATTACATGATTTCTCATTGTGTTTTAAAGCATAAACAACAGAAACACACAGTCAAAAAAGCCACGTTATTGTGTGGGTCTATTGTTTGCCATTGTTTCTGAGAGCCGAAGGAAACACTGGATTGTTATGGCTCAGTACTTCTTCAGATAGCAACAGAGAGAATCTGCCTTCAGCTCTTTACAAAGCTCAAAACATACATTTTATTTTCCTTTGGTTTTTTTATTACATTTAAGTGCAGCCAGTGCATACTACTTTGTCTTTTTAGCTAATGAACTGTAATGAATACCTTGATGTCCTATTAGCATATTTGTTTTACATTTTGCATGTTCTTGTGCAAATTTTTATTAAGACTAAAGTTGAAAATATTCCAAACTACTGATAAAACAAAATGATAAAAATGAACCAACCACTCCACATCTGAATACTCAGAAGAAGTCATTTTAACGCCTCCCACCTTTTTCAGAACACGGAGCTCCACGTCTTCCCCTGCAGTCCTGAACAGCTCCACTGCATCTTTATGTGTCCGGTCCTCAAGCTTGACTCCATTGATCTAGACCAAACAAAAACAATGAACATGGGTTTATTTATTATTTGTTAAACCATTTCCACTGATCTTCAGTTAAGGCTGCAGTTAATCGTTAGCTTCATTTTCAATTACCCAGCAGACTTTTTACTTGGACGAGTGTAATTATTTATTTGTTAAATATATAAAATGTCAGGCCCATCACAATGTGATGTCATCTGACTTATTTACCAGTTTAATAAAAGGAAAATGTGTAACTTCACTATTAAGAGGATGAAAGAAGACAACAGTCAGCATTTTCTGTGAAAATTACCTCAAATCAATCCCAAACTTCAAAACTTGTCCAGGACAATCGGGGGGATAATTCAAATAGTAATAAGTGCAATCTAATAATATTCTAACAAAATGTCATTGAGATGACATGTACAAAGTATGAGTCCACTCCTCTACATCTTAAACTCTTGGTAATGGTCATTTGTTACCGCCAGGATCTTGTCCCCCTCCTGAAGTCTTCCATCCAACGCTGCAGCTCCATCTTCTTTGATCTTGGACACATATATCCCGCTGTCATTCACAACATACTGCTGGTCCACGCCCCCAACGATGTTGAATCCCAAGCCTTAAAAAGACAAAGACGTGGGCATCAGATAATCTTTGAGTAAAACTCAATAAGCACAAATCTCACTGTTTGCCAAGGCAGAAGCTGCTGATCCAAACACAACATTTATCTCAATGGATCAAAGTGCAGGAGGAAGCTCTCCAACGCTGTAATCAGATGTGTATTCAGGGAAACACCAGGTCACAAAATGTTACGTAACACGTAACGAGTGTAAACCAGACATTACTCAGTCGTGAAGCTCAATAAGCCGTTCTTACTTTCCAGCGCCACTGGCCTCACTGTCAGTCACAGCCTGACAGGCCGAGAAGTTACGTTACTTTTAAACATTTTAACATTGCTTCAAAGTGCATTAATAACTGTTTTCCTGATTAAACTGACTTTTTGGAGCTCGGCTGGCTTCCTCAATATTAATCCGTCTGCTCGGACAACAAGATAACACATGCTGGGACGGAGTTGTATTATTTTTGATTTGCAAATTAGCCATTAGCTTCAGAAAACGCATGAGCAGCTTGACAGCGTTGATTTTTGCTGCTACGTAGCTAACTTGGCTAGCAGCGTAGCCACCATCTGCTAACTGCACATCAAGTTATTAAGTCTTCTTACCTGCTGGCCCTCGCTTCAGTTTTATGTCCACCACGTTGGGTGAGGAGTGCAGGGAGCCATTCATTTTGTCGACACACCAGACGCTGAAATGTAAGACTTCGAGAAGAAAGGGGGACAAACTATTTATCTGAAGGTGAACTCATTGAGGAGTTTCGAGCTTCCTTCTGCTCAGTGGGTGGTTTGTGGCTGCGCTGCCCCTTGACGGCACGAGACGGAACTGCAGGCCGACCTTTGAATTACAAAGCAGGAGGCAAATCACCAAGAACAGACGCAGACATGTCAAATCATGATGAGCTGATGTCATTTACTTATTCTACTACTAATGATAAATCCTGACTAGTGAAGGAATTAATATTCAGATGTAAAAATACTCCATGCAAGTACAATGTTTAAACAGTTATGATAGCCCCAGTAAATCTCACATATATCATTTTACTGTCACTGTGTACACATCTTAAAATCTACTCAGATTAAAGTTTTTTCTTAAAATTTTATAATCAATATATCTGTAACTTAACATAATCTGTCACTTTATTTAAATACAAATTTTAATTATTGTCTTTTTTGATGTAAAGTACCAGGTGAACGTAATTGCTCCGCACATCTTACATAAAAGGTGCTGTACAAATAACGTAAAATGTATTAACAGTGGTGGGATTTAAACACTCCAGTAACAGTAATAGTCCAAAAATTGTACTAATACAAAATATGTCCTTGTGTATTAGTAGCACATTGTACTTGAAGTCAGTTCTTTTGTACAGCTCTATGGTCTGCAGACAGTGCAAAAATTATATAATAATTTTCTCTATTTTGTTTTGTTTAAAGCAGAAACCAACTCAAATAAAGCTGAGCTGCAAACAGATGATTAGCTTTCTGCACTTTTGGGTAAAATAAAGAATGAAGCAGGGAAACTACTATTTATTGTGTGTACAGGAAGGTAGCTCACAAAAACTGTACAGTAATCTGAATCAAACAGCATTACCAGTTATTTATTTGTTGCTCTTTTTTAATAAGTATATAACTTCAAAATACTACACCACTGTGATCTTTGGCAACAAATTCAAATTCCTCCCATTTCTTTCATCACTTATTTTTTTAACTTTTGGACTTCAACATGAAATCATAATTCTGTTCAGTCTGAGAGCTCAGGAGAATTAATACTGAATAAAGCAGGAGCTTGAAGTCAAGTCAGTATATAAATACATTTCAGCAAACTTACTAGTGGCTTCCTGTACATTAACGGGCCGGGGGGGGGGGTCAGCCATTAGTGAAAAGGATACCAAGATGATTTTCAGCAGCACACTCTCATGCATTACAAAGGCTCATTGAGATTTTGATACAAAGGACAGAATGATAAACATACATGTACTGTAAACAAAATACAGCATACTAGTGGAAAATATATGCTTGGGACATGACAAACTTTTCCACTTGGCCTACAATCTTTTCATTAGGTATAAATTAGCACTTGACTTAAAACACGTTTAGATTCACTTTATCTTATTCACTATGTTGATACTCTCATAAAATATACTGGATTTTGAGTGGCTATAAAATGAGTTGTCAACCAGTAAAAAAGAGAAAGGGTTAATGTGTAGACCAGGTTAAATCTGACATCTGTTTTGTAATAAATCAAGAAGCTCCATGTGGGCAAAGATTGCACCATGCTGACTACTGTGCTTCAAAAACACCATCAACTTTCTTGAAGGGATTTCAAATACAGTGGTTAACTTTGACCTAGGTCTCCTGTACTAAGTGTGGTTTAGTCGTTCTGAGATTCAGATCATGCTCGGGGCTGCGCTGTAGAGTATGACGTCTCCAGCCACTCGCACCAGGTTCACTTCCTCTAACCCGCCAACTCTGTGCTCGTACTCCAGCAGATGGGTGCCATCCACCGCCACTTTGAACATGTCCTCCTCCACCAGGATCTTCAGCTGCGGGGAGAGCAATAGAAACTTTGTGCACAACAAGCAAAGATAACATGGAGAATAAAATAGAGAGAAACCATGATTTTCAAGGTTCCTGTATCTCAAATGCAAATATTTGCTGGTTATCTTGATCCTCTATGAAAGCAAACTTAATATCACCAACAGTCCAAGCAATCTGGGATCTGGCTTTTTTTTTTTTTTTTAAATTATTATTTATTTTATTTTTACATTTTTCTGACATTTTCTAGACTGAAAAATTAATTGAGAAAATAATCTACAGGTTAATCAATAATGAAAATAACTGCAGCCCTAAATGCAGTTTACATGTAAATGATCTTCTTGATTTCAGATGTATACACACACACACATATATACATATATATATATTTTTTTATTATTATTTTTTTCAAAGCTGTGCTAATTTGTGACACTTTATGAAGACACTTTTGACCGATAAGCACAGGTCCATCACAAAAATCTGTACCTCAAAACGGCGTCCCTGAACAAATGGGAAGCCTCCTTCTCGCTCCTCAGGCCCCCAGCATCCCCCTAAGTTGGAGTTTCTGACGACTGTTTGCTCAATAAATCGAGGATTAAAGTGAAAGACAACATCTGGGCCTTTTATGAAGTCAACCTGGAACCTGCAAGAAAAAGATCAGGACTGAGTGTTGTTACTAATCATTTTTCCCCTGTCCAATTCATAAAATAAATGTGGATGAACAAAAACAAAAATAAGGTGTAGGTGTTAATCCAGTCTGAACCATACGTTGAAGATGACAATACTGCCACGATCAGGGGGATAAGGGTTGATGCAGGATTATCACAATATGCTCCTTGAACAGCAAGCCTCAGTTAGGATGAATGTCGGTCATACCTGTCTGCACCAGGAACAGGCTCCCCAATTATAGTGATTAAAAGTCGTGGCATAATTCCAGCATGAAGAGGGAGATCATACGGCATCATCTGAAAAACATATTTGTATTTTAAAATCACAACAATACATTTACAATGCTTTGTTTGTAAATAAGGTAAAAATGCATACTAACAGATTGTGATTGATTGTGTTTATTCAGCAAAAATCCACAAATGATAACAATGTTTACCATCTTTATAATCTCCCCAGGGGCACAAGTTGACATCACATTTCATCACTTACACTCTGAACTTGGTCATAAATAGTTAAGTAAGAGGGAATCTGAAGTTAAACATTGTCCAAAACTGACTCTGCCCACATTCCTAATGCAACACCCCAATGAGTCATCATCTCCTTCATTTAGTTCAACACTGTTACACAAGTCACTGTGATTAGTCAAGACAGCGTGAAGTAAAAGAAAAGAAAATCTGGAGTTTCCACATTTTTAATACAAAGAACCAACTCTATAAAGTAATTTCTGAGCAAAATGACAAAGGACAAAAAGGTTCAAATTATAACCATGTGACAAGGTAATATAGAAAAATTATTAATATATGATGATGTGACTTAACATACAAATTGTAATCAATGTGAATTCAGCAGAAAATATAGTGCCTTAATACAGAAAAAGTGTAATTTTAAATCATATTGCACGTAAACAATACATCTCCCAGGCAGACATTTCATGTAACCCAATCAAACCATGTGTTGATTCTGGAAGTGATGTCCATGTCCAACTCATAAGCTGTGTTCATTGCTTTCAATTATATGGTGGATTATATCTGGGCTGAAAGACAAGAATACATTTTTGATAACTACTTTTGAATATTTCTTTAATCAGCTTTACGTTTGGCTTTGCATCCCTGCAGATCCCAGAATGCAGAAAAAAATAATCATACATTGCTCTGACTGAAGCATCCCAGAGTAAATCCCAACAAGGCAGAAAACTGGCTTTACAGCAGCATTAGGCCAACACCAAATCAGTCATAATGAATATTTCAGAAGAGACCCTGTACCTGAGTAGAGTTGAATATTAATGACGGTGGGTGACTTGATAAAGTGGCTGAAAGATATAAGTTACTGGTGATACTGTATTATCCCGTTCACCAGCCCCCAGATCCTAAAGTCTGCCAACCCAAAACAGATGCTCCACTGCACACCAGAGCAACAACACTGCAGAAAAGAAATGCAGCAAGCAAGTGACATAATGTTATTTGTAAACAGTGCTAGTACTCACCAGCATGCCTCCTGGAGCAGCAGGTCCACCATACGGACCCATAGGTCCTGGACCAGGACCAAAGGGGCCAGGGGCAGGAGGGAAGCCTCCACCTGCAGGTGGTCCCCATGACCCAGGGGGTATTGGGGGAAAGGCTCCAGCTGGGAATGCAGGGAAAGAGCCAGGGCCAGCTGGAGGGGGGAATGCACCTGGACCACCTGGCCCATACATCCCATTGCCTCCTCCTGGTTGACCTCCTGGGAAAGGCACATTTGGATAAGGCCCAGGGGGAGCTCCAGGGCCAGAAGGAAATGGTCCTGTTGGGTAGGGGACAGGTCCTCCAGGCAGCTGTCCTGGAGCTCCCTCAGGTGGGTACTGCCCAGGAAACTGCCCAGGGGCTCCAGGGCTGGAGGGGAACTGCCCTGGAGCTCCTGGTGCAGGTGGATATTGTCCAGGTATCCCAGGACCAGGGGGGAACCCACCAGGTGCTGAAGGAGGTCCTGGGTATTGCCCTGGTGCTCCAGGACCAGAGTGAAATGGGAACTGCCCTGGAGCCCCTGGACCACATCCACCAGTGAAGTCACCAGGAGCAGAGGGCTGGGTGGGAGCTCCTGGGGCTGAACCAGGCCACCCTGGGTTTGTGGGAGGTGGAGGGTTGCTGGCAGGGGCAGATGGATTTGTGTTTCCTATTTTCTTTGCCTGGCTCGGGTTGTCCTCACCTAAAGCATCTGCCAGCTAATGTCAAAGAGAAACGGAAGCTGTCTCTCCATACACAAAGCAGACAGTGAACTATAAAATCATACATAACTGTGGAGTCCTTTGAACTCACCGAGAAATCCGACATGATCTAAAACAAAAACAAAATGGACACAAGTGTTATTCGTTTTCTTGGAAGTTATGAACACCGAGTACAACAAGCTGTCAAACGCTGGAAGGTATGTCACACTGAGGCTCTGAGTAATGGCACAGTAAATGTTTCCATCCCCGACTGGTGAACAACAAAACCCATTTGGGCTGAGTCGAAACAGCTTGACCAAACTAAAACAATATTACGATAAGTGAAACAGACGTTAAACTTACTATAGCTGCACATTAACGTAGATACAGCTTTTAAAATATCTAGTTAACTGCTGTTACACAGTTGGCTACCAACCTAGCTAACATCAGCTAACTGTAAGTTAACGTTCAGATGGTTAGCTCGTTTGTTTATCTTAACTCCACGATGTCAAAACAAAATAAGTGGTAAAAACTGATAATCCATGCTACCTCGCCAGAAGATAGACTTCTGTCAAATGATGGAGGGTAAAAGTGTTGATTTATCCAGCTGTGGAGGACAGTTAGCCAGCTAATTTAGCCTGTCGAGGCATAGAACTACAAGCTAACACTGAATTTGCGCTCACAACTACAACTCTTGGGAAGGAAGCACGCACACGCGCCTCACTGATGACGTATCCCGAAGGGAGGGCGCGTTCCGGAACGAACGCACAAACACAAACACACACACACACACACACACACACACACACACACGCTAATAAACTAAATCTCGTTACAAAAAAAGTCATGTGAAAATATCAACTGAGACAAAATAATTCAAATCACAAAGTAAAGCATTTTGCATTTTTTAAATTTCCCGGCAAACTTGTATACATGTATAAACTGACGATTAATTCCATCGCATCGCTTTTTAACGTGCATTTCCGTCTTTCTTCCTACATTCAAAGTTTTCATCTTTACATACTCACTGCCCTCAAATTTGCTGTCTTGCCAATTAGCTTGTAGTAATGTCATAAAATCCAAATTTGTTCAAAAATATGCACAACATAGGCATAATATCATCTGACAATATACAAATATCATTTTGTAAAATGATACTGTATTTGTGTATAAAGACGTGTTACTTACTTTTAATTTATACCTTATAAATCTGTAATATAACTAGTAATTAAGGAACTGCTAAAGCTTTTTGGGCAACCATTTTGCAAGAATACACGTTAAATTTTAATCTGCACTTTTAGCAAGGCTTTTAGCAACAATCGGTTTGCTTAAACGACCAACTACAGGGGAACAATAGAGACAAGAGAATTATGATCCAAGTTTTAAGGGAGGGGACGCTTGTTTGGGATTGGCCAAAGCAGTCACAAGATGATGTGAAGTGAAAAAAATACATTGAAAGCGTCCGTACCATTCAGAGCAGCAGCTGCAGCTTCAGGGTAATTTTAACTCTACTACAATGGTAAGTTGTTATTTGTGCTTGTCAGATAACTGCAGTCACCGTCGTTTTTAACTGTACGCTCTCAAAAATGTGAAGTTCCGGGAGATATTGCGAAAAACTAAGGTCGCAGATCGCTACCATTAGCCTGCTAGCCTAGCATTAGTTCCACCCTCCGTCTATTGTACCAGTGTAACGTTGGACAAAATAGAAATGGCCTGTTTCCGGTTAAGGATTTCAAAATAAGATTGCTGTTGGCTCAAAACGGCCCAGTAATTCTTGGCAGTCAAACCCATTAAGTAAAGATATACATTAAACGTAAGAAACGTTAATATTTTCTACATAATTCACACAGATATTGGATTTTACATATATGATTGCATTGTTAATTGTCAATCAATTTTTTTGTTAAGTTGTACAGTAACTAATCTCTTTTTATCAGAGTATGTATATTATTTTCATCATAAAAAAACAAATGACACCATAAAGTAGAGGCCTATATTTAAAACGATGTATGCTTAAATGACCTTTTCAATCTTAAATTGTGTTTATGGAACTTAATAATGCTCTTTTAAACTGACTTAGGACTGCAACTAACAATTCTAACTACAGTTTGGAACTATTCCTTCCTGTTAAGCGTCAGAAAAAAGAATAGGTCCATTATATTTCATGAGTTGGAATAAAATTAACTTACAATTTCAGCTCTAACGCGATTCGAGCTCCACTTTTCCAGACATACTGTGTGCTTTTATTTTGAAGACCAGCCTTACGGGTTTCCTGTATTGGTGCAGCTACGTGAAGTGGGCTTGTCGCTGCAGTTCATCGTGTTTTATCACGTCTGGGCTTGGGGAGCTGCCTTGACGCTAGCTCGCCCGCTGACTGTGATGAATAACGTCTCCCTGTGGGTATTTGACTGCGTGTCACAGCAGTCCGACTGTCTTCAGTGCTGATCAACGTTTGGTCGAAGTTACCTCCATGTTTTAACGCACGAGATGCATTTAATTAACTGGATAGTTTAAAGTTAGCCGACTCTCCCATTCTTGGCTGAATTAGCAGCCAAACTAGCGTGCTAGCTGTCAGTGGCTGAAGGAATGTAAACCAGAAGTACACTTGTGGCCACCTCCCGACTTGCAGTGTCATGTCTGCTTAACATTTTTCCTATGCATCCTGTTTTTTCCCCAACTCTCTGAGTTCAAAACCACAAACACACCAGTCTCTCCTTAATCTGTAAAGATTTCTCTGAGCTCAGTGAAATCCTGACTCCCACCAGCCATCTGCTCAGGAAGGTGTAATTATAGAATTCAGAGACTCTGCAGAGACTCTTAAAGAGTTTATGTCTTTGTGGTGGAGTTATGTAATGATGTGAGTGTGTGGACGTGACATAAAATCCTGCTGAGACTGGTATTGTTTTCTTTCTTACTAAAGCCTGTGGGGTAGATTGGACTCCTGCAGAAACATAGTTTAAATGATGTTTCACTTTAGGGTTGTCTACATAATTTAGGAGATTCCACTGCCTCACAGCTGAGCAATAAAATGCACGAAAACCACCTAAAACTACAGTGATTCTGCAGCTGTCTTCTATACATATAAACCCTCTGCAAACACCCTCCAATAAATTAGACATTTCTGATTTAGTGGTAGACTAAGATGCATAAATAAATGGTTATAACACACAACTCCTTATAAATCAAATATATGTGCACTACTTAAGTCTAATCATGCTATATATATTGTGTGTGTGTGTGTGTGTGTGTGTGCCATCAAGTCATTTGTCCCAGTATAATTTTGTTGCTGCAAGGACTTGGAAAACATCTATACATTATTTAAGACAGTTCTCCACTCTAATAGTTCTCCTTCTATGTTTTCTGCTTCATTAAGGTACAGCCAGTAATACAGATGTAATATTGCACTTTGTTTGCTTTTGTTTTCAATTCAATCACATTTCTGAGGGGACCTGTGTATTTAACACAGCTGACAGAAAATTAATTACATGAATCTACATGGTGTTTGACAGGTTCTATATAACGGAGAATAAATTAATGTGTCAGACAGACCAAATAATTTTGTTTGCTTTTCACAGTAAAACTGAAATGAGGTTCTCTGCAGGAGATTTCACATCTTTATGTCATTGTATTAGGTGCATGCATGTGTGTGTGAGTAGTTGCATGTGAAGTGGGTGAAAGTGAAAAATAAGTATAAACATTATAAACCTTCTGCAAGCTCTTCTGCTGCTTTATACTGTGCAGAACAAAGCGTCATATTACAATTTTCTCTGATATGATATATCAGAACACATATAAAAGATGGCGGCTGTCAGAAACAGAGGACGTTGTGGGTGTAGTGCTAGTTGCAATGTAGATGAATAAGCATTTGTTGTACATAGTATTACATAGTATACAAATATTTTACCTGAATCTACATCAGATATAGGCCTAAATTAGTTAAGTCAAGGTGAAGTGTTTTTTCACATTATTAAATGTAAACATCAAAGCGTTGGTTTGTTAACTATGCACAACAACACAAAGAGAGGATGCAACATTTTACAAATACAATCTTTTGTGCTCATCAAGCTGAATTTGAGGTGTTCACATTGAAGTTGCATGTTTCTCTTGTTTTCATCAGAGTGAATCACTGGTGGTGTGTGATGTGGATGAAGATCTGGTTAAAAAGCTGAAGGAGTTTCGTTTCCGGAAGGAGACGACTAATGCGGCCATCGTCAGTGAGTGTCCACCCTTAATGTTGTTCAGTCTTTGCTCTTCACATGTTTTGATCTTGTATTTTTGGTTAAATCGGGAAGATGATGTGTGGGTGGGATCCACTAGAAAAATATTCATGCATTGTCATTACAGACCTTATGAAGTTACATTATGAAGCTTTGTTTTTGTCGTAGTGTTGTTGGAATTTACAGAATAAGGTAAAATCCATAGTCAAGCCAGTAGTTAATAAACTTTAAAATTAATCAAAATTCAGCAAATACTTTGCTGTTTCTTGTCCTGAATATTATGAGTTATATGAGTTTTGGGCAGATTTTAGTTTAGGTTTTTTTAGTCCAGGAAGAGGCTTGTTCAGTCATGCTAGAGTCCAAAATAAGTAGGTTAAAGGGCCAGAAACAATAATTAATGACAGATGGTTAGGTTTGTCCTGAGTGTGAGTATGACAAGTATGCTCCTGCAACATCCTATTATTAGTGAACATACTCAGTTAAACTGGAGAACATGACATTAGAAAGTGAAATGTAAGCCAGCTTTAGTACATATCTGTGGAGCAGGGGAAAAGAGTTGCTTCCAAATACAGCAGGTGGTGTGACAGTTTAGTGGTACATCAGTCTTTATCCTCCACTATCAGGATCACAATGTCATTGCTGCTAAATTGGATTAGGAGTGTTTTTGCATGGCATTGACTCTGACTCAAAGGCATACGCACATTCCAAACAAGAATATTTGCAATAGGAAAATATAACTTTTAAATCCTTCCTCTATGGATTTTATTCTTTTTCATAAAAAACTCTTAAGACGTGTTACTTTATAACATAGCCACAATGAAACATGTCATTGTTTCCATACAGCTGTTCACTTAATGTCTTTTTTTTGGTTACTTCTCAGTGAAGATTGATAAAGACAGGCAGCTGGTTATTCTTGAAGAAGAACATGAGGTAAGTTGAACATGTCTTTTTAACATAATGTAGTTTATTCTCATGTCTTTATGAAATACAGAACAAGCTTGTGTTCAACTTTCATATTTTAAATTTAAAAAGGTACCAAACTGTAAAAAAAAAACCTTTCATGAATAAATACACAATACTCTACATCACTGTGATAACAAACTTTGATCTTGGTGTGGTTAGACCTGTTTGTGCCGTACAGCTGTTAAATGTATAATTGCCTTTTAAGATAAAGTTTAACTTCTGACATTGCACAATAACAGAAATGTAGTGTCTCACTGAGCTCTTTATCATATATATGTTTTTTGCTCATCTGTTTTTTAGGATATTTCTCCTGATGATCTAAAGGATGAGCTGCCAGAAAGACAGCCGAGATATCCTTTCAATATGTCACCTGCCTTTATTTTGACAGTATTTTAGTATATTACTTATTTATTACATTTAATCTTATAAACTAATTCATGTATTGTTTAATTTATATATTATTTCTATCTTGACTGTGTTATTTTACTCTGAGCCCTGATGTGAAATCTGTTAGGTGTCCTTAGCACCGGGAACATTTATCGTCTACAGTTATAAATACCAACGCGATGATGGACGTGTTTCCTATCCTCTCTGCTTCATCTTCTCCAGTCCAGTGGGTAAGAACACTTCTAATGAATGGGACATACGGTTCACTGCACCGTTTTATCATCGAGGTCGTTAATTGGGCTTATTTGTGCTCGGCAGGTTGCAGACCAGAGCAGCAAATGATGTACGCAGGAAGCAAAAACAAACTGGTGCATACTGTTCAACTGTCCAAGGTGAGTGAGCCATCTGTGAGCTTCTGTCAACCTCATTTAATTAAAATGAATTTTAAATTGTTTTGTGCCTTTTTATGTTTGTTTTTCCCAGGTGTTTGAGATCAGAAACACAGAGGACCTAACAGAGGAATGGCTCAGGGAGAAACTCGGGTTTTTCGGCTAAAGTGGTCTCATCATGTAGTCTGGGATGTGAGGAGGATCCAGATTGCACAGCTCGTGTCATCTCTTGGGAAGAAGTCACCACAGTTAATGTTTCCCTCCTCTTTGTACCAGACCTGATTTAAATAGTGTTTGCAGATACTTTCTGTTTTCAGTTTTAGGCCTCTTTGATAATAGTTAATGACATATGCCACAGGGTTCAGACCATCACAGATTATTAACTATTTCTGTGACAGTTGATGGAGTGACATTAACTAATCATCAGCTTTTATGTTGCCTAAAACTAAAACACTATTTTACGCAGGTCTGCCTTTGTGTCCCATACAATTTCTCCATGTGCCAGTTGTGTCTGTATTGAATTAACACTCCCATAGCTTTTGACGTGGGCAGAAATTGATAGTACTCAGTCTTGCCTCTGAAAGATGTTTATTCAGGAGCGTTTAAAGGCATTGTAACAATAGTTTGTTTCTTTAAGTAGTTTACATTCAGTCTTTTCAGCAACTCTGGACCTCCTGAGTTTCACCTTTTTATGTTTAACAATTTTTCAGAATTTGAGGGAGTCTTACTTTTAGTTTTTTTCTGGTGTATGTAGGGTCATGTAAGCATATACTTTATAGTACTAACTTCCTTTTTGTTGCGAAGACCAACCTCCTGCCAGAACATCTGAACAATCATAGCTACAATATAGATATCAGCTTTAGTCAGTCTCTCCTTTTGTGTTCTTTTTAACTGTGAACAACAATAACACTAAGACCATTTGACCAGTGGCACTCCTAAGACTTATTATGATGTGTTGTACCTTCTCCTGTGCTTATGAACAAGCTGAATGAAGCCCCCTCAGTGCTCATCATGCTGCAGATCTGCCCTTAAGTCCATTCCCTGGATCACATTTTTCCATCTCTGTTTAGAGGAAAAACAGTGACTTGTGGGTAAAGTCTCAATTCTGCCTTTGACCTGCATATTTTGGCACAATGATATCACACGCTTGATAACAATATTTTCACTGAAACATTCCAGACTAAATAATTTGTCTTTCAACAAACCTCCGTCTCTGTCCACCATGACAGTCTTGAAAACACTGCACACGGGGTGGCATCACCCGCCCTCTTTTTAATCTACTGGGCTACTCTGTATAAGTGGGTTACTGTGTCTTTAGGGAGATTGTTAGCTAATATTGTGCATTATAGCTATTGCTGTTATTAGTGTTTATGAATGTTGTGCTTCATTCTGATGTAAAGCCACTTTGATTGCTTAGTGGTCACAGCTTTGAGAATGATGGCTGTGACTTCTCCAAATGCCAGTTGTGCTTAATAGTTTAGACTTGGTAGGTTAAGGACTGCATCTGGGCAATTTACATTCTTCATACAGAACAGGGTTTGACCAGTATCATTTTCTGAAAGCTGATACTGAGATTTGTGGACTGGAAGTGCCAGCAGCTCATATTTTATGCCAGTGTCCAATGTATACAGTGCAGTATACAGTTACAATTTATTATCTGATCTGTATTCTGTCATGTTTTGTTACTGACTGAGGTTAATATGACAAATCTTAGATCTTATGCATCTTTTCAATGTAACGTGCTACACAAAACATGTCACTTTCCAAACACTTCTATACTTCTTTGTATGTATTTGGCTCTTTGCTGTTTCCTGTATGAGATCCTCTAAAACAAGATTTAAACCAATTACACACATTAAACCAGCTGCTAATGCTATAAGGATTAGTAGCTCTTTACTGCATGCCAGTATACTTAAATTTGTAGTTCTGGTGCTACAGTCTGGGTTCATATGAGCTGTGTGTGAGAAACCTCCATTACACTGGTGGCGGATGACTTGAATGGCAGATTTATGATTTTTAATAAAAGCTTAATATCGGCTACATATATTGGTCTGACCCTCATAAAGAATAATAGGCACAAATGACTTCCACATGTTCACTCATCAGTGTCATCTCATACTGAGAAACTTCTTTGGAAACAGATAAGGGAGATTTGTGGTGACTTGAAGCTCCGGCAGGAAATCACCAACTCATGTATGATGTTATACTGCTAAGTCTACCGTACCAATGCCTTGTCTTCATGTTTACTTTTGGCATTTCTGTCTGAAAAATTATGAGGCCAAAATGAAAACATAACACAAATATGTTTTGTGGGAAAAATAGAAAGGTGATTAGAAAAGCATTGTTGTGGGAAAATGTTTTTTAAGACACTAATCTTTTTTTAAACTTTCTGATCTATAGAGTCCAAGAGAATTTGTTTTCTTATTCCTCGTATTTTTTTTTTCCAGAGATCTGACTCAAAGATACGTATGCACAATCACACCATTAGGCATTAATAATTTATGATTTATAAGTCAGGACAGGGTTTACGGATTTAGAAACAATGGGGTATAATTGTAATCTCTTGTTTTAATGTCTACTGATAACTTCAAAGCTAACATTTACATTATCCACTCCTCCTTACCCAATACAATGCTGCTGTAGTGGAAGAAAACACAACTGATTCCTGTGTTTATAGTGGTTTCTGTTCTTGAGCTGAAGTTGTACACTATTCTTTATTGGTAGGTTTTATGACCCTATGACCTGCAAAGAAACTTTGAAAAAGTCACTGTAAAATTCTAAAAATGCACAATCAATCTGAAATCAAAGACATGGTTTGTTTTGAAGGCCATGGTTTGTTTTGACGAAAGCAATATAGGCTTACTCTGAAACAGTCTATTTAAAACATTGAAACACGTGCAGTGTACTGGTTTTAATGTGAAAATAAAAACATATGTAGCTGTATCTTTTTTAACAAAATTCCTAAAACCTCTAAAATGTGGAGAGCTACTGTAAAAGAAGTGCTTTAATGCACAGTTTTCATAAATTTGATCATCATATTTGAGGATCTGCTTCCGTGGCTGTTTGAATCTTTCCAAAACATTTTATATTATAAAGTGAAATTAATTAGACAGATTTTTTTTTAAAATTTGCATATGTAATCTTGGGAAAGGGGGCAGTACTTGCATCTCAAACATTTGGTCTCAGCTGTGTTCTTCTCACCTTTATCTAAAATATTTACATACCAACAGAAAAAAGCCTCTGCTTCTGCTGTTTAAATGGTTGCAATTGACTGTCCACTGATCATGTATCAAAATCAAACTCGCCAGCATATTGATATTGAGCCATGTATCTGGTTATGTCCTGTGGATTCAATAGCTTTCTCTCCTATATGGTGAAACTGTTGTATATTTGGCCTCTTAAGTCTTTTACCTGCAAGTGTGTTGTTGGGCTCTTTGTGTCCTCTCTGATCAAATGCTTACTATACTATTTTTGTTCCTTTTTAATAAAAAAAAATTCACACCTGAGACATGTATCATAACCAGCTGCCTCATGGCATCAGTGAAACTTGAGATATTTGTATTTTCCCATACTTTATAAAGTGTCTATTGTCCTATTGTCCAAATAAAATGACAGTGATGTTTACGCCTCTAGTTTCCCCTGGTGACTTCTGTTTTCAGTTGGATTATTATGCATTTTGTTGGATCATATTTACCAAGGTATGGTCAGATAAAACTCTGGAATTTGCATGTTGGAATAGTATGTTGTAAATTATATGTCACATATGTAATCACATGTATATTTAAAGTTCATATAGCTTGTTTAGATCTGTAGGTTGCATTTAATTTGTACAAAACACCAAATATTTTGAACGTGCAGAGGTTGTTTTGATACTATAAGGGCAAAAGACATATATACCGTTAGTATTTCACGAAATGTTAGTATTGGAAAACTGGAAAAGACTCACAGAAACACTGAGGGCCATAAATAAGTCCAGAAGATGGCAGTAATGTAACAATAAGCGTTATAGCCAGCTCAACAGTCACTGAAGAAGAAGACACGCTGACAAATCTCAAATCAGTTGCGAAGCTGCCTGCATCATCCGCCGACCGAGCCAGGAACCATCTAGCAGGACCGGAGGAAAAAATGGCGTTCACATTCGCGGCCTTTTGTTACATGCTTGCCCTACTGCTCACGGCGGCGCTTATCTTCTTTGCTATTTGGCATGTAAGTACACGTTTGGACAGATCTGGCTAAGACCGTCGGTTCCGCCACTCCAACGGCGCTGAGAAAAGAAGGCGGGATAGAGAGGAAGGCTGCCAGAGATAGTGCTAACGCTAGGCCGTCCTCGTAGATACAAGAGCATGGACCTTTTCGGGTTTTACGTAGCTCACTGCGGGCCTTAGCAACGGCTGAAAAGAACGTGTCCATGCTAACGTTATAGAAACTCGGCGCCTAGCAGACATGACATGCTATGCTTCCTTTCCGGAATGAATGACACACACCCTTACCGTTAGCTGAGAGCTAAAGTTAGCCAGCAGTAAAAACAACAAGACAAACCACATTTATAATTTGGTCGTTTTCTGGTATTGTTATTGTTGACCGATTACCATTGTTCACCTTTTATCAGACATGTCTAGTTATTGCTAATGTGTACTAACTTGCTAGACTGGCCCAATCACTAGTGCCGGACTAGCCGTTAGCCAGCTAATTAGCAGACTTGGCTAACGTTAACTTCGTATCCTGATGCTGCTGTCACCTGTTTCTAAGAGTTTGCACCCATTTTACGACGTCACATTTCTTCGCTCTGTCGTACCGTTAGTTGTATCGTCAGAAAGTTAACATTAGCCTTGTAGACTGAAAACTTAACTTAACGTACAGTTTGTTGGAAGAGGTAAACAAGAATTATATACCAGTGTCTTTTTTAAAATGATGAACAATGATATGAAATGAAACTGTACAGTCACATGTCATGTCATTACGTGTCAACACAGGATGATTGAGCTTTTTTCCAAACATCCTTTGGTTTCAGTTTCTCAAATGTGAAGATTTGCTATCCCCCCCAGTTTAGATCATTCTGTAAATTGCCTGTTGGTCTGACGAATCATATAATTTGAAGACATCTTTGGCTCTGTTAACTTTATAATGAATCAGTATTTTCTAATATCTTCCAAAATAAATGATAATTGACTAAAAGGGAAAAAAGATAGAACAGTGTATTGTAAATATTTAATATTACTGACTCAAATCAAAGTGACCCAGTGCCAAATGACACCTTATGTTGGTTCAAAAAAATGTATATTCACTCTGAGCCAGTCTCTGTACTGTGTAACATTGTGATCATCTTGTTCCCCCAGATAATAGCATTTGATGAGCTGAAGACTGATTACAAGAATCCTATAGATCAGTGTAACACTTTAAATCCGGTAAGT
Organism: Datnioides undecimradiatus; assembly: GCA_008933995.1. Lineage (NCBI taxonomy): Eukaryota > Metazoa > Chordata > Actinopteri > Lobotiformes > Datnioididae > Datnioides > Datnioides undecimradiatus. The sequence goes on along the minus strand of WARS01000017.1, from coordinate 12,576,186 downwards.
GACACTGTCGTACCTGACCCACCCTCCTTGCCTCTTTGACTGCATGCTGAAAGGTTCTTCATTTATTTTAGGATAACTTTATCCGCCTATCTTTCTCTTTCAATCATTTCTCTGCACTGTTTTGCTAAATGACCTGCCTGTCATGAATTCAGTGATCTTGTCAGCTGTCAAACTCTAACGCCTTTTGTTGTTTTGTTTTTTCCTAATCTGCTTTTTTTTTTTTTTTTTTTTACATTTGGTTAACGGCAAAAAGACAGTTGAAAAGGTCAAAAAGATTAAAAGAGTCAAAATTGCATTAAAGGTTTGTACCAATCTTTAAAATGCCCGCTCAGTTCAACTCAGTCTCCAGTCTTGTCATTTTGCACGGTGAAGTGTTTGCAAATGTCTTTTCAGTTAACTAATCTCAGAGTAGAGGCCAGAGTGCAGCTCGGGATTAGACAGCGTGCCACCTGTGCCTCAGGTTTTTACTGCCACATGGTTTATTATATTTGAGCTTTTACATTTTGTGAGGTTTTTTGACTGTTGTAAATGTTTAGAACATGGTTTTTATATTTCTTTATATTTTTCCTATTCCTTCAAGACCCTTCAAATTGCAGCATAAAGGAATTATGGCATCATGAGCATTGACTAAAATAATGGATTGCGCTGCCTGTTGTCCTTTGTATACCTTATCTAACCAGTTAAACTGACTATATTTGAAACGGTGCCAAGCTGCGTTTTTAGATGTGGGAGCCACAGTGTGTGTAGCCATGGACAATGTTCTCTCAAATGAAGTATCCAGTTTTATTGATTTTATAGATAAAGTGTAGCTGTTAACTGAAAAGACTTGCAAATGCTCAAAACATGCATGATTTCTATTACAACCTACCCTTTGTTTGCAATTATCGTTGTACTTACTGTAGGTACAGTTAATTCCCAGTAAACTCAGTCAGTCAGAAGACATTTGGGAATTTGAAAAAACAGTAACATGACACCAGGCCTACACACTGTCCCGACAAAACTACTGCATAACAATATTCATAGTAATCATGGAAAGTCAGGTCAGAGCCAAAGTGAATACTTGGGAATGGATTGTGGATACTTTAAGCTTTGGATTATGGTAGAGGGTGAGGCTTGATTGTTGTTGGATGAAATTACTTTTAATACAAATCTGTCATCATGTCACTTTTCTATGAGGTAGAGGCTACAGTTTGATTCAGCAATTAGCAGAACTAAGCTGCTGTACTGTACATGAGCTCAGTGTTGGCTCTAACTTACATCACCTGTGGTTTGTAACAGATGGCTGCAGAATCCCAACACTCTCCAGCTCAGCAATATTTGGGCCCACTGATTGGTTAGTGATTTCAGTAGTAGGAGGGGTTATTTTAGTTAAAAGTACAGAGTCCTTGTCTCTAATCCGTAATGCAGTCCACATGAGATCTGCAGTTTTGACCATGGCGTGTAGAACACTCAGCTCAGCTGGCACGTTTTTGTGCCGTAATCAGTTGTTTTGTATTTGGCAGCACAGTGCAGGATTTCAACACATTATAGCCCACCCCCACTTTCCTGCACCTTCCTCTTCCCTACACGCCCCTCACCTTTCCATCTGTGGGCTGTTGGTTGCCCCCACCCCTCCGCCCTCTGCTCTTTTTTGAATGCATGGCTTCCATGTGGTGCCTCCATCTGCCCCCCCCAAAACCCCGCACAAATTCGAACTCCGTCGACCTGAAGCAGGCTGCTGCATCAACACTGCTAGTGCTCACAGCATGATCTGTTTGTCAGGCAGTTGGGTGATCTGTAGGTTTGCCCTCTCTGCAGAAGATGTTGATGTTGAGATGCACAAATATTCTCCAGAGCAAGTTGTTGATGGGTTTCCCCCTTTTTACATGTGGTCAGACTGGATGCATGGCGTATAACCAGGGTGGGAAATTAACCTCATCTTTCCACTTGCAACAGCATATACTAGATTTCTAAATTATACCAGCAACTTACATGATTTACCACAAATGAGTCAGTGCTAAAGGCTAAATGTGATAGATGATTTGACTGCACAGCTAAAGACATCAAGATATTTTGCTTTGCTCATGTTTTGCGTCATCAGACAGAAGTCATCTGAGGGTTCAGCTAAAAAAATGGCTGATATAAGTCGGCCAGGTCTTTATTTTGTCAGTTTTGGGGCATTGTAGTGTTCAAAATTACTCCAATTTGCAGGTGGTAGGTCTTAATTTTTCACCCTGTTTATTGTGTTTACACATTGTGTCAGATCAGTGCATGGTGAAGCACTGTTCATGTATTTTCACCTCCAGCACTAAGGCTTACTATGACTTAATTTAACATGAAGCTGGGCCCCATCGTGCAACACGAGAGGCTTAACTGCACATAAATGTGTGCGTGTACCTAAAAAGGCATTCTTAAAAATGAACATATCACTGTAGCTCATTTGTTTTTCACCCCATCTTTGAGTCTCTGTGGAGCCCACTGCAATTTCTAGATTTCTGGCTCTTTAAATAGCTCAGCTCTCTCTTTGGAAAAAGGTCTCATTGCCTTTGAGGCTCTGTGACATCATGCTGTGTTGTCTTCTGACCAGTGTGCTGTAACTTCTCACAAGTCACACCATTTTCTCCACACAGAAACTGAATATTTTGTGTGCACAGTCAAAGCATTTGTCTATAAATTACTGACAGTGAATCAGTGTCCAGGCTTATGAGCTCACTAGTCACTGTATGTGGATTCTGACATTTTCTTTAATATTTTGCTCTTTTCAGCTGGTGCTCCCAGAGTATCTCATCCACTTCTTCTTCTGTGTGATGTTCTTCTGTGCGGCTGAGTGGCTCACCCTCTGTCTCAACTTGCCACTGCTGGCTTATCACGTCTGGAGGTGGGTATATCATTATGCGTATTATATGTATTACCGGTCTCCCTAATGCAACAAACATACTACTTGTTTTTACTATGATGCAGGTATATGAGCAGACCAGTGATGAGCTGTCCAGGACTCTACGACCCAACAACCATCATGAACGCTGACATCCTGGCGTTCTGTCAAAAAGAAGGCTGGTGCAAACTGGCTTTCTACCTGCTGTCGTTCTTCTACTATCTCTACGGGTACAAAATATTTTTTCTGCCTTGTGTTTTGTTTTTTTACTAAATCACATGAGTCCTATTTGCACAGGATTTTCATGCATAATCTGGGGAAATCCAGTTTGTAACAATTGAGATGGTTAACTTCATTCTGAGTAAACTTACTATGTTTCTCACAGTCAACTCTGTATATAAAAAGTAAAGATGGTCAGTGTTCTGATTAACACTCATCCTGTCAATAACACAAAGACTTTGTTGGGAAATTCCCTTATATGCTGTCTGGGTTAACTGAACCCAGAAGCTAGCCTACGTCTGTCCAAAGGTGACAAAATCCATTTACCAGCACTAGTCATGTTCACTAATTAACACATTATATCCTTTTTGTTTGTTAATCAGATATATTATGATTATGATGAAACATTTTAGCAGTTAAACCCGTTCCTCTTTCTCATCTATTTCTAACAGGATGATCTATGTTCTGGTGAGCTCTTAAACCGGACGATGAAGGAGAAGGACCTGCATGTACAGTCAACGACCAGACACTATGATCTTAGTGCTGGAACACTGGACCTGCTGGAGAACACCGTTCAGCAACACAAGACGCCATTTCAAGCGGACGAACTCTCGACCCCACACACAGCGCAGAGTGTCATTTCGGAAATATTTAGCCCGTTTTAAGAGAATATCTCGGTCGCAGCGTTCCTCTCATAAAGCACTATAGTTTAACTTTTATGGAAAATAAGGACAAACCTGAATGGACAAGTTGTTTTTTTTCCTTTTTTTTAATTTTAAACAGTGTGGTGATTTCAGATGCTTGGGATTTAAATAAAAGTTTGTTTTTTTTGTTTTCATCTTGGTTCCCAGCGTTTGAGTGTTTACAGATTAGGTAGACATTTTCAGGTGTGCATTATCTGTGAGAATCTGAGCTGTGCGCTGAACTGCATTAGCTTTTCCTGTGAATTAGATGCCGGTCTTTAACAGCTAATTTGTACCTGCCACGCAACTCATTATCTTCACTAAAACAAATGACAGTGCAAATTAGACTTCTGTTCTTGTCTGCAGATACATATATGGTCATTTTAGGACTTAAAGGTACAGTAATGTACAGTGAGGGCTGAAGTGCATGGGTTATTATCACTTAGTGACATGTTGCACAGGGACAATCATTATCTGGTTGTCAACATCAGTTTTCCAACTATATGACACATTGTTTTCATACTTAAGACATATTTATCATCTCATTGAAATCACATAATCCCAGTTGAAGTCAGTGGCAATATGTTTTCATTAGTGTGAGTCCTGAGTAGACAGCAATGTGTATGTGACCTGTATTTCTGTAGAATTACCCTCGCAGCTTTCCAAGATTTAAAGGTAGACTCAACAGTACTCAGTTACTCTCTGCTTTCTGCATTTTGAGCTTTGGTAGGAACCTGCTGACGTGCCATACTGTTGATTGTACCTTTGGAAATTCCTTAACTCTTTGTCAATGTGCATTTTGTCCATTTCAACATCAACTATTCCACAGCGTTAGGGACTGTTTATTTATTCAATGTTTTTAATTTTTACTTTGTGTCTCCAGGATATCAAACACTCCTCACAGTGTCGCTTCACTTCCAGAATCGAAATCCGGAAAGTGATGTTTGTGTTTTCTTTCGAGTCGAGGCCATTAGACAAAATTCATTAACACTAGAGTATTTATTGCCATTTCAAATGTGTAAATTGATCAGGGAAAGGGATGACCATTTGTCACGAATAAATTCAGTTTTTCGTATTAGACCGCATCATGTCACATATAGGAAATGACAACTTGAGTTTATTTGATTCTGAATAAAAATGATCCCACTCTGTTACTATGGACTGAAATGTTTCAACTCAGTACCTTTAAAAGGAAATGAGTGCATGAGCATCATGCAAAAATGCGTGTTTTTATTAGCCCTGCTAGCAGCATGGCTGTAGGAGGTGTAACTCAGTCTAGCATTTTGCTCCAGGCTGGAATATCTCTGCACTAGAGGACAAATTCAGATGCCTGAATAATCCCAAGACTTGCTCTCAACAAAAGGTGGATTTTAAAAATATTTTTTGTCAATCAAATCAATTTCATGTACCACCATCAACAGTTCAGACTTTAAAACTACAGCTGTACTGTACATTATAATGCTTAGCACGCCTTTTTAGCAATGTCATGCGCATGTTACATAGTTGGGGGTTTTTTTAGCATTAAGCTCAAATGCACCATTGTGTTCAAGAACAGCCCTGCAGGGCCACAAGCACTGTTGTCAACATGCTCCGTGTTTACAGATAAAGTTTATCTCCTGGACGTCACGAGACCCTGACATTTGTGACATACATACAGGCGTAAAACGTTTTCCTTTGTGTACGTCTAAATCAGATCAAAAACAGTTGTACATGATGAAACAAAGAGCAATGGCATAACCAACGTCTCGACTGACCTCAGCAACAGATTCAAGGAATTTGGGGGATTTAGTCTCAGTCTTACTGAAATACAGTTTTTAGATTATTTAGGCCTTTTAGAACAGAAATGATTTCATAATCTTACTGAGGTAGGCAGTTTTACAACAGCTACTCAACATATATATATATCAAAGTTTCTCAACAACACAAAAATGCAATTACGCTTTAGGTTATTTTCACAGCCCCAGATGTCTGAATAGTATGAGTGTGATTTCCCAGTTTCCCAGACACTGAAACAAATGTTATAACAGAACAGAAGACGCACACGAGTCCCTCTCTGTTCCTTTACTGATCATATCAAGTCTTTCAAATCCCAAAACTTTTTGTTATTTTTAAGGCATAGAGGACCACAGAACAAGTGGTTTAAATATGGCTGACACACGTCCACAATTACTTAAGTACAAATTGTTAAATGCCTTGCATGAGACCACAAATATGTGAGGTCATAAAGGGACATAATGGCAGTCTCTGGAATTAGACCGGTGATGTTTCGGTATAAACCACTAAGAATAAAGTAGCCAGAATGCCGAACGTTAAGGGTTAAACTCTGAAAAGTTTAATTCATTCTTCCTTTCAGGTATACTAATCAAAATAGAGTGTAGATACAGAGGGAGACATTTTGTGAGTTAACATCAACATTTATAACAGAACATCCATTATTTTTTCTTAAAGTAAGTTTATATTTAAATTTTAAATACAAACTTTAAAATTAGAAACAAAATCTGGGCAGGATTTGCTCATCTAACTTCATTGTAACAAGGATGAAAACAGCAATATATTAGAGTATTCTGTTAAAGTGCAGTCATCAAAGAATACAATTATATCACACATAATCAGAAAAGAATCACTGACTAATGAGAAAGTTTGAAGAGATCAGTATTTTCAGCTCTCATGATATGAAGAGATGAGCAGCGATCACCGAGACACCGAGCGCTCTGTCGATGCCTCTCTGCTCTCTTGGTAGGCTGTGTAACTTTCCCGAAACTCATGGAGGAAGTTATATTGCTACAGAAAAGTAGAATGAAGTTGTTAGTTAACATATTTATTAATGAAATGTTACAATTTATTTTAATTTATTTTTAAAAATAGCAGTCAAACACATTTTTCAAACAAATTATGAAAACATGAAAAAGGACAAGTGTCTTTTTACTGTTTTAGCCAAATTAATACAAATAAATAAATGTTACACTGAATCAGACCCTTTTCAAATCATATCAGTTTTATTTTTACTGGTCACCCATTAAAAAACCTTGCCATCTTGGCAGTTCCTAACTCTACCCAAGTTCTGGGCTGAGGGGGCCGAATGAGGCCTTGTTGCTGAATTCAGCACCTGTCAGTTTCAAACTCTCAACTCTTTATTTTTAGTGCATTCTTACAAGGAAATTGCTACATTTTTAAAAATATTTCTCCTTCATATAATTTTGGTTTTGGATTGTGACTAAGTTTTGCTCATTTTTAAATGTTTTTACATAACTTACATAAACTTTTCTTTGATTTGTCATGTGCAGAGGCTGGTTTGTTTACTTTGGGTTGATGTTAAAGCAGTAGCAAATGACAGAATATCTAATTGTCTTACCAAGTAAACAAACTACAATGGCAGGTTGTACAACAGACTATTAGGGAACAATCATGCGTGAATTTACTTTAATAATGGAGGATGTTTTAAAAATAACATCTGCTTACCCTTCAATAATAATAAAGAAAATAGAAGTAAAGTGTCTCAAATATGTGTCAAGTCTGTCATTGTGACTTTTAAGGCTTAAGACTAAGAGTTATGACAAACAAACAGCAGCCTAAAAGGCAAGAAAACACCCTCAAAACTTGATGAAATGCAATGAAAAATGGTTGGACTGTTGACTGTAGTCCCTTAAATACAAGAAACCTCTCACCTTCACTGTTTGTATTGCTCCTCCTCCTCTGTGCTCCCGAAGGATTTCGATTGCTTTGTTTGCAGTCAGTGTTACAGAGAGTTGAAGCAGCAGACAGGCAGCAACTGAATGGTAGAAGACATGAGACAGCCATGTTGTCAGAGCAGCAAGGTGAACTAATCAGAAGATTTAACTTTTAATTAAAAAAAATAAAACTAACTTTTCAAAATGAAATGATATCTTAGATATAGAAACGACATATATGATTTATACATATGTAATATATCTATATATGACACAGAGAACAAAAAGTACATTTCAAAGTAAAGGGAGATTTTAAATATTCTTACTTAATGCAGAGCGTCCCAGGCCTCCATAGCAGCTGAAGTGGGAGGAGAAAAAGTGCACAACCATCAAATGCTACAAGCTGAAAGCAAATTGTTGAGATGTGTAAAGAGAGGTGTCCTGAAGGCTCTGTGCTACAGAAAATAGAAGTCTTCGGGGATGTGCTCCAGTTCTCCGGGGGATATAAAAGGCTTAAATTAAATAAAAACCCAGAAGACGTGTCTGTTACAGAAAGAACAGCGTCAATTGATTTGAACCCTTTCCAGGAGAGGGTTTCAAAGTTTGCTTGCTTGGATAGAAACACGCCGCTTCACTCTCACGTTTAGCTGAATCATACATTAAGTGAGTACAATCAGTCTCTTCCTGTTACTTAGTGAGCAGCGTGATGAGCTCAGAGCCTCTCAGGGGCCTTTTGCTGAGGTTGCTGTCAGCAGATGTGTTTACATGGAACCTTTCAGTCCAATAACAATTAGAGTAAGCGCTCAAACAGATAAAGGAAAAAAGAGTCCATGTAAACACTTTGGTCTGAATTCATCACAGGCTTTCCTTTCAAAACCCCACGACAGGTTACTGCTGCCACCAGGACAAAAAACATTTGCTCAGTTTCTTGTTAAACCACGGAAAGATCTAAGTGAAACTGTTCACAGTTTGATGAGAAACTGAGCAGATTTTTTTCATGTTTCTATTTTTACCATCATTACAATAATCAACTGTATAATGTGATCAAAGAATGGTCATTTGTCACATAAAAACTCTGTGTTTCCGATTACTTTCCATTTTGTAAATCCTTGTGTTCATTTAGATTTATCTGGGTTAAGTTTGGTTTTTTGAACTCTGTAAAGCGAGTGTCTTTTAGGGAAAGGAACTGAAGGCTTTCCTTCTGCTCAGTAGTTAAATCTCTGTATTGTAAGTGTAAATGTTCCCTCTTAGATGAAAAACACAAGAAACAAAAAATGCGACCAGCGATCAGAGCGATAAGATCAGCGTGGTGAAGATCAACATCAGGATCAAAGTCATCATCAGTCACCTGGTTTTTGTGGGATAACACGTATCGAGGTTCTGAGGAACATCCTAATATAGCAGTGTCTTTATTACAATGCTTTACTTGCCTCAGCATGACAACCCATATATCTTGTTCTGACAGCAGCTTCAGACTGTCAGGTACAATAAAATGTACACACTCTTAAAATGTCAGTGTCAAGAGTCATTTTGTCATGTAAATGTAAATTTCTCTACGTGAATAGAAAAGTTTTTTGTTGTTTCAGTTCACTCACTGAATCACAGTCCTCCTGTTGTTCTTGAGGCTGACCTGCAGCTCCTCCAGGATCTGGTAGCACTGCTCCAGCTCAGGAGCGTTTCCGTCTGGGAAGGGCATGTGATGAACTGTGAAGCCTCGCTGCTGGTAGACATCCAGCAGTGAGGGAACCCTGTACTTGTTAAGTTCTCCTCTGGTGCAGAAAACAAACACTTCCTGCACCCCCTGGTTCAGGAGCTCCTCTGTTAAGTAAAAAACAAAACTGCAATCACTTTAAAATATTTTTTTTCTTTAAATGTATTTCTTTAAAGAGCCTGTTTTCTGTAATGAGACTGTGTGTGTGTTATGTACAACGAGCAATTTAATTTAAAAGAAAATAATCAACTTTATCAACAATTAAAATAATTCTTAATTGCACCCCTCAGCGAGATATAAAATAATGTCTGTAATTCTAAGTCATACTGTATTCTAGTGTAAGTCATACTTAAATCACAAATGAACAAATAACACATCAGTGACGTCAATAACAGAAAAATATGACAAACTGACTTTACAGACTGTGATGCTGTAGATGTAGATACGGGAATCACATATCTACAGGTATGAGGCATTGGAAACTGGTCAAATAAAAGTAAAATATGTGAATGTTAAGAGGGTGGCTGTATACTGTTCAAACATAAGAAAGGATCAAGGTCGTCTTACCAATATCTCTTTCCAGATTCCTGCGGATGTCTTTGTATTTACAACCTGAAGTCAGATTTAGGAAACACACATATGATCAACTGCGTGGAATCTCTACAATAAAGTAAAAACAATAACAAACAGAGATACACAATATAAAACGATAAACTGGAAAACATGGACTTGGACTTTACCTGGCAGAGCACATATCCCAAGAAACTGCGAGCACTCCACTATAGACAGAGGTAACCTGGCAAGTCAAATATAATATATATGAAAACAATGATGCTTGTCTTATGGTCATCAAACACAAACTGCCTCTTCACAATAAACATTCATTACATCATGCTGTCAATCAAACTGAAACTTACCAGGAGATGTTGAGGGGTGTCAGCTGCTCCTCTCCAACCTCCTCCTCTTCAGATGAGGAGTCAAACTCACTCGTCCTCATGGCTGCAGACTGCTGAGACAGCAGAAAGGATGCTGATTTTCTTTTTACTTCACATTATGTGCATTTTCATTTGTGTTTAATACACCAATGGAAACAACAAATATGCATCCAAACTCCTCAAGAACAGGGGGTACAATCAAAGTACAAAACTTGTACAGTGCTATAAGCTCTACTGTGAAGCTTGTAATGTTTTGTTGAAGCTGTCAGCAAGATGTAGATATGTTGTTCTATTTACTTCAAAAAAGGTGAAGTATTTGATTCAGGACTTTCTTTATTGGCTGAATTAAATTATGCGTACGACACAGCATCATAAGATAAATACTACATCTGTTAAAACGTGTTAAAATAATGTCGAGGTTAACTGAGCTAACGGGTCAGCAGATCGGCTACATATCAACCTGTATAGCTAAAGTCTGACTGCTAGCTTTTTCTCCACCAGCCAAAACCCATTAGCTTACGATGCAGACAACACATTACTTGACAGTGCACTTACTTAAATTGACCATACTGAGCAATTAAATGCGTATAAATGTTGCTAGGAAAGACATTTCTTGCACATTGTAGCTAACGTGGTGCTAGCTGTCGGCTCATCTGTCAGACTTACCACGGACATTTAAATGAAACTTTTATGAAACCATTATTAGAAAACAACTCACAGTTGTGTAATACTATTGAGATACATATGAGAGGCTGAATATAAGGTACAACTTTGTCTTTTTACGAAATCTCACCGGTCACGCTCTCCTCTTGTCGACTGTTTTGACAGCTCCGTCAGCTGCAACTCAACTTCGGTTTGAAAAGGCTTTGAGCCCAGCAGCCAATCAGATTAAAGTACTCCAATTAAACCACGCCTCTTGGCAAAACAATGTACGCGTGTATGTGCTCGATTTATCATCCGGGTTGAGCCACGAGGGCGGAGTGAAGCGTTGATGGGCGACAACGTCCCCCAAGTTTCTGAAAATGAAAGATTATGTTCTTTCTAGAACAGGATGATATATTCTGTTGATATAAATAATACTCAAGATGTCTAAATAAATGAACCGCATATCTCTGATGAAGGCTGTTGTAAGTGTATAAACTGGGCCAGATACAAAAAATACTTTGAATTACAGTGTATTAAAATACAGTGTTAGATAGCCTACATTATACCGTACATACATGTAACACTGTATACATATGTAAATATAAATGCATTATTTTTCATTCATAAGCTTAAAGAAACTCACGTCTCCATGTAAAAAATCGTTAAAAAATAAAACTTTATGAACATGATTTTAAGTAATTAAAACCTGACCGAAACACCTGTTGTAAAAGTAGAGTATAATATATTTAAAAGATGCACAACAATAATTCAATTGCAATAAAGTACCCTGTTGTAGTTGCATTGGAGCATTTGCATGGTTCATCCTCAGCCTGACATCCCCAGTAAACAGTAAATGACAGACCCGCTCACTGAGCGTCATGCAGGACATCTGCTGTCCGCACAGAGCAGCGCACAGCGCAACAGCAGACTACCGCCTTCAAACACCGCAAATGACTGCAACCAAGTTTTTGTCACAAAAGAGAAAGCACTGGAGATTAGAAGTGTTTTTAGATACACTGCATTTTTTCAGATGTCTGGAGAAGCACTACTGACGGGCTTTAACTGAGGTGAGTTTCCTGTCTCTCATCTCTTATCGCTTTTACTTCAGCAGTCAGTCTTTTTCCTATAGTAGGTTTTTCTTTTTTATAGATTTTTAAAAACACAGACACATATATTGTAATAATGCTTATAGGTAGTATAAGATGCATTTAAGTGAACAGTATGTACGTCATGGTCTTGCTACCTGTAAAAATGTTATTCCTGCATATTTTATTTTAAAAAGATTTTTTAAAAACTGCCTAAGGAGATCTGTGTTGATCCGTTTAAAGGTGTTTTTTACGATATAGTTTAGTACGGTATAGTTTTAACCATGAGGCTTTGCACATTGCATATTCCATTTTTTCTTTTTTTTTGCTGATCCGTGCCTGCCCTTCTGTCAGCAGACTTATAAGGAGGGATCTTGGCTCCTGCAGCCATTTCCCCTGCAGGGCTGAGCTCTTTGGCTGGCTTGCCACTTCCTTAGCAGAGGGGCTGCTGGCAGGGGCAACATCTAAGCAGGTACCACAAACAAACAGCAATGTACATACAAAAGTCATTAAAAGCAACTGAAGAATGTAACTGAATTTGCACTGATTGTTTGTAAATGTTACTTTTTTTTCCCTTGCGAAAAAAAACCTTGTACTGATTCAGTTACCATTTCTTTTCTATTTATACTTCCTTTAGCATAAATTATCTTTTCTCTTTTAAAGTTATTTTGTACTGTATTATTTTCTACCCGTGGCTGCTGTAATACCAGAATTTCCTGCAAAGGATTAATAAAGTACTATTCTATTCTATTCTATTTTTAGGCTTTAAGATACTGGTGGAAATAATAAATTCTGACAAATTAATAATATTATTTTGTGCCTAAAACTACTCAACTTAAACTTAAACAGATGTTAAGTGTTGGTTCTTACAATTCTGATTAGGAAGAGGTTAAAGATTCACTTTGCTGGGAACAAAAACAGGGTGACTTCCCTTCTTTGTGCCTATTGTGTGAATGCAACACTACCTGATCTACGTACGTGTGAGCACAGAGTGAATCACACATGGTGACTCTGCATGGTGGACTTACTGGACTCAACCCTTGTTTTCTCTTTGCTTCAACTTCAAATAACCATCAGTTATTTTAGGATACACAGTTTGTGCACATTAATACCCGGGTGTTTGCAAACAGCGTTGTTTGTGTCTCTCTCTGTACAGGTCATGAAGCCCCAAGAGGCAGAGCTTGTCACTGAAATCTCCAAGGTATTGTGCACCTTCCCTCACCAGCCAGCCTGGTTTTGTTAAAGAGACAGTTCACTACTTCTACATCCACTTCAGTCTACAATGGCAACAACTTAAGATGTTTAAAAGTCATGCTGTTATTTTTGTTTAATATGACCCCTCCTGTCCCGTCAGTTACAATGTATGGTCTCCGAGCTGAAGACTGGGTTTACCAGCGCTCTGCTGGAGCTCAGTCAGATCCAACATGGAGACACGTACCTGAGGGAGGAGATGGAGGAGAACAGGAGGAGCTGCCAGAAGAAAGCTCTTCGTCTGGAGGCTCTGGTGGAGTCACTGAGGGTGAGACTAAAATTAGTATAAGTACTGAGATAAATCTGGTCTGGGCTACATTATGTCAGATTAACACAGGAATATTAAGTACAATCACAGTCAGAGTTTAAAATGCTGAAACCTAACTTAGTTTTAATGATGGTAAATTCCCAACATTTTGACATCCGACAGGAAGAACTTGGAGTGATGCGGTGTCAGGTCCTACAGCTTTACAGTAACAGACAAAGACCTCTTCAGGAGGGGAAGAACTCCACATCCAAACAGAGAGAAAGGTAAACAACACAACAAAACACAGACATAAAAAGAATCCAAAGTAAGAATCCAATCATCTTTCTCTAAATCAAGACCACAGTTTTCACAAACCTCATCAGTGCCTGGTGTAAGACGATGCTATTTGTCTCCTATATACATCTCTGTTTAGTTCAAAGAGGAATCTGAACATGTTTGACTCGTTTTTCCAACAGATTTTACCCATTTCATTATCTGCTGTCACTCAAGCCTGAAAGATTTACTTCCATCTTACTGAAAGCACAGCCCCATGGTAACTTTGCCCTAAAGGAAAAAAGTAATAGAAATAATAAAAAAGGCAAAAATCAAAGGAGCTTAAACTTTATATTAAAAAGTCATGTGAATACCAAAATAGTCAGAACACAGATATTAAAATAAAGCAACTGATTTAATTAATGCACATTCTAACTTTTCCCGATTGGTGCCATAGAAAACACTGTAAATATGGCAAATTTTTGCCAACCTGACAGCAGAATAGAAGATGAAAGTAATGTTTTTATTTGTTTAAAGGAAATCAACATGAATAATAATGTGTGTTTACATTTATGATCTCCTTTTCACCTCATCAGCAGGTGGTAATAACTGCTGATAAAACATTTTTTTAAACATGTAAAACCTGCAGAGAGACATTTTGCCATCTGTTTACCACTGTTGTGCAGCAGTGATCCAGCAGAGTCAGCCTGTGAACAGAGTCACTGTGACTGTTCGTCTGCTCCAGCAGCCTGTCTGTCCAGGGGGAAACTGCTCCTCCACTGTTTCCTGCAGGGACTCAAAGCAGGACTGAATGAAGGAACAGGTGAGAAGTTCTTTTTTTTACAAGAGCCAATCAATATAACACTAATTCATCCAACAACAAGCCAATTTAAGAATTGCTACATTTGCTTCCAGAGACACCTCACTGGCCTTTAAACCACAAAATATGTTAAAACTATAAAATAATAAAATGTTTTACAAAGCCAAATGTCAAAAAATAAAATCCTCAGGTTATATACATTTTTGTTATTTGATTGCTGTTACTTACTCAAATGTCATTCAGCTGTTACTGTGATTTTCATATGATCAGACTGCGATTAAACTTTATGCTCAGTCACAAAAAAAAATCACAAATTGTCAATTTTTTTGTTCATATAACAAATATTTTCCTTTTTGTGCAGATGCACGGCATCAAGTAGCGATGCAACTTCTGCATTCTGAGTGGGAGTATGTGTCAACCTTAAACCAGCTATATGATAAATACAAGACACCACCTGCTCACCAGATGACTGTGGAGCCATAGTAAGTACCAAGACGTCAGCTGCAGATGAAATTAAACAATCTGTTCTCTTTGAAATGTAATGCATGATCAAACACATCATTTTGCCAGGTGAAGGGAAAAGATTCTGAAAAATTTCTGCTTTGCTTTTTATTCAAATTCATCAGTCAGACGTATCTGAAGTTTGTGGAGCAGCTGTTACAGCGGCATCTGCTCTTCAGAAACACCCTGCAGGAGCGATTATCTGCCGAGCATTGGAAGTCTCTGGTTGGCGACATCCTGGTGCAGCTTATTGGCCAAAATGACGTAAGTTGTTGCTCTGTTTCTTAGTTTCTACGATATTAGTCCATAATATAAAACATCGGACCTCATGTTTGCTCTGATCTGCGTTTTTCCAGACAGCCTTCTCAGATATGTACCTTGGATACACAACTACCCTGGCATCATTCCTCTCGCTAGAGTTCAACAGGCTAAATCATCATGAGAAAAGTCACAAAATGCAGGTAATATACAGTCTTACCTGACATTATTCATTCGTGCTTGAGACAACAGACATGCTGATGCATATTTTGTGTCTGCATTTAACAGAACGGCCAGATGGAGAGAGAGGAAATGAAACTGCTGTCCTTGCTGTTGGCGCCTGTTTCCCGCATACACAGCTACCTGAGCCACATCCAGGTGAGTCAGCGGCCATAGTGAGTCCAAGAAGGAGAGACACAGATACACAAGCTGTGACACTGTGGTTGGACAGAAAACCCAAGTTCAACACCTGTAAAACATACCAAAATAAATCAAAGAGGAGGAAAAAAACATGACAATTTCTCTTTAAGGATAGCAGATGACAAGATATACAAAACTGTAACTGAAATGTTGAAAAGGTAATGAGCATCTTAGCAGCTCTAGAAACACTTTTAGAGGTACTAGTGTTTTAAAAAACATGCAGTTTACAGCTTGTCTTTTGATTAGATTTAAACATTTATAATTGTAATTAAACACTCAACCAGAGTCACACTGAAGCATCTTGTTTTTTTGTTTTCCTTCTCTAGAACTTGTTGCAGTGGACGGGTAAAGAGCATCCTGATTGCAGCCTCCTGCTGGGAACTGAACGAGCGCTGAGAAGTGTTTTGTCTCGCTGTCATGTTATCCTGGAGGAAGATGTCCGGTGGGAGGAAGGAGAGGAAGCTGGACAAAGGTCAGGGCAGCAGGTTTATGCCTTTAGCATCAGATTAGATGTTTACTGTTTCTGTCTTTTGCCTATCAACAGATGCAGAGATTAAAATATAATTTTTTTTTCTTTGCATGAGCAACAGCTGCTCTGATGCAGTGGCAGGTGGGTCTTCTGCAAACTGCTGCAGAAGGAGCCAGCAGACCAGAGAGACTCAGCAAGAGTCCAACACTGCAGCTCAGAGGTGAGTCCTGCCCTCTGCTGGCATCAGAGAGTACAGTAAGCAAGAGGGAGCCAGCCGTGCTTCAGTTCCCTCAAGGCAGGCAGTGCGTATTCATTAGTCACACAGCGACAAAATCAACTTGCAGACAGATACTTTGATATCATGCTGTTTTTTTCAGGGTTAATATTAATGTGCTTTGATAATTAAAGATAGGAATGAACAAAGTCAGGTGTTACAGTGCAGACAGGAAGCTCCAACATCCATCTGCACAGTGATCCTGAATGCAGCAACATGCATCTCTGTGCTTCGAGACAGGAAGTACTAAATCTCATCCATCATCACTGAAGAGGCAGATGTCAATACAATTTCCAGTAAATCTAGCAACAGGGGCATCATTCTGGTGTATCACATCTGTTTAACTCTCTAACACACATTTCATTACTAATGTGGTTGTGACCTCCATGAACTGTGACAGTTGGCATCCTTAAATGACACATGTGCCTTAAAGCCAGTTATATAAGTTATATCCGAATCCAATAAGTCAGTGAAAAAAGCATGACAGGAAAATGAATCTAAATATCCAAGTTAAAAGTATTAAAGAAGAGAAACCTCATGCCTCCATTTCTGGGGATGTTCACGTTTTCAGATTTGAAGAAGAAAATAGGACATAAGTGAAAAACAATAAGGGAAAGAACAGAAAAGATGTTTAGGAGATAATTAACTACATTAGTATGAGCTTGAATATAGAATCTGAATCTGCCTAGTAACACATAAATACAACTGTGAGAAAAATGTAGTTAAATTTAAAATCACAAGTAAGTCCCTAAAGATTATACTTAACAGCACCCGAGTAAAAGTAGTACAGCTCACTTTCTCAATTGTGGAGGGAGTCCCGGTATAATATCCTCCTCTCTCCACCTCACAGAGATGATCAGCAGGCCGTCAGCCTCACTAATGGGGTCAATGGCTGTCACTCGATGCGTGTGGAGTGCTGGTCATGCAGCCCAGTGAGGAGGAAGGGCTGCGGAAGAGACCAGACCATCCCAAACCAGCCGGCCCGTGATTGTGGACACACATATTGCTCCCTCCTCACTCCCGACGCTGCCGGATGGGGCGAGAACAGCGACTCCGGCCAGGGCACCTTCAGCCAGCCCACTGGGAAAGGCACCAATGAGCTGGAGGCACCTCACACCAATCATGGCCTCGAGGACTGCGAGACAGACCCAGATGACACCTCAGCCTTTGACTACTCCTCTGTTACCTCCTGCAGCCCTGACGGCACCCTGCGCAGGGAAATGATGGGCAGCAACAGTGGGGAGGATGAAGAGGAGGACAGTCAGGTGCCAGTGCTGTTAAAGCCCTCATACAGCCAGCAGCAGCAGCAGTCAGGGGGGGCACCAAGAGAGAGGACTGTGTGTTTGAGGTGGCAGATTCCCAGACTGACCCCTCACCCTCCTCTGAGAAACACTGCAGGGCCATGTGTGGATGGGCCAACGCCGTGCCTCGTCAGCTCCTACGGGAAGAGGCTGGTCAGCGTCAGGAAGGGGTCACCTCCTTTACATCCAAAAAGTGCCTTCAGGCCAATATGGGATGATCCATCCAAACAGGTATTTAGTTTTCTACCAAAGAAGCACTGTCATACCGGACCTACTTTGGGTATACTAGCATCATAGGTCCGAATGAAATAGAAGTGTGGTGTTTGTTTTCTGAGTAACTGAATCATGTGGAATACATGTTTTTTTGCCATAAATGAGGAAAAAAAAGAGATTTTTTTTCCAAAAAGTGCCCTGTCTCACAGATTTTGAAATGTTTTAACATAATTATATTTCAAAGATTGAAATGTGGTGGCTTTAAAGAACAAAACACTTAAAAATGTTAAAGTAGATAAGCATTTAAATGAACACAGTTATAGACAAGCATGGGCATGCATGCACCAGATTTTCATAATTCTTGAGAAAATGTCTTATCTCTTATGGATCTGAATCATAGACTCCACTGAAATGTGATGACATGTTTTTTAGAATTTGAAACTGATGGAACTGATTGGAGGTGACAACCCATACAGGGGCTCTCCAGCAATTTAAAACTGCACTTCCATAAAACTGGGGGACTTGGAATAGATGGTTATAGCCAAGAAAACAAAGTTAAAGATAATAAAACGGCTTGGTAGCATCTTTAATTTGTTATGCAGATGACATCAACAGGATTATTTTTACAAACTTGACAGAAAATTTACCCTTGTTTCCAGTCAAATACCATTTGATTAGCTTCTCTTTAATCAGCAGATCCCCTATTTCCCTGACAGTTTTCCAGTCGTTTATATTCTCAAACCTGTTCTCTGTATATTCACATCACTTTATGTATCAGGGTGATTCAGCTCCAGAGAAAGACAACAGACAAGGCTTCATACCAATTCAAGCCCCAGCAAGGCAAAGCTTTTATAACTTCAACCCAAGCAGAGAAAATCTGAGGTAAGAGTCTCCGTCAGTTAAAAAACTCTGAAAGTGATGACACAGCTGCCTGTATTAAATATGAAAACAACCAGCTTCACAGTTAAAACTGGTGTGCTTGCATTGTGGTTATCAGTGGAAATGATGAATAAACTTTTACCTGTTCAATCTGTTCAGACCAGGCCTGTCTCAGCAGCGGAGTAACCATGCAGCAGCCATGAGCAGTGGAGGATTGTGGGATGATAGTGAGGACAGCGAGGGACCCTGCAGCACTGTCTGAGCCCTCCGTTGTCCTCCCCAGAGACACAAAGGCTAGATCACTAAAAACTGTTGCACACAAAACTTTGAAGTTAAAACCAATGAAAACCAACCAAAAACCAAACGTGAGCCCAAGTTGAGACATGACAACAAAGTGAATGCATGAATGATGAATCACTGAACCTTTCCTTGATTTTCAGTTAAATCTGCAGTCTCAGTACATTGCAGTGTCCTCTTAGTTTGGGTGTTTGGCGTGTGAAATGTCAAACTCAGAAGTAGTCTTTGGAGCTTGGTGTCAAAATTATGTAGTAATTCCCACCAGACTTACATATGAAATATCCCACTCTTCTATTCAAAACTATAGTTTTTGACTGGTGCCGAGATGGTGATGTGAGAGATGGTATCAATGTGTCGCTCAGTATGTTTAGTAATTAACCAATTTTACTTATCAGAACTAGACTTGAAAATAGAAACTTTGGGGAAACTTACATTTTTCTCTCTGACGGAGAGTAAATATGAGACATTTGCTACCCCTCGTGTCATTGTATGAACACTGGTTAGCTTAGCATAACTTGCACAAAAGCTGGAGGCAGCTAGCCTTTCTCTGTCAAGCAGCAACAACAACCACCTACCGGCGCCTCTAGAGCTAACCAATTACACTTTACATACACTTTAATTACCCCCAAAACGACAGCTCACAGCTTCAAAGACTATTTCTTTTTCAGGCGCACTTACTTTCCATGGAGTCTCCGCTGGTTGCCTAGCAACTCGTCAGCGCCAGCCGTCCCACGTTCAAGATCGGCAGACTGGTGGCATCGCGTTACTTTCTTTAGCGCCAATATCCTGCGAGAACCCGCCCCTTCATGTCTCTCATTGGCTCTAAAGTTAAAATTACGAAAACTAGCCTATCAGAGCAGGGTAGAAAGTCGCTGAACGCAAGTGGAAAATAAAACGAGCAAGCATACACACCGTACCTCCATAAAACAGTTAATCATAGATTTTACAGCTGTCTTTGTACAGCTTAAATAAAGGGCATGTATCGTGTCAAATAGTAACCTATACTGGAGCTAATAAGTGGATTTTGAGAGCAAGGTTAGCCGTTCGCCATTTCCTAGTCTAAGCTAACCAAATACAAGTAAGTTAGTGACAGCGTAGCTGGATATTTAAACCAGAGTAGGAGTGGTATCGATTTTCGCATTACGCTAAAATCAATTTCTAAAATGTCAAATTATCCGTATTCCGTTTATTTCCAACGCCTATACTTTTTGTTTGTTACAATAACAAAAAAAACGAGAAGAGAAATGAAAAGTTCAGTACAAAATAAGACTGAGTGATTTATTAATCTCATCAAGACCATTAATACAAAGCAGTTAAAAGGCCACATACCATCAAATAAACTGACTGCTGGATCAAGCTGTTACAGTGCCACCGGAGGAAAACCAATCTGTTATTCTGTCAGGGCAGGGGTTCAACGCAGAAAAACAATCACAAAACAAAAAAACATTTTGGCAAAATTAACCCCACCAATACTGCCATGGAAAATTTGGGAAATGGACAGATCATGCGAAAAGACAGTGAAGTGATTTGGCTTCAGCTGTCCTTAACTCCCCTTTCATCTCTAGTTTCAGGTTAATCATCATCTGCACAATACACAGCGAGAGGAGGTGGAGGGCTGTGTATTTTCAGGGCAAAGTGAGGAGAAAAAAAGGGCACGAGTGATTTTATAAAATTTTGCTGAAATCCAGCTCGTGGTGGTCAGACATCCTCAGGTGTTTGTCTTTTATAAACATCATGGGGATAAAAGTGAGGTGGTAGACTCGTGTTTTACTGCCCTGATCCACGTAGAAAGTGAGTTGAACAGTTGCATAGGACCACTGCATTTACAAACATGACCTATAACAACTGTGGCTCTTCAACAGTACAGCCTAAAGTGCACAAAGTGTGTTTCTCAGAAAAATGTCCAATTCTTCACTATGCTCAATACTTGCAACTGAATAAGGTCTGCGTATATTCAACTGCAACTTTAATACGATTCCAACCTCTGTTTAATGAGTGTTAGCATTAAAAAATCTTTGAAAAGGAGAAAAAAGGCAATTAGTAGGATGTACAAAGTGAAGCACACGTCTAAGTGCTTGGCATATTGAACTGTATTTTTTTTTTTTTTTCCATTGCTTTAAAACAGCTAAGGGGCAGGGAAGAAAAAATGGCTTTCCTCAGTTAATACTCCCAGTGTTTCAACTGGAGATTGTCTGTAAGTAAGTTAGTGACAGTGACCTGTTTTTTTTTTTCTTTTGTTTTTGTTTTTTGTTTTTTTATTTTTTTTATCCGACTGTAGCAGCATTGGATTATTAGGCAATATTCAACTGAACAGATGCGGATGAGGGTACAATACAACAGGGAGAAAAACTTGTCACTTTATACAAATTATTTAGTTAGTGTATACATGTTATATATACACGGTATCCACAAACATGTACAATTTCATAGTGTATAGCTTTGTTCTAAACATTACATAGGCAACTTTATTTTTTAGCATTTTAGACACCATTTGCTTATTTCTGTAAAGTAGAAAATAAAATAAAAGGCACATCTGAGCATGATGCATGGATTATTTCAGTCTTTCCAAAGTGAAACAAAATGTTTTCAAGCAGAAAAAGAGAGAAAGAAGAAGTTGGGTTAAAACGTTCCTCTTTTTCATGGGCTTTGAAGGTATTTCAAGCAGCCACTGGGGGGAGCTTTCCCAGCTCCGGTGGGAGGTCGCGTGCTTCTAGTGCTGAGTTTTAATACCAATGAAGAAGAGTTGGTCAGGAGGGCTTTCAGAGAAGAGCACAGTGTCAAGACAGCAGCGCACGTCTGTAAGGGGATCGGTTAAGACATCAACTTTGGAAGAGATGGAGGGAGAAAAACGTGTGTCTCTCTCCTCTCCTCGTCTTCGTCCTGGGTCGGTGCTGTTTGATATCGTGGCTGACGTCCCTCTGTCGCACAGCGCAGAAGGATATTTTCAAGAGTCAGATCAAAACCTGCTGACTTTGCCCAAACTCGATGTGCAAATGGAGTGTTCTCGGCTCTGGTCGTCCCATTCGGTGCCGAGTGGACTGAAGCCTGGGGTCAGAGGTCACCGCTGTTGGATTCTTAAAGGCAACTTATTGTGGCTGCAGAGAGGCCTGTCTTCAGACAAAAAAGACCAAAAAAACAAACAAAAAACCCCCAAAACAGCCAGACAGTTTGACTCACGTCTATACAGTCACAGTGTACAGTTGAGATACCAGGTGGGGGGATTCAGTGTCGCCTCCTCTGTGTGTTTCTTTTAATGTCACATTTGTTTAAAAAAAATCCCTTATCCCCCTGCATAAAATAAGACTTTGGCAACTGTTTGTTTATCAGTTTGTAGGAAAAACAAGTCAATGGAAATGTCTGCTGCTCACACCCACTGAAAGAGCTACGTTGAAGTGGATCGTTGAGGAGGAGAGAGGTCGTAAAAATCTGTGAGCTGCAGCAGGACTCCAGATGATGTCAATGCCCAAAGAAACAAAGCATGACAGTTGAGGCTACAAAGTCCAAGGCCCCCACATCCGCCCTGCCCAGACAGAGGAGCGCGATGTGGGGTAAGTTAAGAGAGTGAAGGGTGAGAACTTTTATCAGGAGCAGGCAGTCCTGCTCCGTACACAAGAAACAGACACAAACACTCAACTCCTTGTTGTTTATTAGCTGGCACACCGGTGTGGGTTTCTCATTGGCACAGAGGGTTTATGATGAAGGCAGAGCTACTGATCCCCTGAGAGGCACAGCGGGGGTGCGGTTGGTCAATGCAGAGGGCGGGTGGGTGGAGTTTAGAGTGTGTTTGTGTGGAGCAGTGTAATTCTTTCTGATCAGTAGCTTTGAGTCCACTGTGTCTTAGTTTGCAGGAGATAGTTTGAAGTTTTCAGATCACCTCTAGGTGTTTTAAAAAAATCATCACGCAGACTCACTGGCTGCTGTCGGTGTTCTCCACCAATGAGAGGCCTTGTAGCGGCGGCTGCAGCAGCTCCCTTTTGTATGTCTTTGGTGGGAGTTTGGGGAGTTGTGGGCTGGAGTTGTGACGTGGGGGCACAGGCGGAGCGGTGATGGGAACTGGAAGAGGGCAGAGGCTGTTCTGGCTGGCGCTGAGCGGGCAGCTCCGCCTGGGGACGCGAGGCGATGGCGTGCTAGGCGGGGTGTTAGGCGAGCTTGGGGAGCTGCTGAAGTCCCAGTGGTATCTGCCCACGGGGGAAGGCTGCAGGTTGAGGGGGTAGTTGATGAAGATCTCCGGGGGCCGCTGGGGTACTGGAGGAGGCGTGTCAGGCAGAGGGTCACGGGGTGGCGGAGGAGGAGGACTGGGCAGGGGGCCGTCGCTGGGGGGGCCGTTGTACACCATGGGTCTAGGCTGGTTCCTTGGCAGTGGAGGGGGGAGCCGAGGAGGGATGGCTGGGGGGCTGTCCGACCTGGAGCTCAGCTGAGACACATGAGAGAAACATGGCAATCAACACTGAGTTTAGTACATATAGAAACATGAATTAAACATGTTTCCTCCACAAAGGGTTGTAAAATCAAAGATAGTTCACAGAAGTGGACTTGGATCATCCATCCAAGTTTGCCAGACATGTCATATTTGATTTAAAATGCCAATGTTTATATTTAAGGTTAATTCCAAAGAAGTTTAGTTTTACAGCACAGGAGTTAAGCCTTTAAACTTAGAAACATTTTGACCTTTAATCATTACAGATACATTTTTACTGCCAAAACACACCTAAAATAAATCTTTTGTCGTAGTTGTTGCAGCAAAACTCCTGTTTGGCAGGAACAATTTACACCACCATTCACTGCATAGCATTATATTTACACCTACCACAAATATGTTGAACTCTGTCAAACTGAGTTAAAGGGACAGTTTGGGCTTTTTGAAGTGGGATTGTTGCTTTCTACACAGCCGCCAGACTCCTTTGACAAAAACAGTAATTTTACCTCGCAGAGCATGTGAGTTGCTGGTCTACCAGTGCCTTGATCGGTTTGTCTGTTTGTGTTATTGTATGACTTTAGTGAATCTGAACCCTTAAAAAAAATGGTATTCAGACGATGACACAAACAAACAAAACGTTTGAATCTGGTGGATTTGAAAAGAACATAGAAGAATATAACAGCTTTAATTTCCGAAAGGACGATATGACGGCAAAGTAAAGAACAACATTTTCAGGTGGCTAATATTCGTATAAACTGCTTAGCCCTCTACACCGTTCCTCAAGCTGCTTTTCAAAACTAGGGGCATGCTGCCGTATCTACTGTAGGTAACAAACCAACTACAGATAAATACCTTATACAGCCTTATACTCACTTCAAAATAACCAAATCATCAGTTTAAGGTGTTGTTATTTCTGGGTATCGGTGGTAGGAAACGATTCCCTGCTCTTACTTTGATGTCAGACATTGTGTCTTTCCTTCGTGGTGGTAAAGGAGGCGGCTTCAGCTGCTCCTCTCCGAGCTGGTGGAGGCTGCCACAAGACACTGACTGTAACTCTGAGAAAAGGATAAAAAGACACTTGAGGGGTTAAAAAAAATGTATGGCTACAAAAACAAGCACAAGCCTTGCTTAGTATTGGAGCACACATAATAAAGATCATGAAGTACTCGAGGAATAATTCCTCTGCAGACCTGCCGTTAATAAGGTAAAAATTGTCAAAATGAAAACTTAAAAGCCCAAACTCACTTGAAGGCGGAAGAAGAACTGGAGCAAACACGGAGTTGCTACCTGCAAGATACAAAGAAATTTGTATAAAAATCTCAATGTTCTTTAATTTTCTAACTTCCCTGCCTTTATGCAGAAATCAACCTTGACTAGTGCAATCAATCAGAATTCATTGTTAAGTAAAACAGCATTATGCCAATATGATGAAGATACAGTGTGCATGCAGATAGTGTCTCAGGAACAGGATTGTCAACTTGGAAAGTTTATTTAAAAAAATGAAAATAGCAGCTGAAAGCCCTGCAATCAATCTGCAAACTGCAGTTGAAACAAAAGGAATGTAGACTTGACTACATACGTAAAAACATTGCCCAACATTCAAGAAGAGGACTATCAGCAGGATCTCTGAAGGGGCTGAACTCACCGCCGTAAGAGCTGCTGAGGTCGTGGTCCATGAAGACTGAGCAGAAGTCGGAGGAGGCTGACTGTGGTGGGGTTGGTGTGTTTGGAGAGGTGGGGACAGAAGCTGACGATGGCGTCTCCGGCTCGGTCTCGGCGATACTCCGGAAGGTGATCTTATGAGGGGGTTCCCTCTCCAAGGGGACAGGGTGGCCCTTCAGGGTGCCAGAGGTAGACGTTCGTACAGGCCGGATCCCCGGAGATTTCAGAGTGTACATGGTCTTCCTGGGCTGCATGGGGGAAAACCAGAAATTCAGAGAGCACTTTAAAACGCATTACAAATTCAAAGGTTTCTTTATCTCAGAGCAGAATGTTTGAGAATTGTAAGGCCAAATGTAGCAAGCAGGTTGGAAAGATTGTATGTAAGCTGCAGAGGAGTTTCTTGTATTTGTCCACATTAAATTAATAAAATGTAAACTGTCAACTGGAACTATTTAACATCAAAGAAGCAGTCCATATGAAACTGTTTTCAGTGAGATCGATGAACTATTTAGAGTAAATGAACATTTTAAAAGCACAAGTTAAAAGATTTTGAGCGCTTCAAGACCTAGTTCCAACCCCAATGTGGCACAAATCTCAGGGCATGCTGAGAAAAAAATATTTACATGGCTAGACACCAATAAAGTCTAGCAGAGTTCATTTTATTGACATCGCAAAAAAAGAAAATAATTGTCTCTTTCTAATGGGCAAAAACAAGAACAAATATGTTGTCTTGCGATTTTGAATCATGATGTTATAAGGTCCAAGCAATGTTTTCATCTCCAATCTGCAGTAAACTTGCACCAAGTGTCACTGTGACAACAACCTCATGACCACTGACATTCAGCGGCAGCACTTACAAATCGGGGAGCCTGCCTGCAGTTCCGTGGCTCAATATCCAGAGACATTTTGAACAGGTAGTCAGCAAACTCATTCTCACTCCTGTTGCCCATCGGGTTCAGGTTCTCGAAGAACCTCTGGTCAAAAAAAAGGAAAGAAAGACGCATTTTGAGTTCAGGGTCTATGAAACATCTTCAATGGCCAACGAGAAAAAAACTGAAGAGCGAGTTCTCACCCTGATTTCATGCTCCACCTTCAGACAGTAGGGCTGGTTCTGATACTGCTGGATCTCTCCTGTGATTTCAGCCACTTTCCTCCTTTTGCTGAAGTTGATCAGCTCCTTGCTGTGGCGTTTGAGGAAGTCTGGGTTGCCTTCCTCCGTCTTCAGGATGTTGGTTAAATAGATCCCTGAGGAGAGAAGAGTTTGTTGGTGATCAAGGGAATAAGACAAATGATGAGATACAGAAAGTAAGGATCTCTGTGTTAACTTTGCTGTTAAACATCTTGCCAGACTCTTGGCTTCGTAATAAATAATGTGGACTCTAGATGGATGGGATGTATATGTACATATTTTGTGCCTCTCATAACTTCACACTTTACTTGCAGTGGCCTCACAGTGACACTGTAGAAGACTTACCAAAGAAAGGCACACAGGGTGGGTTTATTGACTTGAGTTTAGCCAAGTATTTCTTAAAATGGTCCTGGCTGAGCTCCACGGCTTCCTCCAGGATTTTCTTCTTCCTCTCTGGTATTGCCTGCGGGTGTAGGAGGGAGTTAAGAGTCACATAAATTAGCTCCTGACCACCAGTTCAGCATATAATTAAAATGCATGACAAAACAATAAACATCAATTGTGTCTCAGTCGCCAACTGTTGTGGCAGAGCTATACAGCAGACTGAAAGTCATGGCCACGCTTCAGCTTGGGTTTTTTTATATGCACTACAAAACATTATTCAGCAGCTGGACATAACACATTTAGTGGGTAAAACATGAAACATGTCCCTCAACAACTGTTCTTTCTCTCACCTCAAAGGTGTGGTCCAGCCTGTAGACTGGAACAGAGTTTATGGCACTGACCACCTCCAGCACACCGTTAAAGTTGTTGAGCTCTTGAAAAACCTGCAGAATCTCTATGACCCGTGACAGCACAGCTACCCTCTCTTCCAGGTTCATTGTCTCCACAATACACCTGAGAAAAACACACACACACACACACACACAGATATTTGTTTTTTCCCAGGACTGATTCTGAATTTTCTTGTGAATGAAATACTTAAATCACTGAACTCACTTCTCAAACCACAGTGTGAGGTTGGTGGTGTGACGGATCATGCGAAGCAAGTTGGGCGAGTTCTTCTCTTTGTCCTCTTTGGTCCAGACGCTGCCAACCAGCTCGGATGGCCGGACAGCTCTGTGGAGGAAGTGAGTTTTTATTTTTCGACAGGTGATACTTTCACTGTAGGAAATGTGTCCTATATATATGTGAAGTATGAATGTCTCATCTCCAGCAGGTTGCCTTATTTATTTGTATAAACAGACTGATTATGACACATGTATTTGGTTTTTAACTGCTAGCAGTCTAACCACAAGTGTGCTGCTCCAACCTTAAAGTCATCATTTCAGTGTCTCACCTGTAGAGCTCTGATTCAAGCAGAGTCAGCTGGCGGGCGATCTCTATCGGATGAAGGGTCATGAGGTCAAATGAGTCCACTTGACCTGCTCTGCAGATGTGCCACTCAATGGGAGGAGGCGGGCTCTCAAAGGTGATGTTGTGACTGACGCCATTTGACTGCGTCTGCAGCTTCCGCTTGATGATCTTGTTGATGGATTCGACCCACTTTCTCATGGACTTGCCTTAAAAGCGACAATGGTTGTGTAAAACCAAGGCTTAACTCTCTCAGTGTCATTCCACACACACAAATTCCATGTTGTCTGCCAAGCGCCAAGTGTTTTGTATTGCTGTGCTTTGCGAAGTTAGGTTGCCTCAGAATATCTCCAGAACAACAAACCATTTGTTGTTTAGTGCAAGAAAATAAAATTCAGTGATGCTGAATATTGATAAGTAACAATCAACATAAATTTAATCTGAGCAAAAACCTGAATAAAGGCCTGTTCATGTGACCATCCTACATGACTGTGTTGACAGACAGCATCACCACACTACATTGATGCCCTGTCTCTTTGCATATGCGATCCCTTCTTGTGATTCAGTATTTTTACATCTATAAAACAAATGTGTTATTCATGTGATATTCAATATTCATGCTAAAAATTAGAGGTGTATATATCTAAACTCTATACAGTGTATGTGGTTCTGACCTCGCAGTTGAATTTTGCTGGTGATGTACTCCTCTAATCGACTCCTCAGCTCAGGATCATTATCAAAGTCGTAGAAATGATGTTCGACCCACTGACGGAAAACGTTCAGAACCCTGTGAAGCAACAAAGTGTTTTAAAGTTTTAATTATATGTTTTTCCTCTGGTCATATTTCAGATTTCATGCTCTCCATTTCAGGTATTCGTACAGACGTTCAGACATTTGAGCATGCTGAAATGTTTTGTTGTACAACGTTTCAGTAACAAAACAGGAAATATACATTTTCACACTCAAGAGGCAGCGCATGTTTTCTGGTTAACCACACAAATTTTTTACGAATTGTTTTTTTTTTTTGTGTGGCGTTTCGTCTGAGCCAGCAGTGCAGAGGCAGATAAGAAACAAGGGAACTAGTAACAATTCCACAAACAACAGCTCCAAAAGCCTAATCTGACTGTTTTTATTCATCAAGAAATCCAAATAAGAAAAGATTAACAGACAGAGAGGTTGGCAGAATAAAGATTTTTAGCAAACAAAATCTGTGATTGAACAGGTTTTGCTTCAAAAGGGCAAAAGTCTTTCTCTGAAGAGGCAATTTCACTCTCTTTGAGTAACCTGGTTTCAAAATAAACCACATCACAATGTTTACTTAACAACAGACCACCCAAACTACACGACACCCTACTTTTTTGTCCCAATCTACACTCAAACAAACTTAAAACTATGGCAACATACAAAGATGTTATCAAACCTTGATGAAAATTTTACCTCACTCTGTCACGCACATATTTGAGAAATGACTTCCATCTTTTGGTGCTTTACAAAACACTGTTAATGCAGCAGATGTACACTACGTGTGACCAGAGGATAGTGTGCAACTACACTGTAACTCCCTGCTTGTGTTTAAACTGTAAAGTTTAAAGGATTTTACTGCAGCTGCCATTGACTACAGAAACAGTTCAGTCTGATAGTGAGGAGCCAGTTTTAAATGGTGCTTACAAGACGACTCCTGACTTAGTTACTCCTTATAAGGAAACAGAGTCTAATAGAAAAATGTTATTCTGCGAGAACATTCAGGCCTTAACAGGAGAGAGGAACAGCAGAAGACAAAGAGACATAAAACCTTTTGTGTCATTCTCAAAGGCCTTGTTAGGAAATAAAAGAAAGCAGTTAAAGATGACAGAACAACATTTTACATTTCTCATACAGGTTTAGAGGTTTATGGGAGAACACGTAAAACATTAGAAACCTTTCAATTTTAATCTAAAACTAAGAGTCTAATTCCTAAAGTGCATGAAAGATAGAACAACTGACACCACAACTGACCACTGTTGATAAAAAGTCCCAAACAAACAAATCGAATATTATGCTGTGGTATAAAAATTGACTGTTTGAATGAATCTAATTCAAAGCTCGTCATTTCAAACTGCCTTTGCTGTCTTGTGGATGTTGTTTCCTTGCGATTATTATTATTGTTCGTAATTGTTTCTCTTTGTCTTAAGGGAACAATCAACATAAACAGACTCTGTGACTGGACGGCTGTCGTACCTGAGCTGGACCGGCTGCACGTATTCCTTCCTGAACCTCTGGAGCTCAGCTGCCATTGGCTGGTCACCGTTCCAGAGAGCCTGTCTGTCCTCTTCAGTCGGTTCTGGCTCAGGGATCTCAATCCTGAGAAAGGACGAATGATATTTGAAGATGTTAGGACACCCACAACACCACATCACAGAGAAAGGAGAGTGGCTCAGACAGCAACGTGATAAAATACTACAGCAATGAAAACAGTGATGTACAGACAGCTGACCTGAATATGCCATACCTGTCTATCAGCAGGGTGAGAAGCTCTTGTGGTTTGCAGAATGATCGGTATGTCGTAAGAAACGTGCGCACAAAGTTAGGGTCTAAAGACAGATGAAACAAATTAGATACCAAACGAAGATGTTCAACATCACAATGTAGCTTTAAAAATAATCCTTTGACTTTGTCAGATTAAACTGTAAAATGTTAAATTTCTCCCCAAAAGAGGATCCAATGCAGCAGCTTACCAGCATACATGTGGTAGGTGAGCCTCTCTATGAGCTTCACCACTGTGCCGGCCTTAATGAGGGGGATGCCTGTTTTGCTCTGCACTTTGTCCTCAAACACAATATTCTCCTCAGAGTCCTGCACAGCAAAGCGGTAAACCTCCGGGGAGGGTAGTCTTAGTGGATGCGCCTGCTCCTCGTGCTGCAGCACCGTGTCCAACATGCGATCCAGAGTTGAGCGGTACTGCAGAGTCACCAGCGCTGCCATCCACGCTGCCTTCTCCTCTGCTGTCCGTGCACAGAAAACTGCACAATTCTCATCTTTTCCCACCAGTTCAAAAGCGTGCCGCAGCTCTACGGAGTCCTCTCGATCCACAATACGGATCTTCCTCAGCACAAACTTCTCCTTAAGCCGGTACTCTGCTCCGCTGCCAGAACCTGGGAGCCGTGAGCTCTGATTGGCCTTGCAGCTTATCATCAGGCCGTCAAACAGGAAGTTGTGTCTCTCGTGCTTGGCGCCAGCTCGTAAAAGTGGGCCCTCTAGGATGAACTCACTGCAGCACTGGCCGATGTCTTTTCCCTCCCAACCGTCGATGCTTTTCTGAATCTCATTCATGCGTTTGATGGCTAGTTGTTTGCTACGAACCTGCCTGCTGTACAGGCGGTACATGGGCTCACTGTGGGGGAACAGTGAAGTGTGGAGTCAGAAAACTGAAGCACTTGATGCATGAATCAACATTTAAACCACTGTAATATCAGATTTGATGTTAGAAATGACAAAATGTATACCTGTTATTACAAATGCTAGTAAAGGAGGCTTACCCGGGTTTACGGCGAGGCTGGTGCTTGGCATAGATGCGCTCCACGCTACACTGAAGGTTAAGCAGTGCTGTGATTGCCTGTTTCAGGCATTCTCTGTCATCTTGGTCTTCACTGCGCTCCTGAAGTTGCTGTAAATATGGTAGAAAACACACACACACACACACACACACACACACACACACAACAGACCCGTTGCTATACGTCATGATACAGGAATCTATAGATGTATTTTTATAATAGAAAAGTTGACTTGATGTGTCACAGCAGGGAAAGCACATGTGTTATTAATATGATAATTAACTGCTGTATTAGATTCAGATGAGCCCATTCCATCGCTCTCTCATTGTCTTGCTGCCATGGTGGGTGTTAGTAGGTTTTTGGGCTTATTAGGCTTTTCTTGCTATGACAGTGAAAACCAATCTTATCTTTAAAGAGAACTGTTCACGTGTCAGGACATACCTGCAGTAGCTCAAAGTAGTGCATACAGTGGTATACTGGGACCATCATCAGCTGTGGAAGGACATACTGGACTGCCTCTTTGAAGCCTTCTGCAACTGACTGGAGGCACAAAGACACATAAGAACTGTTAGTGATGAATCATCTTGACATTATGAACAGGTCTTAACGACCAGTGTGTGACAGGGAGTCATAGTCTTGTTTGGAACATTTTCTAAAAAAGCCAGAGTTGTGATTTATACATAAAAAACATTTTCATGTCAAAAGTCAATGACTTTCTAACATCTTAAACAAATGTCTATTCTCATCCAAAACACAAAGAGCTACCCAAATTTACACAAAACTTTACCAGAGCCTTTAACTTCAACTTTCACTTTTAAGTATTAAGTGACTGAATGTTCAAAACACTTCTGCTTTTATTCACATGTTCATGTGAGTAAAATGCACTGGCAGTGAAAAAGTTAAAAAAAAGTATATAAATATATTTTGAATAAATAACCACAAAATGCATTAATTGAGAGCTGCAAAAGGTTAATTCCACACTGCAAAAATCACAAGGAGTAATAAGACTCCTCAGTTTATAAATGAGAGTCATGGTGGATGGAGAGAGGGAGAAGCGGTTGACCGAGTGAGGCTGCAGGGTAACCGGAGAGGAGGCCGTCATAGTATCCATTTAAATCTCCTGTTCCCCTGATAGACGACTCAGAATCAATATGCTACTACTCAGACTCCACAGCAGCGGCCATGCTGTCTGTGGGGAGGGGAAGAGATGAAGATGGTCTGTGTGCACGGAAAAGAAAGACATCAGCTGCCTGACGCACACTGATGGAAAGCCGAGGGAACAATGACCTAAGTTTAGATCACGTTATTGATACGTCAGCATCCTGCAGGTTTGCTAATTGTCAGCGTGCCATAGGGAAAATATCAAGCTGTATAATAATCTGGACTATGTAGGTGAACTGAGTGGAACACTATGCAGAATGCTATGCAGTTAACAGATGCAACAAATTAAGCGCTACCTGTACAGAAAGTCAGTCAGAGCTGCTGTGATTAACCGGACAGTGTTTCCAAAATGTAGTTGTTGACATAGGCTTGAAACATCTTCCTTACAAAGGCAGACACTATGACGTTGTTTCTAGTTTTTATGCTAAGCTACTGGATGCCAGGGCATGCATAACATGACTAGCAAAGAGGAGGGTGGTACTGATCTTCTCATGAAACTCTGGGAAAGACAGAGAAATACCAAGTTTCTTATAACATCAGAATACTAAATTCCTTTAAGAACAAAGTCATTTAGTATTTTAAATATGAAATGTTTTGGTTGTTTGATTATGAGGAGAAATGTGTCTTTCCCTCAATTTGAAATATTGAGAAGCAGTAAAACAATGTTGCTTTTCAAAATAGATTATTGTAGTAAACAGCAGTTGTAACGCTGCTGGTTTGTCATTAGTCTGGTGTGTAAACAGTAAAATATTCTGCCTGTGTACACACTGGTGAACTAAAATAAACACTGCGTTACCGTAATACAATAACACATCAGATTATGTATTTTACTCTTAACAGTTTAAATAAGTGACTGCTTGAAAATGCCGTTGGATTTGATCTCTACTTCAAACTACAGAGACATGATCTCAGAAGTAATCTCAGCTTAATGTGAAGAGCCATGTGCAGGTACACTGCGACTGAAGTTGATACTGTGTTGGATAACATGTAAAAACGAGTCTCTACAGGAGCACGCTTCATTGTGAGAGCAGCCTAAATATAAACACACCGTGCATTAAGAATACAGTACAGGACGACTGTGAGAACAACATGTTCCCATTTCTCAGAGGTACAGGGCTGGATGAACCCATGTCGCTGTCTTTTGCCGTCTTAATTTGCAGCTTATTTTCAACATGAAATGTGCCTTGGGTGACCCGCCCCCTCCTTGTCCTCCTGCTCCTCCTCCTCCTCCTCCCCAGGAGTAAAATGACCCGCAGTGTGGCTGCCTGTTCTATTTTTAAAAGGCGATGTAATTTACCCACAATACCAGACGCTGCAGAGTGCAGGGGCTGAGTGCTCGACAGACACATCTATCTGACAGAGAGCAGGGAGGGGGGAGTCAAGAAGGACGGAACGAGAAAGATGAAGTACATGCAATGAGACAAAAGCTGAGGAGGTTTAGCAGAAGCACAAATGATGCTCCTGCCAGGGGTTCAATCTCCATCATAGCAAATGCTGTGATATGTATGAATGTATCCCGGGCGCTATGGATTAAAGTGTCCATTTAATGGTCAATGTCGTATAAAGAAGATGAGGGGTGAGGAGACGACCAGCTGGTCAGAGATGAAACACAAAGTGAGAGATGCTAAAATCAGATTAGCTCACGGTGCAAAAACGAGAAGGTGTGTGTGTGTGTGTGTGTGTGTGTGTGTGTGTGTGTGTGTGTGCGTGCGCGTGTGTGAGTGTGAGAGAGAGGGGGGATGTGGAGAGTTTTTGAGGGGAGGCTGGTGGAGGTACACCATTACACCATCTGCCCCTGGGACCACTGATGATGATGATCACACACACACACACACACACACACACACACACACAGCACAAGAATAAAAAAAAATCTTTTGACCGGACCAGAATTAGTTAACCAATCGGTTCGTCAGTCGATCAGCAGATGGCTCTGATTAAGAGAAAAAAGCTCAACTGCAGCTTCTTCAATGTGAACGTTGGCTGTTTTGTATGATAGTAATTGAAAATCAGTTTGTCTTGGACAGGACGGGTGAATGGGAGCTTTGCCAGCTGATGTTCTTTCATTCAAAATTCAGTGCAACACAAAATGTTTTAAAAGCAGAGTAAAACTTTTTAGTGTGATTTATCAAAAGTTCATTTTGTTATGTTTTTTTTCCTCATATAAATAATTCATTTGGGCAGTTCACTGAAATAGATCTTTGTATGTTGGACTGCTGATTGGACAAAACAAGCCATTTGAAGATGTCAATGTGATTTTTCATTATTTTCTCATATTTTATAGAGTAAACTGTTAATCAAGAAAATAATCATCACATTAAACTGATGATGAATTTGCGAAGTCTGAACCAGGAAACATTTAGCTTAGAAAAAAAGACTAAAAAGATTGAAAACAGATGATTTGATAGTTCAATGAATCAATTCTTAGTTACAGCTGTATCTAGGGTAAGTGAATAAATACTGGTAATACTGGTTAAAGTCATATCGAGCCAGACACAGACAATATTCCTATATGGTTTTACACACTGCTCTGGCCTTGAAGAAATACAGCAAGTGAAACAGTGCAAGGTGGTTTTAAAAAAATACTGTGGTGCCATCTGCACAGCGTGAAAATAAAGCTTTATTTTTAACTCCTGTGCCCTTTTCCTCACTTTCATACAATGAGTATATGAAAATAAACACTGGGGGTGGGTAATCAGAGGACAGTGCCATCGTGTTGATCTAACTGGGGCTAGACCAGTGGTTTGAGAGTAAACACAGCAAGGCCTCAACCTGAGGCCCAGTAGTGCTGCAGGACAGTCAGTCAGCAGCAGCTTTATGACTTTACAACAAAAACAGGAGGTCAACAAACGAAAAATCTTAATACTGATTCAAAAAAATGGCAAATTGATGTTCGAAACCCTGAAAAGGGCAAAGGAGAACCTCTTCATACTGTAAATACTGTTGTGAGTTTGGAGCTCTGATGTTGCTTCATGTGAGCGGTCGGACTCAATGGTCTTTAGCCTGAGAAAACACCAGCAAATATTTCATCTTCAAAGGCTGCCAAACTGCACCCCACCGAGCATAATTCAATGCTATTCTTGTGAGGAATGTCCAAATAAAACAATGCGGCAGCAGTGAATAAACTGTACACAGGACGCTGAATATGTCATGACATGCCCTCAAACGATATTGGGAGGAATTCCACCAGGCACTCAGGTTAACTTCAAAGCAAAACAGGAACAAATATTCAAACGCTGTTTGCTTGGTGTAAACACGAAAATGACCTACTTGTACCTTCATATTAAAAACAAACACACTTTTCTTTTCAGTTTTATGGCATTTTTTCCTTATAAGAAAGTTTTCCTTGAGAATGACAGGAAAGATGAGAGTGGGAGATATAGTGGCCGTGCATTTCGAAACCACAGGATAGAAATTTAACTTTTAACCTACAGAGTCCTCATGAGTAACAAAAATACTATAGAGTTTAAAATAACTCAATATCAGCTATTTACATATTTATTTAATTACTTCAAACATTAGTAATGTTAGATTTTCTGTTTGTATATTTTTCCTTTTTTGGCTATTTTTGCATTTATTATTGTTGGTTTCTTAATGTCTAATACTGTGCTTTTGAAGACTGCAAGTGACAGTACATCCCAAACAAAACCAGATGTCATGAAGTCAATTTCATATTTTCAATGGGCCCTTCAGGAGCTAAAGTGTCCAACAACAAAGTTCTGGCCGATTTGAACATCTTACCTGGAAGTAGAGGCCTGCAGTGGGCCGTGCCATCAGGTTATTGAAGTGCTCGTGGAAATCCTTACTGAGGATATCCTGAGACATGGTCTCATAGGGGTCAAAAGCCTGCTCCTGTAAACATGGAGAGAATAAAGGATGATCAGAGGAGAGCAGCACGTTAATGACAGTGTGGACAGTATAAAAAGAGGTATCAGTTAATGAGCTGATAATTTAAAGTCAGTATCAGCCCCACTACATGTCGCACTAGAGCCCCCACATCTAAGAAAAAAAAGCAAAAAACAAATCAGGCAGTGCTGATCAAGTTTGGATCAATAATCTGTTACAGCACCAAATATGTTTTCAATTCATAGTTTAGCATTCTGTTTCACTGTATTAAGACCAAGCTGATAATCGGGCGAACATGTTGAAGTCAGACGCGGGGAGGACAGAGAGGGACTCACATGCACACTCACAGGCTCGAATAACAACACACACACACACACACACACACACACACACACACACACACACACACACACACACACACACACAGTGTCTGCTCCACTAACCATTACACTGCTATACCTTTGCATAGAAAATAGCTGTCTGTTGAGGTTCCACCTATAACACTCACACAAGTTTTCCGGTTTTTGCAACAAACATAGTGTTAATTGCACAATTGAATACAGATACAGATTGATACAGATAAGTTGGCGGTGAGTTAATTTGGCAGCACATATCTTGAATTGGTGGCTTTTAAGGTTTTCAGGTCAAAAAAGCTTCATACCTCCGCTAGATCTTCAAAGCAGCTGCCCACCAGCGGATGAGGGCTGCCATCAGCTGTCATCTCCACAGCATCCTCGATCAGTCCGAGCAGCTTCACTGTCAGCTCATGAATGTCCAGGATGTTACTGAAGATCACCTCCACGTCCTGCACAATGACACAACATGAGGCGAGTTGCTTAAAGGACAGAAAGGTGTATTTGGCTGGGACTGAATTCAACTCAATTTCTATTTATCGGTCTGATTTGAGATCCATTGTGGGCAATGCAAGTGCTAGATTTTAGAAAAGAAGAACGTGTGGTATTAAAATCAATTCTGCTCCGTTTTGTCCATCATGAGGCCAACAGTATCACAGGAGTGAACTGATCTGTGGGATATGAGCCTAATAGAGAAATGTGCATTAAAATTTGAACACGATTCTTCCTCTTGAGACCTCCACCTCCTGGGGATATTATATACTCCTAAGTTAATTGTGAATGAATGAAATCATGGCAAACGGATGCTATTTACATCTCCAGAACTGCACAAAAGGGTTAGAGGAGCTCCCATTCCTGGACAACCTCCTTTGGATAAATGAACATGAAAAATAGTGTTGAGCTTAAAACAACAAGTTCAATTCGACTGAGGAAATCATAAGTCAAGCAGATGAGAACTCTAAATAGCACCGAGTGATGACTGTCTGCTCGAGTCTGAATCGAGGTGCAGTCATTATTTGACCGTTAACGCTCTCTTGACATCTCCCGAGTAATTTCAGATTACGCCGTGTTTCAACAGACATAATTGAGGTTATTTTTTGCAAGGGCTGCAGATGTTGTTCCTGTCTCAGCGTAATTACATGTTCTGCATTCCACTGGGCCTCACAAAGGTTTTTCCTCCTCACCCAAATGATACCACAAATTACCCAACCCAAAATATGCAAAGCCGCAGCGACCCACTAAACCCAACTTTCCATTCACTTCTCAACCCATAGACCCACTGCTCAACTCCCTACCCCTACCCATAATTTTCTTTCTTTTAGAGACTTAACTGACATTTTAGACACAACATAATGACCAATTTGTTTCTTTGGTTAACCTTCTAAGATATGAATGTCAATTTATTGGACTCCTCATTGGTGGGGTCAGAGGGTATGGGCGGTGTCCCAGGAGAGGGTGCACTATTGTTGGAGCCATTATTATCATCAGGCATAGACATATTGGCTTGAGTATGTGACTTTCCACATATCAGACGATTGCTCCGACTATCTGGTCATCTGTCAGAAAAGACAAATGGCTTTAATCTCAGATGGTTTGAGAGTAAATTGGCATTGGTTAATGATTGTCTGCAGTGTGGAAGATCCTCAAACTGACATGTTTCAGTTTGTATCAAGAAATATTGAAATTTCTTACAGGGATAAAAACTGTCCAATGATCTCTTCTTCAGGTTTAATAACATAAATCAACACTGCAAAACCTGTTTTGGTGTTTCAAAGTGTTTCCTGTTGCCTGATTAGCAGTTAGCCGATTACAGAGTTTCAGCTGTAATCTTTAAAAGTTCTTAAGCTGGATTTGGCTGAAATGACCTTGTGATTAGGTTCACACAATTAAGTTGGAAACTTGACTGTTTATAAGCAGGCTTTAGAGTGAGCTGGTTACAGCTACTGTACCTCTGCGTTTCATTAGTACCAAGTATTGGTATCTACTACCGAGGGAGCAGCTGCGCAAAGTTCACTGCTGTCAGTCGCCATTTTCTGATTTGCTCTCCTTTATCAAGCTTTGTCAGATCCATGACAATAATCAGTCCACAAAGTGCTTAAAAAGCTTTTCCCAACAACTGGTGCTGGAAAATTAACATTTTTAAATATATTTTAATGAATGACAATTTAGGCCTTTGTTAGCTAAAACTGCTTTGTCACCATGTCCTCTGTTTGTTTCACAGTATAGGCCTGCCTCCGCCTCCAGATAAAAACAAACCAAAAAAAACCCCAACACATTAGCTTCACCAACCATTATTAATCATTTCATCAGATCTTACTGACTCAACACTGTGCAGTGAATAAAATTAGTCTCCTTTTGTGACAAAGGCTTGTTGAATATTTTTAAATGCATTTAAGGCGTGGTATGTGTGAAGGAGGATGAATAATGATGACAGTTGATTTTAATTATTTTGATCTGTGATCCTGCACACCATCATGTTTTCCCACATAAGAAATGAGCAATTTTTGACAGCTTGTTAATCAGCTGTGCAAATCTTTCTCACCTGGGGTGTGAAGATTTTAGGGTTGGACAGGAAGTGATGGCGGAACACTTTGATGATGAGGTCGAGCTCACGCAGGTACTGCCGCTCTTCTGCGATTTCAAGCCTCACCAAGTCATCGTACGTGAGTTCCCCAGAGGATGACGGCTCCTCTGTGCACTGAGACATCAAGCCGATGTCCTCCTCCTGGTCAAACATGTCCATCAACACCTGGAACCAGAAAACAGAAACAGGCAATGAGTTGAAATGAAATAATTCCTTTGTCTTTTGTGAAAAATGCCAAAAAAAAAACCAAACATGCATTTATCCCCCAGGTGCTGTGCCAAAGTGTTTGCTTTCGCTTTTCTCATAAATGCTCACCTTGTCTGCACACATGGACACCTTGATGTCCTGCTGGCTGATTTCATAGTGCCGAATGTTGCCGACATAGTTGCCAGCCAGTTTCAGTATGTCTGCTGATATGTATTCAAGTACAGCCACGATGTACAGGGAAACATGGTAGTCCACTCTATAACCCAAAACCTCCTGTTGGGGGGAGGAAAAAAAAGTTTTTACACAAGCAATTCAAAATCATTCTGAGTGTCTATCTGAAGCTGCATTAAGGACTCCATCAGTTCATAGCAATTCAATTAGTCTGAGCCAAGCTGTCAAAACAATGAGCTAAATTGGATTATAAATATTTACCAGCAACTGCCACAACTTTCTGGCACTTGTGTCAGAATTGACTAATGTGAACACTGTTACAGGCCAGAATACGTGAACTGAAACATGCATTTCAACATGTATCTTTTGGTAAGACTTAATCACAATCTTAGATCATAATGTTGCAGTGTAAAGCTTTACACTGACTGATCGAAAGATTCCTGAGCTCTCAGGGAGTCTTTACCTTGAGCAATGGGTGTATCTTGTCCACGGGGAGAAGTAAGGGATTTCTCCTCTTGCGTTTCTCGATGGCTGACTGGGCGTCAGCAATCGCCCATTTATCTATAGGGTGGGGAAAGGTTTTCTGGACCCGTTCCTGGAAAAACAGAAATTATTGTCTTAATGCTTGAATCTGAAAGGACTGAAGGGACTGAAACCAGCACACAGAAAAGTTCAGTCAGTGACTGTAGCAGCACAGCTCTCCTGACTGTAAACATATACAACAAAACAATGTCCATCTGAGTTACTGACAGCTACGTCTCAACTTTCACTCTTTTGTCAGTTTGCAACATATTATGAAATGATATTCAGATGCACCATAAAAAGCCTTACCTCCACATCCTGCACAGAGCGAGGCTGGGCCACACACAGCATGTTGAGCAGCTGTAGGATCAGCTCCTCGATGTGCTGCAAGGCATCCTCCTTCGCCATGAGGTTAGGATGGACCTGCTTCTGTACCTGAATGGTGAAGGGCAAACATCAAATAGAGATTCAGAGAGACCTATGTAACTTAAAAACCCCTGAAAACCTTCTTTACTCTTCTGCACATTACATATGCCAACTGAAACTGTGTAGTACACAAAACTGATCGTATCGTAACACCTGGTATGATGCAATGCGGTTAGGCTCACGTCGTGTTTAATGACGTCAAGACAGCGAGTACAGACAGTGACTGAACACCTTCTTTTGGTCTTAAAAAGGGATATAGTGGTGGTTTCAACCCACTGACTACAAATTATATGTAATCTTCATTACAGCTGGTCATTTTCCACGTAAAACCACAAATAACGTTTCCATTTATTTCACAACAGTGAAAATCAACTGAAATTAGCCTGAAAATTGTATGATCGCAGCCAGAATATACCGACTTTTTTACATTATTATTGCTTCATACAGCATCAACCGTTTAAACACATCATTACTGCTGCTTTCAAAAAATGGTCAGACATTAAAGAGTTGGCTATCAGGCTATCAGTAACAGTCAAATAAACAAAAGAGCGTAGTTTTTTCTTTTTGTTTCATATTTTAGGTTTACAGTTCTTATCAAGTGTGTGAGGGAGGCGTGGGTGTTACCAAGATCACGGAGGAACAAACCCAAACTGCGTTTCACTGGAATTTTAATAACAGAAAATAACCACATCTCCACGCCAATGTAAATTTGCTAAAATTTCATTTATGAACACCTTTTGGCAGCTGACTTAAAAGTCTCCTGGATGTTTGAATGCACCAACAAGGCAGAATTTTCAAAACTGTCAAATAAAACAAATAAAAATGGCTACCTGGCATGTAGAAAACAAAAAACAAACAAAAAAAAAACCTGGTATGAAATGCCTGGACTGTGGTAACATGGGGCATACAAGACTGCAAGACACTGTTAAGCAATAAATATGTCAACAAATGTCCAATCTCCATAACAAATTAAAAACAAATTAGAAAGGCCACGCATTTTAAAAAGGTCTCTTCTGCAGATTCATTCAGTCATTCAGGTGTTCTCAGTAGCAGGACTCCTGAGGGTGGAATCAGCCTGACAGAGGCGTGGTTTAAGGTGCAGACAGCAAAGAAGGTGTGGCAACATCAGGTCTACAAGTGGAAAGAGCAGAACGCCCCCCAACCACACTCCAACCTCCCGAAAGTTGTCGTCATTCGGGCCGTGCCCTCTTGCAGGAATGCTGTCAGTTGAGATACTATTATAGCACCCAAAGCAGACTCAGAGGGGGAGAAAAAAAGGCTGTGGGAGCAAACGAGAGGACAGAAGTGGATAGAGAGGCAGCCTAACATTTACTCTTGACTCACAAAAGCCAGGCCTGTTCACATGCTAGTGATGGAATTACCCTGGCATATAGTAAAGTGGGGCATTATGATGACAAAACATTGCCCCCGGATTAAGGAATGTGAGAGGAAAGTTAAAAGGTCAACGCCGAGCGAGCTTCATGCATTCTTGTGCTCTGACTTAACAGAGATGCAGCGACAGGCAGGATGTCCCCTCTGTCTCAAGTTTGAGTTCATTTGTGTATCAAATCAGAGAAAAGAGAAAATAGAGGAAGGTGAAAATCTCACGACTATAAAAGACCCCCTGTTTTCCTGGATCGGCTTTGGATTCTTTAACTGCATTCAGATGCTTTTTAAAACGAGAGGAGCCGGAAAATCTGAAGCCACAGCTTGGCCTCGTTTACATTTCTGTACGTCATTTCTGTTTTGATGCACACTCACAAGACCTAACAGCTATAAATAAGCCACAATTATAAACTCTAGTCGGAAAAAATACATATCAAAGCAGAAGTAGCTTATGAGATATATCCTCTTGACCACAAATAGGCACTTGACCAAATTCCACAGGACACCAGGAGCTGTGAGTCACCACACTGAAACTACGGGGGTTTCCCTGACTCCATTCACAGAATAGTTGGCCCGTTTCTGAGAGGCCCACATCC
Source organism: Datnioides undecimradiatus (assembly GCA_008933995.1). Taxonomy (NCBI): domain Eukaryota; kingdom Metazoa; phylum Chordata; class Actinopteri; order Lobotiformes; family Datnioididae; genus Datnioides; species Datnioides undecimradiatus. Next base: position 12,533,837 of record WARS01000017.1, on the reverse strand, counting down.
AACAAGTGTTGTCTATCTCCAACAATGTCAGGATGGGAGACAGAGCAACAAAAACACACAAGTCCAAATGTAATGTGATTAAAAACATAATTGAAAGTGAATTCAAGTACAACACATACAACTGTGACACTGCCCTAAAGGCACCACAGGCTGTAACAGAGCTGTACTTAGTTGTATTTAGTTCCAGACCTTTCTGCTAATGTTGTGAGTGAAAACACATTTTTTCATGATACAAGTACATGAAATCAAGTACATCAAGTACATGATAATCAATCAATTTTACAGACTGAAATGCCACTGTAACATGTCCTACAAATGAGTGAATCTGTAACTGCTGCTTGTTGACGGCGTCTAAACTGAGGACTGAAAGCAGAGCATGACCATGTACAGGTATGACTGCAGCTCAGTGTATTTACAGTTCCATTGGAACTTGATACTAATGGGTGATGAATGTAACATGGTCTAATACAGTTGGCAGCTGACACTGAAGTAAGCACAAGTAAAGTGAAAGCATTTGAGTGGAAAATTAGCAGGGGAACTCCTGAATTCGAAAAGCACTCAAAACATTGGAGACAAGAGGCACCAAGTTTCTCACCAAGTAGCAAAAAACCACTTTTTGCCTTGCAGAAGCACCGTGGCAGGTACATTCAGAACTTCCCCTCTCATTACTTTGAGCTGCATCCTGCAACTAACTGAAATGTGCTCAACAGATCAACCAAGGAATTTTTGGTAAATGTCAAAATTACCCCACACACCATAAAAGTCAAAATGAGCTTTTTCTTGTCGGAAAAGACGAATGACTACCGCATCAACTATGATAATCAAAGCAGGCACACAAACCAACCATACAGTTTCTAAAATGTGAGGCTCTGCTTTCTTAGCTGTATCACCTCAAATTCAGTGGGACATATGAAAAAACAATGTTGGAAAATTACAACTAATTATTATTTTGATGTTGCCATTTACCCAAATGAAACCTGTAAAAACTGTTGCTGACAAAACTTCCATCAATCAGCTAACCTGATGATGAACTAATTGATCCAGCTCTGTCTTCATTTGTCTCCCTGCAGCTATACATATTGTATTAGAAACTTTGAGGAAAACCAATTAAGAAGTTGTGATTGAATTACAAAGTTGAAAGTTTTTGACCAACTAAGCAGATGAAATACATGACATGTCAGTGCAGCTCATCATGTTGATTCCCAATATTGTCATTAAGCAGTGGTGCTTATTGACTTGCAGCATTGTCAGCACTGGTCTAATACTCTTGGAGATGTTAAAGGGGTAGTTACTTGAAACCATAAGTTGATTAATTGATTTGCGGAGCAATGGAAGCGTGATCAGCAACTATTGATCATTTAATAATTGTTTTCCAGCAAAAATGCTGGACTTGCTGCTTGCTGTATTACATTAAAATGAAATAAACATAGCAAATTTCTCTATTTCTGGTGTTTCACAGGAAAGTATTGATCTATCATTAATTAACACTCATATTAATCCTAATGAATGACATGTAAATTGCTGCCCATGACTGGATGGAAAGATATCCCATAGAGGGCAAATGTATGCATATTCTCATATGTGATATTATGTAACTGGTCCCTTATCGTACATTTAGCATCTTTGGCATTTTTGATTGTTTATTGAAATATGTTCAAAAAAACCCAAACTATAGAATGAATAAATCACTGATAAAATAGTACTCAGATGCACACTTGCCAACATCCCACTCTTCCACTACATGTAGACATTAAAATGAGTGTTGATCATATGTAAGCTTTCATGCACATCCTCCTGTGCCATGTTAAGGTGTTCAGTTTCATGGGTCAGCTCCATTAAGAAAGGCTAGCATACAGGAAGTCCCAGCGCTTGCTCGCTCTCCCTTTCCCTTCTCCACCTACACCCCCCCTCTGCCTTGTTCTCTACCCACACAGAGTGAAGCCCCCAGGGAGAGCAGATCATAGCAGCAGACTGAGAGGTATTGATGTGCGTGCATGAGGAGGCAGCAGCAGCAGGATCATACTACACATACAGACTGGAGCAGAGCCAAAGCCAGGAGACAGAAACCCAGGATTCACAGAGAGACAAAATCTAACTGGTCACTGTTTTATCCACAGTGTCTTACAATGTCACCAGTGTTCCCATTTCTGGCTAAGGTGCAACTGGTAGACCACACACAGGGCCCACACACACACTTCCCAAAAACGGGTCCACAGATGCACGAAATGCTGTCGTCAGTTAAAGTACACAGAGGATTTCTTAAAAAAATCATTTTCATCATCATTAAAGCTGTGCTCAAACAATGAATGAATCAATGTGCCGATCGATCAAAATCATTTCATTTCAAATGTTTGATCCTTAAAGTAGTGCTTAGCTGTTGACTCTTAAATGTGAGAGTATGTTGTATGACTGCAAATTCTGATTAACAATTAATCTCCTGTAACTAAAAACTAATAATCATTTCGTCTTTAACATGTCAGAAAATACAGTTTCTCAGTGTAAAGTGATGGATTAACTAACAACCTGAAGCCCAAAGTGTTCAGTTGACACTAATATAAAAACCGGGAAAAGCATTTTTTTCTGTTTTATAATAACAAACAGAATCAAATGTCGTTTTTGATTGATGATAAGACAAAAGAAGCCACCATAATTTGAAGAAATCATCATGGCCTCTAGGGAAATTGTGTTGTTTTTTTCCATTTTTAATCATCTTATAGGCAAAATGATAAACTGAAAAAAAACAAAAAACAGAATAAGCAATAATTAAAATTTAATTGCAACACTATAATTGCTTCCATATTTGAAGCAAGGGCGCAGAAGTCGTTTTCTAAAATGCCATCAAAGAACTATCTAAACTGAGGGATAACACAGGACTTTGCTTCAAGAAAAGAAAAACTGCATCTAGGCCTCTGGAAAATAAGTATATTAAATGAATGCTTTAATTAGCATGATCACACAAACCCTTTTTTTTTTTTTAAACTTGGTCATCACATCAAGGGATCTGTGGAGACCTGGTACATGAACTCACATTCATGGATAGGAGTGTGTTAGAGTTACATACTGTATATTCACACAGCAGCTTCAACATAACGCCGCTCGGCTTCAACACGCTGAAATAATCAGATTTGACAGAAAACAATGGAGCAGACTTTGTGGCTTACAAGGGAAAGTGAAGGGAAAAATCTGATCTTTCAAGTGGAAAATAGCACACAGCAAATCCTCAAATATCAAAACCACAGACATTTTACCTCAAAAGAAGATTTTATTACCCCAAAAGTGCAACATCATCAGAAGTATTAATTGTGGAAACTAACATAAATTTGCTGATGTCAAGTTAATGTAGTAAGGAGCTGATACATGCAGACAAAATGTGCAAAGGTGTTTCAGATTCTGTGCAGCGACTCAGTGTGCAGGTGCCGTGAGGAGAAGTCACAACTAGCATTGAGCTTGGTCTGGGTAAAAAACAAAACAAAACAATCATTCATGTCTCAGCTTTGACACACATCCGGATCAGGTGTTGCTGTATGTGCTGGTCATAAAAGAGCAGAAATGTTGGCGGTAATAATAGAGGTCGGAGAGTGTTAATACAGGGTTAACATTTCTAATTTGATTGATTATTCTCCTGGCTGTGTATATGGGGCTGCATCAGGCTCAGGTTGCAGGTAATGTGGTATATGTGTGTGTGTGCGTGTGTTTGCGTGTGTGTTTGCGTGTGTGTGTTGGAGAGGTGGGGGTGGGGCCTGTTATTATACCCGAGCAAGTGTCACTGTGTGTGATTCATGCCATGACATCATCTGCCATTACAACCAGACTGTCTGGGGAACCACAGGGCAGAGATCAACTCTGAGACAACAGGCAGGCAGGCAGGCACACACACGCATACACACAAACGTACACACACACACGGACAAACGATGCGTGGTCCAGACATTGTCCAAAAGATGCACACACACACGAACAAGTAAAGACAAAGAGGTATAAACAGAGATTATCTTTTAGAAACACACAAACAGAAACATCGATGCAGCAAAGACAACAAAAATACATTTCACATTTAACAAGACATACTACACGCACACGTACACAAAAGAAAAGCAACACACATGCATGCACACACACACACACACACTACTATCCTGACATTTAAGCTACTGTAGCCCCCCTCACATTTAGATCATCAAGACAATGGCTGGTGGTCACGCTGTCGACAGCACGTGGCCTTGCTATGAACCCTGTCAGACCTGACCCAGTGACCCCTGCATCCACCCATCCGCCAACTGAACCCCGTGTGAGGACGAACTGATGGTCACAGACTTGATTCAATATTCTGGGATGGGTGGGGACTGCGTGTATTAATCAGCCAGACTCTCTGCCTGTGCTCCTCTCTGTGGACAGCCCGGGGCTGGTGCACAGGAAGTGCAACCTGTTACCAAGAACATCCTGCCCAATCAACACTGAATGTTTACCCAGAAACCTTAAAAACCTGCTGCAGATTATGTCACTTACTCAGAAATATTCTTATTCTACTTCAGTTAAGGAGGAGATAACTGCTAAGGATGAGGCCCTGTGACGATCACACACTTTACTTTTGTTCCTGTTTATTGCAAACATACGTCACAACGAAAGAAAGTTACATCTGCTAAGTAACACTAATAATTCGTGAAGGTAATTCACCAAACTCAGTTCAAGCACAAAGTACCTTTCAGTATTTTTCAGTACTTGGTTCTACTAGTACTTGTATATTTTTGTCCTGTTCCTTGCAGATCACTGTTAAAGTACTCTGACAACAAAGTTAAACTTATATTTAACGCCCGTTGCTCTGCCCGAGACATTTGTTGCATTTTATCTTTCCTGGCACCTCTTTCATATCTTTCCTGGCACCTCTTTCATATCTTTCATGTCACCTCTCTGCTGGGTGAAACACATACACTGTGACTAATAGTGCAATATGGTGACTGATGCAACAGTGATTGTGAATGGTAAATGATTGTAGCTGTGCAGTAGGTTGGTTGTTAACTGTGGCCATGTCCATCATGCACTCAGTCCAGCACACACCGGGACCATCCTCACTGGGAGGAGTTGAAGAGCTGTATGGTCCACGGGACAAACAACTTCCTCAGCCTGTCCGTAGAGCAGGTTGGAAACAGAATAACAAACATGTCGAGTGCTACTGGAGGGCTGCCACTCACGCCGGCACCAGAAGTACCAAACCAGAAGTATTGATATGGATATGGTAATGAAATGGTAAATGCTTTATAAATAGAGAAATCTATCATTACAAGTCAAAGCCGGTAAAAATCAAGTAGCATGGTATAAATGGCTGCAGGCTGAAAACAGTCACACTAATGAGCATCTCTGTGGTTCCTTCTTCTCTGAAGATTTTGAAATCTATTGTGACCTTTTAACCTCTTATCTTACAGCAACACATTGCAAAGTTTCACCAAAAGGTATTTACTATGGTAGCTTCAGGTCACCAGTCAGTTTCTTAAAGAGAAAGTTTCTTTAGCTCAACTTTCGTGAAAGATCAAAGTTGAGATAGATATGAGGAGATAAAAATAAACTGACACACAAATAAACATGACGGGGCAAAACCGGTTTCTCATGCCAGGCACTTTGTTAATGTCTTTTTTTGTCGTTGTATGAAATACTCTCAGAGCTCAAGACTCTGTACATTGTCTGGAGAAGTATTTGTTATCATATTTGGATTGGATCTCATACAGCTGTGCTTGATTGGAGGCTTATTGTAATTAGTCTCATTCTGAAGTGAAACCAGCGCTGTCTGGTATCGATAAAAGTGGCTCCGAAATCAGCTGAATAAAATGTAAAAAAGGAAAAGTCAGCCACAAGTTTTGGCCTGTTGAGAAGTTACCACCTGAAACCTAACTGTCTGCTCAGGGTGAGAAGACAAAAAACACACTCACACAGCTGACAATTCTCAGCTTTAACTGTTGGCCTTTGATTCGTGGAGTGAAGCCCTGTGAAGCATCGTCCTGCGCTAACATGGCAATGGAATGAAACTGTACCCAGCAAAGCTCTGGCTGGTCTCTCGCTGCCAGTGAAACAGCAGCCCTGGGGAATGCACAGTTATTATCAACACCAACATGTCAGAGGCTGGATGACGCTCTTGCATAGCACTGGGCACGAGCCGCAGTGATCAAGAATAGCCGGGACACGCAGACGCAGCTAGGAGACAAACACTGGACTCTTCCGTGGTGAAATGTCACAGTGAACACACAGACAGAAACTGAGACAGCTGCATGTGTGTGTGAACTACAAATGACTGGAAAGTTGATCTTTATGCTTTCCACTTTAGCAGAAAATGTTTTACTACAGATATCTCAGGTTTATTCTTTCATGTGGACCATATAAACTTCAATGAAAATTATTTTTTTGTGCATTTTCTGCTTGTGACAGGAATCAAGGGAGAGAATCAGGGACACCATGGTTCATCCAGCTTAATCTTAACCCCAGTTGACAGTAATTTAAAGATGGCTCAGGTGTTTCACAACTTTACCAGGCGCCTCATCTTTTCAGATGTGCAGTCAATCTTTTATTTCTTCCATGTAACAAGATCACAGCGTCAAAACTGTTATTTTTCCATTAATTAAAAATGCTTTGAGCCATAAAATATCGATGGCCAAAGTGACATCTTCAAATTGGATTATCAGTCTAAATTATAGAAATAACCAATTTTCATTGATATAAAGCAGAGAAGGCAGAGAATCCTTAGAGTTGAGAAATTTTAACATATATCTTGTTTTTATGATTGATAAACAAATTAAAGTAACTGACTTTCAAAATAGCTGGGAGTTAATTACATCAAACATCACTATCTCAGCCCTTTTATCATCTGTCTGACTTCATAGCAATTTGTTTGAGGCAATTCTGCAAATGATCCACCACCAGCTGAAGGTGACGCTTGTTAAACCTCCCTGGTTGATCACAAAGTTACTTCCTTGCACCGGGTCTAAGGAGTGTCTATCTATCGACAGTTTTCTTTAATCCTGCCTCTGAACAACAACTAAAATCATTCTCAGGGGTGGAGTCATCCACCATGGCTCCTTCTGACAAGGTAACCCCCCGGTGGACAGCTGTTAAAAACAGCGAGTCACAGTCTGTCAAAACCATAACAAACCACTCTTGCGTCAATCTCTGACAGGCTTTCCCTCCGGCAGTTGTGTAACAAGTTGAGACAATGAAACTGCGGCACCACGGCCCACCACCTGCTCACTCAGTTTCACCTGATTCATCACACCATCTCTACAGTGCCACGGCTAACTGACAGAAAATGGGTTGTGTTATTTATAAACATGGTGTTGCTACATGGCCAAATCCAGGGCTGCTTACCTCTGTAGGGACTTTGTGTTATGAAAACGAATGCATTAACAGTTAACATCAATATCTGATAGAGTCCCACAAAGCCTATTTTTTTAAATTACATTTTAATAAACACCAGCCAAATAAGTTGTAAACCTTTTTGAAGTGACTCTGATGTTGTTGACATCATGCTGACAATGTCTCAAACCATTATAAAAGGGAAGGAAAAACAGATTGTGTGTCAACAACTCAGCTGACAGCTAAAGTATCAACTAGACAGATAACAGAGAGGGCAGTTAACCAACTTTGTTAAAGCAAAGTACAAAAATAAGTAAGACTGAGAAAACTATTTTAGAGGCATGCATCTTTCATGCTTTTGACACAAACTTGGTCTGCAGTATTTTCTTCTATTTCAGGACTCAAATATTTTAAAATCTCTTGCAAAAAAGTCCACATGCTGTGTTTCTACTGGAATAACTTTGTTTACACTGGAAGGTATGCCACATGTTGTCTGAGCACTTCGATGTCTGACAGATTAGTCTATATATATTAGTTAACAGTGAGAAATATCTTGCAGTGCTTCTTTAAATTCAGGGGATGGGTTTTAAGTTGGATGGGATGCATGAAAAAAGGAGAAATGCTAACGGTGTAGTGGTGAAGATCAAATGCTGCTTCGGATGAACTCAAACTTACAGGTCACCAAGGTCAGCAACACTTTTTTCCTATGCTATCCTAATGTACAGTGCATCATAAGCTTGTATTACTAATACTCAGAGCAGAACACAGTTATCCCAATAATACCAAAGCTTGGCAAAAGATGTACGGTCACTATTTTGCACGACAACACAGCCCTCCTCTTCACACATTAATGACTGTGGCCCTCCGGCCACATCTGGACATGTAAACATATAAAATTCCCCTGACAGGACTATGTAGGCTTACGCACAGAGACCCATTTCAAAGGGCTAGCAGCAAGCAAAGCTTTCTGCATCTTCCAGTATCTAAACAGTGTGGCTTTGCATGTCCTAATGGATCAGCAAAGAGAAAAAAAAGCTGACAGTGAGACAAGGCAGGGCGACAATAACTTTGTGTTTTCAGTTAGCACCCAGAGCCAGACTGTCATGAGTTTGCAAGTCTGAGTACAAAGACTGAGGGAGACAGTCAGAAAACAGAAAATAAACCTGGTGATGACAGGGAGAAGCCCAGATGATGCAAGAAAAGGGAAAGAGAGGGACAGTCAAAAAGGAACTGATACGGGTTATTCCTGCTGACCAAGGACATTAAATTAAAATATTTCCTGTCCTAAAAGTTTCAATTAAGTTCACAAGAATGAGGTTGCATTTCTTTGGAAAAAAAGGAGGGAACCTTGACAGGTACACATCATAAAACAGCTGCAGAAGGTCTCTGCCCTGCAAGGATGAGACATCCTTGTTGTCTGACCAAATGAGGAACAAATAGAGATTGACTACAATACATACATGTCAAATCATATTTGACAGTGCCTTTAAGCTACAGGGCAGCCATCCCAGGATAGCTTCACTGGTATGTAACCTAGAGGTAATATCAGCAGTCTGTAACCTCTTGGCATTAGCTGTTTACAATCAAAACTATGAAGCACTATCAACAGATCACTGTCAACACTGGTCAACACTGTGCAACTTCTTCAAAAACGCTGTGGGGGGAAACAAATCATTCTAGGGAACTTGGGTGAGACAATTTCTGAACAAACACAGTGCAGAGAAGTTAACCACAGAAGATGAGGACATAACTTGTAATATTTATAGATGCCGGCTGATATGATGAGTGGCCGACAAAACATTCAATACTTTACAGCTATTAGGTTTTACAGGGGACACTTACTGCAGAAGAGTGGAGATGTTTCCGTATTCATCATGAAAAAAAGAATAATAATAACAACAATAATTTACTGGTCTGGGGCCGTTAATGAGACTACGACGGCAACTTGTGACAAGAGTTGGGCGTACATGTATTTGAAACCAGCACCTCCATAACCCACGTCAATGAATCACCAGTATGGAAGTACGTGTTTTGAAAGGCAGTTTGGAGACGGTTCTGGGACTTTGCGAGGATTAGTTAGTGTAGTAATCACTGCGTTACCTTTCGTAAAGCTTGCACGAAGAGGCCTCTCCATTTGTGACTGTTCTCGTCACTTGAAAAGTCGTAGATCTGCTGGGGCTGCATTGCTGTAGCGGCTCCTGGCGTTGCCGTGATCCGGGCTGAACTGTCAGCATCGGCCCCGGATAGATAGTCCTTGTGGGTGGGTCAGTCCGGGGCAGGCACGGTGGAAAAAGTCAAACTGTCTCGCTTGCAAATGTGAAGAGTGTCACTAAACCCCACTGCAAGTCCCAGGTTGAGTCTGGTTTAACAGCGAAAAATTAGCTAAACAAGTAAATAAGCACATGTAGCTGTAAAGTTAACTCGTTAGCTTGGTGGCTAGTGAGCCTAGCCCGCTGCCGCTGTAAACACGGGACAGCGGCTAACTAAAAAGCTAATGGCTAATAACAATGTTGCACTTGTGTTACACTTGCTACTTTGCGTTTGCTAAAAAGCGTTTAACAGGCACGTTAAGTTCAATATTAAGTCACAACATGAGAGCTCAGCTTGTTGCCAGCTAACTACAGCTACAAGTTATGTTTGGTTATTTGCTGTCTGAACACCTGTAACGTTAGCAGGCTAGCTTTAGCCGACTAGCTAACTAGTGCTACAGGCTGCTGTTGGCCTTCATGCGCTCCGAGTTTTATGTTGTGGCACACGACCCGTTCAGCTCCAAACAAGGCACACTTTCTCCTACGCTGTTTACTTCACATTTAGTCATCTTTTCCGGAGCGATCGGACGCTAAATCCAGCGTAAATCCCCACAGCTGCGACCAGTCCGAGGCATGACTCTGAGCAGAGCAGCTGAAGAGCAGCCGAGGTGTTTTTGGTTTGGTTTGTGAAGTCGAAGATGTTCGTACCAACTCCGCTGCCTGTCTGTCTGCTGCTGCTCTCTGCGCCGCGCGCCCGCTGTCAGGCACGCACGCTGCGTAATTTCACATTTTATTGGACAGAAAAAAACAAGGCTGGACTTCTGTCTCATTTCATTTTGGAGACCAATATTGTTGACAAAAGATGAATAGGTTGTGGAATATAGATTAAATAGTAATTCATTAGATAGGTCATTTAAATCACCTTTTACTTACTGACTTTCCGGTCGTGTTTGAGTACTGTTTATAAAAACAATGTTGAAACATTACAAAACAAGTTGATAAAAATAATCTTCTTTATTTCCTCATTATTGTACAAAAATTACAAGTAATTATTATGAACACCCAGTCTTACCAGTAACATCGTTTTTGATACATATTTTGTGCTTACATTGCGGCCCATGCAGTACATACAGTTTGTTGCTGTGATTCTGCCTCCTTGTGGACAAACTGAATCAGGAACTGAAGAAACAGCTGGAAAATGCTATAGTTAAAAAAAAAAAAAAAAAAAAGACAGAACTTGTAATAAAAAAAAAAAATAATAAAAAATAACCTCAATCACAGTAATTTGGGCTAAAAATACTTCAATAGTACCTCAGAACACAGTATTGTAAATGTAGCCTGTATTTTAAAATCATATAGCACAAACATTGGTACAGCTGCTATTCAAAAATGTGGACTTTGGCTTAAAAGAGATACATTGAATATTATTTGTCCAAAAAAAAAATGAATTTCATGGAAACAACAGCAAGGGAAAACCAATTTTGTAAAAACATTATCTGGACAATTTTGTCAATATGTGAAGCATTTGAAGCTATATTTACAAACATATATAACATATACCATATCCAACTGTTTTCAGTTTACATCAGTGTAAATAATCCAAAGAATATTTAGCTTTGATGTGATTTGTTTGAAGTGTTTTTATTGTCAAAATTATCTCGGCAGACAAACCTGTCCACTTGTCAAAGCTGTCAAATGAAGTAAGTACAGTTCATATTTCTTGATATAATTGTGCGTTTTGAAGCTTTTACAAATTGAGATAAACCTTATATAAAAATCCACTTTCCAATACTATCAAAACTAGAGCTCATCTTTTAACTTTTATTTATAAAATATTTTATAATTAAGGACTTCCACCCACCCCCACACACAAATGTTTAAATTTATAATATTGAAGTTAAATGCTTTTTTTGTCTATGCTTAACATTTTCACATAACTCTTGATGCTCTGTCTTTTTAAAATGTATAGAAATACATTTTTAATGGAACTGTGGAGTAAACATATTAGGCAACCTGACACAGCACTATTCAAATAAGAATAGTCTTAAAAATGTGAATAAGTCAAAGATATGTTACTTCCTCCTCGAAGTTAAGGCTTGACCTCTAGTGTCAATGATGACAGTGATGCTGAGGTAGCAACAGCTTGATACAACATCTTGTTTTCACTTTGCTGGATTCTTTTGGTTTTCTTTACGTCGTTCTGCGGTGACCGTGCTTCTTTACAGGGCGAAGCGACTCTCGACTTCATCGGCAATCATTTCAGCGATGGCAAGGGAGGAGGTGGCCGCCGGTGAGGGAGCGTTACGCACATGGAGCACTCGACTACCCACGTCCCCGACCCCACCGTCGAACACAAAGTCATCTACAAGGTTTCCATCTCGATCAAGAGCCTGAGCTCGTACTCCTGCAGGCCCCCTGAAGAAGAAACAACTAGGGTTACAGAAAACATTACAGAAGACATAATTTATCTTCTCACTTGTGCTGATAAACCTGCTATGGATTCACTGTTTGTACCTGGTAATATACACGACACATAGACTGTAGTGTGCATGCAGTGCTTATCTACCTGAGCACGTCACTCAATGAGAGTTCAGGGATGTACTTCTGCAGTATTTTAACCTGAGCACCAATGAAAACCCCTCTATACATTTCTCCAATTCCATACTTAATGTTCCTCATCACCAGCTTCTGAAGGCCCCTGAAGAAAAAAAGACATAGATTAAATATTCTGCAATACCATGCAGCAATTACACTGTGGTAAAATCATTTCAAACTCAAAGCCAAGTGTCTTTTCAAACCAAACCACAAAAAAAATTAAACAGAAGAAAAAAAACTTGCTGTTGTACCTGAATGACAATGCATCTGCAAAGTCTCGGGCATTGAAATCATACACTTTGTAACCCTCCCTTTTGAAGGCAAGGACGGCGTTTGGACCAAGCCAAACACTTCCATCCATCCGTGGGGTGAAGTGAACTCCAAGGAAGGGAAAACGAGGGTCAGGGACCTATAAATATATGTTTATAGAAACAAAATGAAGGACTTATAATGAAGTACGAATGCAAAATTTGAATCAATCCAAAAACAATATCAGGAGATGCATCGATATGCAAAAGAGTTTCTCCACAAAGACTGAGCTGCCTTTAGCTTTCTAGTACCTTTTCTCTAGTTTAAACCCCAGTAGAACTGAAAATATTGTTTTTTTCTCAGAATTATTTTCAGCTGTCAGGCATCTGCCTGTAAATCAGTATACTGGGAGTGAGGGACTAAACCTTAACAAGAAATCTGAACTGGAGTCAACAGGAACTGAACCGGTTTTCTCCTTTTCTCCCCAAAATACCTCCACCCTTACAAGCCACTAATGAAAAATCCAGAGGCTGCAACTTACTGATCTCATCTTCATGATAGTAAAGTTGTGAATTCCTTTAAACTTTAAATAATTCAAATGATCATTTTCTTTCTGCCACTTGAGGACACCAAAGTTTGAAGGGCAAAACTACGAATAATAAATAGTACTTGTATGTGATTACACAACTTAAAGAGTTGGATATGTGGACTTGTGGTTATTCACACTCACAGGGTAGATATTTCCCTTGACCAGATAGTGTTTTTCTGGCTTCAAGACCAAATAATCTCCTCTGAAGGGGACAATCCGGGGCTCTGGACTGCATCCTGATATCTGTGACAGGCGGTCTGAGTATAGGCCTCCACAGGTCAGGACATAACGGCACCGCACCTCGTTACCCTTTTAAATCAATACAAAGAAAATGATGGACACAACAGAACAGAGTCTAAATACTGAGATGCTCTTATCTGCATGAATCATACTGTACCTTTTTGTCTCTGATTGCAATTGGATATTTCATGCCTGGAAAATAAATAAACAAAAACTTTTACTACCTCAACTCTTCTTTAAAAATCACTATGTTGACATATTGATGTGGAGAACCTGTTTATTACCCTCAGTGCTCCCAGCTGGGCTCTCCTTCACCACTGAAATATCATTGACCTCAGCTTCAGTTACCACTGTGCCGCCAGCCTCCTCAAAGTCTTTGCCGTATCTGAGAGCCACCATCCTCCAGTCCACAATGCCAGTGTAGGGTGAATCCAAGGCCATTATACCCTGCAAGGTTGAAACACTATAGTCCTTCACTGCCATATTTTCTTTCGCACGAATAACAGCGGTATCAATGAGACTGTTACCCTGCAGTATGGCTCTCGCTCTCGGATTCCCTTGGTGTCGACAATACTGAGGTCACGTACATTGTTCTGCATGCCGCGCTCATATAGAGCTTTCAGTCTGGGTATCTCCTCCTGCTCCACGGCGACGATAAGCTGCCAACACAGAAACACACCGATCAATACTGAGATGGACACAACAGAATGTCGGCCAACTAGGGTACGTGCAACCCTGAGAGTTCATTTGCAGTTGCCAGCAGGTACACTGAAAGATTGTCAAGACTCTCCACTATTGTGAAAAGAATACTTTAAAAGACATATTAATATATTTGTGTTTGGTAGAAAATACATATTGGTGCACCGTTGGATATTTAACTTGAGGTTCTAAATGAATGGTTTAAGTTGTTAACTACAGTTGATCCTGTTATAGTTCCTGCAGGACATTACAGCTGAATAATTGGTTCAGTTAATTAGATAAATAACAGATCACTGTTTGAAATAATGAGCTAAAAGTAATGGCATAATTGTTTCAAATTACTTGGCTAAAAATAATGACAGCATATCTACATTTGTAAGCTAAAGTCAGCAAAGTAACAGTGCCCCTTTGTATGAGTATTTTCACAATCTCTGTACCAGATGCATATTGTAATATAATGTACTTATCTGGTTGAAATAATAAGACCAGACCTTTCCACATCTCTTGTAAGGGAGTCCTTTCTTCTCACAGTACTCGTAGGCTAAAGTGGCTCCTCGCACACACAGACGGGCCTTCAGTGACCCCGGCGTGTAGTAGATCCCGCTGTGAATGACTCCACTGTTGTGCCCACTCTGGTGCACAGCTGGTTAGAAAGTGACAAAGAAATTGAAGAACAATATGAAGACAAAGAAAGACAGAAAAGGGCTTTATTAGGATTCTATTCAGATTCTGTTTTATTAAGAGCATCAGAGAGAAACACCATCAGATGTTTCCACTCAATATCATTCATCTGTATTTTTGAAAATATAATCAAGAAGAGATTTTTCAGTCTGCTTCATCCCAGCTACTACTTATTCCTGTTCAGCTCTAGTGAAAAATCATGACTAACTCACCAAAACCTGACATCTATGCAAAAACTCAAAAAAGAAGATCGATATGACTCTGTCTTCCAGCACCTCACTCACTCCCTTTCTGTCAGGGCTTCTAAATTAGACAGGCAGGTTTGAATTGACTTAAAACTTTCAGGCTATATGCTTTTAACAGTGCAACATGTCTGATTTTCAGGTCTAACTGTGTTTTCAGGTGTTTAGTGCTGCAGCACAATGGCAGGGTTGCAGTCTTAACTGTTAACCCAATACCCTGTAATTAAAGCAAAAAACTTGGCATCTTTCCCTCTGGGCCGTTCAGTTTCAGAGCCAATCTGCTGAAAACAACAAAAATTGTTTCACTCTCCAAACATTCACTGACTGCACTGAGTAACTGGTTTTAATTACTGTGACATGCTAAACATTTGAACAGAACATTTGCTCAAAACCTTTAAAAACTCAACCCACCAAGCTCTTTTTCCTTCTCCAGCAGGACAAAACTGAGTGACGGGTGTCGCAGAAGGAGCTCTCTGGCTGTGGCCAGGCCCACGATGCCCCCTCCCACCACGGCTACATCATACATGCTGAAACACAGATGACAGGCAACGTTACAGACAGTTCAAATATAAGATAGGTACTGATAACCAACCAACTTTACGGGTTGCAAAGCATAATATTTAGGTCAGTGGTTCAATGTCCAACTGCATGAATGTATGAACAGTCAATGGACCTTTGAAACTGATCAGTAGCGAAACCAGTGACACAAGTGTTGCAGGTAACAAACTATTTGTATCTACAAAACAAATACCCAGCTTTGTCACAATACCATACCTTGTAAATCCATCTGTAAACCTAAACAACCACAGTCTGCTATCTAGTGGGTGGGTCAAAGTGTAAGCAGCAGTTCCCGGAAATCAAACGTGACTACAATCCACCACAGGATTTCATATAATTAGGACTTCCAAATAGATGGAAGAACGCAATGTTCGAGCCTGGGAGAACTTTTAAATTCCCAGCCCTCATGAACGCACAGGAGATGGGGAACAGTCAACATCTTGTTTTCATTTTTGAAATTAAAAACAGACATAGTGCTGAAACGCTCACAGGCAGAAAAAACAATAAACCCAGTAGAAGAAAAAAGTGTTTTAACTTAACTGAACCTATCTGCCCCTGTCTGCGCCATAAGGTGGATCATCACTTATGACCACAGAAACATGTTGTTGCAAATAACAGCGGTTCCTTAATTTGAACACAGATCAGAAAGACTGTCTGAACTTGTAAAAACATGTACATCTGTTTTTGCTTAAAAAGGAAGAACATCTAATCCGTCAACTAATCTGTGATGAAACTGGATTCCTATGTGTTGCTGGTCTCATTTAACAAAGAGAAGATATTACCCATTTGTTCTGAATCAATAATTTAAAAGGTACACAACAACTATATTTCACTGTTTACTCTGAGCAAGCTGGAGAGGGTCCACATTACATAACTTGCATACCCCAGAGAAGTCTAAAGAGTCTGTAGAATAGTTTGAAAGATACAGTTCACTCAAAACTAGTGACCGACGGCTGGACAATGATAAGTAAAATCACTTCCTTGCAGGTAAAAGTCAGAGTAGACGTGCATGTTTAAAAAGCATGCAGTTGTGGGTGGAGTAGGCATGGTTGTGGAGACACAATGGAGACACAGTTGTTTAATGTGCACCAACATTATAGTAGGGTGTGCAGAGAGCAGAAATGTTTTGCAGTCTTGCTAATATGTCCTTATCAGTGACTGGGATCAATTTGAAGTGCGCTATTAAAGCAGGTACCGACTTGTATATCAATGCCTAAAAACCTGAAGTGAACCAGATAAACAGGTATTCACGTGTTACTGAACTAGACTACAAGACACCACGGTTAGCAGTAGCCTGCTCTCCTCTCTAATGTCACGCTCACCTGTGCAGCCGCCTGGCTGTAATGTCCTTCAGCAGGTTAGGTTGCGCTCCACCAGCGGCTCTAAAACCCGAAGCGCTCAGTGTCCTGATCATTGTTACGGCGTCTAACAGCACCTCACAGTTGCTTCTTCATTGTACAACTGACAGAAAGGTTTTCCTGAGCCCTGCTCGTTATGTCCTCCCCCTGTTAGCTCCCCATCCTGCTGCTCTTACCACTAAAGACGTAGCCCCGCCCACATCAGACGTTTCACCGACGTCCAACCAATGGGACGACACGCTGACCTTACGTCACTGTGTCAAAGGGAACAGCGATGGACGCGTCCTAAACGTAAACAGTTTGGTCCGTTTGAGGTGAGGACTTTTCTTGTGTCGCAGTTTTAAATGTAAGATGAGAGCAGACTGCCGCCACAGTTAGTGTGTGTGTGTTTCAGCTGAGGACATGAGGCTGTTGTCGAGGGCAGTGCGGTCCGCTGTGGGTCAGAGGGAGTGGAGCCGCAGACACTTCTGGGGCTGGCTCAATGCAGTCTTCAACAAGTGAGAGAAACATTGTCCCACAGATAAACTGTTAGCCAATGGCTACACAGCCGTGCACGTAGATACTGGTGAATAACAATTTATATACTGACAAAGCACACACACCTCAGTCACCTAACATAATTTAATCTTACGTTGTACGTGTGCTCACATGCAGACAGTGCAGTGCATGCAGTGTCTATAAATCTTTGCCTCATGAAGGTTGCAGTGTTCGGTTTTGGATGAAACAGCTTTTAAAAAGTTGTTGATTCAACTGCAAGGTCAACAGTGATGTCTACTGCCTGTGGTTAAAGAAGCATTTAGATGCTAGAGTAAAATTAGCAATATGACACAAAAATAGTGTGATATAATACAGAAATTCAGTTGATTAAAAGTATGCATGAAGGAACAAAAAGTGCTTAAATAGCATTAGTGAAAGTACTTATTTTGGCTACAGAATGGGCCATTCTCATAGTAGTATAACATAAACAATATTATCAGATTGTCATTACTAAAACAATTATTGTTGTTATCAGTCGATGGGGAGCTAATTTTAACTACTATATTTTATACACGTTACGATTTGGTAGTTCAACCCTTAACTACACCCCATGTATATCAGAAGAGAGTTCCAAAAAGGGTATATAATTGTTTTCTTGTTTAGGTTTTTAACTTCACGTTTTTATTGTGCTCAGAATTCAGTTCAACAACCAATACACTCTAGCTGTTCTATGTTTTTGTTTTGATAATTTTCATACTTTAAACTTAAATCCCCCAGTTTTCATTACAAATAAATAATATTTAGGGGATGAATTACAAGTGAAATCTTGCTAAACAGGTTTTAGTAATATGGGTATAATAGCCAAGCATGTGGTAGAGAGAACATTAATCTTTTGACTCCGTTATTTGTGTATGCTTGGCAACAAACAGTGACACACAGATGTTCAATGCCAAATAAACACATGGCAGGTGATTTGCTCAGGTTGAAACAACTGGCCAACTGGGCAGTTTGCCAGCTGGACTGTACTTTTTTGCAATCGACCTCTTGACTCGTCTCGTCTGCACTGTCAGCGTAAACCATTACCACGTCACATTAAACGTCACCCACATGTACCGTACTCTGATCTTCCCTCAGGGTGGACTATGAAAGGATCAAAGCTGTTGGTCCAGACCGAGCTGCAGCAGAGTGGTTGCTGAGATGTGGAGCCAAAGTGAGGTTTCAAGGTTTCGAACGCTGGCATCACGACTATAACGGTCTGCCAACTGGGCCTCTGGGAAGATACAAGATCCAAGGCATTGACGCCACTGAATCCTGCATCATGTACAGAGGATTTGACCACCTGGGTCTGTTACAGTGTGGAGAAGATTGTGTTCTTGTAGTTGTGAAGTGTCCTGCACTCATTTCCATTTGCTTCCATGTGGTCATTTCTTCCCATAAATAGATTTAACACTACTGAAACGATACATATACATTTATCAAAAGTTTATATAGTACATATATATATTTTACATACAGCCAGTTCTTTTGTTCTGTTAGCCTGTTCCCTTTAGTGGGGCAAGAAGTTACATTTGAGGGGTTGAAGATGAAAAGTCCATATTAACTAAATCTAAAAGGTTTATCCTCACAGATTCACAGGGTTAGTTTCAGACTGAATTCAAGCAGTATGTCTTCTCCCTTAAACAAATGCAGCTCCTTAGTCAATCAATAGTTTTTATGGTTAAAGTAAACATATAATTTAATATTTGTTGATGCCAGTGTGACTACAATGATTTTACCTGTGTTTTGACACTATATCATAACATGCTGGGGCATTTTTGATACTTTACTTAAATATAGCTAAAATAATTTGCAAAGTCTTGATTAAAATCAAGAACCATTTGACCAAAAATTAAGTTAACAAAACCTTATCATGCATTTGATAGCAGCTTTCTGCTCTTGCTAGTCTGTGTTACAGATAATAATGGTCAGTAACAAAGAAATATTAAGCTTTGATACCCAGGCCTATTGATTTAAGAGGTCTTAATGAAATTTATGATCTGTTGGCACTAAATGACAAGTCAGGAGATTACCCAAGTCATTAGGATTCATCCTCTGGGGACTATCAATGTCACTAACACATTCACTGGGAATCCATTTAATAGTTCACTCTGAACTCGAGAGCTGCATTAACAGACTAAAGAGCCTGATCCAATCAAAGATTAAAGCTATGTTCAGAAAGTGTCAATTTTGCAGTATGTAAACATGAGCTTGACCTCAACCATTGACCTGAAAGTGATTCCCCTCTGTGTTAACAAGAAAGGAAAGCTGATGGTGAAAGTGCATCACTCCCAGACTGATTATCCAAAAGTGACGCAAGTGAGCGGGATGTTTTACACCGAGCAGGCACACGCAGTGCACCGTCTCTGACCTTGTTGGCTGCTGCACTCCAACCTGTGCTCTGATGCTGGCAACAACCACACAAATTTATTTTGGTGCAAAGTCCTTTGTTGCCAATGTAAATTTGATCAGGGGTCAGTGTGTTGATGCTGTTTTTGTGTTAATTTTTCCAGATGGTTTGAAACATTTGGAGGAAATCAAGTTCAACAAGTGTATCTACATTGAGGACACCTGCTTGGAGAGGTTGAGCTCAATAGAGAATCTGCAGGAGACTTTGTACATGATGGAGGTGGTGTCGTGTGGAAATGTGACAGATAAAGGCATCATTGCCCTGCACAAACTCAGGTGAGAGTTGGTTTTGTTTTTGGATCCATTTCATTTAAAAGAAATGACAGTGATTCGTCTGTCTTTTTGACAAATAGAGATGAACGTTTAACTCATAATTACATACTATGAACTCCACACAGGAATCTGGAGTACCTGTTCCTCAGTGATCTTCCAGGGATCAGTGACAAACAAAAGACAATTGAAAGACTACAGACAGCACTTCCACGCCTGGACGTAGCACTGGACCTGGACTGATTGAGAAACAACTTCCTGGTTAACACCTCACCCCCCCTTCAAAAGGTTTTCAAAGTAAAAGACCCAGAGTTGAAGGAGGACGGACTGGAGCATAAAGGACTTTGGTCAAGCAACGTGTATCTTTTAGCCAAAAGGTTAAGTGTACTTGCATGTGAATTATTAAGCCTTTGTTATACCAGAGAGTGTGTAGAACAACAGCAGGGTCCACCTTCATGGCAAAACATTCAGCTTGGTATGTGTCACCTTTCAGCTTGAAGTATAGTCACTGTAAAGAAACAGTCCAGCAAAGAGAATCATTAGAGCGCTTAATATTGCTGACACCATTTTTGTTGGTAGAATGACGAAGTATCCTTTAGTTTATTATGAAAGGTCGCTCATATGTGAGCACACAGAGAAAATAATTTGTGAAGTCCTGAGGACTTCAAGGATTCAGATCAGTTTGGCATTTAAGTACAATATCTGAGGACAGACAGATGGCTGTGAACATCCTTAGCACCAAAGTTCCAGAGATAATGAGTAAAATGTGTTATGTGTGAGTAAATCTGGGAATGTTTACAGCTGTAGTCACTCCTGACGTCAATAAATATGTTCAGAGTTTCTCTTCAGTCATTATACAAGACAAAAAGTCCTAACCCTAACCTGTTTTAGACAATTCAATTAAACATAAAACTCTCTAACAAAAGCATGTCACTCTTACAGAACATTGTTATATATGTATATAAAAATACATTTGGCAAACCAGGCAAAGGCAGTACGTCATAGTTATACCTTCAGTCTACTCAGTGACTACAAGCAGAGCAGCACACCGCTCCTTGTCTTTTTACACTTCTGTACAAAAAATACAACAAAATCAATTTGAAATGTAGGCAACATACATAAACCAACATGTCTGAGTCCACATGTCGGGGAAATAGTGCATAGACTGACAATAATATCAAGAGACACCCGACACACCCCACGTGATGAACAAAAAGTGGTTAAATCCTCTTGAATGTGTTTAAAAACCCAAGGTGCTACCAGAGGCTGCTTCATTTCCTGAGGTTTTTCAGAAAATGCTGCTTTTTGATGGTGTTTGATTCAGCTCGCGAGCAGCATGTTTAGATGTTCGGTAGGTGATAGTTGAACTTGCGCAAGTTGTTGTAGTATCTCTTATTGTCCACAACTGGAAAGATGCTGCTGCTGGTCAGCTGTGGCAAATACTGGGCGGAGAAAAGAGTGAGAATGGGACTGAGAGTTATAAAGTATCTTTACATGGTTACAGTTATTTGGTATTTAGTGACAAGAACAGGTTTGCTCTGGACAGAAACTAAATGGAGAGATGAGTTAGAGGCTTTTTCAGTGGATTACTTCAAAATAAATCACTTTTTTAGGGGAATGTATTATTCTACAATGCATCAGTATCCAAAACAAGACTGGTAACTTCAGGAAAAACGCTGACATATATAAGTCAAGATAAAAGAGAAATGAAATTTAGCCATAAAAACCCTGATGTTTTTCTGATGTCGCAACATTTTGTAAAAGTTAAGGCAAATGTTTTCTAGTCCCTCTCTTAAGTCTGGAGCCTCTCAGTCACTCATTTACACATGTTTTTGATTTCACTTATCAGCCACAGATACTGTGGACATAACTGATCTACAACCAATCAGAGTAATGAAATGTGACAATACGCTGAGTGATGGAGAAATGTAAGCAGTACAGCTTCTTCATAAAAAAGACTTCTTACCCCGGGAGGAAGGTGTTTGCGAGGTAAACGTATCCTCTTGTTGCTGGAGCGGTCCTGCTCGCGGGAGGTGCTCTCGCTCTTTTCTCGCAGGTTGTCGAAGTACGGATGTTGGAGGAGCTGCTCACAGGTCAGACGCTCAGAGGGGTCCATCCTCAGACAACCCTACACCATCAAAACCATCAGCAAGAGATGGGAGACAAACTTTATTGAACAGAACGTGTGTGTCCTAAATGTATTCAGGTTCTAACTCCTTCACACAGTTTGTTAGGTTACAGTCTCTCAAGATAAAGATGACAGTGTTACCTTCATGAGACTCAGAGCCTGATGAGACAGATTCGGATATTTCTGCTCCAAAGGTTCCTGCAGAGAGACAAACACTCTAGGACTCAGTGTGTCTCACTGTGTCTTTGACTTTTCATCACTCAGTGTTTATGTGCTGACTTCAGGCTTGAAAGACTGTATTCAGACTGTATTCAGACAGTTTCTGAAGACAGCTGCTGTCCATCAAAAAGCATCTACATGTTCAAAGCAGGATGCAGCACATATAGACGGAGTGGGTGGTGTTTCTCACCATCTCTTGTGGCTCCGGGATGGAAACTCCACAGAAGAACTGGTTGTTGCTAAAAACCTGCTGATGTCGAGGGATCAGATCTCCTGCAGAGGACAAGAGAGATGAAGACAAGACAGATTTTAGCAAATCAAACTTGTTTTATCTGTTTTTATTAACTCCTGTGGTATTTGTCCAAAATATTATAGCTTTTTAAAAAAAAGTTTTATCTTTTCCATTTCCAACATCCACAACCTTCCCAAAAGGTTCATGACAGTGAGACAGGAAGGTGTATTTATGGCTTGATCGGGTTTTATTGTCACTTATTTATAATCATTTTTTGAAAACACATAAGCTCTTGGATCTAACATATAAAAGCCCTGACCCTGGAAATAATTTTCAGGGTGATTGCAATCATTAAATGACATATTTCATGTATCTGTTTGCATTTGCAAATGGTGCACCACTGTGCTTGATGCAGTTCTATTGAAAGACAATAAATGGCGATATTAATCACCATTAATTACAAACATTAATGATTTCCCAGGTTTCCAGTGGCTGGTTGATCTCACCAAGAGTCTTCCTGATCAGGTACAGTTGGTCCATGTCAGACTTCCCGGGCCACAGAGGGATCCCCGACAGCAGCTCAGCGAACACACAACCAATCGCCCACACGTCCACTGGAGGGCCATACTGAGTGTCCCCCACCAGCAGCTCAGGGGCCCGGTACCAGCGAGTTGCCACATAGTCTGTGTAGTAGTCACACGGGCCAGCTGATGGTTCAAAACACATGTGACATAAAGTGTGAATACAATGAAGGTGTTGTTTGTTCATCATTAATGTTGCTGTGGTTCTGTGGTGCAAACAGTCCACCCAAAGTGTGGTCATACTGTTTTCTAACAGGGCAAATAACTATTTCTGATTTTGTACGCACTGAAAGACATGGATTAAGTCCAGATTTAACATGCATACATCGAAACTTCTCCTCTGAAAAACATTTGCAGCTACATACCTGAAACACACAGCATGTAATGACCAAGTCCTTTTAATACTAATAAGCCAACAGCACTAAATGCAACATGTAAGGATGCCAGTGTCCACCAGATGGTGCAGTCAGATATGTTGTCAGCGAGCATGAAGTCTTGATGAAGTCTCTCAGAACTTACTGAGAATCCTGGCAAACCCAAAGTCGCAGAGTTTGATGACTTGGTGTTTGGTGATGAGAATATTTTCCGGCTTGACATCTCGGTGAATGCACTGGGCAGAAAACAGAAAACAACGTGTTCAGATGCGTAAAGGCTGTGAGATGATGCTGAGAATAAAAGGGCTGTGTGAGAAACGGTTAAAGGAGAGAGACCGAGCTTTCTGTTAAATAGGAGGCCTTGTAGCATTTGTTGTGTCAAGGTGACACATTAACTGCTGGTCAGCCAAGGGGGGAAGGAATCCTTGTTAAAAAAAAAAAAAAAAAGAGCCATAAAGCAGGCGGGAGCTCGCTGGGAGCTGGAGGAGGGAGGAGACCAGAGGAATTCAAAAACAAGCTGAAGGAAAAGTTCGACAAGTGAAGAATATACTGTCAAGTACACAAAGAGACGCAAAGGGTGGAAGCAGGCAGTCACTTACATTTTGTTTGTGACAGAAGTTGACAGCCTGAAGTATCTGCCAGGTTATACTTTTCACAAGGTGCTCTGGGACACTGAGAGACAAACAGGAGAACAGCGTCTTAAATTAATGAACTGATCAACAGAAATAATCCGATTAAATTGTTGTTTTCAGTAATTGTTTTAGTCATTTGAAGAAAGATACAAATCCCTGCTGATTGACAAAGTTGTTATTTGATTGCTTTGTATTTCTGTGGCCTACTGCTCAGAGTAGTTAGGGAAACATTTGGATTTGTCATTAATTTGGATATTTTGTAAGTTTAACTATTAATGAACTGAAAAATGTCATATGTCTATCATCAAATTCCTCTATACATGAAAACAAATATTGTGACTGATTCTTGGAACTGACACTAATTAATGTAGACTAAGACTAAGAGTAAGACTCTGCAGCCAGGCTCTGTCAGACTGTACACAGGCTGGTGCTTTGAGCTAAATGCTAACCTGCTTCTGTTTAGCAGGTTTAATGTTTAGCATGTACCCGCTGAATGGTACTAAAACAAACAGAATAACATTAATTTTGCAGGTATTGTAAAGAAAGTACTGATGCTGGTGCAGGAGGAACAGTCAGAGGATCCCCAAACTTACAGCAGTTCATTGCGAGGGGAACATGATCATGTGCACCATATTTCATGATTCTCCATCCTCTGATTGTACATTGTAACATTGTAATAACATTCTGAGAGCTTAAAATGAAACTAATAGCTGTAGAACAAAGTTTGTTTGGGTTTGAGGAATATGGGATAAAACGTGGATTAATTGACCTGGATAGATAACTTTCACGTAGAATTACTAGAAAAACAAAATGTCTGTAATAGGCTACTTTTGCTGTCATCTCATGTTTCCTCGGTCCAGCTGTGTTTTTCAGACATCTCTTGTCTGACAGACAGCTGTGGAGGACAGTGAGCACGCCCGAACGTTCAACACTGAGGCTTTTGTTGGTTCAGGGACCATCATCCATCAGTGTTGCTGGGGAAATGGCTAAATTGAGCCTTGTGACTGGCAATTAATAACAATCTCCGCCCCTTCTCCCCACTTTGTTTTCTCTTCTTTTGAACCCTCTGTGTCCAAGAGGCTACAGGCCAGCACCAGCGGGGGAAACCAGACAGCGAAAACACTCCGTATAAAATGTAGCTGGCCCTAAAGAGTCCCGACAGCTCCCCGCCAGCAAAGCATTCTGGGAGAGCATCACTGTAAACATTCCACAGCGAGCAGGTCAGCTTCTTGGGAAACAAGCGTTGTGCCCGTCAGAGCTGGACAAAGCACAAAGTACTGTGTGGTATATGTGTAATGTAGAGATAATAGAAGATACACAGCACTGTGTTTAATGAAAAGCCACCTTACTCAGATTTATGCTCTCATTACCTCAGTTGATATCAGTACAGTACACTGAGCTGTGTGTTCATTTCATATAATTCAGAAAAAAGTCCTTAAATAGAAATATATTCTTTTTTTATTGCATTGCTAATACGAGTGTCCAGAGCATTTACTGGTTTCATAGAAGAGCTGAGGGATGTAGACTTTTATATACAGTTTGATTTTGTATTTTGTGTTCCTGCAGGTCCATGTTTTAGTTAGTGTTTTGGTTGTTGGTGAAATTTTGGACAGGTGTGTTAATATACACATGTTGTTTTATTAACAAATAAACCCCCAAAACCAACATATTTTAAAGATACAGAAGTGTGAGCTAAATCCCACAGTAATTAGAAAGCAGTCTCAGCACCAAATCCATATGGAGCTTTTGACTGCATCATGCGATCAGACAGGTTTAACAGTGAACGGAGGTCCTTAAAATGCTCTTAAAAATGGAAATTTGAACACTCACTTTCCACAACAACTCAGAAAACTCCACTTGCTTGAGAAGACAGTCATGTGATCTGATTGAAGGTTGCACAAAAGCTACTAAAAGGACCTTGTGTTGAGCTGTCTTGTCTTTTACAGAAGTCGTTCATTTGGATAAGAGTCATTTTAATTTATGCCATTGTTTGGCTTTATTCAAGGTGAATTACTGAATTATTTAGATTGCTGAGAAACTATAGATGGGATGAGATTTGGAGCCATGCTAAACCTTATTTGCATCCCTGCAGCCTACTGGTTTGATTCATGTACCATGTGGTTGCAAAGTCCCTGATCTGATTCCTCTCTGGGTCATTTCTTCTTGACCTTCGCTCTATTGCAACATTTCCTGTCTGTCTCAGTTTTCATCTGTCTCACAAAGGCATGTGTATGAACCCACCCTCTGGGGTGGCGGTCCAGCTCATTGAGGACCGTGTGGTCGCAGTACTCGAACACGAGATGAAGCTTCCTCTTACGGCGAAACACCTCGATCAGATTCACCAGGTTGGCGTGTTTCAGTTGCTGCAAAGATACAAAACAAAGAAGAAGAAGAAGAAGAAGACATGTCAGAGAAACAAAGCGACATCCACAAAACAGTTTAACTAAAACCTGTAAAGCCAGTAAAACTCTTTCAGAGAACTCTACCATCTGTGGTTTGCTCTTATCAAACACACTAAACTGTTAACAGATGGTAATAAACATGCTGTTGCCCCTGACAACCCGTCCCCATCCTGTCCTATTTATGAGCTCCTGGTGTCCAGCAGGCCACTAACACTCCCACCCACTGCATGACTAATTAAACCACCAACAATAGTATCAGAGCATCTTTGATCAACATTATGCAACATTAAACAAACTGGTTTTAGCTTTAAGTCTGAAAACAAACTGGGCAACAAAACTAAAATGACACAGGATAGCCTTGATGTTGATTTTCACTTTAAGAAAGTGTCTACAAACACTTGGTGGATTGTGATTAATCAAGTGACAAGAATACTTGAATTCAGGGTCTAAACAGGCATTATAAAGTTAATGAAACAGCTAAAAACACAGTTTGACAAAGTGGAACAATGCTGCTCAGCCAATGTCCAAACCGCTTCAATTCTGCCCACTGTCTGTTATTATAATAAAGTTCACATTCTGATTAAAATAGGTCAGTGAGACCTGAGCCAGCACGGTTTTTCCTTTATTTCATTAGGACCCTCTGAACCTCTTTTGAACACTCCTCTTTTGAATGAAAGTTTCTCTGTGCAGAAGCAACAAAATGCTTCCTCTCTGTCTGCAGAATTAATTGCATGCTGTCCCTCCTCCTGCTGCTGGCTGCACAACAGAGGGGGAAGACCGTGTGTGCGTGGCACCAAACACAGGATTGTGTGGATTATCACAGTGTACCTCCAGGTAAGAACATAAAACATCAGTGAATAAACATTAGAGTAGACTGAACTGTGACAACCACAGAGAAATAAGATATTTTTCGATCATCCATATTATGAATAAAAGACAATATTTATATGTAAAGGTCTGGTTAAGGGGTTAAAGGTTAGCTTTTTAAATAATACAGACATACCGTAGACATAATGTAATTCAATATAATCTATAGTTTACACTCTAGATTGATATTTGGACTAGTTGAATCATGAAAAGTACCATAAGAAACTGGTTTTTAGGCCAGGAAAAGGAAATAAAGTGTGTCAAAACACAAATAATAATGTAATGGTCAAAATAATTTGGACAAAATAATGATATGAAAAGTCAAGATAACGAGGTACTCAGCCAGAATTATGATTGACTACATGAAAATTTGCCTTGTTAGGTCCATGTGCTGTTACCTTGAGCATCCTGATCTCCCTCAGTGCAATCTTCTTGATGATGGGATCGTCCTCTGACTCCACAAACTTCTTGATGGCAACAATCTGCCCCGTGTCTTTGTTTCTGCACTTGAAGACGACACCATAGGAGCCCTCTCCGATCTTTCCAATCTTCTCGTACTTCTCCATCCTCAGACTGACATCCAAAGGTTAAAACACTTTTCCAATTGGGCCCCAGGAGGCACGACTGTCCTTGAAGCCTGGGACAAGGAGAGGAGGCACAGGAGGGGTTCTCAGCAGGGTACAGAGAAGATAAGTGAGGGTAATTTGACCACCTGGTGCTTTCATGAACACTTCACCCAATTATAGCTGGAATAAATTCATTCTGAGGATCAAAGCTGGGTCAAAACAGGCTCATGTAATGGCTGGGTCTTAGATACAGTACTGCTTTGATAAAACCTATAATTGATTTTACTTTACTTTGGTTTTTTTGGCTTTTCATGGCGCAGAAATGTATCCCCAGTTATTATTTACAAAAAGATGAACTAGCATCAAAACAACACCAAAACAAGCTGTTTCTGAGGTCACATTGTGTTTGACCTCGTGGATATGGGGATCAAAATGTTAAAATAACCTCTCAAACTGCCTCCAAAATAACTGGAGATTTAATTGCTTGGGGGCAACACAACACCTGTCTTCCTACAGTTAGATTGCGCAACAAAAACATTTGCAATGCAAAGTATACTAGGTCATCTCCCTGAAGGGATATAGAGCGAAAACAGATAACACGGAGAGAGTGAACAGCCAGGGGAATGAAATCAAAGTGCTGCACTTATAAACAAACTAACGGGGAGAAACACTGAGAAACACTGAGAGATGAGTAAACAGCTCGGGCTGCGTTAATAACTGATGCTGCGGGTTTGTATGGGATGAAAAACTGTTATCACAATACTGAAAGTTACCACATTAAACCAACTGATGATAAAAGTAACATTTCAATATTTCTATGAAACATATATCAGTCAAAACACACACGCACACACACACACACACCCGGTTCGTCCAAAAATGAAATGTCCTCACTTACCTTCAGTGACAATGTTGGCAGAGGTTCGTCAGTCAGAACTATTCAGAGTGTGTGAGGAGCTGCCGCTGCTTCCAAACACGACAAGGTGGACGATCACAGCTCAACTGTCCCTGCAGCCCCGCGAGGAGTCCGTTTTAAAGCGTCAAGTCGCGTAGTTTAAGAGCTGATATCCGGTCGTGCCTTTCAAAATAAAACACACGCGCCACTTCCGAAGTGTGGTAAGCAGAGCTATTTTTTTCATCAATTGGTTGTTCAACATGTCAGTTCAAGAGTCTTCAAGAAAATAAGGATTTTCATCATAGTGAGAATGATGATACAACAGTTATTGGTAATTAATAATATATATACAAATCCCTTTGTAGTGCTTTAACCCAAAGGGCTAACTCTAAAAAACAAAGCTCTGATTTAAATCCTGAAAAGCATATCATGAAAGTCAAGCTGAAATGAAAGTTTCACTTTTTGTTTTGCTTGCACACTGCAAAATACGAAACTATTTAAATGGCTCACTCTAACAGAGTCTGGGGACTTTTCAGGACTGAGAGAAAATTCAGCTGCATGCCATCCCAAACTATGTTATGTCATTTTTTAGATCTGATAATATAAACAGGTTTATATTTAAATAAAAATTTAAAACACACAACAAAACTCAGCTGAATTCAGCTGCAGAGGCTAAAGCAGATGAAAATAAGCAGTACAAATTAAGAAATACAAGCAAAATCTTAGCATTTAACTTTTTGATCTATTTTCGTTGAATCAACTGATGTCCCCACTACAGAAAAACTGAGTGGTTTTATTTTGGAGATGACGCCACCTGATTTCCGGTACTAGGCACTCACTCTCGGTCTAAGAGGCTTGACAAATTTCTCCCTTTTCCACTCCAGTTCCCATAGGAACAACTGACTCCACATTCACCTCCACATTAAAAAGAAACACAGACGCCTCTGGGGGCTTTAGTGTTTTGTACATTTTCACACCTGACAGACTGAGAGTCAGAGATGAGCAGGTGAACTACTGTGAATATCAGAAACACACACACACCCACACAGGTAAACAACTCTCCTCTCCTTAAATGACCTGAATCCTCACTCTCTCACACACACACACACACACACACACACTTTGTAAGCAGAAATAAAGTTTCTGCTATATTTTGTCATTTAGGGTTGATTTTCGTATACTAAATGAATTTCATATTCATATTTCATATATTTGCAACCATCAAAACAACCACATCCACATCTGTCTGACATCATTTCACACGACACTGAGATGCAAACAGGAAGGTTTGAACCTGACGCGTTGTGTTGTTGCACTGAGACCAATTAGTGCAGGTTGGTGGTGAAGTCAGAGTGAAGAATGACAGACTAAAGCGGGAAATAATGGAAACTAATACTCACTTGTCTCCCCCCTCTGCTCCTCCCATCAGGGGACTCATCATCAGTGAGGAGTAACTCTGCGCATCATCAACTCTGCTGTTACATCGATCTAAACTCCAAAAAAAAAATAAACCAGGGCCCATTCACGTCACCTTGTTAACAGCCTTTTTTATTACAAAAACAGCATACATTAAACATTTTGCGAAGGGAATGCAAAGATGTTAACAAAACCTAGCATTGTCCCTCATTTTGTCATTTTAATTTTAAATAAAAAAAAATGTACAAAAGTGCTTACATGGTGCAAATAATAAGAAGTAAAAGGTCTATAAAAGAGGGGGCAGAGAAAAAAATGTACATTATATCCAACTTCTAAAACTGCAGCAGAGCAGGAGAGATGCGACTATATTACATAGCAGTAAAAATAACCCAAAGCTGCTCAGAAACTGTTCACTAGGTAGTTAATCCTCACAGCAGGACTGCGCTGTCACTGTCTGATAACACCATCAGTAAATTAAACATACCCTTTTACTTAACATGAGGTTAATAAATATTGCTTAAATAACCCACAATGCTCCTGGGTTTCTCTTTAAACTGATCTATTAGTTTGACTACAGAGCTTGTAAAACTTCCTCTCAAGCCTAACGTTTGCCAATGGCAGTGATTATGAGCGACATGTTACAGACTATAACACAAGAAATCTCCCATTGTTTGCTAATACAGTCACAAATTCTTGTGATTTTAATGGCACTTATGTCAATAATACCTCTAGATAACTTGTTTGTAACTCAGTCCACAGTACAGAAACGTGAGAAAAATACTAAGTAATGTTCATTTGAGCTTTTATTATTTCTCCACCTTCTGCTCACAACAGTTGCTTGATGAGTGGAGCCACGGTGAACGTGTTGCTGGTGTAAGGCTACTCAAGAATCCAGGCTTAAGAGGCTCCTCTTTTACTGACCTGTCCATCCCATGATCAGTAACGAAAACTGTTTGAAACCACACATTTCCCTTGACACAGAGCCTGAGGTGAAAGTCTGACATTTTCTCCCAAAACTGAGGCATCGCATCCATTATTCTACGTCAGATCTCAGAGAGAGGCTCAGTAACTGTTCTCATGACCTGCTAAAATGTAGAGGTTGCTCAGAGCCGTCGGGTTGTCTGTGGGTCGACTCTCCAAAACCACCACCCTGCAAATAAAAGACAGCATTTAATAAAGCTAAACTTTGACTGAATTCAGCCACAGCAGGAATGTGAATGGGTTTTCACCATGTTTTATCAAACACTATCAACTGCATATACATGTATGAATATTTTAACACTTATTTATTTTCCTGCTGAGTGTATGAAGAGAAGATTGCTGCCACTTGTGTCTGTGTTGAGGAGATCGATGTCTAGAGCCAGCAGTTGGTAGCTGGTTAGCTTAGCATCAAGACTGGACTGTCAACATGAATTGGGTATATTTTGTAGTTTGGATCATTTAAAGATTGCAATGACTGCCAAATAAAACAACACATCTCAGATGTTTAGAAAATATTAGAAAATACTGCGTTGAGAGTATTGATATCTGTCAACAATCCTGGGAGGTATAGCTTATTTTTAGTAAGTACTGAAGCTTTAGGCACCATGTTAATGGTATGTATCGATCTCAGAGGCCAGCGTACTGACAGTTTGTGTAAGTGGCATGTTAGCGGTACAGATCTAT
Organism: Datnioides undecimradiatus; assembly: GCA_008933995.1. NCBI lineage: Eukaryota > Metazoa > Chordata > Actinopteri > Lobotiformes > Datnioididae > Datnioides > Datnioides undecimradiatus. The sequence goes on along the minus strand of WARS01000017.1, from coordinate 12,501,873 downwards.
CATGGTCAGATCAGGACGGTAGTGGGTGCATCTTCAGATGCCACCCGTCTCATGGCGGTGACAGGTGAGCAGGGAAGCTACAGTCCATACTGTCCGTTCCATCAGATGAAATTACAGAGGCATGGAGAGACACTCAAACCAGGCTGGCAGTGCCCAGGCGGCAGTGAATAAAACATGGGGGGCTGGGCAGAGACAGGCCTTGCTCCACTGCCACGGACAGGATGCTACAGCAGGAGTTACTGCTGGGAAAGACTCTTCACTGTGTGTGTGTGTGTGTGTGTGTGTGTGTGCGTGCGTGCGAGAGAGAGAGGTAGGGAGCTCAATCACATCCTGCTGTGTCAGCAGCTGAAAGCAACCATAATGACATCAGTGCAGAACTGAAACAATCTCATCTATTTTTGATAGATGGTACTTGATTTATGTCCTTCATCAAACAGTCAAACATGATGTTCTACCCTCTCTAATGTGAGGAGTTATAGTTTATACGTTTTATATCATCTTAAACTGAATCTTGCTGGATTGTAGTCTCTTTATTGGCAAAACAAGCAATCAGAATGAATCGTGTGGGTTCGGGGAATTTTTATATTTAAAAGACTATAAGATTAATTAATTCCGGAAATAATAGTCAAATGACGGTGCTATTTAAGACTTCATTATAGTACTAAAATGATGGCTCAACATTAACTTCCAATCATTTTGGTAATCATGTGAGTAATTTTCCAAGTAAAAACACCAAAAGGCCCTTATTCCACTAATTCACTGTGAGGATTTGCTGCTGTTTTGCTGCTTTTCCATCTGATTTCTGACATTCCTCACTAGTTTTTCACATTTTACAGCAATTTGACATGTTCTTAAAGCATCATATACAGTACATTAACTATTTAACTATGTACTGATGACGACAAGAAGAATGTACAGTGACGCATTGAAATTGGTTTTATCAAACAGGTGTGTGACTGTCAGTGAGGAGTTGAACACTGCGTGGCCTTTATGTCTCTGCTACCAGAGTTAATGAAGCAACAAGCATGAAAGAGACAGAGAGAGGGGAGGAGGGCATGCAAGGATAATGTCAGGGGTGCATTCAGGGACAGCAGGTTTAGAGTATCAGAAAGTAAAATCCAAGAGCACAAATAGATGAAGTCCGGTGGAGAGGAACAACTGATTCCAGAGAATCAGTACTGTGATGTGGGCTCACAACACAGCAGGTGAGCAGCCCGTTTGGTTCAGCTGTTATTTCTAGGTAATGACACCTGAGGGAAAACAGCCATAATAACGAGGGCCTGGTGTTATGGAGATCATGACAGTATTGATTAAAAGCAGGGCGAGTGCAGAGGAAGAGCGAGACCCTATCTATGGCTCTGTCTGTTTAAAAGTCCTTTGAGATTCTAGCGATACGTGCTGCTCCACTCGTCTTTGTTGATCTGCACGTCTGCGCTCCGCTCTGACGTAGCTAAAGATGGAAATATCTCTGCACCAACCTGTCTGATCCGAGGAGGCGGAAAACTCTGCTTGGGTCACAAATCTCCTGGGTCACCTGGGAAAGAAAAACAGAGAGACTGAAACTGACAGGTGCTTGTTTGTGCACCTGAAGTGCTGGTGGTGCTGAGGGGGCTTTGAAAATGTCGTTATACGAAGGCCTGTCTCACTGCAGCACCTCATGCTCCACAAGGGCATTCAACATTACAACAGCATTAAACATTTGCAATTACTGTCTGTTGATTATTTTAATTTATAATTTATGGATTTTGTTATTAATTTTAAAAACTGTAGAAAAGGTCTGCTGTGCTGCTTTGTTTACTAACGTTACTGTTCCATTTCAGCTGTCTAGTGTCAGTGAAAGACTAATCGATCAGTTTCAGAGTCTGACTGGTCCCGTCCTGGGCGGCTGTTTGCATTTGGATCACTTATTGCGCCTTAAACAACAAACCGTCTTTGTGTTTTTGAACTGACTGCAGGTCAGTGAGTGCCGTCCCTTCCCTCTTGTAGTCACAAGATGTAGCCTGACACTGTGTAAGAGACAAGGGCCCCTTCAAAACACACTCTCACGTGTTGACATGTCATGAAAACTTGTCAACAGATGCGAGATAGTCGGCGTGTGACACCTGCTAGGTGTAAGTCCTTGGCCTCACGAGAGATCTGATCTGTTTAAGTCTAAATGAGAACAAGGTCTCGGGTGTTCAGAGAAGCACCCACCGAAGCAAGCGCGGATCAATAGGCCAGCCCCCCTTGAATGCCTTCGCTTTTGAAGGGAATCATAACGAGACAAAGGCTGAATTATTTAGTGCTGCTCCCTGTTGTGTGACGGGTTTCATTTATGATTGAGCATGAATTTTGCATGGCCGCTGACATTTCAAAAATCCTTGCTATGGGAGAACTGTCAAGCTGGGCTGGGCACAGACTCGGCAAACAGACCTTCTGTTTCATCTGAGTGCTGCAGGGCCGCGTCTGACACGGCGAGCTTTCAAAAGGGTGGCCCCGATCGCCATATCACTTTTCATAAAAACAGAATGCTTCACCTCCCTGCGATCCCTTGAACTTTTATTCTGCTGCTGAGCGCGACTCGTGACCAGGTTAACATGGAATCCCTCCGTGAAAGAGGACAAATTCATTACCTCGGCCTGACACAAAGACGCTTTGTCTGGCTCCACCTGAGGTCTAATCCTGGGATCACCTACAGCATGTAGCCATGCATATAAACGGTCAACACTCTTTGCTGACAACAGCCAGAGGTGTTTGTTCATGTGCAGAGCAAACAAGTCTGTATTGAGATGTGACAAACAGTGCATTCACTGTTTTACACTGTAGTCACCGGCAACCACTGAAAATTGACACTGATGCTTTAATGCCAATGTTGATTTATAAAGCTAAAAGCTTTAAAATTGAATTACGTTAACGATACATGTTCTGAATCATTTCACTGTGGGGATGATAAACTTGACAACAAAGTAGAAAGCAACAAAGTGGTGTGGTACAAAACAAAGCACTTTTGTGCATTTGTATTTTGATATATGTATATATAGTTTTTACTTTAAGGTTCAGCCCAGCTGTCGTGGTTTTACCTCGTTAGACTTGAAGCTTTTCCCCTGCATGCCATGTTTCCAGAAGGCTAGGACGCTGTCCTGAAGGCACACTGACCGAGGAGAGAGGAAAGAGGACATGTGATACCACAGACACGCTGACAAGTTGCAATTTTTTTGAGTTTACAAAAAGTTGTTTTATAAATGGAATAAGCAACTTTGCTGGACATGCAACAGGGCTTTTCTGTGGTCCTGGCAGTTTTGTCTTATAGTTCCCTTTAACATTAAATATTTTGTTTAAATGGCGCAGAATTATATTGTATGTCCCTCTGTTTCATCACACAGGCTCCATCAGTCAGTCCATCACCTAAACACTTACCAACAGATCCGATGCAGAAGTCAAAACTGAGCTCAGAGGCCAATTTCTTGTTGGACTTCAGTCTGCCCTGGAGATTAACAATCTTCAAATTTTCTGAGGAGAAAAAAAATAGAAAGACTGATTTCTCAGAATACAGACGCATCTGGACTGAAGAAAAGTTTGTATAGTGCAGATTTTGGTTGAAGTTGATGAAAAGAGCACTCACGGTCCAAACACACCAGCACCGTGTCTCTCTCCAGCTGGGTCACATGGATTGCATCCACCTGCTGATTACCTGCAGGAGGGAAAAATACAACAGTTAAAATGCTGAGGTGTTACACTTTAGGTTTGCTTCTCACAGGTGATAACCCTTTTTGCTTTGATAAAATTTAAAAATCATTGTTTAGTCTACCAACTTTTTGTCAGCCTGTTTAACGTATTGCTCTTTGAATAAATGTCCTACTAAGAGCAGTGTTTTATGTGCAAATAATGCAACAGCACTGTGTTTCGCTGGTTGTTCAAACCAGACAAAAGCCAAAGACATGAGGCTGCTCTGGATTCTGTGGAGCCCATGATCAATAAAACTAACTGGTGTCTGCAGAGGTCATCCACTTGTCTCTGTATCAATTTCAAACTTGACAATAAATTACACGCTGACATGCCGACTCACTTGTTCCCATCTCTGTGAACCAGGACGAGCAGGAGTTGAGGTTGATGGTCTCAAAGCGGACTACCTGGCCCGGCTCTGTGCCCTGGCTGATGGCCACGCACACCAGAGGATACTCCTGCTCTGGGACCACCAGCATCTCAAACACCTTCAGTGGGCTGGGGAGAGGGAAGTCAAAGTGCTGCCAGGGGGAAGAGAGAACCAACACAGCGTGAGTGTTAATAGTGTTCTGGTGTTTAATGATGCTTTATTCTATAGTGCAAAACCAGAAAAACAAATGACCCACTGCTACAGTTTAATAGTGTTTCTGCTGGAAACATGAGTTTCAGAGCACCAGAGTAACTACAAATAACCCCAGGTTTAACTACAGAAGTGCTCCTGAAAGGAACTATATAGAGCACAACCTTGAAGTGAAGATATGGAGCTGTACTGGAAATGTTTGTGCAGGAGCAGAAATGTTTGTAATGAGAAAAGAAAACTGACCTTGATGAGCATAAACCTCTGCATGGGTTCATACCACTGCAACAAGACAATCCCAGACTGCAGCGCTCCACACAAATACTTGTGGCCTGTATATGGGTTTCTCACTGTAAAAAAGAAATGACTGTCACTAAGAGTAGCAAGACTGAGTGAAAACAAGTGTATGGTTTTAAAAAGTGGGCTACATAAACTCACAGTAATGAAAAAAAGAAATTAGAGAAACTAAGTATATTAAAAATCAAAATAGAACAAAACCATTGCAGTAAGTAAAGGGACATCTGTCTCGTATGTAGATGTTCCTGATGTATTGACACAGGTTAATATGATGGAAGGTTGGGTAAATAAAAACAGAATGGTTGGGAGGGAAAGGCCTCTCACCAATGCAGCATTTGTGACAGCCCTTTGTGTCGGGGATCTTAGTTGTCAAGGCGAACCTCCTGAGGAGAGAAAACAGTCAAGTTGTTGTGACCACAGCCTTAAAAGAGTCGATGACGTCTAGAATCAGGAAAGTCAGCCAGCGCTTCTCCTTTTTCAACCAGCACAGAGGTTTGTCATGATGGCAGACAGAGAAGAACAAAAAGACTGCGCAGCATGAGTGTGGCAACTTCCTTAAAGTCAGAAACGCAGAGTTGTGACCTTATCACTACAGTGACGGGAGTGCTGCTGGTGAACGTGGTTGGATTCTGAACAAAAACCCACAGGCCTGTTGGTCTCACCTGGGTAAGATTTTGTCAGGGAAGCGGTGAGTCTGGAACTGAGCAGCCAGGCCGGGCTTCCTCAGCTGCTCAAACAGCCCGATGAGGTTGTGAGAGTAGAGCTGGAAGGTTTTCCCTACAGCAGAATGAAGTATATTTAATCATCTGTTCATAAACAAAAACAGTAAATAGTGCTGTGGTAACTGCAGCCTGGATTTCAAATATACTCATGAAATATGACAACTTTTCTCCCCATCATAAATACTTTACAGATGATTTCTGATCTTAACAAATTCTGGATCCCATGAAGCAGCTTTTACATGAAGAAAGGTTAGATGTGAACAGAGGTAAAAAACAGAAGTGTGATGATGATGTGAAGCATGATTACCTTCTGATGAAGCCAGTTAGTAGAATATCAAATCAAGCCAGGCGAGAGGAGGATGGACAGTGTCCAAGGGAAGAGGAGAAGAGAAAAGAGGTTAAGTATACCAAGGGGCAAACTGCTGAAGGTAAAACCGAAAGTAGACCTCGCACTTTGTAATCCCATCCTCAACTGTTAAACTGAGAAAAGGCTTAGACGACTAGGTCAGCCAAACAGAGACCGTTTGGGTTCAATGATGATTGAAGTTTCCTGACAGCAATTGCCGTGTTTGTTTCAACATATGACGCAAACCGCATATGCTTTTTGACTAGTATATGTAGTAACCTACAGAGATAAATATATCTGAGTGGTTCTTCAGCAGAACAACAGACAGTAAAGCCGGAAGTGTCACTCATGAGTCACTGTGCTGCAAGGGTGCAGCTCTTACAGAGGCTCTCTGATGGCAAACAAAAGACACAGTTATCAGTAACAGGGCTGCAGATATGGAGTGACTGCCTTGCCCTCAGGGGCAGCCAGATAACACAGGACAAAGAAGCAGCGGGTTATGGCAGTGGCCAGTGAAGCAGGAGGTTGTGAGAAGTCCATCACTTACCAGATAAAGACATCAGGTTGTTGTTGATGACGTACAGCCATGTACACTTCCTCGGGAACAGCTAAACAGGGAATTAAACAAAGATAAGACCACCATAGAGTTGGACTTTAATTCTCAAAGGACAGCTTGCCAACCATATGTAGGCACCTTCCATGGTGGTAAAAGCTGTAATCTGAATCCAGAGTTTTGGTATCTGAAATGTGTACAGAATGTTTATCTGCTCTAAGAAGTTGCAGTTGTAAACCTGTCCGGCTAACTAGCTTACTACCTACATAATGGGCTGTTACTTCCAGGGATGTGAAGCACATTGTTAACTTGCTGCATTATTTTGATGGATTACTGGATTTGTTTTAAGAAAAAAACAAAACAAAACAACAACAAAAAAAACTGCATCGCATTCATTGTCTTTTATTGTCCCACTGTGTGGAACCAGGCCTCAATGCTGTCAGTGTTAAAGGTAATGTTAGCAGCTCTTTGCTGGTCTCTATTTCTGGGGAAGTCTGCATTCTAGCAACCCCAATAACATTACCAGTGATATGCTGAAGTTATGTTTCCAGCACACAGTTTAGTCGTCATTCTAAAAGCCTTTCTTCAGATTAAGCTCAAAGTAAAGGTCATGGTTCCATTTTAACTTGTATACATATATACAATAAATAGTGTACATTCAATATACAGTTTAATGAGGATAAACAAAAGAAATTTTAAAACTCAAACTCCTCAAAACTCCTGGTTCTAACAATTGTTTTCAGATTGATTTAGGTTGCTTTTACCTGCTCCATTGTGGCCTCATGCAACTCATTAAGATTCAGCGTGTAGATTCCATCCTCAGTCCCAAAGATTAGGTATTGATCTAAAAGAAAAAATAAAATAAAATTGACTTTAATGCAAGAAGTTAATTCTTTGTATTTGTGTACCGCATTTATTGCATGTAGCTGTACCTTTGGTGTCTGGATGAATCCACGATGTGGCACAGTTGATCTTCAGTGGACAACCATCAAACACTTTAGAGAAACAGGCTCCCATCTGAAATGAAAAGCAGTGTGGCTCAGAACATGCAGCCTCTGGCTCAGCAAAGCACTGAAATGTCAGCCAAGGTTTAATGAGCTGGAGCCGGAGCTGAGCAGAAGCAACCACAAAGCAGAAAGCTCTGCGGACCCCAAATATCTACAGAATGTACAACAGCAGCAGCACAGAGTTTAATAACAGTGCCCGAGAAACCAGGGCAGCAGGGAAGAGTGAAGACTGCGAGGGACAAAGCAGATGATTCACTCACCAGTACTTTTGGGGTGGGAGGCAGACCGTTGATAGCTGGTTTCTAAGGACAGGCAGAAGAAACAAAAAAATGAAAACAATATAGGTGCAGAACACATAGACAAGGCAGCAACAGTTTCCAATTTAGCTGCTTAATTTAGCTATAGCCTCAACAATGAGCTGAACCAGAAACAATATGAAATGTTTTCTATTGTGTCTGTCAAAGTCGATTAAATGCTCAACAAGCATGGATGCCAAATTTCCCTCTTTAACTGTTAGTGTTTGGATCAGACATAGGAAAAACATCTTATTTGAGGTTACAAAGTCAGCCAGCTAGTTGGAGACACTCCGCATATAAAACATAGGTTCTCAGACCACAGGTGACATTTTCATCCAAAACCCACTAAACTGAAGATGAGAAGTGTGGCCATGGCTGAAATACGTATGGAATCGTGGGACATCTTCAGACTCACAGGGAATTCTTTTCTCTCCTTCTGGTGCTGTCGGCTGGGCGGTGGCTTGGGACTTCCTCCATTCACACTGTCGTCTGAATCATTATCTGTCATGAGACAGCACGAAGATGAAAATTACATGTGTGGCAAAGCTATAAATCATACTGTCAACCACGCAGAAACTAAATCCAAAGATCAGACACATTTACATCATTCCACATTTCCTTACCTTTACATTCAGGTTTACTGAGAGCTTGTAAAAATAAAATATGTATTCATTTAGTCACCCAATGAAAGGTGTACAAAGACACTCTTGATATTTCAAATTCAGACACACTGAGTCTCACCAGGATCAGAGGCGTGAGACAAAAGGCCGGGGCTGCTGACACTGGCAGAGAGGAAATCTGGAGATGAGTGCTCCACTTTGTTGCCCTGCTCAGGTGTGCTCTGTCTGCGAGCCACCTGGCTTGGTCCGTTTTCAGAGTTAGGGAACCTCCGAACCGTCAGAGACCTCTCATCGTTAAGTCCAAGCTCCTCTGATGAGCTGTTTAATCGTGGCTGAGGGGGGACGGTGGTTGAAGAGAAAGCAGTTTAGTGTTCATTCAAATACACCTCTGACATAAATCCTAACTGAAAACATCCACAGTAAAAATATTTTATCATCTGGGCTCTCACCTTTGGGGGCAGAGGAGGAGGAACCCCTGGCTTAAGGGTTGACCTGAAAAAAATTGAGTTTTTTGTTTAAGAAAGAAGGAAGCTAGAGCAATGACTGTTTGTGTGTTCAAAACAAAATATTATTGGCAAAATATTAATGTAATGACGTCACTCACAGCTCCACTTCTTCAAAGGCGTCCTCAAGGTGGGCAATGTGTCCCCTGAAGGAAATAAACACAGTGATCAGTGTGGAAAATAAGACTCTCTGGAGCTCAGGAGGGCTGCTAAAGATACAAATGTTTGTGTAAAAGCCCTCCTCTGAGACAAAGAGAATAAGACTCTACGGAGAAGAACACAGGTGTATCCACTCTCTTACTGAACCCTAGTGACCATTCATGGGACACAACTCACAGGAAAATCTTATTCTTGACCTCTGTGAGAGGTATTTTCTGTCTCTGTATTGTAATTCCAATTAAAATCTCTCAAGTCTTTGATCATTGAAAAATTGACACTGGGACCAAAACAAGGTCCGCAGACAAACCTCATACCTCCATAAAACTACACACTAAGCCAAGAATGGTGCCAAAAGAATTTGGACACCTATTAGTTAGACATGTTTTAAAACAGCAATGTACAGCAATGCACATTATTGTACAGCCCTGTTCATCCAGGTTTAGGTCTGAGCAAACAAGTCAGTTTAAATGAACACTACAGGTTATTGTTACAGTATTTTCATGTGTCTCACAACATCAGGCTGTTCATCTGAGACTGTGAGCAGTAGGATGCACAGTTCGGATCTACAGCTATTATCGAGCTACACATTGTAAATGGAGGGGTGTCAGGCAAGGTGACTTGTGGACACAATGGAAACTAAACTTCACTGTGAAAAGGGAGGGAACCAAGCAAAGGGGTGGAGAGGATGGCGTACGACGCTACAGAACTCAGTGTTAGTGTTACCGTTGGAACAATTCGTCCTCAACGCTTTTGAGAAGGCTCCTTGAAAGGACAAGACCAAAGAGTGAGTGAGAGAGAGAGAGAGACGGACAGCGAAAAGAGGACAGAGAGAAGAGCAAGGAGAAAAACAGTCAAAAGCACATGGACAAGAAGAAGCTTACAGGCAACGCAACATTTCAAACCGCATGTGGGGAGAGTGAGTTCATGCACAGACACAGATTAGCTCTAGTGAGTAAGCAAGTTAGAGAGAGACAATTAGGAGCATCAGGAAGAAAATACATTTGAATCCAGTGTCCACAATGGACATTACATTACAGAACATAGTGACTGATTACTTTGTATGCTGACACAACTCCTACTCCTAATGTGCAGTTTTGCATTTAGCATTTTGTGTGTTTAATTCTAGCAGACTCCAGAGATGTAAAATAAATACAGCAAACAAACTTAAATCATGCGTTTGTTTCCTCTCAGTGGATGAATCTCAAGAGATGCACCCGTCTAATAAATAAGCCAGGTTAAGGGAGAGAGTGAAAGAGAGAGAGTGGCAGGTAAACAGGAGCAGTTCCCGTGACAACAGTTTCCATGGATTACCTGGTTGTTATTCCTCCCTCTGCAAAGGGACTCCAGGGCGAAGGGAAATCATTGTCTTTACCCACATCCTGTAGAGAGACACACAAGCCCAAAAATAGATCTTTCAAAAACCCTGATTTTTAATTTTGATGACCTAGTTTTGGTTTTTTTCTAAATGTACTTAAAACAAACAGAAAGCAGTGCTTAAATACTGATTTAAGTGAATATGATTATCACCATTTCAGAATGAGCTTCAGTTTCTTTACGGAGTGGTGGTTCAAACTGGAGCTTGTCAACTGTAAAAACAAACAAAGAAAAGGGTTCAGTTTTGTTTTTTTAAAATCATCTTACACACACCTCTTGGCACTAGAGGGCATCAGTGCTCAACACTTCACAGAGCCTTGAGGTGGCCTTGTATATTAGCAGCAGGAGCCTTGGTAAACACTCTGAGGGCCCCCAAACAATCATGTGTAAGAGTGAATCAAAAGCAGATCAGCTCCATTACAGTGTACCTGCCAAAACACTACAGAGGTCCTTCAAGGATTTATTATGCTACTATATGAATGTTTGGTCTGGAGTCTAAAGAAGCCAGTCACCAAAGGCAAACACAGATTACACTTGACACTGACCAGATCTGTTCACTTTGGGGAAAATATTGGTGCTAGAGCAAGAATTTCAAATAAATCATGGAATAGATTCCTCTTCGTTTAGGTTTGAGGTCACATTGTTTCAAACAGTTGATCCGATAGGGGAGACTGGTTCAGCGTCCAGTATAAACACACTGTGATCCTGCTGCAATTATGAAGGTGAAAGAAATCAACCAACCTGCCAATAAATACTGCCACATAATCAGCTTCTCATTAACAAAGAAACTTTGTATTCAAGAACTCAGACCACAGCTTTTTTTTTTTCAGTGTGTTCTTCTGTTTGAGGTATGCTGATAATGTGGAGGCGCTTCAGCATTTAAAACACAGATAACAGTGACAAGATGAGTCACCAACGTACAGCAAAACATCTGAGAAAGTTAAGCTGAAGAATCAGGTGAGGTGTATCAGTCAAACTTAACTTCCTTGTTAGGATCTGCTTAGTCATTTTCAATGTAATTTTATTTTAGTCAACCCAACAGGAACCAAGGTCATCATTCAACCATATTCAGTTAAAAAAAAATCTATGTAGCCACAGGTAGCACAGGAACCCGCCTTATTAGTGCCACTTATATCTCAGACACAGTCTTCAGTTAGGTGTTATCCTAATTCTCAGAAAGACTGAGGAGTGAGCTGGGGAACAAACACACACTGTCTCACTACACTGTCACTAACCTGCGTCCCCCCTGTGTCCCTCAGTCAAGCTAGGACTTGAGCATGGCCTTCCTGGGTCTGTCCCATTGTTTGCTTCACGTAGGAGGGAAAGTCAGATGTATGAGTGTGAGAACTACAGATAACACTAAACAGGAAGTGCATCTAGTACAAACGATCACAGCACAAAACACAATGAAGCTACAAATAAATATGACAAACATCCAACAAAGACATGTATCTCACCACGGGACTGTTACTATGACAACCCAAAGGGACAACATGAGAGACAGTCACTTCTGACATGACGGGCACAACACAGCATTCAACTAATTTTTAACCAAGCGATGACAACACAAGTACACAACAACTTTGCTGAAGGGTCACAAAGGTTACGGTGCCAAATTCAGTTGTTGAATGAAAACTGAATTCCTCCAGAAACCTTAAGGACCACTTCAGACAAGCTATTTTACATAATCCATTTGAGGGCTAGTTAACTTAAAAATAATGCACTACACAGAAGTATCGTGGACTCTACTACATCCACTTTCTCTTCCGTGAATCCCCAGGCTATTTTTACACACACTACCACATGCTGTGGTCTGGAAAAGCGCCAGCCTGTGCTTCTGGATTAGTGGGATGACCCTCAGACAAGCCGTCAGACCTCTATCAAGCTAAACAGCCAGGCTGACTGACATGCTGACCAATGGTAGCACAGACTCATGGCAGGGGGGGCTGGGTCTTGGTCCTGGTGTTGGCGTTCAGGCTTTTTGTCCACTTACAGTCTATCTCTGAGCGTGTCCTCTCAGCTCTTGCATGTTTGTTGGTGGAGCGGATGGTGTGTCTGACTGCAGAGAGGGGCTGAAACAGAGAGTGAAGGAGACAGAGATTTAATAATAAAGGAAATAGGTTCAAACAGTGGGAGCAGCACTCGACAAGACAAGTGGGTGAAGTGTTATCAAATTATACAACACCAAGGTTGCGTTGCTTCAAGTCATTTGGCACAGTTTCAAAATTTATCTTTAAGCTGGAGGAACAAGTTCTAACACTTAAAGCCGAACTGCGAGCTACTTTCTGTGCTGCTTCTTTGCATCATCACATTATTATGCATCCCAGAGGCTGTTTGTTTGCAACAAGCTCCATTGCTTGCAGTCAATAGCCTTCAGGGTTTTTTCCATTCATAGTGGCCAAGACAGTGCTACTGCTGTCAGGGGGAGAAAAGCACAATGGTCTTTTAAAAAGGCTGGTACCACCTCTTTGGCTGCAACATAGATGTAGTGTTGATTCCAGTTGGAATAATAATGTCGATGGAGGGAGAATCAAAAGAAGGCGGAAGGGACGTGTTAAGGGAACATGAGAACACTGTCCAGCAAGGCTCACCTTTTATCTTTTATTGCTGAAAAATATGCTGAGCTTATATTTACAAAGACTGCTTAGAGGGAGTCTGTCACTGTTTGCATGAAAGTCTACAAGATTTAGCAGCATAAGATTTGACAGTGGGTGGGTGGGGGTTTATTTCATCATTTCCAGTCCACCCCCCTCAAAAAAAAAATTTAATCAACAAATGGAGTATATTTGTCATAATTCCATGTACATACTTTCAAAAAAGTTGTCAGCCAGTTTCTTATTTTCTTATCTTTTTCATAAGCTGTGCCAGATTTCAAGTTCCTTTTATATTTCTGAAAGCAAAGGTTGATTTCCCACGGTCCTGGCGCTATTCAGAAATGCAGAAGTGATGGAGTGCAGCGTTACCTCAAGGTCATCATCGTCCACCTCGCTGTAATGCTGGTGGTGGTCTGGGTTGTTCATCTTATCTAGGAGGTCAACAGCGAGCCTCCTTGTCAAACCAGTCTGAGCCACATACACATGCTGCAAGAAGCAAGATAAATTATTAGAAACTGGTGCATAATTTGAGAATAAGTAATCCCTAATCTGACAAACAAGGTCCATGCAACCTGGAACATTAAAATCTCTGCAGAAATTATTTCAGAGTCCTAGTTTCACTGTCACAAAGTAATTAAATCATCTGCATTAATCATCAGATTCTTGGACCATTAGGATGAGACACCTTTCCTCAGAGACATGCACTGTGTTAGTGATTACAGGAACTATCTTTAAAGACACAGCAGAGGAACTAGCTGCTTCTTGAAAGATAGTTCTTTTTAGTGCATGTACACAGGCTGCAGCCTCAGCCTTCCACTGGAACATAACTGCCACAAACTTATTGTTAATAAATATGCTGTTTCTGGACTGTTATCTAAAATAAACTAAAAACATAGCAAATGCAATTCTAATCACAATAAAAGAAACAACTGACAAGGCTTGGCATGCAAATGTTCTATTGTGAATAGGTACAAGCAAAAAACCAAAAAAACATGCCAACACTTCAATCTCCCACAGTGTCTGAGTGAGCAATAAGGTTTATTACTGATAGAAGTTTTTCTGCAGTGGGCCTCTTCTTTGGGTTCTTTGTGAGAGACACTTTGACAAAGTTATGGAAGGCATTGGACCTGGGGAATGAAATGATTTTAATTAATGACAAGATCTGCACTATCCTACTTTAGTAACATATTTCCAAAAAAGAGCACTGAATGTTTTGGGGCATTCACCATTTATTTTTGTCTTTTAGCTTTGGTGGCTGGAAGCTGCTCTTCGACATCAAAAACAAAGCCCTAAGGAAGGATAAAAGACACGGATTTAGAGTGGCAGAGACTTTAAGAAGGAACTATCCTTAAGTAAGTTGACCCAAAATAAGAAATGAAAGCCTGCAAACCCCTCTCATATAAGCCTAAACAAACAGATTACAATTTATGTAGTTTGCATGTGGTGAAACATTAGAGGAACATGAAAGCAGAAAGTAGTCTGAGAATCGTCTGAGGAAGCTCTGAATGATCATTTGGGGGGAAATTAATACATACCTCATTGGATGTAGGTCAAACATTGGAGGCTGTAACTCGGCCAGCTCTATAGATGTAATGCCAACAGCCCAGATATCACACAGCTGGTTGTAGCCGCCATTCTTCTCCACTGCAGCTACTTCTGGAGCCATCCTACATAAATTCAGGACAAGAATTCAGTGACGACTTTCCAAAGATAACAGTGAAAAGTCTCGCTGAAAAGAAAACTAGTACAGATACTATATAATGATTGGAAATACTTTTAGGTTAGAAAACAGGTCTCAAAGAACCTTACATGTCATGACATTAAATGGTGCATTTAAGACAACAAAGTATCTATGAAACTTAGATTTGTTAAGGGTATGTATCTGGGTCAGTGCAAAACTGTCACCCAAGAGCCATTAAGGGTGAAGTGTCTTGCTCAACAGCACCACAACTTACTGTGGGAATTTAAACTTGTGTCTTTCAGTTGATGCATCTCTCTAACCACTTGGCACACTACGTCAGCACCACCTAGATTCTGTTAGATAAAATTCTATATTACAGGCCGCAGATGCACGGTTTTAGGCTGTAAGTTAAGTTTAATGATTGCTTCTCTGACTCTGACTAAAACCTATTCCAGACAAAAAAAAAACCCCACAGTTCTTCAACAAATGTTTGAGTCAAAGTCTGTCACAAAACGACAGCTCATTTTAATTTGGGCACACACTCACCAGTATGGTGTGCCAATGAAGGACTTTCTTTTTGCAATGGTGGCTGTTATTTTGGCTGCGACTCCAAAGTCAGCTGTAACAAGGATTGACAGGGCTTTTCAGTTTATGTAATCCACACATGACTGAAAGCTACTGAGGAGTTCAAGTCCTTGGGAATTAAGACACTGTAGAGCAACTTACCTAACTTCACATCTCCATTGTCTGTAAGAAGTATGTTGGCACCCTGTTGAAAAACACCATAAACATTTATTTTACTTTGAGAGCATGCATTCAAAAAGATATTCAGGTGAGCTGATGTGTGGTCAAACAAGCTCATAACAAAGTGCCAATCATGTGTTGACTATTCTCAGTAATATCTGGCCTAGTTGGAGCATGAACGTCTGCTCTGTTAATAACCTGACTGTCAATTAAGTTGCACCAGTGCCACAGCTTTTTGACAGTAACACTGACCGTGTTTCTGCTGGCTGTGACTGACAGTGTTTCTGCTGTTCTCCTGCTGTGAGAGTAAAGGAAACAGGAAGTGCTTGCTGCATAGAGCTGAGCAAAGATAATAGGCCTAGCCCTGACCTTCTGTGATAACACATGAGAATGAGGCTCGAGCCCGAGTGTGCACCAGGCACGATCAACTTTTGCTCACCCTCAGAATTGCTGTAAATGAAACCATCACGTGTTTTTGAGTAAGCACATCCCTAGCTACGCTTTTCCTGTTCAGTTCACACCTCTGCAGTGCTGCTGTACCACTGTACCAGAGACAAGTCAGACCCCTGGAGTGCCTGACCGTTGACCTACACATATAAAGTGACATTAATTGCTTTAAGGTTTTTGGCTACTGCTGCTGCTTTTTGTCACTTGTTATTCCTACCCTTTTCTTTCCTCCCTTTCTGTATAGATTTGTTGCTAAGGGACTTTAGTGTTACTCTGTCAGGAATAAGAGAAAGAGGCTGAGCACAAGAGAATAGGGCCGATGTGGATGAAATTAGAGCTAAAAGAAAACAAGAAAGTGTATTATACCTTGATGTCACGGTGCATCTTGCCTTTGCTGTGCAGATATCCCAAACCCTGAAAGGGAAAGGGAAATGTTTTCTGCTCTGAGTTCAACTGACATTTTAAACTTTGAATCATTGATCTAAACATCATTTTAAAAAGTATAATTACCTGCAAAGTCTCTCTGCAGACATATGCTATCTGAAGCTCTGAGAGAGGCCCAGTCACTATAACAACACAATTTCATTACATGTTTACAGGGTAATGATAGATTTTACAATCATGAACAGCACTTAAAACCATTTTATGACTGTGTCTTGCTTATGAGGAGAAAAGCTCACCATGATAAATGTCCTGCAGAGATCCTCCACCACAGTACTCCATACATATCCAAAGCTTCTCTCGACTAATGGAATCAGAGAAAATCAATAAGTTAGGAACTTCTCTGTTGCCAGTTATCTAGACATACATACTATACAGTATAGTTGACAAATATTTTGACAGGTAGCAAAACACTGAGCAGGGCAAGTGTTCTACAAAGGTGCTGTCGAACAAGTCAAGCTGTTTCAGGAACAGCTTGAACAAGTCAAGCTGTAGACCTTCCTGAAACAACTTTACCACATGTTCTGATATCAGTATTGGATATATCTCACAGCTTGAAATACTGTATCGGGTAACAGCAAGTACATGTGTCACAGTACTGATCCGATATCACATAATTTATCAGCCCAGAAATGGGACCCAACTGTGGTTCCTCCAAGCAGCGTCCCACACACCTATAAAGAACAGTCGTGCTGACCAGAGCTTGCAAAATATCTGAAATTTTGGGGATGTTCTGAACTGGAGTCCAAAAAGTCCAACATAAAAGGTCATGCATTGAGTGTACAAAGTCTCTGTGGCGAGGTCCTGCCAAAAGCAATTATTTATTTATTATGTTTCTGTTTCACCAAGATTCAATTGTGTTCTGCTTATATAATATATGTCTGAAACACTGACTAGCCATAGTTTTATTTAAGCATTCATATGTCTTTCATTTTACTAAATTGGGGATGCACTTTAAGGGTTCTTTAAAAGGAACTGGTATTTCTTTTATTTACTCATGTTCTTTTTCAGTTAGAACTGTCTATCAAACCAGATAATACTTGAAATTCTATGGCACTCATTTATGCGTATTTGTTCATGTCTCTGTCTGTATCTCAGAGGGTTACAACTACAGATAGAACAACAATCATAGAAATCATATGACATCCATGCAGGAATAGTAGTATACAGCTGCTAAGAAACAATATATGCTATAAACATGTTAATGCACAGGTTTAAGAAACAGTATCAAGATGGAAAAATGGTATCTAGTAAATACACATGGTTATGTGCAGAAAAGTGAAAAATAAACAAAAAATTGTGCATCTGTAGTTATGTCACTTGTTGTATGTCTGGGACAAGAGGAGTAAAGCTAAAAACAAGACTGCCTGTGATGACACTGAGTCACCTGGCCAGCAGAGGTGTTGATACTATACACTGCCCCGGATTCCCAATCACAGCTGAGCTACTTTTCACCTTTCTGCTGGACATGGAAATGCCTTCAGGTCAGGAAACGTGTCTGAAAGGTAACCTGAATTTCCCCAAATAAAAATGTGGTTCTTTAAATACTGTTAATCTGCTTTTATAATAATTGTTGCATGGTGTGTTGCTCATTACCATTTTACAGTAACCATTTGTGCTCTGTGTGGCGAGACTGTACCAGTACATGCATGCTGTGATAAGACATGCGCAACTAGGAACTAACAGCCATATAAAACAGATCAGAGGCTCATATTCCAGTTAAACCTGCTGGAAGTCGGAGGCAGCAGTGGGCGGACTGGCCTTACTTCCTCTCAGATACCAGCTACAAAACATAGGCTCCATTAAAACATGAGAGCTGCATCCTGGCACTGAAGGGCCTAGTCAGCACCAGTCAGCCCAGTTGTAGGGCTTGAGTCATACTTTCACACACAGGTGTGACTAAGTAATTAAATACGTCATGTGAGTTTCAGGCAGTGGCTCGTTAAATCCTTTTGACAGTGACATATGAATACCACAAATGTTATAACTCAATCTGGCCGTGAGAGAGGAGAAAATACTGAGTCTAAAATGACAAAGCAGGAGTATTTTAAGCTGGCTCTTACCAGAGGTAGCTCCCAAAGTAGGCCACAATATTGTGGTGCATGCATTCCTTCACCATGAAGATTTCCTGCTGTATGATGGAAAAGTCATCCCCTGGAAACAGAGGGAGAAATCACACAGACACATGGACAAAAAATTAGATTTTGACTTTCAGTACAGGCATTTTTTTATTTTAAAATGAGACATTTTCCATTTCAAAATAAAGGCCTCATAAAACAATTATAGGCATGAAATGGCCACAAGACGAATTGACAATTTGAGTTATTCACCTACAAAAGCTCTGCATAAAATCTATGTTTTTTACACACAAGCAAACCTTACATTTGAAACTTCGACAAAAGTAAAGACTCAACCATTTTGGATGAGCCAAAGGTCGAGAAGGCTTTAAACTGTAGGTTTTAGAAAACACTTGAATTTTTCCTTTTAGTTTGCCAAAACCACAAAACACAGTTTTCACATATTCCCCTCATACTATATTACATCTTTGTGCAAATAGTGCAGGTTATAGAACAGCCAATAACAATAGAAGGAACACCTTGTACTTTTTAAGTTTATGTGCTAAAGGCTGATATCCAGGCTGCTTTCCAGTTGAGCAAAGCACTCTAACACATCCGACCAGTAGGAAGTAAGAAGACAAAAATATGTAAGCCCAGCTGCTCCCAATTGTGCAGACACACTGCCCTGGAATACATTAACAGAAGGTTAAGATCTACCAGACTCTGCCAGCTCCAGTACTCTATCAACATACTGTCGTCAAAGGCATCAGTCCAGACTAAGCTCATTCAAAGGATACAGTCTCTGTCAAAACACTGCACATTACTTGTGGTGGTCAAACAGTTCTTTTCTGTATGTGATCAAATGTTACTTCTGCTCATGAGTATGAAGGACTGATAAAGAGCTTCATCACTTGGTGCAATGGCAATCAAATGAAGCTCAAAATCAGCAAAACCAGCTGCTGCTGGACTACAATGATTCAAATATAGATGTGGCAGTAAAGACCCTATAAATCTAAAATGTGGATCAACAATGAAGCACAGAAGATCTCTGTTATCAACACAGTTTTAGTTTTAGGGTGAAAACCCAAGATTAGTGTCGCTCATTTAGTATTTGACCAAAAGTGAAATCTGGTCACAGTCTCCTCGTCTGTTCCAGAGTTAAGGCAATGAATTGAAAAGTGCTTTTGCAAACACAGTGAGGTTGACCTTTGACCTTATCAATCTAAAATGTAATCACATCATTGCTTCATCCTGTTATCCATTTGTTTGAAATTTTGTCATTATTTTATGAATCATTGAGTCATGGCCAAAAATGCTCTGTGAGGTCACTGTAACCTTTAACCACCAAACTCTGATCAGTTCATCCTTGGATCTCAGGGACAGATGTGCCAGATGTAATAAAATTCCCTCCAGGTGTTCCTGAGAAACTGCATTCAGAGTGGGACAGATGTGAAGTCACAGTGATCTTGACCTATAACCACCAAAATCCTATCAGCTAATTTTTTGTCCAAGTGGATGTTTGTACCAAATAAAAAAAAACAAAACAAAAAACAACTGTCTTGGCGTTCCTGAGATATTGCATTCACATTACTCCTCTGGCCAAGGTTATCACCAGCACAGAGGCATAAGAAATGGCCAAAGTGTCTTGCATATTTTGGCAACTACCACCAGCTGTGGCCTGAGGAGAAACAGAAGTCCTTGACCTGCAATTTATACATAGCTTCAGACACTGTACCAGGTGGCTTGTGGTCTCGCGCAATTAAAGCGATACAGGGGCACTTGAACCCTGGAAAAAAACATGATAAATGGAGAAACATGTTGTACCACAAAGGCTTTTTTGGAACAGACAAACAATTTGTACCCAGTGAGGCAACTGCTGAACTGCAGTCCTGTTTTCAGCCTGTCTGGGAGGGGTTAGGCTCTCTCACGTGAGCATCTGAATTAAAGTCTGGTAGGAATGCCAACACATGCATAACTACTCTGCTGATAAACAACAAACCAGTGAATTTCCATTAGCTTTGAACTTAGCCTCAGCTACTAATTTGAGTACTCATTGACATTTTATATATAGACAGACCTGAAATAATGTAATTATTGCATGTCTAAACTACATAAATGAACAACAGCTGTGCCTGAATGTCCACTTAAGTGTTTAATATATAATAAAAATCACATCACACATCACATCACATTTCTTTTCATAAAATAGACTCATTAGTTCAAGTGTCAGGTGGTGTCCTTTTGTCTCACTGACAAAACCTGTTTAATCACAAAGGTGGGATGAAGGCCTGAAGGGAAAAGGCTGGAAAAAAACACAATGTCAACAAATGAAAAGACCAAAATCAGCCATGAACAGATCTGACAAACAAGTACTGTCTGTTTAGCCAAACACCTAATTTACCTTTTAATGCCTTGGTGCCATAGACCATCATTGTTCTACTCGTTGCATTGAATGACTGCCTGCTTCAGTACTATCAACTGAGGTTTATTTTGAGCTGATCCAACACAAGTGGCCTTCCTGCTGTAAATACTCACTCATCACTAGAAAATCAAAGGTGTATTAATCCACAGCTGAAAATAGTCACCAGTAAATCCACTCTTTACTCCTGTTTGAGGCACATTTACCAATCACTACAGTGTCTTTCCATGAAATTTGTTGACAAAAACACAAAGACATGGAGACATGCCATTTTTTAGCCATAAGACACCTGAGATGTTGATGTGCAAAAGGTAGGCAATGGATTATGTATAAGCAACACACTGTGTCTGAAAAGTGTGAGTACACCCAACTGGTTTTACACGTGGCTTGGGGTGCTCGAATCAATATATTATTCAACTTCATACTTATGTCCCCCGCGTAGGGTTTCTCCCCATGCTTGAGAAGTGGCTTTAGTGATTTATTCAATTTAATCATGTTCATATCCTTTTATTATTCAGATGCTCAAAAATGTCAACAGAGACCATGTTGAGACAGTTTGAACTCCTCCCTTCTGTCTGCAAAATGTATGTTGTGTTTACCATTTTAAGTGTTTATATGACATAAGGACACAATGAATGTCTTAGTCTCACAGAAGCTGGGGCTTTACAACTTTAACAGACAGCTTTTAAGATGACAAACGTGATCATCTTTGAAAAAGTTAAAGTCAGTGCTCATTAAATGGGTTACAACTACATATTGCTGCATTTGTAGTTACAGTGTTGTATAATTTAGTGTCATTTTCAAACTGTTGATCACAAACATTTTCAAACAATTTGTTGACAGAGAGCAAATGGTGCAACGAGCCACAAAAATTTAAGCAAGGGTAATTTCAGTGACATAACTCTGAGCCTGGTCAAAAGAAAAAAAAACAAAAACAAGACAATCATCTCTTCTTGGTGAGCTGAGGTCTGAGAGTGAGGCCACTTCCTTTCAGACTGAACGCTTCCCCCTTCTTCTCTGAATATACATATCCTTGCTCATGGCTTCAAGTTTCAATTCAGTGCGTTTGAGTTATTCAGTGTTCTCGTACCAACATGATTTGATGGATGTCGGGTCAGTTAACTTATAAACGACATCTTTGTAGAAAAGAAATGTATCCTTGAAACATAAAGTCAAAACATCTGAGAAGATCCATGAATACTTGAACATTTTTTTTAAAGTTACTATTTTTGTTTTGACAGGAGAGCTTACAGAAAACAACTGGGACTGCATGCAGAGGTGAGAGACATCATTCCACACCCAAATGGCTTGCAGCAGAATTTCTAATGGAACCCAGGAAATGTGTGCTAACTTCTCAGGAACAATAACAACAAAACAAAAAAATATAAAGAACAGAAGAGGCATTGTGTAAGTAAGCTATAGTGGTTAAACTCTTGTTTACTAAAGCATTGTACAGTAAATGAGAAAAAGAAGAAAAAGGAAACATTTCCTCCTGCCTCCATTGTCCCTGAATGGTCGACTGAAGACCAACAGTCATTTACACACCAACTTGTCAGATTAAGCTGCCCTGTTCCCTCCAGGCCCTGCAGCCAGAGGGCTTCACCACTCCTATCTCCTTTCTCCGTCTCTCTCTCTCTCTCTCTCTGCCTCCCTTTCTTCATACCAGCGTCACTCCTGCTGGTCAAACCTGTTTCAGACAGTGGCCCACCCAAAGCTGTTTACCTGAGGCACAGAGAGGAGTGACTCTTGCAAAAGTGGGGGTAAAGAAAAGTGAGTCCTGCTTAAACAGGACAACCTGGGCTGGGTTAATCCTAGTTTCATTTTATAAAAAAGATGAAGTAAATATGAACAGTGTTTGAGATGATTATAGAAAAACCTGCCCAGGGTTATGCAACCGACATGTACAGGAATACAGGGCATTGTCTGACTCAAAAATCCTTACTGTTAAAAGACAGCTCGACGCCATTTTCACTTGACTTAATCTTAGCCGTACACTCGGCTTATTTTCATTATTCATCTGTGAATTGTCTCTGTGCTCTTCATTTATCTTTTAATATTTAAATTTGAAGAAATGAGATTTACCAAGAATGTTTATCAGTGAGTGTTTTGGAGCTGAAACAATTAGTCGATTAATCAACTGACACTTTTGTCACTTTTCAATCAAAAAAGCTACAAGTGCTTGTGCAGCTTGTGCAACGAGAGTGATTTGCTGCGACTTCTTTAATCATCCAAAAAGTAATATTTTGGGGTTAAAACTATTTGAAAAAAATAAAACTTTAAAGACATCACCCTGAGTCAATATAATAGACATTGTGCTTTTTTTGACATATTATAGACATAAAACTAGATCATCCAATTTCTATTCTCAAAACTCATGACAGCAAGTAAAATGCTTCTTTGGCCTTTTTCTTCCAGTTTACACATAAGCCCCTTGATCCCCTGCTACACACACACACTAATCCCCACATCTCCTATATTCCAGAAGAATAAGTGTCCAAGAGCTCAAGACCTCCTAACTTTCTAACTCAGGAAGCTCCAAAAAAAAAAAAAAGGTTCTCAAGAGAAATCATTTTGAAATTACAGGTAAAACAGAGAGCAAAATGACACATGAGGAGATCACAATGTGTAAACCTTAACAAAAACCACCCACTTGTCTCCCATCCTCCCCCTGCCAGTGTAACAGTGGTATGATGAATGAAAGAGAAAACAAACAGCAGTGAATCTCTTCCTTCACTGAGTGGTAATCAGCAAGCAGACTGAGTGGACTCAGTCTCAGATGGTATAAAGCCCTCATCGTAATCCCACTAATCTGGATCGCACCAACACTGTCACTAGGTCAACGCCAGCACAGACCCCAGAGCCACGGACAGTCACAAATGTCCTCCTCTCCTTCTTCTCATGAAAGGTCTCATACAACATTGTTTGTAATTTAGTTTGAAAACATTCTTCTTTTACAAATGATGTACTTGCTCCAGGCTTTGATTGATACCCAAAATAACAGTATGTAGAGTGCAGGACTGTGGCTATGTATAAACCAAAGATCATTGTATCACCAATAACAAACAGCACTGCGTCTATGAGCACACAAATATTTGCAGTCATGAGTACTGGCACTGCGCAACAATATTTTTCTTTTTAGTACTTTTTTTGCATTCCACTGAAACCCCTGGAAAATACCAGACTTATTTTCCAGACTTCTCTTTATTTTTCAGCTGACAGAAAGTCAGACAACAGCACTGTAATGAGAAAAACTGAGATAATGAGAAGATCACTCTTACCTGGTTCCAACTTTATGATCTTCACAGCAGCGAGCTCCCCAGTTTGAATGTTTCGAGCCTGAAAGACAGACAGCACAACAACTGTTAAACTGGTCTATTGAGGTCTAAAGAGGAAAAAAATCCAAACATTTCCCAGTTTCGGGTACTCAATTGCAACTTTTGTCTTTTTTACGGTAAAAAAATATTTCTAGGGTTTTGTCAGCTGGACGGACAAAACAGAATGCTCAATGACGTCATAATGGGATTTCTGGAATTGTAATGGAAAAGTCATTTTACAGGCAAAATGATTGATTTAGAGACTGTTAGAAACTGATGCTCAGACAAGCAGTCTCCACCATTTTATGTGTTTTCACATGATTTTTAAATGAAAAAATTATTTACAGAAATAATCCACAAAAATACATAATGAAAATAACTATAGTTTATGCCTTGAATATTACATATTATAGTACTGTGATCTGATGGGGCATCACTAGCAGTTTTGACCTGCATAACCATTAAACCAATAAATGTTATTGGGATGATTCTCTCGCTTCTGTGACAAGCTGAGTGAAAATATTCAGCTGTGGGATACAAATGGCAGGACCCCCGTCAGACAAATCCAACATAATCACACTCTCGTGCCAAACCAATCGGTTACCACTGCTATGTCTTCACACTGGACCAAATAAGATCAGACCTAATGTCTGCTTAACGAGCATCAACACTAAGGTCAGAAGGTCAAGCTTTGGACAGTGTTAGTCAGCAGGGAGATGCTGGTCAGTGTCTGTCCACATCGATGACAGCAAGTCTGCTGTAGATGACTTGTGATTTCATCAGTTTTCAAGTTACGTAATTTTGCTCATTTTGAAAATCTTTGTTCAGTTCTATATATTTTGCTTTGATACATTATGATGCCAACAGCTGTACCTAAAAGGCATTAGATTAAAAAACATGTCCATCCGTTATTTGGGAAATTTCTTATCTTAAAAGTAGGCTGCACTGATTTCCAAATCCAGGTCAAGACGGGATGCTCCCTAATCCGTGGGAGTGAAGTGATGGGACAAGCAGCTAAATCAAGCGTAAACCATAAAACCCTCCAACACAGCCACCTTTCAACACAGCGAATGTGCTGGCTGATTCACTCACATAAGCAGTATACCACACAAAGCTTCAACTTGTTCTGCAGCTGACATGCATCCACACAAACACATAACAGAAAACTATTTTACAAAAACATTTTTCACATGGGAATGCTGTACTATGTATTTACTGTCTTATGGCACATTTGTTTAGCTTTCAGCTGTAGAATTCTGTGACGCCCCTGCATTAAGTATGATCATGTAATGACCAAATACTTTGCTTAAAACCTGTGTCTATCTTTACATTTCCTGAAGTAGATAATGGCAACCTGAGAACCAAAACCCAGGAAGAGGAAGTTCTGAACTGATGCTAGAAATGTTGCATGATGCAGCGGATGACACAGCTTTAACAACCTGAAATAACTTTCAACTGAAAGAAGGCGCAGTGTGACATGAAACTGTTGTCTAAAGAGACAGTACATCAAACACTGTGTCAGGCAGAGGGAAAAACAGGTGTCTTCATGGAACAGTTCAGCTCACAGTGGTGAAAGCTTAGACTTTACTAAAAGAAAGAAAATATTTGCTAATATCCAACTTTTAACAACAAGGAAGTTCTTGCAAACGATCAAAGGCTTATTGAGGTGTAGGATCCCTCCGTTCCTTCTCTGTCATCCCTCCACATTAGTGACCTTTCACAGATCTTATTTAAGGCATTTTATCTGTTATTGCAAACTCAAAAAACTGATCCTGGTAGATAATGTGTGATAAAAGCTTCAAAGGTACTGATTCTTAACAGAAGCCCTGCATATGAAAGGATATTATAGCAGCAAACAACACGCAGAGCCAAGGGTGTGGCATTATAATGAAGATGAATTAATTATTATTGCCATACTAGAGTGAAATAATATGTGATACTCATAATATAATCACATGTAATAAATCATCCAAAGTGAGAAATGCTGTGCCCAGTTAAATTCAACTGAGAAGGGAAGGCCAAAGGAGGACTTTTCTCAAGTTGAGGTGTTTCCACTGTCAGTACGGCCCTGAACACACCCATAGTGTAACGCATGTTTAGACAGGGGCCTGATCATATTTCAGCCTGCTGCAGCCCCACAGCCTGTGAGCTGTGGGAGAATACCAGGCGCAGCATTCCACCGGTGGCCTGTCTGGGGGTGGGGGCTGGCCAGAGAGGCTTTGTATAGAGAGGGACCACGACAGACTGCCTGAACTATCACACCCTGGATCAGATGGATTGTCTGTTTATCTGAGGCAGATGGAAAAACAAGAAAACATTCAAAAAAAAAAAAAACCCCAACAAAAAAACCAACCCACAAACAAAAAAACAACCCTCAATTCAGCTCACAGACTATGGGAATAAAAGGAATAAATTATTCAACATTTCTCACATATATTTTGGTTTTTCTCACATGTCATAGAAAAATGTGAAGCGAGATTCTTCAATTCCCATCAATGTGTCTGGTGGATTCCCATGAAGAACTAATACTTATGAAGTGTTAAAGCAAAAAACATAAGATGCAGAAATCTGTACATTTTGATTGACATTTGGATCCTTCCTTTAAAAAATGTTTTGACTCAATCCTCTTTTTGCTGTTCAGCGTGTTTATTTGAATTCACCTGAGTAAATGTTGCTGCCTGAAAATGAAAAAGACTGCTCTCTTACCTAGTTTCATCAGAGTTATCTAAACAAAGCGTGGAAAACTGCAGGGACTTTCAATGGTTGCAAATAAATGTTGTATTTGAATGGCTCCTTCTGTTCTCTTCTCTCACCACATAGATATTAAGATGCTGCTGTTGACAGGCGTGCAATATGCACAAACATATAACCAATACATGTAAGTCTACTCAATTATTTATAGTAAGCCAATATCCACTTTGGGAAACCACTACTGCTACTTTAATACGCATTTAAAAGATGGTTCATTGGAGAAGGGATAGGTATAACAGGGGTCTCTTCCACAAAAAGAAAAAGTAATGAGAATAAAATAGACAAGTAGGTACAAGCATTCACTGTTCACTCAGCCTGAACAGTCAAAAAAGTTCAGGAAATTGTTTCATTTAACTGTAATACACAACAAGGAAGAGACAAGACAATATTAACGCAACCAAAATGAAAAACAAGTACTTGAGTTACAAGTACTATTTTCATTAACACTTGATCTGCAGACTATAATCATGATTAATTAACTCATTATTTGGTCACTAAAATGTCAGAAAAGCCAAAGGTCCACAGATACTCCATGTATCATCACATATCAGCAACAAAAATGGGCAAATACTAGAATGATTGACTGAATCAATAACTTAATAAACAAAATAGTTGCAGATATTTAATCAACCAATTAACTGACTAATCATTGTGTAGATGTCACTGGAAAGTTAGAATGTGAGTCCTGTTCTGAGTTCATTATGTAATGTGGTATCAAGTGCAGTCATTTCTGTGAATAACTGAGGAACACAACAGCAATGGCTGCATAACTTGGCCCTCACTCAACAGCTACTGTCAAATGTGCTTGCCACATGTCATCATGACCTCTAAATCAAACAAGTCTGCCTTAAATTAGGACCATGGGTTGATTAGTCATATGATGCTATGCCAAGATATCACCAGCTCTGGTGACAGGCTGTGGGAACCCTTAACTTCACTCTACCTTGTACACGTCTCCATATGTGCCGCTTCCCACCCTCTGGATAAGCTCAAAGTCATGCTGAGGGTTTCTCCTCTGGATTTCACCGCTTGGCCGGGGAAAGATATCCATGGTGGCTTGAACCAAATGATCCTTTACATTTAGTTGGCTTGATCAAATCGGGCGGCGGTGGTTTGATGAAGCTTGGGTCCTGAATACAAGTTAATCACTGTTACTCAGACGATCCTTCTCTTTGCTGCATTTCCTGATAAAGAAACAAGTTTGGGGAGAAAAGTGTTTAAGAAACAGTTAGCCGTTAATAAAAAACAAGCATAATGGCGTCTTCATCATTTAATTTATCTGTCAATAGCAACAGATGAATTGAGGACATCGATATCAAGGCACACACTGTGACATCTGTCATCCAACAACTTAAGCTAAGTGTTAATTTCTCTTCAACTTCCACGCGTATTAAAGTACCCTGGAGTCCACACTGAATAATACAACAGAGTAGCGACCACTAAAACATTAGCTGTGCATAGTGTTAGCATGGCCACTGTGGTCATTCCAGCAAATAGCCACAGCCAGGTCTAACATTACTATGAATAGGGTGAGTTGGGGGCTTAGCATCCAGGCGAGTTGGCTAGCAGCTAACGCCTGCTAGCAAGTGTTAACTTAGCTTCGCCGCTGCTTCGAACTTCAACTCTGCCTACCTTTCACAATGCATACACCGTGGACGAGTGCGCCTTGCATTTTAAATCCCGACGAGACCTCTAACAGCGCGATGGCGTCGAATAATCGCAGAATAAGAAAAAGCGTCCCCCTTTGTTACCGAAGAAACAGTAATAAACTTCAGTTGGCTGTTGCTGCTCACCCCGACCCCTTCAGTGCAACGACAGCACAGACGTTAAATCGAGTTCAAGAATTCCAGCATTAAGTTCAGCCGTTGACTTGTCATTTCCCTCTGCTGACAGTTTTAGAGAAACCTCAGACTCTATGTAACATAATGAAGGTAAACGACATTAATAATGTCATGTATAATTCTTAAATACACTACAAAAGTCATCTGAAAAAAGCAACAGTCTGCTGCTAATCTCTCTGGAGTCGCAGTTACAGGATCCTGGTGCTGCGTTCATGAGCTCCTCGGAACATCTTTTGGCTTTACGGAAAAATCAATGCAAAATGTCTGGTCCCACAACCACAAAAAAAGTTAAATTATGAAATAAAATATTTGTGCTTTACTAGTATTTAAATTTTTCAGAGGAAGTACTGAACTTTTAATTCACTTCTTTTATCTGACAGCTTTACTTATTAGTAACTTTGCAGAATAAGGCTTTTAAAAACCTTGAGTGACGAAATATTACATTATATAAACGACATTATAAAATATAATGCATTGCTATACGGTAAAAACAAATGCAAACATATATAAAGTAGCAACAGTCAGCTCCACGTTGGGCAGCTATGACATTAAAATACTGATTTCATGCTAATGCATCATTCAGTAGACACCGATAATATAACTTTAAAACTGACTGATTCCCGTGCACAGAGGGAACTTTAATGCTTTTACCTGAGTTAAATGTCAAAATTTTGAACTTTAACATATTACTGGGTAATTTGGGTGTTATTTGTAGTATTCTACATTTACTCAGTTGTAGATAACGTTCTCAGACCGTTTACTTAACTAAAATAATGATATAACCCTGCAAAACAATAGCATTTAAAATCTAATTTGAGTCTGAATTAGTGTAATTCAGAAAACCGGCTTCTGAAACAGTCGCAATAGTCCATATTATTATTGGCCTGTTAATGTGTAATTTGCATTTAGCTTGTGAAGTGAATTTAAAATTAAGCTCTTCTGAATTATAGTGGCATAGAAGCATAAAATAACATACAATGGACAACTAATTTAATGTTCTTACTTGAACAAATGTACTTCCACCACCACTGACATATCTGTACGATGGTACGCGAAGGCATCCTGTGTTCCAATCTCTTTGTAATCATCGCCACCTACCGATAAAAGATGAAAAAGCCCTTTTAGACTAAACTAAAGAGACTTGACACATTTTGCAATAGTCATACTTAACATACTCTGTGGCTACACTCATTTTAGCACAATATACGGAGAACCACATTCATTTTTTCCGCATTAATAAGCTGCTACTTCACGGGCGAACGGAAAAAAACACAGACAACAGCGCCCCCTGGCTGCACGAATGAACCCCGCATCACGCTTGGAATAAAAGCTCCATCATCCTCCTGCGATACGAGCATCGTTTTGGTGGAGCCAGGGCATCCTCCCAACCCCCGACACCCATGACTACCGACTAGGGTCGCTCATTAACGGACAAACAGAGGGATATAAGGACAGTATTATGGCAAAACACCGTAAAGACAGAGACAGCTGGGGTGAGTGTACGTACAGCGTTTCATATTTCATGCTTTCCTTGACGCACATACATTTTCTGTAGCCCTGCCGAGGCGAGGGTGTAAGCAATGCAGCCAATTAGATGTTTATTTTTGACTCCATCATGAAGGACTTGTTTTCGCCTCGACAAAATTGTGACCTGTGTGTGTTCATTTTGATCTTGATAACACCTACCTACCTACCTACCTACACATACACCGTTTTTTATTAAACATGGATATCGGTCGAGCAAGCATGAGCGCACAGACACTGAAAAATACATATTTCACCATTAAAAGCTGAGGTGACATATGTTTTTTCAATAATCAGAATGCAGGGAATACTCTGTCAGGGCGGTTCAGGCCCCGTAAGGCCTGAAAATAACCTTCTCATCTTATTGTTTATCACACTGAGCCCTTCATGATGGTCTGGGGTGCATCTGGCATCAAATTATGTAATATTGCATCAGTAAACAGCTTGACACTACCCCCATCAGCACTGTCTTTATAATAGTCATTACTGCTAACATCATTGTAACCTCCACCACCATGATTATGATGGTAACCAGCATCCAAATTGTGACTGACATCACTCTATGGCCCATGTTAACTTTAAATACAGGCCTGCAAATGGGGGGGGGGGGGGGGTAAAACAAAGGACTGAATGACTGTTTCAAGGTTGAGGGAAAGGCTGAAAATGCAGCTGTTTGTCACTGGAGAGTTTATCTGTCTGACCCACTTTAAACAGACAGTGCTTCTGACGTCTTCGGTTGTTTTAAGTGCAGCAGCAACATGATCAGGTTAACCAGTCAGTGCTCGTGCCGGGCTCAGTTGAGGCCTTTTTGCAGGGGATGTGAAGTCAAACTGACAGTCCTCTTCAGGCCTGAGAGGAAACCTTGGATGATTCCTCCTTAAATTATTCACCGTGCATTCTTGGCACCCTGCATGAATGTTTTAACAAGCTCCCAAATTTTGCTGCTCCTTAATCTGTCACAGTGCCTTTGTAAGACACAATAAGTGTGTTTTTGCAATTACATCCTCAAACTTAACATCACAGGCGCTGAGAATTGAGTGTGTGATTTGTGTGAGGGTTTTATTGAGGAATCCTTTTGTGCTTTGCAGAACATACACTGGTCTGACACATGATGTTGGAGGATAAGGCATACATTACATGAGCAGGGTTTAGAGGTTAAAATCTCTGCAATGGCTTGGTCATGCAGCCTGCATGCTCTACATGAAACAGCAGAGACTGAAAACACACTGAGTCACCGCCTGGAAAGTACCGGAAAAAGCTCTGAATGCACATGATCTCATTGGATGCAAACAGATGGGATGGATAGCATAACGTGATTCATTATGAGTATTAACAATCTCGCAGGCGATGCTATTGATCTGGAGCTAACAGGAGGGAGTAATGGACTCAACTTTCTTGTTTCTTTAATGGACCTTTAAGTTCACTTCTTATCATGGTGCACACTTTCTAGCCATTCACTCACTTACATGATAACATTTTAGTTGATGCTCCAGTGACAATTACAGAAAAACATCAGTGGACGAAGTACTTCATTAACATTATAATTTCTTTGCATGCAGCTGTGTTTAAAGCTGTAAATACTGTATGTTATTGCTCATTTTTTACTTCCATCGGGGTGATGATCCTTCTTCCACAGAGCACAATTGTGTTTTTCTCCCCCTCTTGTTTTCTAGGGTCCCTCAGTGACAAAAATGTCTATGACTGGAGCTCAGAGGAGGAAGAGCCGGACGGACGAGCCCGGCCTGTGCAGGTGCTGCTGGTCAAAGATGACCACACCTTCGAGCTGGACGAGGCAGCGCTGAGCCGCATCCTGCTGGCAGAGGAGGTCAGAGACCGTGAGGTGGTGGCCATCTCTGTAGCTGGAGCTTTCCGCAAGGGCAAGTCCTTCCTCATGGACTTCATGCTGCGTTACATGTACAACCATGTGAGTATCTGATGATGGATGATAGAGATGAGCCTTTGAAACTGGACTTTGGCCTTTCAGCTTGAAAATGTAACACAAACTCTGTGATTTAACAAATTATTGGATATTTAATACTGGGATCCAGCACATGAATTAATTTCAATGGATACAAATCAGTTAACCACAAAATTATGGTTAATAAATGAAGAATATTTGAGGAAAAGAGCAATGGAAAATCTATATGACTTAAAGTTTCAGATTCTTTTGCTGTGGTTTAAGGGATATCTATTATATTGGTGTATGCGTGTATTCTAACATATATACATTTCGTTTATAACTACTTTGACTGTTACATAACAAGAAAGCAATAAAAAATAAAGTGCAACAAACCACATACTGACCTAATATCTCACATTTAATCCAAAACAATACAAGATATTTTAACTATTGATACAAACTTCTCATCCCGTCGTGCTCAGGCATCTGAAAGCTGGCTCGGAGATGCAGATGAGCCTCTGACTGGCTTCTCCTGGAGAGGGGGCTCAGAGAGGGAGACCACCGGGATCCAGATCTGGAGCGAGGTCTTCCTGGTGGACAAACCAGACGGAAGAAAGGTGAGGCCTCTTTAATCCTGCACACACTCTGTTACAGCTTGCTTTCCTCAGCGTGATAGACGTATGAGAAGCTGTAAGACTATCTTGCAGCAACAGTCTATGTCTGTTTCACTTCACAGGTCGCTGTCTTACTAATGGACACACAGGGCACGTTTGACAGCCAGTCAACGCTGAGGGACTCAGCCACTGTGTTCGCACTGAGCACCATGATAAGCTCCATGCAGGTACAGTGACATTTGAAAATATCTCAACAACTGTGGATTGAAATGACAGTTTTAATATTTATAATTCCTGTTACACATCCTAATGTGTTTGGTCATCTCAGTCTCCTGTGCTCCCAGTGACACACCATAATGATTTGTGTGTACTACACACTTCCATTTGGAAATGGCTTTAAAGAACTCATACAATAAATTGATAATAAAAAATATATTATCATCTTTCTTAGGTTTACAACATCTCACAGAACGTACAAGAGGACGACCTTCAGCACTTGCAGGTAACACTGTCAAATGTCAACACAAATGCATAACAGACTGCTCAAGAGCAAGGAGCACATTTCATACCTGTTGGCAGTCCGTCATGCATGTTAGTATTTGGAAACATCCTAAACAAAAATATTGAAATAGAAAAATTAATGGCTTTGGACACACTACTTCGAAATGAACAGACATTACATATATTCAGCTTCTGAATTAATGTGCTCCCATAGAATAATTTAAGCATCCCTGTGGTCCAGGCGTCCCTCTTGAGCTTAATCACAGCGTTTCACATCCACACTGTTTTTGTCTCATCCATCTTTTTTCAGCTTTTCACTGAGTACGGCAGACTAGCTATGGAGGAAACTTTCCTCAAACCATTCCAGGTACTGTATATCATTTTCACTGCCTGGACGAATTTGCAGCAGTTACGTTCAAATGTCAGGAAATGACATTTAAAAATCATAATTTCTGTTTTTTAAAGCATATTGAAATATTGCATTGAGGTTTATTATGTAAGGCAACTTAATGAGCAATGGAAAGTTTGAATAATCACTGAAAAGGATTTGAAAGTGAACTGTCTGATATTCTAGCTGCTTCAAAATGCAGTGAATTATATTATTTATTATTATACAAAATATCAATATCAAGAGTCACATGGTAGATTTTTTTCCTCCTCAGTCTATGATTTTCCTCGTTCGAGACTGGAGCTTTCCATATGAGTTTCCCTACGGACAGGAGGGAGGCATGAAGTTCCTCGAGAAGAGACTGAAGGTCAGTTGTCACCTGTCAGTCTGAGGGTGAAAGTCAATCCACTGTCAGTCATGTCATGTCACTTTTCCCTGCTGTGATGTTGAACATCTCACTGATAAGGCACAATCACACACAGTCTAAAGGCTGATCCATGCGGTCGTGTTTGTGGCGTAGATCTCAGAGAACCAGCACGAAGAGCTGCAGAACGTGCGTAAACACATCCACTCCTGCTTCACCAACATCTCCTGTTTCCTGATGCCTCACCCCGGCCTCAAAGTGGCCACCAACCCACACTTTGACGGGAGAATTAAAGGTACACCCGCTCTGTCTTGTTAACATATGACTGTTTCATTCAGTCTTTCAGGAACACAAAATAGTCATTGCTTCAAAACTTTCTGACCCTGAGCGAAAGTCAACTTTGAAATGGAAATGAAAAGTATGTTTACAGCGCACAGGATTTATTAGGTTATTATTAGGACATTAGGTTTTCCCTTAGGCTGCTCTGTAATAACGTTGACATGATTTTTCAGTTATCATCGCATAAAAGTATCTAATTTCCCAATATTTTACAAAAAGAGCATTGGTTTGTAACTAATTACTGCAAAAACTAATGATTTTCTCTGCAGTCCTTAAATTTTGTGTTTAGTGCTAACCAGCAAACATTTGCTTGAGCCGAGGTGAATAACAAGCAGCATGTTACCACTGGAATAATACTCTTAATACGAAGTTAGACATGCAGAAATCTGAATTTATTTATTTATAGTACAACATACTAAAGTGTGTGTGTAGGACATAATAGGTTGCAAATAAATTAAAAACAAGCACTGCAATGAATTTATATTTCCAAAGAATATCATTTTCTGCTTTTATTAACTGTAGGTAATAACTCTACTCCTTGTTGTTATTGAGGCAGTAATGGGCGATTGTGCTGTATCACAGTGTGTTAAGTGGAAAGGTATTCATAATATTCTAGCCTAAATACTACAAACATGGTAAATCAATACCTGTCTGATGATGCAGAATTTGAGCCCAACATGGCACAGGAAAAGACAAGGTGTAGGCAACAACAGCAGATTTACTGAAAAACACAAAAGCTTGTGCATGGATGGGACAGGCAGGGTCAAATCCAGAAAGAGCAGTCCAAAAGGCGAACAAATACACGAGGCACGCAGGCAAATCCCAAAGTCTTTGAAACCAGGTAAAGTCCAAAGAAAACATAAAATCAAAAAACACACAAAAGAACACAAGAAACACAAAGAAAATGTCTGGGATGCTAAAGCACAATGTACAAAGAGAAACTAGCAAAGAACAAAATGAATGGGAATGACATAGAATATATACACACCAGGGAGAGAATCCTAAACAAGACACAGGTGAAGCTGATGAAAGAATGAGAAACTGAAAACAGGTGGGAAAAGACAGGAAGTAAGTAAACAAAGACACAAGATTAAATATTCTACAAAATAAAAGAGGAAACAGAACAGAAACATAAAGTCAAAACCATGACAGTGGTATTTGATCTGATAGATTTTACAAGTGAACCTAATGACGTGGCTGGTGAGTTTCGATGACGCATAAGTAGAAAGAATCCCAAACATTTATGTACAGATATAAACAATGGCCTGAACTCTAGAGATGAAATAGGTATAAATATGTACTTGCACAGCTGGTGCAGGGTTAAGTAGTAATGAATTGTGCAGGAGCAGGTGGTGGTGCACTGGAGCTTTTGAGAGTCAGTGCCTGAAGGGAAACAAGCTGTTTTGCAGCTGACTGTTTGCTGCTCAGGATCGCTCATATTTCCCACTTATTTCCTGGAGTGACACCATTAACTGGACATAAAGGAGCAAGCACAGCTGAACGTCAGCACACGCTGTACGTGCTCAACAGCTGTTGCCTCTCCTCCCTGTCTAGAGATCGATGGCGATTTCTTGGACAACCTGAAGGTTCTGGTCCCGTGGCTTCTCAGTCCTCGTAACATTGATGTGAAGGAGATCAACGGCAGCAAGATTACCTGCAGAGGCCTGGTGGAGTACTTCAAGGTCGGAGCAAAGGACCATATTAGCATGAAACACACAACTAAGTGATATTGCCCTTTTATTATGGATATTAGTATCTGATTTTCTAAACACAACTGTGACTACATCTGATATATTTACTTTATTTTAGGCATACATCAAAATATACCAAGGTGAGGAGCTGCCACATCCAAAATCCATGCTGCAGGTAAAGTTTCACCATCTTATTTTTTGTTCACAACTATATTTACTTCTTTCTATTAATGTGCTTTAATGAACTACGTATATTGATGATTAATACAAATTTTCACAATTAATTTGTATAGACTGTAAAATATATGTTTATAATGTAAAAAGTAGTGTTTTTAAATTTTAAAGTTACTCACTGAAACGTGTACTTCTGCTGCTGTCATATTTATGCACAATTTTATATTTATGCATTTTATCTTTCATTATCTTAAATGATCACTATATTTTCATCTGCTTCCTCTCAGGCCACAGCAGAGGCAAACAACTTGGCAGCAGTTGCAGCAGCGAAGGATCTGTACAACAAGAAAATGGAGGGGGTAAGTGGAAACAGGAAGTGAAAAAAGCCCCACACTGTCCACAGGCTGTCTAAACCCTCCTCACTGACCCTCTCTGCTCTGTTTCCAGGTTTGTGGGGGGGACCGTCCCTTCCTGGCCCCCAGTGAGCTGCAGGCTCGACACAGTGTCATCAGAGAGGAGGCCCTGCAGGTGTTCCGGGGCGTGAAGAAGATGGGCGGCGAGGAGTTCAGCCGCCGCTACCTGCAGCAGCTGGAGGGAGAAATCGACGAGGTGTTTGTACAGTACATCAAGCACAATGACTCCAAGAACATTTTCCATGCGGCTCGCACGCCGGCCACCCTGTTCGTGGTCATCTTTGTCATGTATGTGGCTGCGGGCATCACAGGCTTTGTGGGCGTGGACATCATCGCCAGCTTGTGTAACATGATCTTGGGTCTGGCGCTGATCACTCTCTGCACCTGGGCCTACATCCGGTACTCCGGGGAATACAGAGAACTCGGCGCGGTCATCGACCAGGTGGCTGGTGCACTGTGGGACCAGGTAAGTCAATGAAAAACATAAACACAAATGAAGTCAAGAATAAATTTGCCTAACTTAATCAATATCTAAATCAGTTATTAAAAGTTCAAGTGCATTTATCTGTAATGCACAGTCACCAGAAAGAGTCCAGGCTGCACAGAAAGACAAAAAACTGCATCCATGTCCAAACCAAACATGGATACTCACTCAGACTACATTTAACTTTATTCCCCCCCAAAACTTTACACTTGTAGTTTAGATGCATTACAAGATCGAACATATCCATCGAACAATCCATCTGTATTTTTGATAATTGATTATTATATACCTTGCTGATTACTTTCACAGTTTCACCCAAATCATAATAATCTGATTCACACATGCTTATATTATCTACCATTAAGACTGAGTTATTCATTTCTATGTTAATCTGTTAGTTGACTTATCAATGAGGTACTCAGTACAGCAGAGATAAATAGTAGGTCACCTTTTGACAGACACAAGCATCTTTAAACCACTAGAGGGCAACATACTATTTTAAACCAGTGGCAGGCATAGTGAGGCCTGATCCATCACAGCAGAAGTGACTTGTTATTGTACATGATTTATGTTATATACTGTGTATATGTGCTCACACTATATATATTTCTTCTTTTTAATGCCTCTGCAGGGAAGCACTAATGAGGTAAGTGGAGCAATCAAACAAAATATTTACTTTAATTAATATATTTTTCTTTTGGGAGAATGTTGATTGTCACTTTCAATAAAAAAGGAAACTTTCTTGATAATGAAGAGGTCAAGCTGACAAATGACCTCGAGCCCTTCTTATTTTCTTTAGATTAGTTTGAGCACACGTACCAACACTTGTGTCACTGCGTTTGCTATTTTTGTCGCCACTACCCGTCCACATTGCTCCTAGAAGTACTCATCTGCATCTCTACCCTGACATTAGCTCAAGTGATCTTTGGGTTGAGTAGAACTCACCTCTTCGCCTGTAAGCACCTCTCTCTCTCGTCTCGGCTCCACAGGCTCTCTACAAGCTCTATAATGTAGCGGCCAATCACAGGCACCTGTACCACCACGCCTTCCCTGGGCCTCAGGTGGAGGAGGTGGCCGAGGAGCAGGACAAGAAGAGGGACTGATTGGAAGAGGCAGAGTACAGAGCAGGGACTTCCTGGTGATGGACAGGAGGAAGAGGAGGAGGAGGAGCAACATCCTCACCCATCAGGCACTCTTTTATTCTGGTATTGGCTGGTGCTGCCCACCAATACATCCACTACTTAAAACCTAATAATGGACTGTATAATGTTCATGTATAGGCAGTGTCAGTACATCTCCTTAGAGGGTGACTGCTTTCAGGCGACGGATGCCACTCATCATTGTCTCTCACGTTCTGTGTGTGAATAAAAAACACCTGTACAGATACTGTAGGCACTCTGCCAGAGGAGAACTCTGCATATCCAACCTCCAGTCAGCTGTTGATTTCACATCACACAGGTTTTATTTCTTTCCGTCATTTGTCACTGACGACTGATGATTTTCGAAAGTATAGCCAAATCTGTGAAATCCCCATTTGTGATTGTTCTGTTCTTTGAAGTTTAGTGCTGTTCATAAGAAACAATATTTAAGACCTGCGATGTTTGAAAGCCAAAATATGTACTGTATGTTAAATAACGAAGCGTTACACGTGTCATCAGCATGGTAAATGGTTAATGTCTGTCATCTTTAAGCTCTAAAACCAGGTATACTTTATGAAAAAATGTTGAGTTTTAATGGTTGTGACAAAGTGGTATCGTGCCATAACATGTAAAAATGATTTCACATCTCCTGCAGCCCAGCTACATGCAGACACTCAGTGGCCTATTAATGGGCCCTATACAGTTTTGTTTCGGGGGTTGGTATTACTTTTGACTGAGTCCTGGATCAGGGAGTTGCTTTGTGCTGACATTTACTTTCAAATAAGAGCACTGAGTGGAAAGACAGAGTACCAACAGTTCAAAGTTTACACAACAGAGCCGACATTATCGCTCACTATGTCGTCCGCTTGCAGTTTTGTAATTATGCTGCATCCCAGTGATCCTCTCTATGTGTGTTTGGTCTTTTTGAGGTTGAGGGGAAAGAGCGTGTTTGGTTTCCATTGTGATGTAGAGGTGGCGAGTGAAAACCATTGTTGTGTTTCTCACTGAATGTTCGAGCAAATCCGAGGAATGTAGCTGTTCTGTAGCCACTGAGGAATCAAAGCTAGTTGTCATTAGGCGGGGCGACAGGCCTGCTCTGGAAAAGGATCCTCATTCCACATCTCTGTCATCATCATCTTCACACACTTAAGCTGAATCATCTGTTGAAAAAAGTGAAACAAAACAAAAAAGAAGTGTTGCATGGTGAAAGAGGCCAGGCCCCGACTCTTTGTGTTCCCCAAAGCAGCTTGCATTTGTAAACAAAAGGCTTGTATTGGTGACAGCACTTTTTGGCATTTGAATACTTGGGCTTAGTAGACTGTTACTGTACATTTGTTTAACTGTGGTTATTGTTTTAAAGCTCATTGAATAACCCATAATCTACAGAGCTCACTGAACATTTGCATCACGCACAGCTGCAGCACTGAAGCACTTCTTCTGTTTTTTTTCATGTCGATCTGGTCACCAACAGTACAGGAACGCTGTCATGCATATTTAGCAAGTTTATACTGAGGTTTGACCTCAACGGCTGAAAATTTAAAGGCACTGCGGCAGAGTGGCTTCTAGAGTCTTCCACAATGTATAATCAACATCAGTGAGGCCTTCACACAAAGAACCATCTAGGTCCAGTTTAAGATTGGTGAGGTTTTAAAATCCCATTTCTTTATGGCTATGCTGAAGCGTCCATCCATTAGTGGAAGAAGTAGCATTTGTTTACATTGTGTGGAGTTCACACTCCAAATGAAACAACAACTGAAGGGTTTTTGTCTGTTCACAAAATGGAGGACGTATCAAAAGTTATTATTCTTGGACGCAACAATTCATTCCCAAAGCCGCCCCCATCAACACTTGAATCAGCTCCGGATGTTGTGGGAGCCTCGGTGTGCTCAACGGTCGAATGAATCAACCTCCTCCAAATTTACACTGCTTAGTTTCCGCGCACGCATTGCAAAATTTCAGTTACAAGGAAATAACTAATAAAGTTGGACCAAATTAGTGAAACTGACACTTGAGTAATTTCTTTAAAGATTTCCTCCATTTAATGTCTGATGTGTGTTTGCACAAAAGTTGATTTATTCCTTCACGCACTGAAAAAACACAAACGTATGCGTTTGCAATTATTTTTCATACTACTTTCATAACTACTACTAGTGCTATGGCTGCTTAACTGAAAATCGGTCTTATAACATCAGCACGTAAGCACATATCTCCACACTTTTAACACATGAATGAGCCATCAGTCTTCTAATAAAGTATTTGCGTATATTATTTACATAATCCATCATGTTTTCAAACAGTATTTTTCTGTTGTTCAGGTGGGGTGAACAGCTGCTGGAGTCAGGTTCTAATTCTGTTCTATGAGCGACCCCTTTCACATTATTATCAATACATTGCTATTATTAAAATACAGTTTAGAGCTGCTTCGATTATTTTCCATCGGTTTATGGCTCTGTGAAAGTGAACGACTATACAGTCAGTGTGGTTTTCTTCACTGCAGACTTTATTGCTTATGTCCTGTATTTGCAATCCACAAAATCAGATACTGTTATGTACAAACTGATGCCACCGTTCTGAATAAGACATGATCGAGACCGTCTTGCATAGTGAAGGATTCACTGAAGAGAGGTTCTTCACAAACCTATTCCACTGTTACCAAATCAGACATCATTCAGAATTGTTTGGATTTGTAATCACTCTCATAAACGCTTTCTTTTACTGTGAAAGTTGTTCTAGTTGTGTATTTTAAATGTAATTATTCTTTAAGAGATATTTTAGTGTCATAAAGCATTTGTCACCTTTGTGAGTCAGTTGATTGGAAGTCAGCACCAGTCTCTACTAGACAAAACTTCCATATAAATACATTTCTGAATATCTTAAGCTGAATGATAAGGGAGCAATAGAATATGTTTTTAAGAACCTGCACTTCTTCCACAGAGGAGACGTGTCTGTTCATAAAAAGGCATTACCAAGGCAGAAAATATCCTGAAAGAATGAAACAAGATGAATTGCACTCATTTGGCAAACTTGATGTGTCTTCTGAAGTGTTTTTATAAAGTTCCAGTAGCTTATTTATGTTTCATTATACACACACACAAGAATATTCCTGACTTACAGTAATGCCAAGAGCCGAGAGATGCTCAAACCGCTGCATCAAATGTGATGCTTCATCCAACAAAGGTCTTTAAATAAAGACGTGGTTCATATCAAAACTTAAATATCTGTGAAAGTTTTGGTGGATTGTCTTATAAAGGATGTCATATAAAAAGAAAAATGCACACATCTTGTTTAATGTAAAAGAGTGTGGTTTCAGTTTATGAGGCTAACAAAGCGAAGGAAAAAAATAGTCATGAAGTATTTCAAACAGAAACAAATTAGAAGAAGCTGCCGGTCATTTCTCCCACAGGAAAATATGACGGAGTAGCTGGTGTGTACAAGACATGGGCAGACATTGTAAAAATGCTGCATTTGAATAAAAAGGCACAATCTCAGGATGTTTTTGAACAAATATCCAGAGTGTTTCAGGCTCTGTTCTCCTCAGTAAATCCATACAGTACTTCACTTCTCAGGGCAGTGGCTGTAAATGGCACCGTGAGCAGTCTCCCCAGATGTAGCACATTATAGGTTCTCTTTCTTCATTGGAGTGTTTTTCTCAGTCACATGGCCATTCATAAATTGAGTGTCTCCTGGGGGGAACGCCCCCCCCCTCCCGCAGCCAATGTATGTTTCGACTTCCAGGCTGATATATTTGGATCAAGCGAAGGCACAGATGTGTTTGGTAAAGAGGCAATTAAGAGTCAATCATGATTTCAAAGGAAAGCCTGACCGCTCCCAAACTGTGGAAACCTCAGAGAGGTGTGGCAGTGAGACGTCCCTGCTGCGCACACACATCACATGTTCCCTATGAAGTTCTTGTTGGGCTGCTGGGCGTACCACTGCTGTCGCTGTTTGCGAGCCTCCACCTCTGACAACAGCGCCTGCCGATACGCCTCGTAGGATTTGACGATGTGTTCCAGCTCCTTCATGAAGAGCAGCTTCAGCATGCCCTGATACGTGTCCAAGTCTGCCAGCTGAAACAACTCCCACTTCAAGATATGGTCATACCTGATGTGAAAGGAAAGATATTTATTGTACTTTAAAAAGGCTACTCCGTTAACTGTTGGCTGAAGATGGCGCTGATTCCACCAGGAAGGCCACATTTTGTTCCAGCTGTGACATCATAGCTGATCACAGCCATTCTAGACAAATCTTGTGATTTAATGAGTCATAACGAAGCGCCTTTCAGGAGCTTCTGAGCTCCTCTTACAATATGCTCCTAATCTATTTTTGGTGGAAGCTGCATCAACTTGCACAGAGCACATTGTGCTGTGCAAAAGGTCAGACACCGGAATGACATCCCATCAATTTTTAAAATAAAAACCCACAGGCCAACTCCATTGAGTAATAATGGACAAAATAAGTTGAATAATATCACTACGTAGCCTTTTTACCAATGAAGAAAGCACAATGTAACCATAAATCTGAGCAAATAAAGATGCAATGTCATAGAGCCGAGACTGGTAGAATCAAGGAGTAAGGGTTAGAATGACTGAGAGAGACTTGGAGACGTACTAGGCACAACATTTTACAGTTGAAAAATAAACTCAGTGTTCTCTGGTAGACAAAGACTAGTTTGGCATCTTGTTGACACGGGATGACAAACCAATACCAATACATTTGCTTGAATAGTTTGATTTTAAGCATTTTCAAGCCTGTATGGCAAACATGTCAAGGAAAAAAGTGATTATTATTTGTTGACACAACAGAACTCACTTGAGTGGGGCACGAGCGTACACCTGCAGCCAGTCTGGGATCTCAGCTGTGTGGTACGGGTTAGCTGGCACCAGCACTGGCTGGTTCCGCTCTGCAGGACGTGGCTGGTAGGTGACAGGGGGCGGTAATGGTGGAGGTTGATCATAACGAGGCACACTGGAACAGACAGAGGTAATAGTATTTATACCTTATTTCATCAGTGTGAAACCCTTTCGGAGAAAAAGGTGAAGAGCTTTAAAGCTTGGACATTTTCTAGTGAGTGAATGTTTCAGTAAATGGTGGCTTTACGGAGGGAAGGGATCAAAAGACATGAAAATAATTAAAGTGAAAAAAATTCACTGTTTCACTGTTCACACTGATGGCATACCTCGGAGCACAGGGGTGGCGGTACTGTGCCCTCTTGTTGATGTGATCCACGTAGTAGACCCCAAACTCAGCCGACTCCACCTTTTCCCAGCCTGGAGGGAGCCCTTCCCTCTCCAGAGGGTGGCTCCAGTGTGTAGTGTTAGTGTTGTGGTCGATGTAGTACTTCCTGCCACGGATGGTCCAGTCAACGGTCCAACCAGCAGGAAGGGGGAGGTCCTCTCCCGTCAAACTGGAGAGGTTCCCAAGGGACTTGGCCTGTATTCGACCTATGCCTGAGGAAAACAAACATTTCTTTTTAGAAACCTAGAGGGAGAGGGAGAGATGTCTGACCAAACATACAGCAGAGCAGCTGCCAGCAAATAGCGCCTCTGGGAAAGAAAAAATATTTGGGGAAATATCTTAAAAACAGCATGTGTGGGAAAATGTCATTTAAAAGGAGAGAAATGTCCAGCATTTAAAAAGGTCATTATCATGAGGCAGCTGAGCGCAGAGTGGGATAAGTGAGGAATGCAATGAATGACTTCTCAGAGCATGACTTATGCAGGGATGCTTAATCCCTTTGACTCCATGACTGTTGTGACGAAGCATCTTATCCTGACCGACATCATTTGATGAATGGTCGGAAATGGGAGTGCTGTTACCTTTGGCCAGGAAGGCACAGATCTCTGCATGGTCTCTCGCGCACACGCACGCACACACACACACACGCACACACACACAGCAGCTTTCACTGAAAAAGAACAAACCACTGAACTCCCAAAAAGAGCAGATAGCAGAGTGTGTTCATTCAACAGATCCTGTACTTTTATTGGCAAGTAATGTCAGCAAGAAATTGTGAGCCAACAGCTGCTTGGATCAGTTAGATGGAGCAAAAACTATCAAGATGTAAAACCAACAAGCCTGGAGGGACGCAGAGAGTGTTAAAAACAGAGGAGAATGTGCAGAGATTGAAGTATCTTAGCAAAATGGCGGCTACAATCTGATAAATTCTGCACGAGAGTGACAGCAACAGAGCTGGAGCTCTTTGCCAGCTGCTGAGTGAAGGGACGGAATGTGCGAGTGCTCCGCAGAAATGCACTCCTCCTCCTCCTCCACCACCTCATCATCATCATCATCTTTGCCCTTTTCCTCAGAAAAATGGCAGAGAGCCATACTTGCTGCAGACCTAAAGCTCAATGCATCACAGGAATTCCACTGGATGCAGTCAAGAGTTGATGACTGTATTTACAACTGGTGCAGTAGCTGAACTGAAGAGATTAAGTGGCTAACCATACTGAAATTAAGTCAGTGTTCAAAAATATGAAGCACCAACAAATGTTGACAATACAAATCACAAATAATTTATAATATATGGTTAATTTTACTGTTTTGCTGCTGGAGTGATTTCTGAGAAGATGATTTTCCCTGCAGTCTCCACCAACCAGGTTATTTTTCAGTGCGCAAATTTTTAAACAATGCTTTCA
Source organism: Datnioides undecimradiatus (assembly GCA_008933995.1). NCBI lineage: Eukaryota > Metazoa > Chordata > Actinopteri > Lobotiformes > Datnioididae > Datnioides > Datnioides undecimradiatus. The sequence goes on along the minus strand of WARS01000017.1, from coordinate 12,457,259 downwards.
ATAAAAAATGAGACAGAGCAAATGAGTTGCTAAACATGTGACCTAAATGCTCATGCTGATGAAAAAAACAAACAAACCGTAAAATTACATAACGCTGAATATGTTTTATCTATTTTTCTACAATTTCTATTCAACAGTTTCTATTTACATTTTTCTGACTGATGGTTTCTTAATCTTATTCAGTTTCTGTGGAAAAAAAACAGGAAGTGTCAGTAGACTGTAGGTCAATGACTCCAAAACATCTCTGCAATGTAACTATTGAGACAGCAGTATCTACGCACACAGATGATTCATAGAAGTGAGCAGTCTGAGGTTGAGACATTTGACTGCGGGCGGTCTGCAAATTGCTAGTTTGCTGGCAGATAGTTTCGGCAAACAGAGAGGTGAAAAATGCAGAGCCCCTAATGCTTGTTTAACTTCACTCCAAACAAGGTTCCATGATATGTGATAGGCAGGCCTAACATAATACTGAACCATGTCCAGGACTTTGACAAGCTGGCCACAAAGTAAAAGGTTCTCTTTTGTTTGGAGTAAGTTGGAACATTCCTGCAAACCCCTAAACATTTAATCACATAGAAATTACACACTTACATCATGCTAATGTTTACAATGCGGAGCATGAGATGAAAGTGACAACAAACAACTTGCATTCCTTATAAAGTGGCCAATGTATGGTCCAAAACCCATCTGTACAATCTTCCCATTTCAAACTGACAATCGTGCATAAGCACAGGCATATGATTTAAAATGCCAAATGTTTCTGGAACCCTGAAGTTAGCAGCGTTATCTTTAACTTTTTGAGTGGCAAAAAAAAAACACTCATATTTACCTGAAGGGGGTCTGCTTGGAGCTGGTGGGGTGTGTTGTCGTGGGAGTCTTTGGAAGTTGTGTTCATTGTGCTCATAGTATCTATAGTCCTCAGGAAAGCGGTCTGGGACCCTCCTGGGCTGGCGTTGCTGATGCTGTTGGTGCTGCTGGTTGTCGTAGTAAGGTTCAGAGGGGTAATAATACCTGGCAGCATCTCCATTCTCAGACATGGGGCTCACGTCAGTGAGGAATGACTGTGAGGAGCCTCCATACTCGTGGGGTAGGTCTCCCAGACTGCGAGGCAAGTATGGAGGAGCTGACATGCGATGGCTCTCTCTGCGGGCCACCTCATGTGGAGGCCTCTGCACCGGGGTACGGAGAAAGCTCTTGTTGCGGGACACCACAGGTTCCCTGCCGGGTGCCACAGGGTAAGCAGAGGGCCCCATGTCTGGCAGAGGGACCTCTGTGCGTCTGGGAATAGTGGGTCCATGTCGGATGAATGAGGGCATAAGATCTGCAACCAGGTAAACAAGGCAGTCAGTTAACACAACAACAGTATAAGTAGACAGGAGAGAAACGAAACTCTCTACTCTCACTCGAGTAATGTATTTACACGCAGTTAGGAGGTACTTGTTCGTTATTAGATTATTACCTTAACACACTACATGTTAAAATAAAATACTGTGCAATCAATCGTTCAACTACGCAAAAATAACCTATTAAAATAAGTGCTTATCAGACTGAAAGCGCCAAAGGGTAGTACTTTAGTTCACTGGTTTAAACTGTGTAGGACCTTTAACATGAAATGTAGTGATTTACAGTTCAGTGTTTTGCTTATACTTCCACCACTGAGTATTCTGTAAGCTGCAAACAAATTATACCAACAGGTACCACACTAATGTCATTTAAAAAGGCACTTGGAGATGTTTGCTTACGAACTATCCATTTAACATCAGAGGATAAGCTAACAAGTCACGAACAGATGACAACACTTAATCAGTCTCTACTAATAGATAACTGTTAGCCAACTAGCAACAGCTCTGGCTTTTCAGTGACCCAGTCCACTAAACACATTGCCAGGAAACAGTAACAAATACAAAGTGATAAAAAGTCAAACACTTCTTTAATTATTCTTTAATAGTTTTGAGTGTTTGCTGTCAATTTTAGTAGTTACCGTTATCGCTCTACTTTTCTCTGGCGTTGCAGCTGACGTTTATATGGAAAGATGATGAACATTTAGCTAGCTAACTCTCCGGTTCACAGCTCGTTTGATTAAAGTACATAAAACTGCTACTAAACAGTGGGTTACAAGTTTAGGAGCCCCGTAATGTGACAATGTGTTTCCACATATTTGCTTCAACATGTTTGCAAACAGTAGCTTGCGACTTTTGGCAGTACAGTTACTTTTCGCTAACAGGCTAACCGATGCTAACTTGAGCTAGCTGGCCAACAACTTGTTGCGCTTACTTCTCAGGAGCGGCGACGTTTCCTTCTTCACATATTTCCCGTGTACCTCGGCTGGTTTCGACGCTTCGTTTTTGCTTTTCTTTCGTGAGAGCATAACTCAAGGCTCGGAAACATCAACAACACGGCGCTGTAATGTCATGGCACAATCCCTCGACTCTGCAACCATCCCGTTCAGTTTGCGAAGCGCAGAGAGTGAACATTTTTAGCTTTGGATTAGCTAGCAGCGAGTTAGCCAGCTAACTTCAGCTACTGGATGAGTCTTTCCTCCAGTGGTCCAGTCCGCTCTGCGCAGAGCTCCACTCCCACCGCTGGTCCGCACTGGGAATGGTTACTGCACAGTCCAGCCCATCTGCAAACGGATACACAAATAATGTTGACAGCAGAGCACCACAGCTCATTCATCGACATGACACACAACTGGTAAAAAAAAAGACAAATATGTAAACGTGTTGTGACTCTGAGCTGACAACAGGAGATCCAGCCTTTGCACCTTCAGGCAGAAAACTTGTTTTTGTAGGTTCATTAAAAAGGAGTTGGACTAGGATTGAAAGTGGAAGCAGCAGTCAATGAACTATTCAGATCGTTTAAAGTATCCCCTTCTATCACACTGCAAAATACTCAATTACAAGCAAACGTCCAACACTGTAAATGTTAAGCAAAAGATTAAGTTTGTACAATACAGACTGAACTTTAGAATAAGTATGTAATATAAGTATAATCTGAAAAGTGCAAAGTATTAAATCAACAGATGAAAAGAATTATCTTCTTAAAATATACTTAGTTTTATTCAGTTACCATCAAAGCACTGGTAATCCCATTACTACTGACAAATAGCAGTAACCACAGTAAAGACAAACTATTACATTAACAAATGACACCAAACACAATCCATGTATTTTATTTCTACCTGTGACACAAAATACTCTGTTTTAACTTCGGTGCTGATGCTGCAGCAATTACAAAGTCCTTTGTGTGAATATGAAAAACATGGCACAGGTGTACATATGAGACTTTACATATTGCAACAGTTCACAGGCTCTTGATGTATTTAAATAGTGAATATTGCCACATGATTTTCATTTAAAGTGAATATAGCTTCAGGTAGTGTTACATGGAAGCAAATACCTTGAAAAGGTCACAAGATTATTTGACTTTTCTGTTTACATGACTTTACTGACAGGTTTGTGTGCCTAAGGGCTGGGGAAGGAAAGGATAGACAAATTAACACAATTAATCTCTTTGTCAATACAGACAAAGGAACACTTATCTAGAAAGTGCTACTCAGCATTGCTTTTCTTTTTCAAAAGAAATGTCTCACAGTAAAGTATTAGTTATTAACTCCTGCTTTGAAAAATATTTAAACATTATAAATTACTGTAAAATAGCATTTTCTTTACAGTCTAACCTCACATTTGGTTCCTCATAGGTCCAGCACAACATAAGCAAATTATTTCTTAGAATAAAAAGTTGAATAAAAATACTGCATATTTAACACAGTATAATTAAGATTTAAACAAGATAAAAATACAATGAATAAAGGCTGTTTTCTTGTGCATTTCATTGCATCTGTTTCACAGTGCATTCATGGTGGACTTTGGACACTTGCATTTGACATCATATTTGCTACTAATCCAGAGTCCCTGCGTACATACTTAAGGCAATACATTATGAGCATTAGTAGTGGTAAGGCAGTGAGGGAAGGGGTGATGGGTTTAGGTCGCGCACTATCTTGTTGAGGCTGGAGATCTTCTCCTCCAGCAGGTAGTTCTTCTTCTCTGCGATTTTCTGTCGCTGCTCTGTTATCTCCAGGGCTTTCAGCAGCTGAGCATTCTCCACATACAAGTCCTTGATCAACACATCTGCTTTGCCATTCTTGTGTAGCTGAAAAAGTCAGAGAAAGTAGGGTTTTGATGATTCCATAAAAAAAATCCCATTTAATGTCAGACACAGAATCACAAACAAATTATTATCTAGCCAATTCTTCCTTTTTGCAATATGTCTGTTTCAGTCTGATTTAGGACTTAAATGTTGTGCACAGTACACGCAATATGTGTGTCACAATTCTTAAATAATCACATTTAAGGTGTTTATCAAACAGTTTTATGTTGGGTTCTTGGTTTTTATTCATGAGCATAAAAGTTTATTTCAGGCCCATCCAAGTGGTATGTGTCATGACATCACTAAGTTGCTTCACTAAATATTGAGAGAAAGCAGAAAAATATCTTTCAGCTTCCCACAGCCATAGAGAATGTACATGTTTAGTGATTGTGTGTTTAAAGTCTATCTGTTATCTTCTCAAAACAAGGGAAACTTACTGATAAATCACATGACCGCTCATGTCTGCTTCTCCTTTTTAACTTCCTTTCACTTTTAAAGAGGTTCTTTATATTATTCTAATTATTGACTATGTTGACATTTTTCTCTCATGTGATTCAATATTTTTGCAATTTTATTTGTTTGATGAGAGTTTTAATGTTGTTGCAACTTTAAAAACAAACAAACATGAGATTATTTCTAATGTGTGAGCTTTTTGAACTGACCTGGTCTTTCAGCTGCGCAACCTTCTCTTTGAGCAGCAGCTTGACGTTATGCAGCGACAGTTCAATTTCTCTCATACGCTCCTCCATATGCTTCATCTTCCTCGCCCTTTCATCCTGTTGAGAAGACAGTGAGCGATGTCAACAAATTGCGGCAAATCCAATAAAATGCTGCTGAAATTGAATGAAAATTTTCCTCCCCTTGCACTGTTGTAAACAGGAAGAAAACAACTCACAGGCCACGTTTTAATGAGCTACGAGCTTTATTTTAATCTTGATTTCTGCTATAAATGATTTCTGGTACATTTCTATAAAGAAAACAATCACTAATAAAATAAATAAAATATAAATAGGTATAAAATTATGCCATGTATTCCAGATACCTCTACAAAAAAATAATTTAATGCATAAATAAAACAAACCCTAACATGATTCTGTCAAAATAAATAAAGTTATATAACAAATAAAATACTGTTGAGTCTATAAATGGTGCAAAAAAGAAAGACTTACATGACTCAAAGAGCAAAACACATATGACATTAATAAGTAATTAATATGACGACACACTGTAGTAATGACACACTACTGGGGACAAAACGATTTGGTGGATTTTCAAATGATAAATAAATAAATATTCAGTTGTGACATGTCTGAACAGATCTAATTAAGAAATAATGATAATAATAATTAACAGAACCCAGAAAGAAGTGATTTACTTTGGTTGTGCAGCAGCAGCAACAAAAAAAAACAAACAAACAAAAAAACAACAGCAACAGAGTCCCAGAACACAAATACAACCTGAACAGGTAGCTTAAAGAAAACATGCAACTATATGTAGTGTCAAATAAGAAATACAGGCATAAACAACAACAATGAAAACTAAGTACCTTCATTAAGAAATCTTTTGAAACCCTGACTGGACACAGATAGTATCACCACCTGAAGACTTCAGGTTGAATTTGCTTGATTGTTAGAAAAGGCTCAGAAGGCTGTTAGGCACTAACTTCGCCTCAACGTAACACTCCTTGATGATCATAAGGCAAGCTGTCGCAAAAGATTTAGCCTCTGAGGATGTGTATACCCTGTCTCAGACAATGCTCAATGGTACAAGTGCATATAGGAACATTCCCAGAAACTACACTCCGCGTTAAAAAGATTCCCAGTATTTAAACTACAACAAGCCTTTAATGCACAGATAAAGTACTTATAAAAGTCAAAGTTTGTCAGCAAACAATGTTGTTTGCTGACAAACTTTTCAGCGTGTTTGAAACTTTAAATGAATATGGCATGCCTGCCAAACTTCAAATTTTCAACGGTCATGTCATTATTTAATCAAAATCCCATTGGGAAAAATCTCAAGAGCCTTTTCTGTGTTTTTCTGCCACCTAGCAGCAGGAAATACAACTACAGATTCATGCCTTTGGAATCAGGCAGCACATTTGTTCACAATCTCCTATAAGGATGCAGAATGGGTGGCATCGCATGCCAGTCAGATTTAGGCTTTAAACATAGCAGTGGAAGAGCAGGACAAAGAGGAGCAGTCTTGGAGGGGAAAAAAGAGGCTAAAGTGAAGAGCAGGGAAAGACGCTGGTGTTACAATCCACCAATCCGCCGGTAGCTGTCTGCATGAGTCGCCCGCTGCTCTGGCATCGCCCCCTGGAGAGAAAAGGTAGGTACACTTCACCACGGCTCTGCCTGTCCTCTGATCGTAAAAGCTACACAGACCTGGTCAGTCAGGACTTAACGCATGATTCCATGAGTATGGAAAGCTGCATTACATATTAATTACAAATTAGGTAAACTATGTCTGTTCATGATTTTCATAAAACCACAAACACCAACAGACATCAATTACTCATAAGATCCTGCATTAAAGCTGTGTATACTGAGTTCATATTGTTACAAAGTCTAAAAATACCTTGTAGTGTCATCAGAGTGATCTCAGCTTGGACTGGACTTGAGGGTTGTGGGCTTTGAGAAATGTTTTTAACAACACTTTTTAAAAATCTGTCTCTTGTCAGACCTATGGCTATACGTACCCACTTAAAGTTAGAAGGAGCAAAGTATTTTGCAATAGATAAAAGCCTCCTGTTTATGTTTGTATTGTATATACATTGTGTGCTCTTATTTAATTTAATTTCCTTTGTCGGACCTCTCCTGGGACAGTATGTAGACTGGTCAGATTATTGTGCTAGTAGATCTGGGAGATCTTTAACAACATAAACCTAGTATACACAGTTATTAAATAAAATGGGATCCTTTCTTTCAATTACATTCACGGTAACCTGGTGATAACTAGTGGTGTAACTCTGCAGTTTAGAAGGTGAGATGCTATTAAAATCACCACAGTAAACAGTATACATCGGTGGGATGACATCATCTACAGATAAAGCTGGACAAACTACTTCTATCTAGATGGGGAGGTTTGTGCTTTATGACACAAGCTGACGAATGGAAAAACAGCAACTAGGACCACACCCAGATGATCACATGACTACCTTCGGTCTCCAGATGGAAAAATAAACAATGATGGTGAGTTAGAAGACACAACAAAGAAGCACACAGGAACCACAGACTAAATTCAAAACCCAGAAAGTAAACACAACATAAGGAGATGAGGACAGACAGGTGCTGAGATGGATCTGTGACAAGCACCAAAACAAGGAGCACTGCAAACTCAAAAGGTACAAACAAAAAGGTAATGGAAAATGAGCATAAAAGAGGATCATCACAAGTAAATGACACTCAGCTCAGGTGTTTAAGAAATAACACTTTTAAATTGATATGTTAAAATACATTTTTCAGCACCTGAACTGAGTGATTTATTTGAGTGGGTATGCTTTCTACACCAAAGTGATTCCCCTTATATCCCAAAGCATAGTCAAGATGAGATGTAGGCCACAGTTCCCTTCTTATGGCCAGTTTATGGCAACTGTGACAACAGGTGGCTCAAAATAAAACGATGACAGTGAGACAAAAATGGCAGGAGATGAATGTCCGACCAAACCGTGCAATGATGCAATGGCACTAAATCTTCACGTGCTAAACTGCTTGTTCAGGTTTTCTGTGTTAGAGCTCAAAGCAGACTCAGAGCTTTTAAATTGTGTTGGACATTGGATACATTTGCCTAAGTCTGCTATCGGGAAAGGCGGAGGTTGCACTGTACCTGCATGTTGTCCGGATCTTCACCACGATGCTGTCCCCTGGGCATCCTGTGAGGTGATGGAGGGAGAAGTTCAACCAGCTGAGCCTGAAATGTCTGTACATGGAAGAAAAACAGGTAAGAAGATGAGAAGAGAGTTGGAAAAGAAGAACATACAGCCTGAGGTTGTTTTATTTAACAGTAGTCATGTAGTCTGATTCCATCATTACAAATGAAACCCAAAGCACCACTACTCCAACTATTCTCATGTTTTAAGGATATAACAAATAAAATAAGTGGAAATAAATACATTTTGTTGTAAAACCATTAAAGTAAGAGAAGAGACGTTGGTACTCCGCCCTACCTCTAGCAGCTGTGTAGACAGTCGAGCCATTTGGGTTCTGAGTGCCTCGTTTTCTTGTTGAAGGCTCTCCAGCTCTGTGTGTCTCTGTACAGCTTCACAGTCCTGAAACACACAAGGCACGTGAAATTAGAAATTAAGACACTGCAAAAAGAGAATGTTTGGGAAAAACATGGTTCTAGCTCTAGTTGGATTAATGCAGTTCATACCTTAGAGTGCTCCTTTTGTGCCTCTAGCTCCTGCTTTAGAGCGGCGTTCTCCTGCTCCAAGGCCTTCACCAGGGAGGACTCACTCTGTTTGTGTTGCTTCATGGACAGGATGGTGGCATCGAGCTGACGGACCTGCAGACAAGAAACAGCTTTTAGATTATCGACAGAGAGAGAGAATGGAAGACTAATTTGACTGCAGATTTTTAAGGCTTATAACAAGTCGCTACTCTCTCAGCTCACCTTTTCTTTGGACTGCACAAGATCTCCTTTGATGTTTCGCATTTCTGCCTGAAGCCGCTCATTTTCCTGCCTCATTATCTGCTGATCCTGCTCCATCAGCCGAGACATCTCATTTCTGTACCGCTTCTTGTTCGGATTCTGGAGACCACTTGAGTGCAAGGCCATCTCCAAAACATGATTCTGTGACAAACAAGTCAAAAGGTTAGATCTACTGGGCATTGTACAAAATATTGTTCCATCTCTATTTTTGACATCTTCAAAGTTTTCTTGCAAAATAAACCAAATAATCTTTATGCTTTTTTTAGAGTTTCTGCTGCAATTAAATGTGTTTGGTTTTTTTTAATAAATATTTTTGAAAATCTTACTTTATCATTGACATTCTGCAGCTGTTTGCGAAGCACTGCAATGTCGTGTTTGAGAGAGTCCCTCTCCTGCTGCACAACACGGAGGTCTGACTTATGACGAGCGCTTTGATGGTTCACAGCCTGAAGAGTTTCATCCACTGTTTTCACCTGGAGCGGAGAAAGCAATGCATTATTATGAATGCTACTGTAAAATGCAAATAACTATCAATTTGTGGTTTTTTTTATGTATGTTAATTTGCCAGCAATTCAATGTAAGGTCATAAAAGAACAAAGGCAAATATGACATATCATAAAGTATGACCCAACATAGAGCTGAATCTATAGTCTATAGTAGAATCTCTACAGGTGACTCACCTTCTCTTCAGCTGTGTCTAGCTGGTTGCGGAGGCCTCTAATTTCCTTATCCACACTCTTCCTCTCCTCTACCAGGACGCTGAGCTGACTCTCCAAGGAATCGACTTTTACTGCCTGAGAACCAGAAGAGCACCACAGTTGTAATCAAACAACCCTTCTTCTCTCTCTCTCATACACATACAAACAAACACTCACACACACCTTTACTACTGAAGCTACATCACACCAAAAATAACTGTTGCTTTCAGGCCACATTTTCATAGAAGGGGAAACTCTTTTCAACTGGACTGAGTAGGTGGTGTCAGTGCTTTCTCATTCTGCATCTCCATCAAACTGATGGAGTTCATGTGAGATCAATGTAAGTGGCAATGGCCTGATGCTCACCTTCTCTCTGATGCCAGAGAGCTGTTGCGACAGCTGGGTATTCCTCTCCTTCAGCTGTGCGGTTTCCGCGAGAGCTTTGGTCAGCTCTGCCTCCAGAGCTGACACACAAGCCGCCAGCTAACACAAAACAGCCACCAATTAACTACTTGCTACAACAACCTCGACGCCATGACCATTAGCCTGTTATAAAACACTGTTTACCTCAGTTTTCTCCTCAGCGGGGAATAACTCCCTCCTTTCGTTTTCTTGTATCAGTTCTGCCAGCTGCTGTCGTAGGTTCTCCAAATCAGAAACATTTTGGGCATCTTTCTCTGACAGAATCCCATTCTCATCCTCGAGCTGCTGAATCTGCAGTCGTAGCTCTGATATCTGTAGAAGAGGAGATGATTTGCCTTGTCATTAACAGCCACTTAGCTCTATTTTGCATTTTAGCATGATAAGCTAACCAAAAATAGCAAACAACAGCATGTCATCACTTTAACTGTGGAAAGGTCAGCATGCTATTAGTGGTGTTTACATTATATTAAGGGCGTTAGCGTTCCGCATGAAGCATTAATGTGTCTAAGAACAGCTTCACAGAGCTGCTGATGACAATACACTTCTGTCATTATACGTAATCACAGTACCTGTTTCTTGAAATTATCTGCTGCCTTCTGAGCTGCAATCTTCCCTTTTTTTAAGTGCTCCAATGTTTGTCTAAAGTAAGATGAAAATGTTAGCTTACATGATAAAACAAAACCAGCTAAAACAAGTGATTATTTGCCAATTCAGGGAGTCGTTTCTCACGTCAACTCCTCCTGGGCTTCTTTCAGGCTCTCTTCCTTCAACACAGCAAGCTTTTTTCTGAGGACGAGGTTTTCTTCAGCAAGACGACTGGCCTCGGATCTGTAGACAGATAAAGCCGTGCTATAAAACCTGCCGCACACAAGCTGCATTCCAACATAGTACAACACAACATGTCAAAATATGCATTTATAATTCACTGGCACAGATTTTTTGATTCACTAAATTGGTAAGAAAGTCTTTTGCTACATATTAACTGAAAGCATCTTATCCTACGATGGACAGACATTGAACCTCCACTGGTGATCTACAGGGATCAAAAGGAGCACAACTGTTGAAAACTTGTGGCATCACATAAAGGGTTTAGGAACCATATCACAGCAGGGGCAAACAGCACTACAATGTGCTTGGACACAAAATGGGGAATGCTCTTAAAACTCAAAGCACCAAAGGGATGGAACAACGAGAAGCCGCAGGACACATGGAGGGACAGGGTTCCTAGTTTCTCTCCACGTTACCTATGAGCCTGTGTTGCTTCATTTAATGTCTGCGACTTGTCCTGCAGCTCTGTGATCGCCCTGCGAAGTTTGATGTTCTCATTCTCAAACTCCTCACAGCGGTCCTCCAGCTCAGTCGCTGCCTGAACTTCAACCTCCAGCTGACTGGTCAGATCCAAGAGAGACTCGTCCGTGGGGCTCTCTGAAAGAATCTCCTCCTGCCTCTCCAAATCACTGAACAACTCTGACAGCGTAATGTTTTCTTCTCTCATCCTGCCAATCTCTTCCACCAGTGACATCTTGGACTGATCTTCCAAATCGTGGTAAATATTCATCCTGCTTTCAAGGGTCCAAACTCTCTTCTCAAGTTCACCATTTTGGTCCTTTAGTTTGGCATTTTCACACAAGCAGTCTTCATATCTAATCTGCAGATCTGTCATCTTTAAGGCCTTTAGCTCCAGCTCTCTGATATGCTCCATTAACAGTAACATTTTAACTTTGAGGCTACAGTTTTCCTCTAGTACCTGGTGACCAGTTTTGATCTTTTCACTGTTATGAGCCAGAAGACTCTCTAGTATTTCTGACTTCTGCTGAAGCAGACAAATTTTCTCCTGTAACAGCACGTTCTCCTCTCTGGCAGTGTTATACAAAACCTTCAACTTCAGGAGAGAATCTTCCCTGTCCTCCCAATAAGCATCTTCATCTGGTGTTTCCAGACAATCATGTGCGCTTTCATCCTTCATCATAGCGGACAAAAGTTCACAGTCTGAGTGTAACACAAGTTCAGCTTCCAGCTCGCAGCCGTGAGAGTTATTTGGTAAACAAGTAGCCACCACATCAACCAGAGACTGCTCAACGGGGTCACCCCTCTCCTCCAGCGCTGAGGGATCAACCACAGTCTTATGACAAGGTTCATCTTCGTGGGAAGGTCTTTCATTGTCCAAAGTTGGTACATCTTGAGGTTTGTTTTCCTTCTCACATGACTCAAGAGCTGCTTTATTCTCACCATCTTTGGTATCTACACCTTCAAATGCCTCGAGAGATGCTATCAACTCACCATGCATTTCTGGGGAAACGGCTTTGTTTTTAGACTCAACATGAGAATTGTCTTGATTTAGAGCGAGGGAATCTAGGTTACAGCCATCTTTGGAGTCTTCTTCGTCTTCCTGTGTGCTTCCAGGACATGTGTCATTATCCTCAGTCCCAAAAATGTGACCATTATGGTCCTCATTTTCATCCGTCTTTAGTTCCGGTATCTCATATCCTTGATCAGCCCTTGCGGGGGCTGTTTCATCGTGTTCATTATCAACATTCTTAATTGTAACAGGACCATCATCCCCCGCATCAGTTGTTGTTGTCTTTCTGTCAACATCTTGTTCAACCATAAAAGGTGACAAACAAACTAGATCTTGTTCAGACAAGTCTGCCAGTTCATCATTGATGAGACAGATGTCAGGAGGTAAAAAACATGTTTCTCTGGTGTTTAGCACCTCCTCCATAAACATACCTGTTTCATTCGATTTCTCCACTTTCTCTTTAGCATTTTCTTTGGTAGACAAAACCTGATTGAGTAGCGTCTCTAACTCAGTAATTCTGCTGTTAAGCATATCTCTTTCTGCAATAAGCTCCTCTCTGTCACTCTCTACATCATCATTTAACTTTTTCTCAAGAACAGATATATGTTCCTGAAGCTCTTTCCTCTCAAGCTCAAAGTCCACAGTTGCCTGTTTAAGCAGCACCTCCAGCTCCTCAATCTTCATCTTCAGATCGTCACACTCAGTTAATAGTTCAATCCTCTCAGAAATTTGCCTTTCAGAAATGGATAGCATCTCGATGTTTTTTGCCTGAAGTTCAGACTGGCAGCTCAGCAGTTCTGCTCTCTCCTGTTTAAAATCTTCCACAGTCTGATTTAGCAGGAGCTCAGTTTCGAGTGCTTTCTTCTCAGACTGAGCAAGAAGCTCATCTCTAGTTTCAAGGCTTTCTTGAAGCCGGTTATGGAGGTCATTCAGCTGCCTGCTCAGCTCTATCTCTTTAGTCTGAGTCATGCTGATAAAGTCATCTAGTTCATTTTGCAGTTGCTGGTTTTTCATCACAAATGTTTCCATTTCCTCTTTATGAAGACTTTCTAGCTCATGTAACTCTCTTTTCCACTGTTGATCCAGCCTCTCTCTTTCTTGGTCCATGGTCTCTTCCATCATTCTTCTTTGTTCCTCTGCCTTCTCAAGTGCCTCCTGCGTTTGGGCCTCCCAGTGGAGCTTCTGCTCAATGTGACTTTCAGAGAGGGCCTTCAGCTCACTTTGGTAATGCTGTTCAAGTTTGAGAACGTCTGCCTGAAAACGCTTTGCAACAGATTCTTGTTCACCTGAGAAACGATCTTCCACTTCTTTGATTCTCTGGGAAAAGCTGATCTCGATGTCTTTCCTGTACATGGTTATTTAATGTTACAGCAGCAGTTTTGACAACAAATATTAAAATTCTTAAAACAAATGATGTCTTCATGTTAAAAAGATCAGTTTGCTATTTTGGGAAATGTGCTTATGTCTTTATTCAGACACAGTTGGCTGAGAAGACTGATGTCACTATTGAATGTAGGGTTAAAGCCAGTAGCTATTTATCTTAGTTTAGCATAAGGACTGGGAACAGCTAGGATGGCTGTGTCCACTGTAAAAGCCATCCCATGCTGTATCAGCCTACCAGCACCTCTAAGGGCCATATTACAGTTGATAAGAACCGTAATTTGACCAGAGCTGGTCTGAATTGCTACTCTTGAAAGCTTAGTGACAAGCCAGCTGCAAAAGAAAAAAAACATAAGTTGTAGTGCCAAAAATTACAGTAAGAAGGCTAGAGAGAAACACTTTATATCATAAATAAATGCAAACAGACAAGCAGTTCTGCTGGAGTTTACTGGGCCCTCAAAGCACCTGAAGTTATTGCTTTCCAACCAAAAACATTTTCTTACATAAAGCCTTGTAAAACCACAGATTGTTGTTTTTGTGCTTCTGTTTTTGTGCAGAGTAAACAAACATGAAGTGAGCTTTAGAGGTGCTGGTAGGCAGACTGTCCAGAACTTATGTTTATGAGAAAATACTCACAAACATCTTCATCAGCCTCAGTTTAACACTGTATTCACGGCTGAAATTCTACACTAAAATGTTGAGCAATCTCCAGACAGCACGGTAAATGTTATAACCAAATATGTTAGCGTCATTATTGCGCTAACAATCTGATTTCGAGGAAGACACCAAATAAGTGAATTTCCCAAAATGTTGAAGAACTATTGCTGTAAATAATACGTGTTAAAGGACAAAGCATGTTTCATTGATAAAAACATTTTTATGATAGAAAAAACAAAATGTAGAGTTAAATGCCTCACCTCTCCTGAGAGATGTCGTCTCGCAGTTTATCCAACATGCTGCTGAGAGCGTCCCTCTCTTCAGTGTGCTTGACTGTCAGCTGTTTCACAGCCTCTCTGTGGCTCTCCTCTAGACGAGCCCTCTCCTCTGCCATTAACGATTCCAGCCTCCTCTCCTCCTGCTCTCTCTCTGCCTCAAACTTCTCCCTCTCTTCATTCAGCCTATCCTGAAGCATCCCTTCATAATCCTCTTCAAGTTGCAGTCTCTCACTCTCCCACTCCTCCTTCAGCTTTTTCTCTCTCTGCTCAAAATGCTCCTGTATCTGCAGTCTTTCTTGCAGTATTCTATCTTGCAGAGCCTCCTCCTGGCTCTCCTGAAGCTGGGCACGTTCACCCTCCCACTGCTCCCTGAGCTTACTCTCCTTCTCCTCTTGTTCCTTCACAAGTCTCAACATCTCCTCCTCTAGCAGCACCTGCAGAGACTCATTATTCTGCTCATCTAGCTGAGCCCTCTCTTTCTGCCACTGCTCCGTCAGCCTCTGCACAATCTCATCACGCTCTTCCTCAAACCTCACCTTGGCCTCTTCTAGTCTGGCCTTAAGTTCATCCTCATGGTTTTGCTGCAATAGTTCTTTCTCCCTTTCACAATCTTCTAACAATCTTTTCTCTAACTCTGCCTTTTCCTCCAACAGTTTCTTTCTCTCCTCTTCCACTCTGGCCTCAGAAAGCTCTAGATGCTCCTCCTCTATTTTCTTAATCTTGACAGCGTGTTGTTTCTTCAGCTCCTCCATCTCATTGACAAGGCTTTCATCAGTCTCTGCCTGCTGGGCTTCAAGGGTCTTGAGCTGCTCCTCCAGGTCTGCACTCTGAGTGTGGGCCTCTAGGAGCTGTTGTCTTAGAGTTTCCACCTCTTCCTCTTGCAGACTCTCAAGCTGTTTCCTGTCCTCGGCCTGCGTTTTCTCCAAACAAGTCCGCTCCAGCTCCGCCTGCTTGAGCTGGCTCTGGAGTTCCTGTGCGTGGCTCTGAATGCTGGCCATCTCCTCCCTCAAAGCCTGGACGTCCTGCTGGTACTGGAGGGCTAAGGCGGCCTTCTGGTCCTCATGGGTTGTCCTCTGCTTCGCTATCATCTTGTCAAATTCATTTATCTGTGGCGATATAAAGAATGATGAGGAACTGAGCAAACATCTGTGTGCTAAATGTGAACTACAGTTAGCATACCATAAAAATGGGAAACCGTGTCCACATGTATGATAATCTAACAGCAGGTTCTTTTCTAGCTAAATGTTTCTACCAATTTCCAGTAATCATTTTCCTCCTGTAGCTTTACATTTACCACAGACACACAAGTGGCATCAACCTTTTAAAAAGAATGCTCAGAACTGTGATGCGACCAACAAAACTAGTTAATAGGCCAAGTAAAGTACATAAATGTGAAAAATGATTCAGTATCTTGTCTCAATTCATAATTTCAATATTACATCATCTTCCAGCTTTTCTTAGCCCAAGTTTTTTATGAAATGCACACAACAAACAATGAAATACAAAACAAAAAATAGACTTGCCTTGGTTTCCAGCTGGTTTCGCAAGTCCTCCATTTCCTGAAGGTGCTGCTCCTTCAGCTGCTCCAACATCATCTCTGCTTCGAGACTCATGCTGAACGGCTGAACCTCGTCTGAACCGATACCTGTAAAAAGTTGGTGAAGAGCTGGTAAGGCGGGTGACCTTTAATACAGGGTTTCCTTGTTTCTATGCAAAATCTCTACATACTGACTGTTGTCACGAACAGATGTAGTTAGTGCCCTGTAATGAGTTCTCCAGGGACTCTCTGTGTGTGTATGCTCACTTTAAGGATTCATTAGGCCTACCTGGATCAGACTCCATGCCGGGGCTTTTACTCTCCAGCTCTTCAGAGAGAGGTTTGTGACAGGTCTGATGAACTCGTCCAAGATTGTGGAACTCCTGCAGCTCTGACTGCAACTCATCAATACGATCCTGCAGTTCCTGAGAATGAGAGCAAAATGAGTTAAATGTGTGTAATGACTCAAGAGAATTAGGCCCCTCGTTCCAAACAGCACAGTATCTTTTTTTGACCTGAGGTTCAGTTTTTCAATGTATCGTACAGTTTTTGTATCTTAAATGCACCTACCCTATACTGAGCTTCATAGCTGCTGCGTAGTTGTTTAATACGTTCCTCCTGGAGGAAGAAGTCTGCGCTGCCAGGGTCCAAGTCTCCAAACTAAAGAAGAGAGCACATAAAAGTCAGCAGGGCTTTTTGTCAATAAAAAACAAAAAATAAAACAAAAGACACAAACAAGAAGAGGAGGAGAGAGAAAATTAGTCACGTCAAAAACAATAAAGCAAGAAAAAGACAAAAAAAGAAACATGTAGGCATGTTTCAATAACCTCAACAATAGATAAAGTCAGTATTAAAAGGCAAAAATTGTCTCTGTACCCGTTCTTTCATAATATTGTCCACAATTTTCTGGAGTTTTGTAATTTGGTTTTGTGCCTCCACTAGTTTTTCAGTGCTGTCCAGCAATTCCATTTCAAGACGTCTGTTTTCCTAAAAAAATAAGAGACGGCATTAGTTATCTTTACAATTATGAATAAGTTCTCTTTTGGGCAATTAGATCAAAATGGAATGTTGAGTGTGAAAAGGTTTATTAAGTGAGTTCTTTGTGCATCAACAAACCATATCAAAATGTAATGTAACAAAGAAACTCTACAAATGTCATCAAATCACATCAGCACCAATCTTTTTGGTACCTTCACAGAGATGGAGAGGTGGTCTCTGAGAAAAGATTCATCTTCTCTGATCTTTGAGACCTCTGCCTCCAGTTCCTCACGCTGCAGGCTAGCCTGCTGCTGGAGCTGGTCGATCTCCTTCATCAGCTCTGATCGCACTGCTGCTAGCTTCTCTTTGTGGTCCTGTTCAAGCTTCCTGTTGGCAAAAACAGTTTAATGTATAATCCGTTGGTATCTTATTCCTTATGTCTAAGTCCACCTCAGGAATGAGATGTATGGGAAAAAAGAAGATACAACTGAACCCTGATAATTCATAATAATATTATTTTTTTGGCTCTGCTGTGATACTGTACATTTGGAGAACAAACAGCAAAAGAGGAAAAACTGATGTAATCTGAGCGACAAATTACCTGAGATTGAGGTTATTTGTGTGCTCAATCGCAGAGTGATGCTCATCCACCTCAGTGGCGAGCTGAGTTTTTAATTTCTCTGCTTTTTCCAGGTCTGACCGGATTTTCTCTTTCTCCCTCAGCTCTCGGTCAACTTGCTCTCTGACAAGAGAAAAACAACAAAGATTTATTTATAACGCAAACAAATCAACAATATGAATGAATATCTAATATTTTATGTAGAATGTAAAATACAAAGTGTATTTAGATGTGAATGAGCTGCATTACACTGATGACTCATACTCACAGAAGATGTCTGATCTCAGCTTTGAAGCTCGCCAGTGCAGCTTGGTGAATCCCATTCTTAGTAACCAGTAGCTCATTTTCAAGTGCCATGGTGAGATCACTAAGACTCAGTTTGCCATCTAGGCTGAAATTCAAAGCCTGAGGAAAAGTAAAGATGTAAAAAAAAAAAAAAAAGTGTTCACTTATTTGCATTAAGGAGCAAATCGAAATGAAAAAAAGCATTTTCTTCTAATCTGCACAAACTGTAACTGTCTGACACTTTTCAAATAACAAAGACCAATGGCCACAGTAATTATAGTGTGGTACCTGCAGGATCTCAGTGCTGTTCTCTATTCCCTCTTCCATCCAGGCATCCAGGATGTATTCGACTGGAGTGAAACCAGTACCATCATCAAGGGTGGAGAAGAGACGCGTGCCAATGGTGCTGGTCAGGGCAGAAGGCGTGGCTATCCTACGGCCTCCTTCATCAAAGGGCTGTAGGAGGAAAAATGGGTCTTTATTAAAGACAACCTAATCTCTACAATAACACTTAATGGAGAACTTTTGAAGAACCAGAACAACCTCTTTTTGCAACTGCCACAGGCATTAAAATAAATGAACTGACAAGGGAATTTGCCGACATCAGGTGATATAAAGCTCATCCAGCTCTACAAACACCACGTGTACCTGAGTGGAGTGGTGTCGTTTAAGCTGTCTGTAGGGGGTTGAGGCGGATGGTGTTGGCGGTTTGTTGTGGTTTGCAACCCTGGAAACAAACTCCTGAACATTCATCACTCCATCGCCTGTTAGAACATCCATGTTTATCTGAAAAATAAATGCTTCATTATTTTTAAGGCAACATTTGCTTTGGAGATGTGTTATGTATGGTTCCTGCAGGGTAATCTGAAAACTGATGCACTCAAGCCAAGTGATTTTTATATACAATCAATTCAATAATTCTAGTTATAATGGAGAAAAAAAAAAAAAGAAAAAATGATATACATCAATAAATTACAACCACGTTAATTTGGAGCCATCAGCATTTTGTTGTGACGATATACTTGACAGAGTGTGACAGAGTGCATTGAAATGCAGTGTGATTTTATAAAAACTGTGCTGAAACCCTTTAACTCCAGAACTGATCATGAGATTTGAAAAGCTGCCCTGAAATGCACTGCGTCTCCATCTGTAATCTCACCTCCAGGTCCAGGTGCTCACAGAGAGCGAGCAGTTCGGTGTGACCCGCACACCCGTCCCATGAAATTGCCAGCTCATTGCAGGCTTCACGCAGTCTATCCTCTGAACAGGTCGACCGAGGAATGCTGGATCCTCGAGGTGTGCTCGGCTCGTCTGGGTTCCAGAGTTGCATCTGGCCTACAGACAAGATGAGAGACTGTGAACATTCAGTGACAAACATCCAATAAAGTCAGATTTCTGAAAATACTGCGACTCTGACGTACCTTCTGCTTCATATTCCTCTGTGCTTGTTTCATGAGCGTTCCAGCGCTGGCAGAGACAAATACACTCAGGTTAAGATCAAAACCAGGCCAACATTTCAATAATGCACCAACAGGTTGTTTTGTAATAAAGATTCAAAAACAAAACAACAAATCTTTGAGTAAAAATCTAAATACCCCTGACAGGTTGATTTTCTCATGTGATAATCAGCTGCTTGTGAGTTCAAACATGTTTTTAAATTAGGCAAGGTCGAGTCTTGGTGCAAAAGGGGGGCTGGAGTGCCTGACAACAAGCACAACGGAGCTTTTGTTACAGCACGAGCACCAAGGACGGTAAGTGGGCAGATCAGGAATGGTTGTAATAAAAGATGAATGTGTCACAGACAGACACACTTTTCTTTCATTTTTACTTCATTTAAATTTGTCACATATAATATCTAAAGGCCGAAGTGCAACATTCAAAAATGTAGGTTACCATTGCAAAAATGAAATCCAGAAAAAAAAATAAAAAATGAAAAAGCGTCCAAATTATGTTTTTTTAATTTAATGGTCAACCCAAACCTGCAGAAATCCTGCACGCTGCGCCTTTAAAGTTACTCTTTTTTGTGCTGTTCAAGAAATATGAAAGGAGGAGGGGTTTATCAGGGTGTGACCAACTCTGCTCCAACCCAATTCCAGCATGACCATCTTTTGTTTGGGAGGTACACAGTGGCGGAATGAAGAACAGATGGGATCCTGCAAGTGGCGTCTTGATACATGGTGCATAGGCATCCTGAAAGGTGGGGGTAGTGGGACTCATTGTTCCTCTGTCACAGTCCTTCACCCTCCTCCTCCCAAAGCAACAGGCCTGCAGTCCCTGTGGCAGAGCCCCATGACCCATCCCCATCTGCTGGTCCCCAGGCCGGACATTGTAGCATTGTTGCAACGTGGATTAGTCCATACCAAGACACGCTTCAGTTCAGTGTCTCAGACAGTGTTTGCATTGGCGCCGGCAACCATCAGGGGTGGAGTCAATCAGGAGCACAGACAATACACTGAATATTATCACATCCATCCGTTCACAAGCTGAATTAGCTATCATTGTGCCATTTGAGCAACCAGTTGGGGACTTTTCTTGGTCCTGATTTATTCTGCTGCAGCACATTCATTCAGGCACATTCAACCTGGCATTAGTATGAAAAACAAACCCAAAGGCCACAGAAGTCAGTAAATTCTGTACTCAGCAAAAGACTTAATCATACCCCAGCTACTGCGCTTCAGTCAATAAGCTGTCAGAAAACACTGATCACTGTTTCTAAAAGCCCAAGATAATATCTTTTAATTTGTTTTGTACAAATTACAAAAAAAAAAACTTGTAAATTCTCAAATTCGAGAAGCTATGACTAGTAAATGAAAATTACAGAGACTCTTTTCCGTTCCGTTCCTTTTCATTAACTAATAAATCATTAATTATCAGACAACAACTTTACAGCCACTGGATTTCAGGACAAAACAAGATGGACGCACAAAGTGTAAGCTTAGACCTTCGTACACGTCAAACAACTCTCTATGTCAGCAGTGAGGATAAGCCAAGAAGATCAACCAGAGGAACCATGCAGAGAGTTCAGCTGTGCATGGCCATGACTGAACTAATGCTATACATCTCTGTGACACAGACGCATTAAAGCCACTGCTGTCCTGTGCAGACAAAGGGAGAAACCTACGGTCAATCTTAAACTAAGGGGAAATACTGACAACCATAAACCCTCCAATCAGCACCGAGCTCTCTCTTTATCTGTGAAAACTCTGATCTGTTTGACACCATTAAGTACATTTCTACATCACTGTGCTGTTGCCTTGACCACCACATCACAGCCAGCATACACACTCCGGGCAAAGTTCAACTCAACACAACTGCAGGATGAGACAGTAAACTGACAGCTCTGTGTGACGCTGCACAAACGTTGCGGCTACATCTTGCTTTCAGGGCTCTTATTAAACTGTAATTATGCCGACAGTGTTATTTACAGACAGTACTGTGTTGTTATGCAATGAAAAGAGCTTTGTGAATCCTGCGTTTGAGTGTCTACACTATATTTCAGGATCTACCCTGCATGCCACTAAGCTGATTAGCTAAGAATAACGCCTCACTGCCCGTCAGTGGCTGCTGAGAAACACGGTACATGCAAGGACATGAGGCGATAAGGGTGGCATCTGAGTGTCTGGAGGTTCAAAACGGCGCTGGTCTTAGCCTTTTACCTCACGCTTCCTGGGAACAGCAGAGTCATAGTTGTCTTCCAGATCGTCCTGCTCTGCCGGATTTGCTTTTCTAACTTCAGACAAGTCTGAAATGGGCTCGATGAACTCTGGTGTGGAGCGGCGCCCGTAGCGTTTACTACCCTTCACAAACTTTGGCTGGATCTCAGGAGACTCTGAGGGGATACAATGACAAAAATCAAATAATTCAGACTCATAATTACGTGTACCGCACTTTAAATGGAGTCATCATAGTAAGGTCTGCATGACAGAGGGCACAAATGACTAATATTTGCCTCAGCCTTTAGAAACCACTTCTCAAAACTTCAACTTCTCCAAAAGTGGTACATATAGACTCTACCATGTTCCCATTTGTTTAAGCCAAAAAATAAAAAAGAAACTTGATGTGAGTCTTAAAGACTTCATGCTTCATTGATAGCAAGACATAAATATTGACCATACAACCTGTGTGGTTGGTCTGTCAGTGACCCTACAAACTGTGCCAGTGGTCCAATCATGACAGTGCAAACTGTTCAGCTGACAGTTAATTGGCTTTGGGCCTGCGCCTTTGGCTGTGCGCCCCTGTATGTAGCTTTAAAGCTGAATCAGCATGGGGGCTGTTCCACTTGTTCAGCCTTCACAAGTCACCTTCTCTGCTTGGCTGACTTGTTGAATGGAGAAGATTTCCTTCATGTTCAATATTAAAATAAACAGAACTGACAGATAAAGTTACTGATACGCTTTCATGCTTTGTACCCGTTTCTTGGGAGACGCTGCACTAAAACGTTTGTCTGCGTGAGATTTCTTTATAAACAGAATCCAGACTTTACCTGGTTTTGACAAAGTCTCCTGTTGTTCTTGTGGTGGCTCAACAGTCGATGACAAAACCAGGATCAGTGCATTCTTGAACTGGTCAAAGTCAACCTGAAAGAGATTTGAAATTGAAGTCTTTACATGCAATGCAAACAATGCTCAGCATGCAAAACAAAGTATGAAAAAAGCTAAATTCCTTCCACTTGATGCAATTCCAGTGTGTCGGGTGGAGGCTTTGTGTCCCTGGGTGTCTGGGTGGAGGAGGGTTTGCTGAGCAGGGAGGTCACTCTTCAAGAATCAACAGCTGCTAACCCTGAATATGTTGATTTTCTTTGTGTGTTGGGGTTGGCGGCTGCCGGATTTTTGTGGGGGATTCCCCTTTTGACTTTATTGTCGGATGCCATTGGTAGGCAATTGGTGCACCAGCCCTCTGTTACCCCCGCCCCCAACACACGCACATGCAAGACAATAGCCATCTCTCTGTCCACACGCTTATATACAAACACAACTTGACTCCAAAGTGTAGAACAATTAGGGACATCTCATCATTCTACTTTCAGCTGAAAAAGAAACACACCAGAGCTCAAGTTGCATCTCACACAATATAAAGTCCAGTTGTACAGATACAACCACTGTCCTTCAACTTTCATTTCCACACAGAGACCCTCAAAGAAATGCATCTGTGAATGGTGATTAGTCAGCTTGGTTGTCCTGACGACAGACACCTGGGATCAGGGCTGATGGGGGCTCATTTTCTCCTCAACAGGACAACTAACAAAGCACCAAAAAGCCTGGAGACACAAAGACCTGAAAGCTGGAGTGACTCTACACAGGCGTCTGTGATATTCAAAAGATGTCACAGCTTACACGTACATCAGAAAAAGAATAATAATAGTTCTGCAAATACAACATTTCTCAGCAAATTAATCCAAAAGCTGCACACCACAATACACCTGTGGCACAAAAAACTTTTTTTATTTATAGTGGCAGAGGAACAAACCCTGGCAGTGACATGGTCCTGGTTCTGCAGCAGTGCATGGAGAAGAGCTGGTGTGGCATCATCCAGGTGCAGAGACTGGCAGAGGTCAGAGAGTTCCTCTGGGCATAGTGAGCCAGAGCCGCTGGCGTCAAAACTGTTAAAAACTTCTTTTAGGCGCTCCTCGTAGTGGTCCTGCTCTTGGGTGTCATCCATCCCACAGGACAGCACCCTGCCCTGAAAGAAAGAAAAATAATAAGAAGAAGAAAAAGTAAAAAAAAAAAATCCTTGTTTTATCACATTTTAGCTGATGTGTTTGTTCAGAGTCATTCGTCAGAACAGAACTCAGTTTAAAATCACTGACACAGGGGAATTTGGAAATAAAACCCCAAACAAACAGGGACAAAAGGTCAAAATCACCTCAACTGTAAATTCACAGCATAATAAATCAAATCACTGTTAAAAGACACTCACAAACAGGGCAGAGGCGTTTATCTCAACAGCATGTGTTTCTAAAAGCACCTTCATCTGAGAGCATTGCTGAGCGACTGAGCACCAACACGCTGCTCCAGCGTCATTTGTGGTGAAGGCTTTGGCT
The DNA here is from genome assembly GCA_008933995.1 of Datnioides undecimradiatus. NCBI lineage: Eukaryota > Metazoa > Chordata > Actinopteri > Lobotiformes > Datnioididae > Datnioides > Datnioides undecimradiatus. The sequence goes on along the minus strand of WARS01000017.1, from coordinate 12,433,263 downwards.
AATCCAATTACAATGATTAGACAATCAGGCAAATTGATGGACATGGCCAAGTCTGACACTGACCATGTCTCACATTCAATGTATTTAGCTGCAATGATCCACAACCTATGTGATTCAGTCTAAGAAACTCATTAAAGGGAAATTTCACCTTATTTACAGTTTGATGTATTTTAAACCTGTCAGTATTATTATACTTAGTATTAATACATGTAATATCTTAATATAAGGGCATTTATTGGTTTGGAATGCTGGAAAAACACAAATCCCAAAGTGAATAACTATTAAACAATGAAAATCAGAAAAATGACTCCAAGCTCTTTAACCTGGTGACAAAAGGACTAAAGATAGCAAAGTGGCTCTGAACCAAGTGGAACAAGCAGCCAGGGACCAGTTGAGAAGGTTACAGTCTGGCTGGCAGCGTCACTTACAAAGATGTGGACAAAGTTGTTACACTTCCCATTTGGTTGCATCACTGGGGTGATTAAAAAAAACAATGAGAACCATTTGACAGAGAGCACGACCCTTCTGTGGCCCTAAACAGTCTAGAGTTCAGTTCAGCAGGACACCAAATTGCACAGTGAGTTAATCTTAAGCAGTGAAAGATGTGAACTATGAATCTTGAGTTTGTATTAAGAGAGCTAATCATTTATTTTAATAGATGAAGGCAAGAGGTCTTCGTGGGTCAAAACAAGAAAAGATGGAGGCTGGCTAACTTTAGCAATGACATAACTCATAAAGGCAGCAGCCCAGGTCAGCCACCTGAAGCTTAAGGAATGTAAATGTCAGTTACCATGTGGTTACCTGGAAATAGCAATCGAGAGCTGAGCAGAGTACGGCATTAATCTACTATTTTTACATAATACACTTTCAAACACTTTCCACAAATGTTTGCTGTCTGCTGTATATAAAACCCACATTTCTGCAAGCTACATGTGCTGCAGCAGTGCTGGCACGAGTTCAATTTTCACTATCAAACTTTTTTGTTGAGCCAAATCCTGCAGTTTCTGTTACTGAAGCACAGATAAATAAGGCGTGTTTTATCCTATCCACTGCATGTAAGCTGTATCTAAAACCTTGGGATTTTTTTTGAAAGTTTGAGAGCAAGAGCATATCATTATAGCTAATGAGTTCAAACTTTCCTGTTTGGGCCCAAATGTCCATACAAAAAGCAGCCTCCTGACCCCTGCTTCTCCAGCTGCTCTCTGTGAGATCATCAAGCACTTAGCCAGGTGTCCCCCACACCCCAGACTCGGGGTACCCATTCACCGCAGACAATGGAGACAAAAACCAAATCAGTATTCTACATCTGCACAATCGAGCAGCTTATGAAATGCAGGAGAATCATGGCTCAGCAGTGTGGCAGCTTGTCTAAAGCACACGACGTCTTAAAAGGAAAAAAACAAAAAAGCTACAATCTGGAAACGAAAACTGCTGCAAAACAATCTGACATGATTTTAGCCTGACATTATTTCACATTTTTAGCATGCACGTTGCACTACACAACACTTTGCTTGTGCTGTTGCACTGATTCAGTTTGCACCCTCCAAGTAGCCTGAGCCAATTATCCTGGTAGCCCTCCTGCTTGGCTTGGCCACGGTGGCCGAGGTTTGACAGCTGCTGCGTCCAAAGAATCACTCTCATCCAGGTCACAAGAAGGAGGATAATCCTTCACACCATCCCAGCGTTCACTGGTACTGGTGTGGCTGGTAATTATCACCTACAGATGTCAATCTAAAAAGCTGTTCTTACATTTCATTTCTATCACCTTCTGTTTTACTTTGCACATGCACAACATAAAATGACCGCATGACACTTTTTTTGCAAAGTACATTACACATAAATATATATAACGTGTTATCTGAACAATCTGCGACAAAGTTAACCTGGCTTTAAATAGCAAAGCACACTAACTCTCGACACCTTTCATATTCCAGTTTAATGAGCTCATTTCTCCTTTCAGTCAATAGACCCTGGTGAGAGATCACTTTCAAACATCCATCAGAGTATTTTGTTCTGAATTTCAAGATAATTGACTGTGGTACTTCAATACACAGGAGTTCAAAATAATCTATTTTAAAGGCACATTTAACTCACTTGTCTCTTTATAACTTTACTCATTGGAAACACTGTTAGCAGCTGTCTACATGCCTGAATGAAGTTTGCTCCTCCAACGTTACTGACTGCACTGAGTTAACTTTAAAGTCAGTGATGCACATGATGAAGCCGTTAACTAACTGTGCGGTGGTTAAGCTAACCTCAGTCAAGCTACATTCCACAGTAAAGTGATGGGCTATGCTAACAGGCTAATTTACCAGCAGGCGTGTTGGAGGAAGCTGCCGCTGGCTAACATCACTCTGGAGTTTCCTCTTAAAAACAGCGCTGGACACAGAGGAGGGAAAGACAAGTAGTGTTAACTTGAGCAAAAAAAAACCCCAAACAAAACAAAACTCACCAAAGTGTACGAACGTGGACGACAGTTGGCTCCTTTTCCAACTGAAATCTGGTGATAAACTAAACGCGGTTGTAAATTAAACTTTTACAGCATTTCTTTCGTAGTGGCGTCGCGGCTCCCTCGCAGGTAAATGAATCTTCAGAGAGTAAAAGAAGAGCTGTTTTGAGCTTTAAAACGCCGTCGGTTCGTTGGGTTTTCTTTCCAAGAATCAGCGCAGAGAGTTTGTTTCTCACAGGGTCCGGCGGCTGCTTTGTGTGCTCGGCTGTGTATCATCCTCCTCTCTGGGTTGTAGCGGATTTTGAAAAGCGGCTGATAGAGGAAGGGGCGGTGACCGAGAGCCTGCGACGGCCTGACTGGACACAGTCTGGCCCCCTGTGGACCAAACCAGCACTGATACACAGGGGTTGAGGAGGGATCCACATCTTTCAACAACTTAAGTAAAAGCAGCTGCACCACCGGTGTGTACAAATACTCTGTCACTGGTTGGGAGGATTGGATTTTAAAGTAAAAGTACAGTAGGCCCATTACAGGATGATGTTTCTTATATTACTACATCTTAGCTTGATGTTGCAGCTGGGAGCCTATAGGAATAATTGTAACCTCTTTATCTTCTGGATTAGTTTGTGAAGTTTGCCCTTGGGTGGGGGGAGGGGAAGGGTCAATAAAGTTTTTTCTTATTGCACAGCATTGCATCATTATTTATTTTAAGTTAAGTTTTGTATTCATAGTCAAAATCGACAAAGGAACTAAAGGTGTCAGATAAATGTAGTAGCAGACTATATTAACATCAACAAGCATTAAATTAAGATACAAATAAAGTACAATCACTTCAAAATTGTACTTAGTTAAATTACTTGAGCAAATATGTTTAGTTCACCACTGCTGTTACATTAATGCAATACTTCCTTGTTATAAAAGGCAAAGAAAGATTTATATTATTGTTTTATTTATGTGTATTAACTGTTGTGATCTAAATTCCTTCACCCATAGTCAAGCCTCAGTGGTGAAAGTACATTTAGCCTTACACCATTACATCATAATTAATACAGATTTGTGTAACACAGCTTGTTTTTTTCTTTTTATTATTAATCATCTCACAACCCCTCAGACTTACTGAGTGACTCTCTTGATGGGCCTGACCCTTTTTTTTAACATTGTCAGACATAGACTGTGAACTTTTTTGGCACCTAGCAGCCCTTGGGTGAAGTTCAAACCGTAGGATCCACCCATCCTTGGACAGCTACCTCCGTGTTTTCCACCATCTTGCACAAGGAGAGAAGATATGTTGTCTCATATGTCAGAGCAGCTGAGTGTGTCTACACTCAACACAAAGTATTCAAGGAGGACAAAAACACTGCTGGCTATTTACATAAAACATTGAACACTGTACAGAGTTTGAGCTTTTGGGATGAGACTTGGGATGAGACAACTGCCAACTGCCAAACGTTCTCATCTTCCTGATTTATTGTCCCATTGTTACAGATCTCTTGATTTTTTATGCGCAATACTCTCATGACCTGATCCTGGCAGTGAGGAAAAAGTATTCACATCCTTTACCTTAAAGCAGCAAAGCACCACACTTTAAAAACATCATACTGACGTAGAAGTACAGAAGTATTATTAGTTAAATGAACTTAATCAAAAGTATCAGAAATATTGGTCTAATCTGAATATAAAGTGGACTTTCTGGTCTGTGGAGGGCGCTAATATAGCAATCATTTATCCAAGTACTGGAGGTATTGTCCTCCTAAGTATTTTCATTTTATGTTCCTTCATGCTACTCCACCACATCTCAGAGGCAAATATTTTACATTACACATAAGAGCTGCAGATACTTTACAGATTATTTTTTATAAACAAAACCTACAATCGGCTACCAGAATATACAGCTCAATAAAATGTCATAAAAGTATAAAAGGTGGCTGGACCTCTAACACTTTTTTTTTTTTTTAGAACATACCATTGTTTATCTATTTCATAATATCTTAAGAAACATTTTCTTTGTGTTCTTATTTTTGTCATATAAAACAAAATATGACGCAGCCAGTTTTAACCAATGATATGACGGGATCCACCCCTCAATCAATCTTCAACTTGTAGCGGTTTAAAGTTTCATTAGTTTGGTGTCTCCTGGAGCTCACCACCTCAGCAGGGCTTGGGAGGCTTTCATCTCACTCTGAGTCACCGTTATCCTCCATGTTTGTTATGACTCGCCCACTCTTCAACATTCAAATTAAACGCATAACGTCCAAGTGTCCCGCCTGCTTATCCTGTTTCGCTTGGAAATACGTCATCATACGGAAGCTGCACTGCATACTCTCGAAACGCCGTTTCATCTGGACTTTAACCTAGTTTCCCCATTATTTTTCACAGTACTGATGGTATCTGGAGCAGAGCTGTCCTGGATTCACCCTCAGTCTCGCAATCGAAACAAGGAGAAGGAAACACACTTATTTGCTTTGCTTATTTCGCTTTGAGTTTTGGTTGCTGCGGAGGGGAAGTCATTTAACCTGAGGACAGGCATGAAGAGAGCTGTGTTATTCCTAATCACTGTCTATGGTTCAGTGCCTGTCATCCTCTACCTGTTCCCCTGGATACTGGGACATGTCATATTTGCTCACTTATGTAAGTAATGTGTTTTTTCACCGTGGGTTTGTTCAATAAGCACCACCTTTATGTTAGATCTCTGCAAATCAACACGTTTTAAATGTCACAAGGAATGGCTGTATCATAGAACAATATCATGATTATGTAATTGGTCACAGTACATCATATTGGTGACTGTAAAAATGATCTATAGCTATAACATTTATGCAGAAATAAACAATGTGTTGAACACAAGTAGCAAGTTGACTAAGCTTTAGTCACAAGTTACAGTGAAAATTCTGTTATTGTGTGTTATTAAGTGGTGACATGAGACTGCTCTTTATGTTTCCAAAACATAGCTACTGTATAATATTCAGACTAAAGCTCAGAGCAGACACTAGAGTCTGTCTGACCCATTTCTGGGTTTTCAGCAGAACAACAAAAAACAGATGACAGTAACTGCAGCACTGCGTTGTACACAGATTTCAGACAACATACAAATGTAATTGGGGTCTTCATCATCTCAAACAACACAACTAGACCGCAAATAAGCACAGTTTGATGATTCAGTGTATGATACAACATAATACTTTACGACAATAAGATACAAAACAATACAATTCAATACAATATGCTATGCAGCTGGATATGATTTGTTACAATATGATATATTGTTCTGTATGATACTATGAGCTATGTGAGGAAATACGATGTAATTCTTCATCAAAATGATATGATGCAACATGACATATTGTGATAAGATGTTGTACATTAGAATACAGTATGATTCCATATCATACAAAGCAGTAAGACGTGACATAAAATGATGGGATATGATAAAATACAGACTGACCTTGTGTGCTCTTATCTGCTGCAGTGAGGTTTCCATTCTTTGTGGATCTTGGCAGACCTGAAGACGTCCTCAACCACACATGCAACTTCTACCTCAACACAGAGGAGGGTATCTCAGTGGGTGTCTGGTAGGTCGTCTGTTGGTTCCTGTTTTATCCATTCAAGCGCATCAGTACTTGAACAGACCACCAGCAAATGCATTTTCGGCACAGGTGGCTCCTGAGTGAATAGGACTTCAGTCTACTCATTTATCAAGACGAGACTACTCAAACCAAAACTCCTGTATACCTTAAAGCACAAGCGTATTTGTTTGTGCTACTCAGTCTTTCTGTCTCTATCTTTGTGTCTCATAGGCATACACTCCCAGCCAGCCAATGGGAGGAAGCCGCAGGGAAAAGCCCTGAGTGGTACCAGGAGACTCTGGGAGATGGCCGTCCTGTTATTATCTATCTCCATGGCAACGCAGGGACCAGGTGGGATGAGAGCAGCAGGATACAGACCCTTGAATTGATCCTAAAGCAGTCTAGTGGGTATCAGAGGCCCCTGGTTTTATCCACGGGCACAATGCACACAAGGGTTTGTGGTTCTGTGTAAATGAGTCTGAAAGCCATGTTTGTTTTCATTTATAATCTAATGTCATTTCTGCAGGGCCATAGCACACAGAGTGGAACTGGCAAAGGTACAGTTTCTGTCCTTAAGTACTTTCAGTTTTGATGAACACTTTTGATTGAGATCATTTTTTTGTGCGTGTGTGTTGCAGGTTTTAAGTGCTGCGGGGCACCATGTTTTAGCTTTAGAGTACAGAGGTAAGATGCTTATTGTTGCTCCTTAAGTCATCTGTTTTGGCTGATCTATCTCATGTTTTGTTTGGAGACCCAGTGCCCTCTCTAACAGCTCGAAATTCACAGTTGATGTGGTTTTTATCAATGTGATACCCAATTTTTCTTTGTTCTAGAATTATAAACATGATTTCAAGCTGATGAGTTTTAGCATAAGTGATGGGACTCTGAGACTCCAGCTGAATACCACAGATAAATATGATACATTTTCATCTTCTCCATGTCTATGATTATGGCTGACAGTGCTTTTTATGTAAAATTATCCATCTAAATCCTAAATTAGCATTTTTGCATTTTGTATTTCTGTTTATTTATAAGTGATGTCATTTGGACCTTGCTGGGATCTAAATGACACCAAACATTTGTAAAATGATTCTACAGGATGGCTGGAGATTTTTCTGTCTGCAAATAACTACATATGTACAGCACTATAAAATATCTATATATTTGTTAATGCATGGTCTGTATGATAAATAAAATATGAAATGTTTCCATTGTCCTTTGTATGTGTTCTAATGAGGTTTTGGAGACTCAACTGGTGAGCCAAGTGAGTCTGGACTGACCACTGATGCCCTCTACCTGTACCAGTGGGTAAAGAAGCAAAGCAGAGGGGCTCCTGTCTATCTGTGGGGACACTCGCTTGGCACTGGGTCAGTTTCTCTTCAGTCTCTCTGACCAGCAACACCCACTATCCCTAAAACTAATAGAGACAAGTGAAAATCTTGAGTAAGACATCTGTAAAAACATATTCTTTTTAAATGTAGGGTGGCAACCAATACTGCAGTAAAAGTACAAGAGCAAGGTATGTTCAAGTCTCTAAGGCTCCAATATATTGACATTAAACTGACATAACTGATTTGAAGAGGTGTTTTTTAAATGTTTATTTCCCCTAAAATATCAGACTTTAATTATACTGACTAGCATCTTTGCAAAGTTGGCCACTAGATAGGTGTTTCACATTCCTCTACAGATGGGTTGTATGTCTGCATAATGTTCTGCAAAAACACTCTTGTGGCCAGTATACGACGCTGTTAGTCAGGAACAGCCAAGGAGATTATGACCATATTTCCAGTTCGGTCAGATGCTGAATCACTGACTCTGATTTTGGGTGTTCACCTTGAAACTGTGTTCATTGTAGAGATCTTCAGCGTCAATTATTGTGGTCCAGTAGCTCCTCATTGGTTTTTGCTGATGTTGAGCTTCAGGTAATAGTTGTTGCACCATGTGATGAATCACTGGAATCATACACGTCAGTACAGTGATACTTTAACAGGAGGCATACAGCTCTGAAGCATTAACCGTAGTACTGCTTTTACTTTTGTAGTACAACTTGTAGTACTATATGGAAATATCAGAGTATTTCACAGACTGAATAATGTGTCTAGAGTGGAACTTTAATTATTTTGGCCCATTAGACTCTTCTCAGGGCTGTGTGGGTGTGTAGAGACTGTCTAATTGACTTCTTGCTCACTCTTCTGTTTTGTTGCTCCTGAGCAGACGTGTAATCAACCAGAATAACTCAACACCTGTGCATGTGTGTAGGACATTTATAACTCAAAAAAAAATCAAGCTGGCTCATGATTTACATGATTCAATTTATGTGTAGTTTATCTAGGATTTATTTTAATTGCACTATGAAGTACTGAGGCCATACTGGCCTGAAAAGCTTAGTGAAAATGTTTTCAATTCCCCAACCATCCATTTTTAATCACTCTAGTTTTTCTCTTTAATATCAGGGTCTGGTGTTGATGCTTTGATCCTTGAAGCTCCCTACACAAGAATTGGAGACGTCGTAGTTAACCATAAGCTTGCTAAGGTGAGGCCAGACGTCACATTTTTGTCTGTCTGTAGCCCCTCAGGGTGTTTCTAAATCTATGAAAACACAACTGCCCAGATTTTATCTAGTCTCAAAGAATTCCATGTAATGCCAAATACTGTTGTTTTGCTGCTTTACAGCAGGAGATGTTTGTGGGGGAAGTAAACTCAAAAATTACATGAAAGGGGTAAAATCCAAGTGCAGATGCTGGCTGCAGAGGGGGGGGAGTTCAGTGTAAATGTAAATTCAAAAGGCTTACAAGAGAAATAACACAACAACAGAAAACCATGACACTGGTGGCAAATCTCACCAAAACACTTTTTGTATCCACAATCACCAATCACTGATTCAACTTATTCTCAGTATCCATACTAGGATACAATCGTGTATTTAACCAAGTGACCGTTTCTGTTCTGCAAACATTGGTATGTTATTACTGCATGCAGGAAATTGCAAAATATTTCTGCACAATTTGCTCCTGCAGATATACACGTTCCTTCCAGGGATGCATAGCTTGCTTTGGGACATATTGGAAATGAACAACATTGTATTCGCTAACGACAAAAAGTAAGTATGAAAATGTATATGTATACGTATTAGTTCCTTTTATTCTATGTCTTATTTTGTTACATGTATTAACAGCGAATGAAAACCATCTCTGACTCTGAATGTGTATTTTAACCTAACACCTACACAGTTTAAAGGCCTTGACCAGTCCACTCCTTATTCTGCATGCAGAGGATGACAACATTGTGCCGTATCACATGGGCCTGAAGGTACGGCAGCTCTTTATATTACACTTCCTTAGACTTTATTTCCCTAGTGGATGTTTCTGCCTCCTTTCTGAATTTACTTTGCATTTTTTGTCTCTAGCTGTACCAGATATCACTCCAGGCTAAAAAAAAATATAACACAGATGTTCGGGTTAAAATGATCTCCTACAGTGCAGATCTGGGATATTCCCACAACAGAATGTACCTAGATCCAAATCTGTCAAATGTGGTCGGGTAAGTTGAGTCTAGAATATATGATACGTTAATGTGCAACAGGAAAATTAGTTTGTCCCGGTAAAAGATCATCATTTTCACACAATGAGTATGACTGGCCCTGCACTTCCAAGCATAAAGGAGTATGGAATAGTTGGCAAAGTGATCCTATATAGGCTGTCTTTATAGACAGTGTTCAGTTTGTCTGTTAGTAGAAACATAGCAGGCACTGCAAAATCAGGTCACACCCTCTGTAGATATAAAGGTCTCATTCTAAACACACTTCTCATTTTCAGTTTATTATACACTAATGAAAACAAAATTATGAATATTCCATTTCTGCTCATAGATCCTTTAACAGATCCTTTAAGTTTACAGCATTTCTCCTGCTCTGCTGCGATAAGTGCTAAATGGAATATGTCTTCTGTTTTGGTTTCAGGAAATTCCTTCAAAACCTTAGACAGTAGATTGGATCTCCGTCCCCCAGCAGAGGGTCTCTCATCTTATAGTGTTGCTTTTTACATTTTGCGAAATAAAGCCCAATAGATTTCAACATATAGATTTATTTTTGACACACATTGTGCTTGTGTGTGTGCTCTAATTATACATAATAAATCACACAATATATTTTTATTTTAATTATACCTCTCGGCTCTCCACAATGACTCTGAATTTAATGTATGTGTTGGTGCTAAAGAATGTAACAGACAAATTCTAATGCAAGTGCTGTGACTCAGGTGCTTTGACAATAAAAAAAATGTGTCCAGAAAATGTGATTTATGAAACAGTCAAAGTTTACGACAAAGTTCAGTGACTTGGAACTTGAAGGCTAAATTCTCAAGGGGAAAGGGACAGCAAACGATTTGTAAACATATTGGCAGCCCTTCAAAACAGCCTCACATCTTCTTCAGAGCTCTGGCTGTTTCTTCGATGGCCTCCCTCGGCTCGTTCGGAGGAGGGATCTTCAGATCCGTCGGCTCGACGCCCCACACCTCAGTGGCGTACTCTGTGATGGTTCTGTCGCTGGAGAACTTTCCTGTCGCAGCGATGTTCTTGATCACCATCTTGGTCCACTCATTTGGATTCTTTTATGAAGAAAAGAATGTTTTTTATTACTCCATTATTTTCTATTTCGTAGGTTTGCTGTCTTGTAATAACTTTTTTTATTCCCGCTAAACCATTTTATATGTATTACTAATTCTTTATTGTGAGTCTTCCTCATTTTATTTTGTCTTCTCTAAAGTCTCTTAACAATTTTTAAAATGGTATGTCAATACAAGAAAAAGAGTTCTGACAGAGGCAGAGTGGCTTATTAAAGCCATTTTCTCAGAACCATAATTGAACCATAAATGAGCAAACTATTACAAGTATGGAATGCACATAATAAAAGTTAACTTTGTTTCTAATGCAAAAACAGAGGGGAGGAGTGAGGTAGTTCATATCTGACTCAGAGCAAGACATTAACAACCAAGTCTGACCATACGGCGATCCTGTAGGAATGATAAGCCAGCTTTTCCAGTGATCTGATTGGTTAGTAGTCAGGCTGCTGACAGGTTCAAGTCCTATCCTCCGAAGATAAGTCAGATCGCCATGATTAGGAAAAGTGATTTTGCTTTGTAATGCCAGAACATGAAACATTATGCCCAGAGAGAGCTGACTAAACTGTTAGTCTCATTTTAAACAGCTGCAGGTCTGTTTGAGGCAAATGTTACCTGATAGAGCTTGCTGACTTTCTCTTGGCATTTTATGTAGTCTTCAAAGTCTGCAAACACTTTGAAACTGAGGAGAGAAAAGCAAAAAATATCAAGTCTGACAGCTTGAAGTCAACAACAAAAAGAGAAGAAAAAGAAAAAAACAAGAAAAAATGTTTGTTGACAAAGTCAGCCTTCCTGTGCCCTTGTTTCTGTATCTGATCTGTATGTATCTCACCGGTCATATTTGAAGAGCATGTTAGTGAGGTCTTTGAAAAGCTCTGGATTTCTGGGGCTGAAGAATCCACTGGTGATCTGGTCCATCACTTGTTTCAACTCTGGACTCTTCTTGTAGTACAACATGGCATCATATCTAAAAAAAGAAACAGCAGTTAATACAGTTACACCATAAAAAGGGTAAAAATCGTAAACATAGGACAGAAAATAGACTCCTTTACCCCTTTTTGTCCAGTTCAGCCACATCCTCCACCCTCATGCCAAAGATGAACAGGTTCTCCACTCCAGCCTCCTCAGCCATCTCCACGTTGGCTCCATCCATGGTGCCGATGGTCAGTGCTCCATTCAGCATGAACTTCATGTTACCTGTTCCTGATGCTTCAGTGCCAGCAGTGGAGATCTGCTCTGACAGATCTGTGGCAGGAATCACTGAGAAAGAACGAATAATCCTAAGTTCATTGTAAACTTTTAGGTGAAGTATTTTGTATCTTTAAATATCTTGATTTAAATGAAGGTGTCTGAACAGTACCTTTCTCTGCTAGAGAGACCCTGTAGTTTTCCAGGAAGATGACCTTCAGCTTGTTTCCCACCACAGGGTCATTGTTCACCACATCAGCGACAGAAGTGATGAGCTTGATGATCATCTTGGCCATGTGATACCCAGGAGCAGCCTGCAGAGGGCGAAAGTGGATGACTTACTACAACAAAAAATATATCCCACCACTCTTGCTTTGCCTGTTAATTGGATTTAATTTGTGTTGATTTTCTGCTTTGGCTGAGCTGATGTACCTTTCCCCCGATGATGACTGTTCGTGGTACAAAGGGTGCAATCGGGTTCTTTCTGATGCCTTGAGAAACAGAAGAGGACACAAACTCTTTAACATTGATGCATTTTTAACAAAATCATTAGATATAAAGTGAACGTCTCTGCATTAACTACCAATAAATTAGAGGATCGTTCTTTTCTGCAACTCACTCAGTGGGTTAGGAACAACTGACATGTTTGCTGTTGTTAGAATTTTGCTTGCATGCTATACATACATGGAATAATCTCATGATTGGCACTCTGGCTTTGATTAAAATCAGTATTAATCTGACTCAGTAGATGTTTGCCTATGATTGTGATTTCTCCGCCGGTTTTACTGTTTTTGATGTGTTGCTGTTGCCATGCCAGCAGTTTGGCTCTCAGGATGGTGATGTCAGCTGCACACTCTTGTTCTGTGATAAATCTATTCAAACTCATTAACTTGTGCTATTTTATTGTACGTGTTTTAAGCAATTCAACAACACTGAATTGGCATCAAGTACAAAAAATATATATGGCATATATGCAAAGGAAAATCTACAGAAATCAAAAAGTCTTAGATGCAGAGAAAGTCAGCAGCAAAGTAAACTGGCATTTGAACAAAACAGAACTGCTGACAAAACTGATTTCCTGCTTCTCATGGTCTGATGATCGTGTGGAAAATTCCTGCACTTGATTTAAAGGGCAGATTCATCTCAATCCTGATTGTTTTAACTTGCTTGGAGTGACGGTCGGTTGGGGAATCTCCCACATCAGAACACGTCAGATTGTGTCATGTAACTTCACACAGCTAGGTGATAGCTTGTGAAACCTTCTGGCACTTAGTAATGAGTGATTTCACATACGGTTATACATGGTGATGATGTGCAGGCAGTTGAGGAGCTGGCGTTTGTACTCATGGATTCTTTTCACGTGGACGTCAAACATGGAGGATGAGTTGATTTTTACCCGGTACTCTTTCTCCAGGTACTGGGCAAATTTCACCTTGTTATCCTGAGAGAACATAAGAAATATGTGATGCAGCAACAAAAGAGTTATTCAGTGAGGTTGCTGAATCTCAGGTACAGCCTGTCCTGACACGTGTCGAGTGTTGCAATGCATAAATAAATCAAGATTGTGATGTCTGCAATGTGCCTGCAATGACATGCATGAAATAATAAACAAGTGAAAGTAGTTTTTTACTGTCACTAATAAGGTCTGGGTTGGTGCCACCAGTATGGAGCTAGATGGGATCCTCAACTATACGGGTCAAGACCCTCAAAATAGTCACTAATATAAATCTGAGGGGTGGTGAAATCATTAAAGGGTGAGGAGCGAAGAAGTAAACTAAGTGGGCTTTTCTTCTAATTGATTTTTTGTATTCAGATCATTTGACCTCTTACCTATTTAATAGAAACCATCTGAGAAGCTGACAGGGCTAATCTCGAGCACTGGCTGACCACTGTACCTGTTTCACTTTGGAGACATCACGGATGAAGGCGGCATTGTCAACAAAGTCATCCAGCCTCTGTAGCTGGCTGAGGTCCTTCAAATAATCCTCCCCAATGACCTAGAGGAGATATTAAAAAAGTTTCAATGAAATGCTGAAAACTAACTGACAGTGTTTTGTTCACTCCACCTCATATATATTTTAAGAGTTGACTGAAAAACAGGCTGTAGAGAGAAACCAGGATTTGATCATGTGACAGCTGGGAAATATATTGTGAAGGATTCAGGGATCTTAACTGCTACAACATTTCTTAGCACTTGATCATTTATTTATTTGCTCAGGCAGCTCAAACAGACCTCAGCTATAAGCTCAGCCAGTCCGGGGTTGCAGAGCAGCAGCCAGCGTCGGGGAGTGATGCCGTTGGTTTTGTTCTGAAACTTCTCTGGTTCCAGTTCACTGAAATCTCGGAATCTGTTGAAGAAAAGTGGGAAAATAAGGAAGGAAGTTATTTTGGTCTGTCAAACATAAAACAATGGCACTATTAGTATAATGTACATGATTGGGTTGGGTAGTTGAAGAAGCATATTTGGGTTTTTTTTCCTTCTTAAGTATAATTGATATGCTGGATTAAATAGTTTGCCGTGACATTTGCTGCAGATATTCATGGTTTCTAGAAACCATGGTTTCTGGAAACCATGAATATGGGCCTTGGTGAAACTCCAGCTCTTTACCTTAAACAACTGTGTTTTTTGGTAAAAGGTCTCAACAACTTTTGGATTTTTATGGAATTTAGTGTAAACCGTTGCAGCGCCACTAGGCCAAAATTATAATTTTTCATGCAGGATGAAAAGTCATTAAGTTAATCATTAGACACATTATTAGACACTTGAATCTTGCCTGACTTGTGAACATCGAGTTTGCAAAAATGTTTGTTGGTCAGTGTTACAATACTGTGACATAATAATTTATGCAATATGTGGCTAAAATATAGATTTATTAGAAATCAGGCTGCACTACAATACTTTATAACAATAAAGTTTACAATAAAATAAATGAATGCAGACTTTAATGTGCTGGATTACACAACTCAAGCAAATTTCTGTCTGTTGTTAGAATACACTACTGTACAGCACATTGGAGCATTGCAAACTATTACAACTGTGTAAACTATATGTGATTTGTAGTAAATGCAGTAACTATTGGTTCCTTACAATTAAGGCAAAGAGGATTGACTCATCGGGACACATTCATTTCTCACAGCTCAGGAATCTTTTCAGGAAGTTTTCTACTGTCTGTTCCAGGATCTGTGTCTCTCATCACATAGTCATTGTTCAGATTGTGTAACAGAGGTGGTGACTGAGTCCTGCAGTTATCTCTGAGGCCAGACTGCACTCATGTGGTGTTTAGCAACTACTGTGTTAGCAGTCTGACCCTTAACTTCTAACAGATTCATGTTTTGAAGCGCTGTGTCATCAGCAGAGGACTTACACTTCGGTCTTGATGATGTTGGAGTGTATCTCAGCTACTCCATTGACGGCATGAGATCCCACAATGCACAGGTGTGCCATGTTCACCCTCTTGCATCCATCTTCTTCAATCAGAGACATTTTCCTCAGTTTGTCGATGTCATTTGGAAAGAGAGCTGCAATCCTCTGCAGCAACAAAACAGACATACACACACCTTTAGGATATCAGATTCACGTGTCACAAATGTGTGAATTTTTTCTGTTTTTGCAGTGTCTCAGCCATTGTACGTACATCGAGGTGGGCCTGGTTGATCTGGTAGATGATCTGCAGGTGTCTGGGCAGCAGGGTCTCCATTAGCTCGACAGGCCACCGTTCCAGAGCCTCAGGGAGGACTGTATGGTTGGTGTAGGCAAAAGTGCGCTTAGTGAGGTCCCAGGCCTGCAGAGAGGAGGCATTTTAGTTTGTCTCTGACTCAACACAGCACTTGAGTTTTGGAGTTAATGACTTATGGACTATGCAAGTCTAAATGTGTCCTTCTGTCCATTTTCAACAAACTATTCTTCCTGGCAGGGTTTTATGTCTTAACCTGGTGCATGTGAATATTGTGCAACACGGAAATTTCTGTTTCATTTGTCAAGCTCTGTGGTTTTCACCTCCTTGATTTTACTTGCTTGGTAGTATTTGTTCATCATTTCCTGATTTAACCCTGTTGTAATATTAACTCTCAGAAAACAATAGCTGAATTGAAGTCTGACTCTCACTCACCGTGTCCCAGTCGAGTTTCTCAATGTCCACAAAGATTCTCATCAGCTCTGGGATGGCCATGGCTGGATGAGTGTCATTCAACTGGATGGCGACCTGAAAAAACAGAAATTCTGTAGAGAAATGACTCTTATCTCTTTTTTAATTTTACAAACTAAATAACTTGCTGCTGAATAACTGGAGAGTCTGTTGTATGAGACACTAACTGTGATTTTACTGTTTTGTTTTCAGTTTGTATTTCTAACCTACTTTCAGAGTTACTGGAGAGAGAATCTGATAAGCATTATTTAATAAACTATTACATCTTGAGATAAGTGCAAATGTCACACTATTTATCATGTTAATGCATTATCTCTTCAGCAGATATTTGTTGGTTTTCTGTTCTCTTTTACTCTTTTATAGTTCGGCAGCGTTTCATTGCTATTGGCCTTACATCAGGAGAGCAAAGTTTGTGCAACAGATTTGTACAAGAAGAAAGTGTCACCCGATCGCCACTGGCTATTAGAAGTAAAGTAACATACCTCTCATTACACTCACTCACTTTTTGAACTTCTCTGCTCCTTTCCCTTTTGCATTCCTCAATAAAAGACTGACTTTAAGCTTACTTTGTCTGGGAAGCTCTCAAAGGAGGTGCGGCCTGGGGTGCCCTTCTTAGTGGTCTTGAAGCGGCGGATGATGTCTTGGAGTGTGGCCGCCACGACAAAGTACTCCTGCTTCAGACGGAGCTCTTTTCCTTCAAAGAACTACAGCATACACAGACCAGAGAAAGAGTTGAGAAACTTTTATTTTGGAAAAAAAGATGATTTTGTGGTGCATTGAGTGTTGAGTCATCGCTCAGCTCAAAATATTCAGCTTACATTGTCATTGGGGTAGAGAACACGGGAGATGTTCTCCGCCAGATTTCTGTCCAGAACAGCCTGGATGTAATCTCCAACATTAACTACAGAGAGGTGAGAGAATTTCATTTGATGCTATATTAGACACTTCATATTATATTACAATTTTTTAGGGTTTTTTATTAGAGTTTAATTAAACTGTGCAGGATAAGAAACTGCATAATTTAGGACGCCTTTTTGCGGCAAAGACATCTTTTTGCAAGGTGCCAGTCTTACAGCAGTTTCCTTTTGTCTTGCAAAGTTATTCGGTTAAAAACTAAAAAGGAAATGCAGAGACTGTTTTGCAAACACAGTGTTTTAAATGAGAAATGGTTACAATTTCCTCCAACACTCACAGTCTCTCAAGTTAAAGTCATTGGGGGCACGGGCGGACCAAAGCCTCATGGTATTTACAGTGTTGTTCATGTAGCCAGGGATGGGTGTGTCGTAAGGCATCGCCAAAACCACCTGCATGGAGGAGAGAGCAATCAGTGAGTCAGCGGGAAAACAGCAGCACAAACTAACTTGAATGATACGTGAAACTGGTTTGAATAAAAACATTATCACATTACTGAGCAGGATTCATGTATTTGTAAAGGTCTACAAAATAAAGGCTTGTAATCTGACCAATGAGGCATTTTTTTTAGCAACTTTTGAAAAAAATGAGTGCAGGTGTGACAAGACTCAGGTCCATTACTTCCAAGAACTTTGGCAGAAATAAACAATATTATTGATAGTGCTAAATAAACTACTGTAAAAATTCAAAAATGTATATCAATTATATCATTCATATCAATAAAAAGCAGCTATTGCAACTCCAAATGTACAAAATAATGCATCACTTTGTAGTAATTGTGTCTTTCGTTGCTTTGTGTGACTCACTTTGCATTTGTTTTGCACCTCAATGCAGATATTTTGCATCTCATAGTAGTTGTTTTGTGTATCCTTGTAGATGTTTTATGTCTTTTTGTGATGATTTTGTATTCTGCAGTGTTTTTGCAGCTCTATTGCAGATATTTTGCATGTTCTACTGGTTGTTTTGTGATAATTTTGTGTCTCATCGTGAATGACTTTCCAACTTTCCAAGAATTGTCATCTTATATCTATTGCTTTGGACTGTGTACCCAGTAACCCACCCATGAACGACTGACTCCAGTAGGAAGAGGTACACCTGCCCCTGATCATATTTCTCAGTACCTACAGTTCTGTGATCTATACAGATCTGCTGTACCTGAGTGTCGACCCATTTGGAGCCCTCTTTTGTCTCCTCGACTCGTCCATAGAAGTGAACTGGCAGCATGTACTCAGGGCGTGCTTTCTCCCACGGGTTTCCATGCCTCAGCCAATCATCTGCCTCCTCCACCTACAATATGTCAGTTCAGGACAAAGATAAAAAAATCTTGAATATGATACAACATGCAACCTGAGTCTAGAGTGAACCAAGAGTCATTGAGCAAAGCACTAAAACTTATCTACTGACCTTCTTCTAAGTGAAGCGAGGACAAGAAAAAGAAGAACTTCCTTCTTTTGATTGTCAAGTTAGTATAATATTATGTTAAATGCAACTAGCTTCATGATTAGGTTACATTTTGTATTAGCTGTTGAATAATGTGCACCACTGCATGAGCATTCACTGTCCAGCAGCAGCAGCAGCAGCAGCAGCAGCAGCAGCAGCAGCAGCAGCAGCAGCAGCAGCAGCAGCAGCAGCAGCAGCAGCAGCAGCAGCAGCAAACAATCATAAACTTGAGGTTCATCCACCCCAGTGAGAAAACACTGAGCTTAAAATCCAGTTCAGTGTTCAGAGGTGCATGTTTACACTGAGAGTCTGGACAGCAAATAACCAGAAGAATTCAAAAGGGCAAAAGCCTTTAACGTGGAGATCTCTTATCACAAGATATGCAATGTTTATTTGCTGTTTTTCATCTGAAACCAACCAACACCAGCTTTTGCCAGGAGCTTCCACCACTCCAGTGTTGCAAAAGGCATGCAGACTACAGGCTCAGTGACTGTTAATGATTAGCTTGTGATGTATTATGACCTAATTCATTTCTACTTTGGCCCTGCTCCACTTTGACTCCTAACAGCTTGACAACAGAAACTGGGAATTTCAAAGTAAAAGATCAGAGATAAGATCTATGAACTCTAATAAGAGAAACTGCTGTTTTAGAAGGGAGATATCTTGTAATCATAGGTTAAATGAAGCTTATGAGGATGCATTTTGAAAGTTAAAGACAGCTAATAGTGTTTTAATTAAGTAAAATTTACAGAAAGTATGTTTTTAGACGTGGTTACCTGCCAGCCGTCTCTTATCTTTTGGTTAAAGATTCCATATTCATATCGAATACCATAACCATATGCAGCCAGGCCCAGGGTGGCCATTGAATCCAAGAAACATGCTGTAAAAACCCCCACACAGAATTAAACATACAATCAAAGTACAGACTCTTGGGTATTGAATTGAGAAAGAAACTGACAGTTCATGGTGTCACTGGGGAAGTTCATTTGGTCATTTAGACACTGCTGCAACATTCCTGTGGCTTTAAGTTCTTTTAAATGTTCAATAGTTACATGGTGGTAATGGACAAATGCTGAAACACTCTTAAAATTAGAATGGTGTTTGTTGTAATGGAGATAAAGTGTATTTATGCCAAAATGTTGTACATGTTTTGTACATTTGTTTTATGTCGAACCTTTGACTTGCTTAGCTGCTTACCTGCCAGTCGGCCCAGACCTCCATTCCCCAGACCTGCATCCTCCTCCATCTCCTCCAGCTCCTCCATGTCCAAGCCGAGCTACAAGCAGAGGAGAAAATGAAATCCTACTACTAATCCTACTTTTTAAAGAAACATGCATGTTTGTTGTTGTATGTCATGAAAATTTAACTTGTGTCTGACCTGGTAGATGGCCTCATCACAGGCGTTCTGCAGCCCCAGATTGATCATTGTGTTCTGGAGCGTCCGGCCCATGTAGAACTCCAGAGACAGATAATACACCCTCTAGACATGTGAGGGAGAAAAATCAGCAACATTATGTTTCTTTGCACATATACTGACACATCTGTACATAAAGACAACATGAAAATCAATCCTGATCAAATATTTGTGATTAACTTTGACTGAGGCATGAAGGTGCAGTAACTGCAGTGCAGAGCGGACCAGCAAATGAATGAAACTGTCACATTTTCCTGCACAAAATAGCAGTGCAAACATGATGCAATGAGCAAAAAGTGCTGTACTTCCAGGAAATGTGGAAAGGTTTATGCAATGGCAACGCATTGCAGTACACTGCTTCCCATAAAAAGCTGAAAAACATGTCAAAGAAAACGCTCTTTGTATGGTCAGAAATGCATGGCTTTCTTTCAAAACAAACGCACAACATTTGAAATGCAGCCAAAGTGAGCGGCATGTATATTACTTGCTCTTAAAGACAGGACATGTGTGTTCATGGGAGTTGCAAAGAACTTTGAAATATCATACTCTGAAGTATGTAGTAGTATAGTATAGGCATGTATATGAACAGTATGAGAGGTATTTCAGTTTCACTTGGACCCTGAAGCCTCTGATCTTTACCTTTGGGTCTGCCTCATAGTAAAACTGCTGTGTTCTGATCCATCTCCCCACCAGGTGATCTCTCACAGTGTGTGCCAGGGCAAAGTAATAATCCCTGGGTGTTGCAATGTTTCTGTCTTTCACCAGTGTGAAGTGCAGGTGACGATTGAAGCCCTTCTTCAGCTCTGCTACATTCTCCACTCCCACAATCCCCCTAATGCTGATCTGCTTGCGTTTCTCCTGGTCAGTGAGAGGTTTAGCCATGGTGGGTAGGCAGGTTTGTCCTGAGTTGCTGTAGTTGTCCCGACTGAGAGTGAAGTTGAAAGGTAAGATGGTGGCAGTTTTTCATGCAGCAGTCTCCTCCTTTTGCTGCATTTCATTGGTGAGTGCAGGGGGAGGGTGTTTCCCTGGCCGGCCCCTGCTGAGCTGCAGAGCTGAGCAACAGGAAAAGGTGCACAGACAGACTCCACATAATACAGAGTGGAAGTTTTGAGCAGCTCGGGTCCATGATTTACAGCAATAAATTGCATTTTTTAGAGGTTAATTGAAATTGGTGATTATTCAGCTTTATGAAAACAAAATGACTATTGGTGAGACAAAATTAACATGCAATGAAAAGGAAATTAAAAAGAAAAAGTCAGATGTTGGGTGCAGGGAAAAGAACATCCTTTGGAGAACAGTTGAATCAGTCATTAGACAACATGAAAAATGTTTGGCCTATAAGAAAAGGCAATGCATACATGCAACAGCGGTCCAGATACTTTACTGGTTGTGTCTTTAGATTAGATTAGATTAGATTCAACTTTATTGTCATTACACATATACAAGCACAGGGCAACGAAATGCAGTGTGAAATGCAGTCTTTAAGGGAGAGAGAGTCAAAAAAACATGACATCTTGGCTGCAGTTAGCCTGGAGGCAGTAGGAGGAAGCGTTTTCAAAAATCAGAGTTGATATCAATCAGACTAAATATCAAACAATGCAGAAACTGCACATCATCACTGTTAGGCCTGTAGAGCAGGTTGTGATTTGAGTGCAGAGTTGAGTTGTGCTTTGCATGGTAACTTACTGCCATTTTTGTGTATGAGAAGGTCGGTGAGGGATAATAAAACACTTACACAAAAGTCTGTAGAAATGCCATCCATCTGACATAAATGCGGGCTTCGCAGTGGGATGTATGGTGGTGGCAGCCTCATGCTGTGGGGATGCTTCCCTGCAGGAGGAGATACTTGAGGAAAACCTGATGCAATCTGCAAGAAACCTGTAAGTTATTCTTTAGAAAGACAGCGACCTCAAACACAAAGCCAACTACACAGGAATGGCTTCAAAACAATAATGTTTATGTAGTTCTGCAGTTAAGCTGAGGTCTACATCTCAAACCAGTCAGGAATTTGTGCCCAGACTTGAAAAAGACGTTTTACTTTACCTGTACAATATGACAGTGCTTGAGAAGGTTTAAGAAGAAAAAGAAACTGCTGTGTCCAGAGGTACAGAGCTGATTGAGACTGGCAGACTCAGACTCAAGGCTGGGATTATTGTCAAAGGTTCATCTACTAAATAAATACTGACCTGGAGGAGGTGGATAGTTTAGCAAAGGATATTTTTCATAAATTAGATCAATCTGTAGAGGTTGCCATTTCCTGACAACACAAGATGAGTTTTATTTTGAGCACACATTCAAGTCTACTTTAAGATTACTATTGAGAGACAATAATATATGAAAACACTACAGACAGACAGACTGTTGGACAAACAAGAAGACAGTCAGCCAGATATGCCAGGAAACATAACACCTTGTTGACACCTATTTATTGAATATTCACACATACAAAAACACAGAGGCTCATATTACACTTCAGATCATCATAATAATAGCAGTAATATGGTAATGATAGACATGTAATCATAACAATCATAATAACCATACTGTGTTAAAATCAAAGTTATAATAATGCTCATTTTTATTCATAAAACTCTCCACAGACTTCATACATCAGTATCACTGTAAATAATAATATCAAGTGATGAAATTCCACCTTGGGCAGGGCAAAAAGAATCACTTTGGAGTTAAAATGAAGTTATAATGCCAGTTACACACACACACACACACACACACACACACACACACACACACGCACACACTCAAACACACACACATGTATGTACATTGGGAGATATAACACCCAGTGTCGCCCAGCGACTGTGCGCAAGTTTTTAATAATAATTCATAAAAGTTTGACGAGGCTGTATGATAGACTTTAAATCATCCCCTGGTCTATTTAATATCATTTAAGTGTATTTGGCTGGTTTAAAAATTATAAATGTCACAATCACACACTCTCATGTGCTCAGTACAGAAACACACACACCTCTGCTTTTTTCAATCAAATACGTTGATATAACTTCACATATTCACATAGAAAATGTTCCATGAAAAGATCATTTGTGTTGAAAGGTAAACACAAGTGTGTGTCATCTCCTGGAGGAAAATCCCTTCAATGGACTGTTTTGGTGAATTAAAGCCATTTTGTTTATTTGTCCTGGAATTGAGGTTGTGTAATGCTGTAATAATGGCTGCACTTGTGTCTGTGTGAGTCAAAGGAAGCTCTCGCTGCTCAGGCTCAGTGACCCACTGCTGAATGGGCTGCTTTTGTATTCTAGTACTATAATGAGGGCCGGACAAAAGGCTTACCTTGAAAAACCACCAATTAAATGTTGCATGAATCAAAGCTTGTATCCAGCCTTGCAGCAAAGGCTGTGCAACTTGCTGCATGCAGCAGTTGTCTGTTTAGGTTTATCACTAATAGCACACGTGCATATATCATGAAAATCGTCTAGTGTAGTTTACTTTGTGCAGCCAATTTAGCATCCACGTTAGCAGCCATCAGTCCCAGATGATTTACAATCAATATTAGCCCAGGGGGACAGGAGAGACAGGGAAAATGATTCAGAAAGTTAAGAAAGATAACTTGCCATACCTGACTGTAATATTCCCCTCAATACTGTGGTTATTATATCCATATCAAAAATGACTATTTTGCCCTTTTGCCGATAGAAAAAATATGTAGCAGCAGGTGAAGTCAGGCATCACAGATGTTACAGTTGACTCTGCTGAAGCAATGAATCTAGTTTGTAGCAAAGTTTCATAAATCTTTAGGGTATAGAAGAAGGGAAAGGCACACCCATGAAGCTCAAACACAGGATAGCACCTTGTGTAAATGCTAGACATGAACTGATGCACTAGGAACATTTCTGGGCAACTTAAAGGGCAACAGTGTCTTCAAGCTGACCCTCAACACTACCTACGGCTCCAAGGACTGCTTCTTTTCAAGCCAAGATTGCCACAATGGCTTTAGGAATAACTGTCTTAATTGCTTGGCAGACCACTTTGAACAAAAGTGAAGTATCACAAACAATTTTATGGAGTGCAAGGCATTTTCTTTATGCTTCCCAGAGGATGAAGTGTAATGGATTTGGTGATGTTCTGACATTTCCTTTAGCTCCACCACAAGTTTGACATTTTGTTTTTTAGAGACATTTATAGAAAAATCTTCATTTAATTGCTGTAACATTTTTTTACTGACACTCATGGTTCCCAGAGGATGAATCCTTCGGACTTTTCTGACACCAGCAGGTCAAAGTGAAATATCTAAAAATCTAATGGCTGAATTGACACCAAATGTTATACAGACATTCATTATCCTTGGAGGATGAATCCTAATGATTATGTCGATTCTCTGACTTCTCCCCTTGTGCCACCATCAAGTTCAAATCTCTGTTTTTGAGTGAAATGTCTTAACCACTGTTGGATACTTTGCCATTAAAATTGGTCCAGGCATTTATGTCCCCTTCAGGACGAATAGTACTAACTTCTCCCATCTGATTTAGCTTTATTTTGTGCTTAGCATTAATTATCAATCGTAAACATACTAAACTGGTGGAAATAATACACATTATACCTGCCACACATCAGCAATGCATTAGCATGCTACCATTAGTTCAAAGAACCAGTGTACCTATGTATGCTAGTTCACAGAGCAGCTGGCATCGCTTAGTCTTGAAAAGATTCTGTTTCAGTTCGTTGCCGGTTAAAGCCCAAGTGTTGCCCAAATGTGACACCACAAAAACATCCCAGTGCATTGTCACCTTTCCTGTTGCTTTACTAGGACATGAACCTCTTCAGTTCAAGAACAAACTCAAAACTATGTTTTTAAAGCGAAAAAATGTTTCAGTTTCTTTCTTTCTGTAATAACTATACATCAAATAAAGGAACAGTGGTGAGTTCTCATTGAAAAACTCTGAACATCAATAACTTATTTAGCTATACACCTCTTTGCAATAGATCATTTCAATAACAATATTACAAAACTACCAGGATTCAGTCACCTACAGTAAAAAAAGCCATAATGAAGCGAGCTGCTGTAGCACCTTATTCAAGCAGCTTCACAGTCGTCATCTTTAACCCTTTTTCAACACTCCCAGAATCACCGTCTTTTATTTTACATAAAAGCCAAATCTGTCCTTCTTGTTTTGAGAGCTGCACTGCAGAGAAAGGCTGCATGAAGGCTTCCAGTAGCATTTTATACACCAATGCTGTATTTTTTTAAATTTTTTTTACAGACAATATAGAAGGATCACATGAGCTAAGCCACTAAGAAAAGCGTCTCATGTACACGGACAAGGATACGACAGTGACGCGGCTGAGAGTCGGACTATTGCTCGCGTCCAGGGATCATTGCAGCTGCTGACCAGTCGCAACCCATCCACACCCCTCCCCATGCACCACCACCTCTCATTCTCCGTCTGGTGTTTTGAATGTGTAAGGATGTTTCATCACTGACAGCGGGAATAGAAACATACAAAATAATATATTTGTTAATGTATTTGTAATAAGTGTATTTTTTTAAGAAAGACGTTTTACTGAACAGAAGGTTGATGCTGTGATGGAGGCTACTTTTTCTAAATTAAATTAACACATTTACAAAAGATTGTCCTTCCTTAAGAGGAATAGCTCAATATGACTGTCATGCCTGTGCTAAATAAGAAACTAAATAAGAAAAAGCGTGGCACCTATGCTAACAGCTAGCCTAGGCTCTAGGCTCTTAACAAATTCCAGCTGCTAGCACCTCCACATATCACTGGTGAAATGTTTTATCTTTGCTGTTATGTGTATTTTTTGTGCTTGTGAAACCAACCAAATGAGATATAAATGCTCAATAATTTAGCTTTGGATGTGTTGGTAGACAGTTTTAACTTTGGACAGAGCAGACTAGCATATCCTAGTCTTTATGTGTAAGCTAAGCTTGACAGCTGCTATCTGTAGCTCCATAGTTAGCATACAGACATGAGAGCGGTTCAACCTTCTGTTAGCAAGAAAACAAATAGGAGTATTTTCCAAATTTATTCCTTTAAGGACATATAATAATTACTGCACATAAAGGTTCATCTGATTGAGATCACAATTATTTTTCAATGTGTTTCACTTAGACCTCTCCCTTCCTTGACTATCTGTACGTCAGATTAGGAGGTACAGGTTGAAAAAGGACTGTACATTTTGGTGTGGTCCTGCAGATAGTCCATTTGTCCAAGGTTTAGGCATGATAACGGCATGGCTCAGTGCTGGATGGGGCCTCTAACAGAGAGTCATGGGGTCAGTCGGTCAGGGGGACAAGAGGAGGTGGGGAGTGTGAGGGAGAGGGTGGGATCTTAGTTACTGACTGGCAGAATGAACCCTGGGAAATCCTAGAGAGGTTTTCCCCAACTGGTGTAGTTGTTGGTCGAGTCTTTAGCACACAGAGCCAGTGGGATCTGCCTCCCCAGGAGTGTAGAAATCAGGAATGGGTAGCCCAGTATGCAGGGTCACCTGAAGGAAAACAGATTAACATACAGATATACTGTGAGGGTTAATACGTCTAGATGTTTGGTTTATTTATCTGCCTGCAGATGGAGCTGTTAAACTAATTCTTCAGTGTGAATAGTGGTTTGTCTCGGAGGCTCTTTGCTTTTATCACTCAGAGACAGCATTAAAAATGAGAAAAAACTGGCTGAGAGCAATAAGAAATTCAAAGCTAATAACTGTTGTTGAGTCTTTGAAGCTTTCTCTTTCAAGGTTTAATCCTGTGAGCCCATGTTTGTAAAACTTGGTGAAGCAGTTTTACGGAATAAATAACTGTACTCATGTGATACTTTCTTGATCTACAAATAAAAACCTCTGTTTGTGCCTGCAGCATTGCTCATGGAGAGTGAATCTCTAGCACAAGGAGCCATGGGCCAGCTGTAAAACAGTGCCCCCTGGAGCTGTTTTAGAAGCATGCATCCTGATCTGTGTGTGTATATTAAAAGTAGTTCAAATGTTAACAAATTTATGATTGTAAAAGCTGCAGGGCATCAGCAATAAACTAAACTGCAACTTTTGTTTGCCTCAGATTATATACAACTTATAATTTCGTTCTGTACCTGGACATTTCTGTTGATGCTGATAGCGGGGTAGTATACGCCCTCCAAGCCTTCAAATGCTACTGGACCCTGCTGCTCATCATTGATGAGGAAGATGACGATCCCACGTGTGAAGTCCAGCAGGACTCCTATTGTGGATCCTTTACTGATCCCACCGTCCGTCCTGCAGGGTCACAGACACACAGAGATGAACAGATATTCATCTAAAACATCGTACCTTGTTGTAGATTCCCTGTATCAGAAAGTACTGTTCTTAACATACTGACAACCACTTGCACATCACTTTGATTCCTCACCTGTTGGTGTGCGAGTTGTTGTGCATGAACCAGGAGCGGTTGTTGTCCACGTACATGGCCCAGGCCTTGTCATCCTTCCCCAGCATCACATCTTTCAAGACGTCACTCCGAGCAATCCCAAAGGCTGGGTCCGGGTGGTTGTCATAGCGATCAATGGTCATTTCCCAGTAATGAACGCCACGAGAGAAAGCAGAATTACCCACAACCACCCTGTCATCGTAGCTGTTGCACGTTACTGTGAGGTTGTCATTGGAGAGGATGATGTCTGGGTGGGCGGAGGCTGGGTCAAAGGTGAACCAAGCAACTGTGCACATACGAAAAGAGTTGCACAAATTGTTTAGAATCAGTAACATCCACTGAAAAACCTGATACAATAATCATGATTTTACAAAGGTGACATGAATCTAGAGACTGGAGGTTATATGAGGTGAAATTACACTGTAAAAATTACTTAATGACTTAATGGCAGTAACAATTATATGAAGAATATGAGAAGAAGAGGATTCACTATCACTACTATGATCACACAAAATTAATAATTATCAGCGTTTTACAGCTTTATAACTGAACTTATATATCTTTATAATAATAATAATAATAATAATCTTGATATTAATCTTAATAATTATTAATCTTAACAAAGTCATACCTGTGTCACACAGTCTGCAAATCATAACTGGCGTTTTCTTTAACCTGCTTAAAGCACCAGATGGCTGCATTTTATGACATCTAGCAAAGAATTAAGGTAATTGTCATCATGAGAGATTCTCTATGACAACTGAGCAAACTTTGCATTGCTGATTAAGACCTTGAGATGCAGTGGAGAAAGTGTGCAAGTGACTTCTGACGTGGTTTGTTTTTTCAGACAAAAAAAACATTTTTATCCACTGAGTTGTATTTGTATTTGCTAATATGTTAAAGTGTCAGCAGAAGGCCTGAGGGAATATCATTTTGTGTTGATCAAAGTAAAAAATTCAACTTTACTTCATTGTTTTCACTCACTAATGACCCACTGTTCTTATCAGGGTCTTTTCCATTCTGATAGTTTTGATAAACAAACTGCTCACTGCCTGCACAGCAGCGCATATCTATTAGATGAAGTTAGCAAGTAGCTGGTGGAGCATTTAGCAGCCAATGAGTCGGATATTTCCCTCAGGAGGTAGTGGAGACCATAACATGAGCTAAAAGTGAGAGTATAGTATTGCGTGTGTGTGTGTGTGTATATTTTATATATAGTTGAATCCAATAATATACAGTGTGTGCTGCCCCCAAGTGGCAAAAAAACACTTGCAAACACTTTACATTGCAAGCAGGCTAAATCAAATGCTGCTCATTTTGCAAACTGTTTGACTCAGGGTTGGGAGTACATACTCTATGCTCTACACAGGGAAAGGTGGGACTTTGACAGATGGACATTTGTGCTTTTATGGGCTCCACTGGGCTTGCTTGTCCACGGCTTTTATTGGTGTCACTATGTGCAGTAAAGTTTCATTATGTAGTTTTATTTCCCAAGGGAAATAAAATGAAGGCATTTATTAGAAGCTTGTATTGAACGTTTAATAAGCGCAGCCCACAGAGCAGCAAACTGCCCCCCTGCTGGTTTAAGAGTGAAGACCGCACTGATGAAACAGGAAATGGCCAGGAGAGAATTACAGTGGAAACAGTCAGCAATGTGAGCACCATACCTGTGCCTATAGACTGAATATCGCATGGAGGGATTCCAGCTGAAATGTGAAATGAAGGGGGAGTAGAGGCAGAGCGGAAATAGGGAGAAAGAAAAGAGGGGAGGAGGAGAGCGTAGCGAAGCAGTGAGGCGGACAGTGTAGAAGGGTTGGGAGGGGTGGAGGGGAGGGTAAAAAGCAGGTTTGATCAGGGAAGCTGGTTCAAGTCAGTGACCAAAACACCACAGATCCCGAAACAAAAAAGAGCTCCTAGAATCAGATCAGAAGAGACTTGAAAGAAAAGAGCATGAAAACAAAGACTGCTCTGACGGGGAAATTCACACTTTCCAGGGGACAAACGAAAAAAAAAAAAAAGCACGGTCCGGTCAGGATGAAGGATGTCAGATCTCTGCAAAAACAGTGAAAATGTCTGAGTGGTTAGATCATTTTGTGCAGCCCCCAACAGCTGCTGAATGCTCTCTCTCTGTCAGGTTAGGAGGCTGACTGTGCCTTCAGGTCCACTGATAGATGACAAGCTTCCCCATCTACGCAGATCAGCATTTAACTAATGGGAAAGCAGGCGTGTGGGTGGATTATACACGAACCAGCTGCTACTGGATGTACCTGGTTTAAAAGCTCAAACACACCCTCAAACAGAATTCACATCCTGCTGCTTTCGGGTTAAAACCTTGCAAGTGATATTGTGGAGGCTTTTACTGTTATTATTTTTGTGTTATGTGAAAAGATAAATGAGGACAAAGAGTTTTGATGGTCTGGTCTGAAATTTGAAGAAAATGTTTTTTAATCTGGCCATTAAAGTGGCCAAGGCAGCTCTCCTTTTACCCCCAATTCCTCAGAAGTTGTCTTTCTGAAGATGCGAGGCTTCAGACTGACAGCAACAATTTAAAATTCCTAAGATCTCTTTGAGTTCAGCCTAAAATGATTTGCTTTTAATGAACAGCAAATGCCAAAAAAGAAGGCGAAAACTGAGCCAAGACTCGTACTGATTACTTAAAGTTACTGTCACTCGACCAATAATAAAATACCTGCCAACTGTTTGCTAGAACACAACATCCCCAGTCAGACTGTGTCTGTGCGTCACTGTTAATAAGCACATAAAATAAACATGTTATAAGTAAAATTATGGTCTGATCATGCAAAAAAGGTTATTAAGCATATCTGGGCAAAATAATAACAGCAAAGAGTCAAAATTACAATGAACACCAACACGAGAGTAAACTGAAAGAGACATAAATGTGTAAATTCACCCAGGAAACAGGGACACAGTAACAAACATGTGGCAGGTATTTGTAGTCATATATCAATAAGTAGTGGAAAATAAATTCAAATCTAATTACTCATTTTTGTACTGCAGTGATTTTATATTTATCAGCCAACCTTTACACTGATACAAACATGCTGCAATCAAACAGTTCAGAGAGGATGCTGCTTCTGTGTTTGCATGGTGACTTGCATGCGGCCGTTGCAAGCAGTATTCTGCGTTACGACCTCGAACATGAGAATAGAGAAAACATCACAATTTGTTTCAAACACAAGCTTCATTTTTCTCACCAGTGAAGAGAGTTGGGTCTGAGGCTGCGACCCAGATACAGCAGTCTTCAAAGTGAAAAAGCCCTCAGTGGCTTGTCAGGTCAGGAGCACGCTCCCTGTTTTCGTCAACATTCACAGGTTTTTTACACCGTGAATTCATCCTCCAGGGCCACACTGTCAGGGCTAAGCTCTGCTACACCTTTCTGCACCCTGCACTCTAACTTTTTTCTCTTCCTGAAAAATGAATTGAAGCTGAAGGATCTCTGTTTTGGTCCAGATGACATACAGCATGTGTTACAAAACAGGACTTCCAGGGAGCGATCTGAGTGTGGCAGCACTGCAGGAGGAGTATATGACTGTACAAGGTGACTAATCTGAGTTGTTTGATTGCATCTTGTATCTGCAAAAAACTAAAATCAGCATCTACATAGGCTTGGCTGATTTAATGGTCTAGCTCTACTTTAGACCTGCTGCTTTGAAAAGTCCAGTACGCTGCAGACAAACTTTGCTGGCTTAATAACAAAATATGTGAAGGCAGCTGAGTTTGGCACTGATGAGTTTATTCTGCTGCCAACACCCGAGTCTTGGCTCTTTGTGGACTTTGACCTGGAGACTTTATTCCAAATACTAACTGAACCATTGAAGATCGGAGGAACGAATGAGTGAATTCTGTTTAGGAGTGTATTTTTTCTTAAAGGTTTATAAAGTATAAGTAGGAGAAGGAGGAGATGGTGCTTAACATACTCTCAGAGGTCTGCATGATCAGCGTCTTGCTGTACTGGCCCACTCCACTGGCATTAAAGGCCTTCACTCTGGACTTGTATGTGCTGTTGAAGTGGAGGCCATCCACCGTGCAGATGGTCTCCGTCCCCACGTACACTTCCTGCAAAGACACACAGCGCTTCCTGTTAAGCTGGCAGATACATCGAGTGCGTAGTTATGACACAGAACAGACAGAGAGTCCTGCTTTTTTAAATTGGACAGCTCCGCTTCTAAAGGAGTGTCCCATTTGGATTTGGTGGTGAACGTAATAAGTGTGAGTGTGACTTTGTACAACTGAACGTGGGCGAGGCAGCCCACACCGTAGTATAAATAGACATGGGGAAACAACTCGCCAAGCTCAGCGAGGTGCTGTGTTGGCGAGTCTCAATGAGTCAGACAGGAGGAGAGAAAGAGAAAACTTCCTTTGGAAAAATAGTTGTTTGGCAAACAGGTATGACATGAAACAGTTTGAGTTCATGTAAAGGAGATTCACAGACTGGACACCAGATTGCACAGAGTGAAAAACACAAGTATAAAAATCTCATTTAAAGCTCCAAAATGTGCTCGGCGATGTTTCACAAATATCTCTGCTGTAAATCACAGCCTAACTACGGCAAAATGTCTGCAAGCTCTAACACAGTTTGGCATCAACTGCTCACCAATTAGCAGCAAGCGGATGCTGTTGGTGAGTCTGTGGGCAGATTGGATGTAAACGATCACCCTCTTATGGAACGGTTGCAATTAATACTGAGGAACGAAAGGCTCATACAAACAGACAATTACAGATCACTGAGAGAACAAAAAGCAGGGACCAGCTGGATTTGGAGAGGAGACTAAACTGACTTCAGGTCAGTGGCTTCTTTTTCAAAATTAAAATGTTTCACAAACAGCTGCTGGTCCATTCACATCACACAGGCAGCGTTTAACTAATGCTCTCAGTCTAGAAGAGTGCTAACAACAGTCCTGTTTCTCTTTACAAAGCACCGGGGCTGACAGTTGATGTTTATTTACATTAGTAAAAAAACATTCAGTGAGACACAGTATGCAGCCAACTGGTTCATCAAATCCAATATTTACATTATTATATGAATTTGTTTATGTGTGTGTGTCTATGGTTGTGCAAGCACAGCATTAAAACCAAATCATACTACTTTAATTATGCTGCACCAGCTGTTAAGAGGACATGTTGTGCTTTTTAGGAGAAATGAAAAGGAGGCAGTTGAATAATGATGTAACTAATTACGTTAATGCAACTTGGACTCATTGCAATTGAAATTGCAAATTTAAAACTGTGATCATTTGAATTTAAGTTCATTTACACCTTTGCAAAAATCAAATCTCTTGCTCATCAGTAGCTGCAGTACTGGCAGTGTTTGCAAAAAGTCTATAAGGAAAACACCTCCTGTGTGCACAGCCCACTGCTGAAACAATCACACTTTTAATTTGTTTTAGTTTAGTGTATAATGCAATCTGATATATTTTACAAGTGAAAATGCCTACAGCAGTCAAAATGAAATACATACAGGTTATTAGCAATGATATAATATTGTGCTGCAAATTCGAATCAGCGCTTCATTTACTCCCATCAGATGGAGAAACGCATTACCTCACATCTAAAGTCGTATAATTGCGCATAAACAAAAGAGAAAGTTTCTGACAATATGAAAGAAGAGTACTGTGTCTTCTCTTTTTTTCTACTAGTGTGTGTACTGAGTTTGTTTCAGGACTCATTTGTTTCTCACTCACAGGACAGCAACAATAAAAAGGTTTATATTTAAATATTCATCAGGGAGTTTGCCCCCAAGTTTAACGTCACTGTAAGCAACTGAAATGATCTCCCACATTGATTGAGTAGGGAGTCAACAGGCTCACTGTAGCGTAGTACACAGAGGAACCTGAGGGTTTAGAGGTTGCACACAGATATCCTTTACTATTGTGCTGAGGGTATTGTGCGGGAGGTTTAAGTTGCCATCAGAACAAAGCAGGGGAATGTATAGAGGACAGGGGAGGGTCTTAGGTGGATGGATTACATGTTGAACCTCTGAGAGGATGTACGTACTGCTTTGATCCCAGATCACACTTCCAGTGGGATCATCCCATCTGACAGCTGCATTACAGACCCTTTCTCCTGGCAGCGTGTCATTCAATGCCTCGCTACAGTGTGTCACATGACCTGTTCTCATATCACTCAGAGCTGTGCAGTACGGCCGTCACACATCGACTTCAGGGATTTCAGCAACAAAGCGTTTCTTTCACATTCCCCTGGCTGAGCTGGTGTCCTCCCTGGCACCAAATGAAGGAGTCTTTGTTGAGGGGGATGGTGTTAGTGTTGCGTAAAGGTGAATTATTACTGTAGCTGTTCTCAGTGAAACGTAAATCCAACAAACATTCTCCTGTTTGTGGACTATTAAAGTCAGCAGATAACAAGTGGAGACAAAAGAGTACCTGCATAGGGAAACTTACCCTGAATGGACCCCCAGATCCATCGTCCAGCTCCAGTATGTATCCATCCACGGCAATAGTGGAAAGCGGTGGCTGTTTCCATGACAACGTGGCACTGTTGTTCTGAGTGCAGCATTCCTCCAGCTGGAGCATAGGAGCAGCTGGGACTGAGGAGGGTAAAAACCAGGCCAGATTACCACCAAGTGAGATATGAAAAGACGCCTGCACATGACACACACACACACACACACACACATGCACTCTCAAACTTGCTATGACTCTGGTGGGCATTAAGATCTGTTCAATATTTATCATCTATAAATTCAGTTATGAATATATGAATTCATAACACATTAATCAAAAGTGCCCGAATCATGAATATAAACACACCAATCTTATTTGACTTTCTTATGTCAGTGATATTGCACAGGGCAACGCCGTCACATGATTGCAAAAATCACAAATGTCTTTGCATACACCCAAAAACTTCCCTGAATATATTTTCATCTTGTAAAATTATTTGTGATTTTCTAAGGTACATGCAAGAGGAAGGTGCCTCGAAATCGCAACTGTAAACTTGAGGGACTGCTGTCACAAAAAAGAGAACACTCACACACCATTTGTGCCCACAATGCATTAGAGAAGGATACTGATTACAAATATCTTAAGGTAAAGTCAAGCTTTAACATTAATTTTCAACAAATTGTTAATAATAAATGGAGAACCTTCTACAAACATTTCAGCCCTGCAAAACTGTACATATTATCGGTTAAAGGACTAAAGAGGAGTTCTGGTCAATAACATTTAAGGAGAGGAGACATTTGCTGTCGAAAGGGCTTTAACTTGCATCTTTGAGTTTAAAATAGTCTCCCTCTGTGCTGTGGCTGCTCTCCTCAAGCCCACTCATCTGTAAACCCCTCAGGTGTGTCCATACATCTTTGTACCTTTCATCTGGACAAAGTCCAGCTGGTGGATTGTCTGCAGGAGGGGTCCACTGTCCAGAGTGAGGTCAAAATCGCTGGTCATCCTGGGGGTGAGAGTGCCCTTCCCCCACTGACCCTCTGTCATGTGAACCCTCCGGATCAAAGCATCAGAGATCTGAAAGGAGAAGTGGACAAATAATTTCACAGTGAAAACTCTAACTGTTACTCATCAATAACTAATACAGCGCTTACACAGGTTCATCCATGTTTATCTTATGTATATCATTACACTCGTTAGCACAAGATTTAATATTTGTTCTGCAGGTAAGAATGCCATTCAACATACATACAGAAAATATCAATTTGATTTCAAAAGGAACACTGTCATCAAAGGAAACCCATTTTTCCTAAATTTAGTTGCAACTTCCCTGCATTTTACATGCATCTTCCAAAAAAAATTACCAGGAAATGATCAAGAAATGTCAGTGAGTCATTTTCAGTCGCAAAACCACCAAACATGTATTTCCACCTTAAACATTTTACTGCGCCAGAAATCATTTTGGGCCATGCTAAAAAGACATAGGTACTTTTTAAAATTCATTCTGAATTTACTCCACACACACTTATCACTGTGTCATGTAACTATCAGTCCCAACTGTGTTTGCTCATCGTCTCATCAGATTCATGCATTTCAGTGAGGTAAACCATCACAAACCATTGAACTTAAACCAAAGATGTCAAATAAGTTTGATTTTAACAAGGAGAAATGACTCAGCTGAGGCAACGAACTGTAACTTTGCTGTATCTCTGTGTAGTTTTCTCTCTGTAGGTATTTTTTGCTTAAACGTCGCATTTATCTAACATCTATTGGCCCTGAGTCACATCTGCAGGATGTCATTTAATGGTTTCCATGAGGACTTTCTTTTTTTTCGAAATACATTTCTTTCCTTTCTACCTAAAGCAGCAAAGTGTGATAAATTTACAGCTTTAAAGGCACAAATCTCAAAAATATATTCATTATTTTATATTTTCTGATTCTTAGATGTTACAGCTTCAGTCTATGGCCGTTTTGCTTTCCAACCTGGGGCTGGAAAACTGCTCGCAAGATAAATCTGAAGGGTCATAAAATGATTGAACAATAGGTGAAAGAAAAAACATTTGGGCCATAAACGACAAAGAAAACTTATTGGTGATGCAATATTCAACAGCAGTCATAAAGGCATTAAGACAAGAAACACTAACATAAAAATATACTCATAAATAGGATTTATGGATTTAAAAAAGTAAAATAGAAAATACAGTGCAGTACAATATTTGAATAAACTGGCCCAAATTTCACAGCTGTATGCTGACTTTAAACTTTTTTGAGTCTAAACATGATAAATTCTGTTTTTTCACTGTTTGACTGGTGATAAGTTTGGCACATCCAGTCACTGACTTGTTCAGAGCCCAAACTCAGTGCTTGTATGGGACCATAGTCACCTGATATCATTGCATATAAATCTGGGTGTCATCTGCATAATAAAGACATTTTGTTGTCTTTGAATGCAGGTGGGA
Organism: Datnioides undecimradiatus; assembly: GCA_008933995.1. Classification (NCBI taxonomy): domain Eukaryota; kingdom Metazoa; phylum Chordata; class Actinopteri; order Lobotiformes; family Datnioididae; genus Datnioides; species Datnioides undecimradiatus. The sequence goes on along the minus strand of WARS01000017.1, from coordinate 12,397,271 downwards.
GGATTTATATAAACACTGAACAGGAAAAGGCTGTTCAGCAAAAGACATTCCTTAAATTATTGCCCTTTCCTTGTAAATTCATTGATAATCATCACTTTTTCAAAAAATGATTTAAATATAGCAAAAGTGAGGAAAGTCACTCTTTGGTTGAACATCTACACACACCGATAAGGTATTGTGGGTAAAGACTGCTTCATTTTCCCCATTTACATTCTTTATTCACTATTCCCTAATTATTTTTTCTATCATACCTGCAGAAAACCACTGGGGTCATTCTCCTTGATGACCTCCAGGCAGTACTCCATCAGCCCAGTGGTCTGACGCAACTTCACTGTACAGTGGGAGATTTGATCCCGAACCACCTGGAAAAAAGAGGCAAAAAAGGGACGAAAGAAGAGAAAAGAGAGAGAGAAATGAGGGAAGGATAATACACTTCTACAACAACATCAAGCATACGGAGATATTCAGTTGTTAATCATCAGCTTTTTCCTGTTGTCTGCATAAAGATGTGTGCAGTATAAGTAGAGCAGGCATAGAAGAGGAATGTGAAAGATTGGTGAGAAATGAAATGAAAGTAAATAAGCAAAAGGTGGCAGATATATGTTGTGGGGAGAGGACACAGGCAAAGAAAAGGAAGATGGATGCGGGGAGAGCTTAGCACAACAAAAAATGGCGACACTGAAGTGACGTAAAAGGACGGAGAAAGAAAAGGAGGAGGAGAACAGAGAACACAGATTAAACAAAGCTGTTAATGGATGAAGAGAAGCTAGGTGAGATGGCCAGGAGGAATACCAATAATGAGATTAGCACCAGGATTGTCAAAGTGAATGATGTGAGTAGTTTTTCCCCTTGTGGGGACTTGAGCACAGATTGAGGCAGAAAGAGGAGGCCGGAGGGACATCGGCAACCGATCCTGTTATTGACGCTAACGGAAGGAAAGTGACATTTTGTTTTCACGCGCTGGCCGTGTGAAGAGTTGTCATCATCACCGGTTACATCAGAGATGAGACTGCTTGAAAATGTTTTTTCTGTTATTGGAATAACAACATTTTTATGCTATTTATTTTTCTGCATGCAGAAAGTGAGAGAGAGAGAAACTGAGAGAACACATTGATACGGGAAAAATGAGCTTGTTGCAAATGGGACTTTCATTGCTGCCCTTCCCATATTCATAATGTATCTTCCTACAACGTGATCTGAATACAAGGGAACAGTTTTACATGGTTAAAAAAAACCCTCATCACACAAACAACGAGACCTTTGAACGATCTGATCGGTTATTTGATAGACGGATGACTCTGGAGATTCCCTCTCTACCTTTGACACTCCTGGTGTCCGCACAGCCTCCTCGCAACAGTGTGAAATAAACGGAGGTGCTGGACCGAGGGTTGCTAGGTAACAGAAACTTCACTGCTGCTATCTGAGGGGCTCCAAGGGCTGAATGGAGAGGAAAATCCTTTCTGCAGCCGCTCTGAGACCGACAGAACACACGGAGATGATTTACTGATGACTGCAGTGACAGCACATCAATATGCAAATAATATACCACTGGCACATAAACACCCATGTAGCTACGGCTTATTCTATATGCATCATTGCAGAGCAGGCTTTAACATAGTCCCTTTTCAATGTGAGCATATAAGATTTGTCTTTTGAATAGCATCAAGCATGTGTGGGCAATATAGATAAAGCACAGTATATGTAGTTTTATCATCAAGCAATACATATTATATATATATAATAATACATTCATTTTTATGGAGATTACAGTAAAAAAAACCCTGACAATCATCTTAATTTATATTTTGACACTAAAATCCCATTAATCTAATATTTCTATAAAGTATTCCTGCTTGCTGGCTTCCTCAACCACAAAATTTCTACAGGTTAACAAACCTCTGCTGTCTCCTGCTATGTACTCATATCATCATGACACTGCTTTAACTTCAAAGTGTGCAGATGTTTCAGTGATTTCAGTGGTCCAAATGGCCGCGTCAGCTTCAGGCTACCGGTGTCACTAACACTGCACAATCGATGTTCAACCACTTCACATTCGGATTCCTGTCATTTCTAATGATCCTGGGTTTGTGCTGACTGTTCTTCTAGAGGGACCGATGGGTTGTAGAGGACAATTTAGTTCAAATCACTTTGTTTTGTTCAGTTTATTTAGACAGTCCACATGTTAAGTGCACTGTATATACCTTAGTCAGATTTCTACATCTGTTGCTAGTTTAGTTTGTTAGAACAGCTAAAAACTATTTTAACTGATTTCAGTTTCCTTAAACCAAACTGCACGAAAACAAAACCACTGAAGACCCCTCATCTCTTCTTCTTCTGCTGCTGTTGTTTCACCTGCTGCAAACACCAGGAACAGTAAATTTAAGCAAAGTCTACAAGTAAGTCAATCATGTTTAGTTCATTCTGCCAAAGTATATGGTTTTGCATCCTTCTGGCTGTAAAAATGACTGAATACTTGCTCGGCACTCAGACACTGTGAACTTAAATGAACTTAAAAAATTCAGTTTCTCCTCAGAGATTCACACTAAATAACACAAATTGCAGGTCTGATTTCACTCTGAGAGGAATAAATATGAACTGAAAACAGAATATTTTCAAGAAAATAAATATTTACAGAGCATCATATTCTAATTATTTCCCTTTTCCTATTGCTGTAATCAATTACCCAGAGGAGGACCGTGTTTAACCTCTCCTCCCATATAGAGATTTCATTCCAGCTCTGATGATTCAGTCTATATTTCTCTGGCTGGGGGCCAAACCCTTCCTGCTGTGTCAAGCCTGGAACATCCACACCCCTGCAGTGGCCTGGCAGGGCTCCAGGAAGAGTTTCTCATTGCTGTCGCTGCCTGTTAAACAATCAGACTCGCTGTCCCTCCTCCACACGCAGCTGGAATCACAATATCTTAATTCTCAGACTACAATACATATGGAGGAATTTTACTTGAGGGTGCAGAGCTATGCCGACAACTTTTATTGCTTTTCCCTGGCCCTCTCTTTCTGTTTCCTCTCTGATTTCGACACTTGCTGCTGCTTCTCTCAGCATTCCAGTCATCTTTCCTGAAATCTGCTTTACATCAGCCTCGGAATAAGATATAAAAGCTGCCACCGGCAATAGGGCTCTGCCAGCTGATCAGCAGATAATCAGTGGAGGGAAGATTCATTCATCTGAATTTAACACAGAGTGAGGGGACAGCAGCAGCATGAGGTGGGAGGAAATTTAGCATCATGAAGAGAGAAGTGGGAGAAATGGATTAAGAGAGAGATAGCAAGAGAGGGGAGACAGCGAGAGAGGGGGGGTGAGTGACATAAACAATGAGCAGGACAGTGGTAGAGGGCAGAGCTGGCGGTGTAAGTGGGCCACAGTTTATGCGGCAGCAGCAGCAGCAGAGATGAACGGAGCTCACAGGGGGAAACAAACTGCGTCCTCTGTCCTCTCAGACATATGTGGCTGTCATGGTGATTAAGCACATCGTCATACAGAGTCACAGCAGCTCGACCGTGCTGCTAAAACAATCCCAAACAGAAAGAGGGCAAATTGACTAGAAACTGATGCGCAGAGTGCTGAAACATGCAGGAACACATCTCTTTACAGTTCATACCAGTCGTGTTAGGAGGAGCAGGTTTTAATTGCTTTCCTCCATCCCAAGAAGCAGGTGGAAAACGTATTCTTACTGAGGGACTCATAAAAGCTTGTTACTGCTCTGGTTATAAAAGAAGCTGCTAACATAACTGTTTTTTATATCTCTCAACTGATTTTTTTTTTCTCTCACCTGGGCACAATGGAAACAATGGTGACACATTATCCGAATTTAAGTTGATATGAAAAACATGTTAGCAAAACAGTAGCTTGTTTATGCATCCTGAAGATGGTGATTAGCATTTATATGGGGGCGTCCGAAAATAACTCTTGTTTTAAGCCTGTTTTTGGTCTGGCCAACTCCAAAAACAGTTGTAAACACAAAACATGGATTAAACTATTCCTGCAAACGCAGTGGTTAAGATCATGTTCTGCTTCATAAAGCTCATAGTTTTAATATAACTCCAGGGAATACTACATATATGATTTTTTCCATATTGTACCCTGGCTGCACATATTGCACAACAGCACCTGCTGCTTCTGTGTGAAATAAACTTGCCATCTTCACTCTGTTTTTTGTTGTAATTATTAGGCCACTGCGGCACTTCTGGCCTTGTAAGTCACTGTGACTGCAGCCGGCTAACCTGCACCTTTAGAGCAGCACTGCACAGTCGGCCTGGACCCTGACATAAAATCTATCTAAAAACATTTTGACATTATGGAAGTGCCTGAAGATGATTTAATGGTTCTGACATCCACAAAGGTGGAATATGAGGAGCAGGTAAGGACAGAGGAGAGTGATACAGAGAAGGAGGGGTTGGGGGGCTAAAAGAGGGAAAGGAGAGCAAATGATTGGAGTGACAGAAGAAGATAGAGATGAGAAGGCAAATAAACAGAGGCAAAGAGGAGAGGAGGAAAGGAGGTTAAGGAAAGAGGGACCAGTGAGAGATGAGAGGAGGAAGACAAGAGAGATAACATGAGGGACTGTGATGGGAATCAAACTGTTTTAGGATGAAAGGATGATGAATAAAGGGATGAAAATCACTTCCTGCTTTGCCCTGCCGGTTTCACTCTGCAGTGATGGTCAAAGAAAGTGACAAGTGCCACTTCCACTGACACTCTGCTGTCAGCGAGGATCAAGGCGCCGCCTGCTCGACATTAATGTGAGTGTTACAGACAGACGTACAGAAAATGTAAGCCTAACCTCACTTTCTTGATTCAAACATAAAAACTTCACTGTTAAAAAGGAGCAGAAGCCAAAATAAACTGTGTCATTATTGACTGATATGTCAATCATTATTTCAATTCAACATTTAATTGCTTAGTCTCTAAAACGAACGATCATGAAACCATGATCAGAGCTGGAAGCTGGAGCTAAAGAAGGCTTTACATTTTTTTAGCTCAATCAGTGACTGAAATGATTCAAGTCTAGTCAATAGACAGAAAAATAAGCAGAGCAAAGTAAAAATGTTAAAAGTTACAACTTTTCAACTATCTTTTAATTGGTTTTATATAGTTTTGGGGTCACCGTGAACTGTTAATCAGACAAAATGAGACATTTAAGGATGTCACCACGAACTCTAAGAAACACGAATGGGTTAATTATTTTTTGGCATTAATTGATGAAACAATGCTGATAATAATAAAATTGTTGATTAGTCTTCTGAGAATTGATTCATAGTATTTTACAAAAAAAGCACAAAAATACTAATGAATTAAACTATAATACTGAATTCAGCAGCAGTCTTAATATTTCATGTTGTTCCTCTCTGCAGCAACAACAACTGTCGTTCACAGTGAGAGAATTAATCATTTGATACTTCCTGAGTTCATCTCTGAGCCACCGCACCACAGTCTGAACTGTTCCCCATGTTTGTGTGCTTGAAAGTGGGGGACCTTGGGGAGGACGGATCCCCCTGGAGTGACGCACTTCACGGGCAGACCAGCAAATCACTACAGTAGAAATAAAAATAGCCTCAGTGCAGCTGTGCTCATTGAACATCCCAGGCTGGGCGTCCAGAGCACGAAACATCCGATGGAGAACATCGAGAGCGAGAGGAGGAAGATGCAGACTGCCTTAGTTTCTAATTCACTTTGTGTTTCTCTAATCAGAAGAGTCCCTTATCAGCCCATTGCTGAGTCTGTGAGCTTGGATCTCCCAGATGAAACACAGTGAGAGGGACTGACAGCAGAGGCAGTGTGCCTGTCCACATTACATTAAACATAATCCTGGTGCTTAGCTCAACTTAGCATAAAGACAGGAAACAGGGGGAAACAGCTAGCCCTGCTCTACCCAAAGCTAAAAAAAACTGGCAACCAGCAATTTTAATCTCACTATTTAGCAAGTTATACTGTATTCCTTAATTCTCAGCTAACCCTGCTGCCAGTCGTTATGCTAAGCTAAGCTAACCATTTCCTTGCTGTAGTTTCATATAGGCAGACATGAGAGTGGTATCAATCTTTTACTAAACTAATACTCTGTTCACATTAATTGTATGTGCGTTTCCTACATGTTCCTGAATGCACCACCATGATCTTAATGGCAAAGGTTTCATGAGAGAAGAAGCTTGTATAATGCTCATTGTGATGGATTATCACTTAAACAAGTTTTACATCTCAAGTTGATTTTCACATGTAACTGACAGAAAGTGAGAAAAACGACTTCCTGAGAGGAGGAAAATCTGTCCAAGAACTGGAAAATTGCCAATAAGATTAAGTATGCAATTTTCAGTGAGCTATGACTACATAGCTGTAGTCTGTCTTGTCCTCAGTATAATGAATATTATATGTTATTGAAGTGGAGTTTAAATTTGACTGCTAGACTCAGTGCAGAGTTTTCAGGCTGGCTGTTATTTTTTATAGACAAAAAATATTTTGTTTTTATGAAAATATCTAAAATTAAGTTAAAATATAAAAGGAGATTTAGTCTCAGGCTGAGCAGAATCCTAATTTGGCCAAAGACAAGACTTTGACCCATCCAGACAAGATAACTGATCTGACTACAATAATTTAACTGATTTAAATATTAAATATAGGTTGTTGCTCAAATGTGCTGCCTTGGCTATGAAATCACTACAACATGGATGTTTGACTGAGACTGAGTGAAGGAGGTTTTGTAACCACCCAGTATGACAAACCGCCACAACACTACACTCCACTTCTGCCGTCTTTCTAAACAAACACGTGGGTCAGTCCACCTGATGTGAACAAAAAAAATGAGCCTGACTCATATTATCAAGGACTACTTCTCGCCTCCGCAGCTTCAAACAACAAGCTCAACATGTCCCGGACAGTCACCATGACAACCGGGCTTTGTCGTCAGTGTGCAGGACCACAGGAGAGCAGCAGGTCACTCTGTAGGAGATGCCAAGTCAGCTGCAACGGCCTCTCTTTAAATTGGTCTTTATTGACTTTATGCTCATGATGCTTTTTATGTTTTCCCTTCGTAAAAGGAGCTCCATGTGACTGAATCAGCAGGATTAATCAGGGCACTTCATTACTTTCTTAATTGGACACATATAAAATGCATTGCTGGCATTTTGTTTGATGCAACAATCTGCTTTTCATATGGAAATAAATCCTATCTGCTGCTACATCTGGAATAAACACAAAGGACTAAATTATCATCACAAGTGCATTGGGACAGAAATGTGTCTCATTCAATTACGGCTACAGGATGACCTCCGCCACTGAGCCACATGGTAATGAAGCAGAAAGCATCCCATTGACTGCCCATGTCAGAGGGGCTCCAATTACTGGAGGTGCTCTCCAGAAAACAAGCGATGACTCCAGTGATTCTTTCCTTGCCTTCTTTACTTCGCTGATATCTACCTAAAGTGAGCTACGCTGCCCTCCAGGAGCAAACGACAAACACAGAACATCGCTTCTTGCATCACTGACTCTGTGGGTAACTCCTATGATAGAGGCAGCAACCCTGAGTAAGTGAGTAGCACAGATTCACATGGGAGTCCGACAGTGAAAGCATGAAATGAGGATCTGATCTGATCTGTCATGGAGAAATGTGTCTTTCTGGCATTAAGATTCAGTGAACAACACATGGAGGCACTGATCTGTGGGCTGACAGAAGGGATCAGATCTGCACTGAGACACATTAAAAATTCCTCCATCTTGGAGGTGTGAATGTGGACAATGCTTCTCTGCTCCTCAATAAACATCCATCCTCCATTTAACTGCCTTCAGTCATTACCAGGGGAGATTTTGCATTTGAAATGTGCACAGTGCACCTAAACATGCAGCACTGCAACGCTGCAGTTTGATCACACCCGCAGTTCCAGTCCAACCTGTGCAACTTCAATAAAAGGAGCAACAATGACAGTTTAGAGCCATAAATATGTGGCAGTGTGTTCCATCTGCAGGCCAAGAAAAAAAGTAATAGCTGCTATAATTTTGACATTTGTGACACTGCAGGCGATGTGAGTAACAGCTGCAGTTGGTGGAGCTGATTTTCAGCTAAACACTGGGAAAACAGAATGTCATTATGGATGATTTGTCTCTCTTGCTTGACTTGGTTTGGGAATGAAATAAAAGAAAAGCGTAAAAAGTGTATTAGTAAAGTTAATTTCAGGTTTATTTGATACTAAATATTTGAATTTAAAACTTGAAAATGCTCAAATGATTCACAGTTAAATAGCTTCTGATTTTATCAACTCTACCTCTATTTAGCTGTTATTGTCTGATGGCCAAATGCCTGAACAATACACAGTATTTGCTTTTTTGCTTTGAGTTAACTGAGAAAATTGATATCACTCTCATGTCTGTGTGCCAGCTGTTTAGCTGGTTAGCCAAGCTTGAAGGCTGGAAACTGTGGGGAACAGCTAGCCTTGCTCTGTCCAGTGGTTAAGTAATATACCTGCCAGGCCTGCTTAACCTCACTAACTGACACTAATGACATCTTCTTTGTTATAGTCATCATTCATCATTCATTCATAAATATGAAGGGGCTAAATTAAAAGATAAATTCATTTACAAAACCTCCAAAAGAAAAATGTGAACCTCAAAAACACAAAGAAAAAGCTGCATTTAAAACCTCACTTGTAACTTGCATTGCCTGTAAGTGAAGCAAGATTGCAGCAGCTCTTATTTGTTTCCTGCAGGTGGGGCAGGTGCAGACCGTACATGACTGAGCAGCTTCTCCTATAGAGAATTAAACATTAATAAAATGAAAATGAGCTTTTCAATATGTGTGTGATTTATGGGGCACATCCATGAAATGCTTCACATCTAAATATTTCATATATGAAGAAAGAAAGGACATTATGTGTTCATACGTGTATATGTGTGTATGTGTATGTAAGCCCAGGCTGCATTTCTCCACCTACACGTGTGAAACCTTGATTCTACAGAGCGTCCAAGTGTGAAATTGGATGCTGTACAGCACAAATGTATCTCCCCCTCCTCCTCCTCCCCCTCTCATGTTGACTCCCACTCTCACTGATGTCCCCCATTTGATGTGTTGCTGATGATTTAAAGACAAAGGTGGAGCTTAATGTCTAGATCATACTCACACCTCCAGCACATATAACAATAAAAGTGCATCTGCAGAAGAAAATCTTGCAAATGGAAGAGTTGCGGAAATAATAAATTAATAATATAAAATGCTGTTTGATGCAAATGGCTCTCAGTATGCATTTTTAGCCTATTAAACCACAGATAACATACCTTTGACATTACAGTCCTCCATTTTTAAAGAAAAAACATTAACATTTAGATTAATTTCCATCCTTCCAGGCAGTAATTGCTTTTAGCTTGTGCCAGGTGAGTCAGCATGGAAGTGACTTTCTTTTTACCACTTGCCTCAGTTTCCACAGTGACATTAAACTCAACAAAAACCTTGCTTGAGATGCATTTATTTTGTTTTACCTATGTTATTGTTGAAGAGGATCAAAGCAGGGACTGTTTTTCCAATTCAAAATTTCATGTCTGGATTCCAAAATGGAAACTTTTCAGACAACAAAAGTCATATTCACGTGACTGGTCTGATTATATTTTGCCTTTTTGGTTTGTTTTTCCAACAATACTGGCTGAACACACCACACAAGACAGATTTGGACGTATGTAAGTCATCCCAGATTGTTTTCGATCATGCTCACTCACCTTCAGTTTGTGTTCGTGCTCTTTGTTTACTCGAGCCAGCAGCTGAGCCTTGCGTCTGTTCAAGGCATCGATGAGGGCGTCGCACTGCGCCACCAAGCAGGCCTCAAACTCCACGCCATTCTCCTGAAACAAAACAGACAATGGCTGGAAAATCACAGCACTGGCAGAAGGTACAGCATCCTGTAGACTTTGGACGGATGCTGGCAAACAGAATGACAGAACAGAAAACCAAAAGCATGGCTGTGTTCATTTTCACAGATTATTGATGGGTCTCCCTGTAGCATCAGCGTACTATGTGACGATACAAAATCCCACCTTTGCTCTTTCATCAGCCTGTAACAGTGGCCTTGTGTCCATGAGCATCTAAATCTATGCCTGGTCAGTATTTGTAGCCCATGTGATACCCCAGTATGTAAAGGGAGGTACATTTCCTTGCTCATACATCTGAAAAACACTTTGCTAAGACTGAAACCTGCAGCAGAGAAATTTCCTGCTGTTACTATGGCGATTTGATCCTGACAGTCAGTTCCGACGCAATGTCCAATTATGAAATAACTTTCATCTTAATTATGTTTCAGCACAACTTTTAAGTTGCCACATGTGATACGTCCATGACTTCACTGACACTAATTTACTGTTTGATGCACATAGAAGAGTGAATTTTGTTCCAGAGTTGAAGGTAAAGTCAGATTTGAACTCCCATTTGCACCTCAAAGGACAACTGACCAGGATTACAAAATGTTAACGGTGACACTTCATAGTACGATAAGCCCTTTTTGTTTTTGCCCATTACTGCTGTGCTGTGCTGTGGGGGACAGTCTGGGATCACAGTGGGTGCAGAGAGATTATTACTGGGATCATGGCGATTTATGGCGGGTGCAGTGAGCAAAGCAGCAGTCGTCCGCATATGTTTGTGTGTTAAATTACCTGGATGTGTTGCACCATATTCCTCAGCTGAACCAGGAACTCCTTGGCCTCAGTGGCTCGATCTGACAGACCGTTGAGAGCCTGAGACAGCTGACCCTGTGGAGAACACAGAGAGGGGACATCAGAGTTACGGCAGCAGCACTGCACTTATATGGGTTTGTACTGCATTTATAGAACAATGCCAACCAACTTAAGAATCCATGTATACTGAACTGTGGATTTGGAGCTGTAAAGAATATAAAACTGTAGACATCATACTAAATAGAGATCAGTCACAATGGTAGTATAAATAAGATGTTTATCACAGGGAAATCACATAGTTTGTTAAGTGCAAAAGAACTTTACTATTTCTGAGGAGTTGGATATGTCATATATCTACAGGAATAATTTGTGTAAGTTCAAGTAAAGCAAAGGTTAATCCCTGGTCACATGTTGCATTTAGATTCGAAGATGTAGATCTTCAGTTACCAGAGTCCAGAGCTAACATTCTTTGTCTGGCCTTTGAGGCTGGTCGAAATGTTTGGACCCCCATCATATCGTTGAGGACTACTTGCCTCCTTCAACACCTTCAACAATTGCCTTGTAGAAGCAGGCAATATAGTGACATACATTGTCAAATAGCTGCCAAATACGACCAGGAGTGTGATCTAACACTCGCACATAAAAGATATAAAAGGCATTTTTCATTTCATCTTGAATCATCTCATTGAGAGAACTCCTGCCACGCTCTCAACTTGGGTAGGCCTGAATATAAACCCCCACCTCAACATCTTGCTTCATGCAGAAAAACATAAAAACAACGCAAAAAACATGTAAGACACACAGTATATAATATATAGTATATACAAACGTCTAGTGAGACATTAAGTGAAGAATGCCCACAATGAAATTCAAAGAGTCTAGGTTATTAGCTAACTTCTTAGCTAATACCTAAGAGATGTAGGTGGGCCAGTGTGTCCTGTTCCAAGTATTAGGAACATACATAACCTATATATGGCCACTGTACTGTGATAATCTTCCAGCCTTTAAAATTGGGCCCTTTCTAAGTTTTGCAGTTTTGGTCAACTTAGTAACAAAGCTGCTTTTCTCCACTGCTGAGAGACTGACATTTTGAAGTGTCAGAGTCTTCACCCCTGAGACAAAACACACTGTGAGCCTGATTCTCACACACTAAATGACATTTCCAACTAAAGCCACGATGATTTATGTCCCAAAAAGCACTTGCTCGTTGCCTGTTTTTATTATTGGATTATAGCCCCTGGCCATGCAGAGCACAGTGCATATGACAGGAAATACCAGAGCTTTGGATGTGTGCGATGACACACAAATGCTCCTGTTTGGATAGTGGGGAAAAGAGACGGTTGTTCATGTATGTGAAGTGGAGTTGTGTGAACAGGGAGGCGACGGAGCGAGAGGATGCGGCCTGACCCTGTGGGAACCTTGTTCGGTTGAGTGAACAACCGTCAACTTGGGGAGCTTATTGTTTTCTGGGTAAAAAGGCGGGTTTTAGGCGTTATCTGGTAAAAAGAAAAAAGAAATCACTTGAGCTCCGGAAGAGAGCAATAAAACTGGAACTAGCTGATACAGTGAAAAACTTTGTGAAAACAGCTCTGTGTCAACCCAGATCCCGGCAACTGACGTTAGTTCAAATGGGAATCTGTCAGCAGGGGCCGACCGCTGACCTTTGACCTCGGCGTTTGGGAAACCATGACAGCTGCCATTAATATGAACCTACTGCACCAAGGGACAGTCTAAGCCGGCAACAGCTGAGCAAAGACTGAAATGTAAACTTTTCCGGATTGTGTGGGACTTCAAAAAACTTCCTCTTTGTTAACTTGGGACTCGTATTTCAAGGCCTGTGGGAATGAAAAGATATGAAATGTATGCGTTCTCTGATGTTAGTTTGGTTTTTTGCTTCAAGGATATCTCAAAATCCTGTATCTTTAAATAGCTTTTTTTTGACTGAGCAACCATCTAAAACATAAAGGTATCAAAATTACAATGATATAAAGTAGCACAATCCTAATTTAACTCAGTAACAATCACAATTACTTAAAAGATCAATTGATTATCAATGTCCCAACCTTTGGAAAAAAAAAGTATGCAACAAAATAATTTAAAGCTCACTTCAAAATCTGAATGTTAAATATGATGCTACAGCCAGCAGGTAGTTAGCTTAGTTTAGCATATACTGGAAACAAGAGGAAACAGCAAGCTAGGTTCAGTCCAACAACCCTTAAGTTAACTCGTTACACATTATATCTCATTCATGTAGTAAGTCTAAAAAAGCTCGAAACACAAATTTGCAGTTGGATGTGGGAACTATGCATTCTTGTGTCTTGACATGTTTGAATACTCTAGCTCAACCTCATTGTCTCAGATAAATCTAGCTACATTTTACTTGGATCACTAAGTCGCCTCCATCATTTTAAGATCCTGCCAATCCCACTCAAGTCCTCCAAAACGTTCAGTCAGACTCTGGCAGTTTCACCCTGGATCAACCAGGTCACTCACACCTGCCCTTTCAGTCGTCCTAAATTGGAGCTCACTTTCTCTTTCAGTTTTCTCATTTTCTTCTCTGTCATACAGTGATGGACATTGAGGGAGCTCCTGACTCGCCCAGTTAACAGTCAGCATGCGTTCACTGACAGAGCAGATGAAATGAAAAGCACTTGATTGTCTGGAGGCGTTTTTCCGCAGTGTCTGTTCGAGAGCCTGCAGAGCTCAGTCCTCAAAAAACCAGGTCAAAACGTGCCACGAAAGTAGAGGCTGTTGTATTTCTACACGTCCTTCGGCTACTTCCTGCTCGGTAAAGACAACAGTGCAGAGGCCAGAAGGTCGGCACATGGAAAGACAGGCTTCAGCGACAACTGGGTTGAAGGGCACAATGAGACTTAGACCAGTTTGGAGGCTACAGTTGACTGTTCACCTCTTGTTGATGATAACAATGGCATATTTACAACTTAAAGCTTCAGTAATTGTAAAACCAATGAGTCCTTGATACAGGAATCAAACATACAGGCACAAAAAGCTGATGACACATTGTTGACTAGAAATGACAATTTGAGCAAACATTTCTAGCATTTTTAATGTGTTAGCATTAGCGTTGTTAGGTATCTGATGGTCCAGGTGATTGAAAACTAAATGGAGAATGTTTTTCAGCTGATTTCAGGTTATTCACAAAATGAAAACCCATTTACACGATAACCCCCCTGTTTTTTCCGAGAAACAAAGGTTAGCATCTTCATCTATTTAGGTAAGAAATAGGGATTGTTTATTTGAGCTAGTTAGCGGTAGTATTGAAGCAGCCAATAGTTTCATACATCAGAATGTTTGCAATAGAACCTTATTTGGATGCTTCACGATACTTTTGGAAAAGTAAGTGCTGTACTTTATTTCACTTACACAAAAGAAAAGGTTTCTGGATGAGGATGAGCACAGATGCTGGAAAATGCAATGCAATACCCTAAACTTGCAATATAATGTGAGCATCTTGGCTGTGGATGTTTCTGCACGGGAAAGGGTTTTTGTCATGTGTCTGCAGGAAGTTGAAACTAAATCTATATTTCTGCCGTAGTTTCTGCTCATTAGCTGGAAACATTAGAATGAAAAATCTCAGTTTACCTAATCCTCACGTTTTTGGTTTTTGTTTTCTGTAAGACAAAGGAGACGCTCCTCTCCAAACTCTTAATGTACATCTTTCTACTGGGGAATTTTCTAATGTAATCTGTAACTCCACTAAATGAACTGTGTTTTTCTTACTGGTGCAGGTTGTAAGCTATATAACCTGACATGCTAATGTTGCAGCTTATGTTGGAGCAGATAAACACATTTGTTTTACGCATTCCTTACGCCTTTGCATGGGAAAGGCAAAGCAACAAAAACAGGCAACAGTTACCCAACAGTCTATTAGCATATGGTCGCTTGTGGATGATGAACAGATTTCCATTGTTTCTTGAACAATAAACAAAGAACTGTTAGTGATATTAGGGCTATTTTCAACTCACATTGATGCAGCACAACTTCAAGCTTATTAACTTGCAGTCGAAATTAAAAGCATGCAACATTAGTGTTGAGAAGAGCATGTTGGATTGTTTGCAATGAGCTACAGAGGATTTGTTGAGGTGGTGGTGGGGTGTTAGGTTGCCCCTGCTATTTGGTAGCTCTAATCATCTCAGTAATTAAGCCGAGTGGGAACACGTGCATGGCATGAATTATTCACCAGCAGCTCCAGGGCCATTCTACATGCTTCGTTTTCTCTCTGTGGCCGAGTGAACTAGCCAATCTGTCACAGGAAAGCGCGGATGTCAGAGAGGCGTCAGAGCCAATTTGGATTAAAGCCCCCACTAGGAAGTGGGAAGTGCAAGGATAGGAGGAGGTAGGAGTAATGTCACTTCTAAGCTCTTAAAGCCACAGGAAAGGAAAAGTGTTCGAGCTTCTTTGAGCTAATTAAAACACACATATCCACATAATGTTCTGTCATTTCCACACAGAAGATAGATTTTGAGTTCCCTTAATCTAAATTCAAAAAGCTGCATTACCTCTCTGAGACATTTTGTGACAAGTGCCCCGTTCTCTCTCAGAGCTTCAGGGTTAAGTACTTTCTCTGGTGTTCTTTAAACAGTCTCTTTAGCCTAATTTAATCCTATGTGTAATACACACACTTGGTTACACATTGTATACAGAGATAAACTGAGGATGAGGTCATTTTCTGGAGAGAGAAAACACCAAACAAACATAAAGACACAGTTCCACTAAAGCCCTATGATGAAAGAAAGTGAAAATGATTGTTATTTTGCAGAGCTTGATTACTGATTGTGTTCCCCCCCCCCACAGTATCAGTAACCAGAGACTCTAACATGAAAGGTTGTGGTTGTTTACACGTACTGCTGCAGCCCTCAGAGAATACAATTTGAAATATTAAGCAGGCGACTTGATGATATTTACTGTCTTGGGAGCCTTTCTGTTGTTAAAAATTAAGCTCTGGCATCTCCCAACATGCTGTAAGAGTTAAGATTTGGCCAGATTGTGATACTCCTCCGTGTTTAACACAATCCCATATGAAACTGTCTTCCACAAGCAAAACCTAATCGGCTGGTGCATTATTCATCGCTTATATCTGCCATCATCAATAATGCAGAACAAGTCGTTAACTATACACACACACACACACACACACACACACACACACACACACACAAAAAGCGATGAAATTCAGATAATAATGAGGGCTTTTCAAAGTTGCCACAGTTTCTTCATGTGAGAAAGAGAGTCCTTATTTGACGGACACTTGGGACAGCACAGCAGGAAATGGGGCAGAAGTGATCTATTCTTGTCAGGCCTGGATTTATCTGGTGAAGGCGGCGTCTTCTGCATGTGATCAAGTCGCCTACCTGCTGATCCAGTTTGAGTATGTCAAACAGACGACACCTGGTCAAAAAGAACCAGCCAAGCACATAGAAGAGAGTGAAATGAAGAGCACTGAGACCAGGTCATGATCTAAGATGCTTTGATATCTTTTTTTCTTTTATTATGGAACATTTGTTGGTAATTGAGCAGCATCTGTTTTGCAAAAAGACAATCTTGCGGTGCCTTGTTGGCCTGGGGAACAGCGATATTTCAAGTCTAGCTGTGGCCTTTTCTCATGTTTCTCTCAGCTTATTTTCTGTCTGATAAAGGCATGATTTCCAACAAAAAATAATAACTTAGTAGTTTAGTAGTAGCTTAGAAAAGAGTTGTGAAGTCATCAAACTCTTTACGCCAGGAATGATAAAAGGGTAAGATGTCTTATCTGACAGGTACAACATAAATAACATGGGAGTAAGAGGGCTGTCAATTAAAGGAATAGGTGGACATCTTTCAAGAATCCATCTTTAGGTTTACACCATGGTCACTTTAATAAAAATAAACTAAAGTGGGAAAACTGAAAATTTGTTTTTGCAAATAAAATATTTTGTTCAACCATCAGTTACTGTAAGGTGACTGTAACAGTGTTGTTGCCATGGTTACCTGCAGTCTAATGTATGGTGAGATGAGGACACGTTTAATAGTAATATTGACACAGGAGCTCTCTGTTGCCATGGTGCAACAGGCTACAGTCTTTAAATTTTCCACCAAGCAAAATTATGGTTGTGTTTCAGGCAGCGACACTGAGAGTAGACTAATCATAATTACATCAGTTCCTCTTCAAGGTTTGCAATGTTCTGATGATCCATGACGCTGATGATGATTCTGCTGATGGTAATTATGGCAATGACGATGATTAAAAAACAGGGTCACTGCAGGAAGTAACCTCTTCTGATCGTCTGCTGAACAGATTTCAGGTTGAGCTCACTATCTTATGCAACTGGTGTCCTCATTTAATATGGGCTGACTGTGTTGGGGCAGCCAGATGTGATAACAACAAATTATCCTCTTTTAAAATGTAGCAAAGCCTCGTAAAAATTTTGACAGCTTGCTTTCCTCTGGACTGGTTTATGTACAGAAAAGAAAAACTTTCTTTTCTTTCATTCCCAGTTGTGCCACAAAGGAAAATTGGCACAGTAGAGTTTTAAGGCATTTATCTCTCTCCAGTCCCACGCCTGGAGCGAGTTGAAATATTTAGCTGGTCTGTGTTCCCAACCAGAAAAGTTATGTAAAAATATGTCAAAACAAAAATACCGTCAGTGCATAAGCCGATGTTTTCTGTGTGGACCCGAGATGCACACTGGACATGGAATATTGTGTTAAGCATCTCGTCAAACGTGGCTTATTTTCCCCTGAGATGAGACGTACAGCATTGCTATGCCTCCCTTTCCTGCTCTGTCTCTGTTCCACATCCTCTCTTCGGGCATTCTGGGTCATTTTGTCGCTCTCATTTTCCTGTTCTTTATCTCCCTCTTTCATTAACATTTACACAGCTAATCTCTGTACATGGCAGCTCGAGGGGTAAATACCACTGCCTGTAATGGAGCAGCATCAAACTAAACGGCTTTGAGACATCTAAGCCCCCCCACTGCGAGATGTCATCCTCCATAGATTCAGTCCTGCCTTTGTCCTCTGTCTCATCCCCATATCTGCAAATCCTGGTCTGTTATCGTGAACAATCAAAGAACCGTGTCTTTTATCTGAACAGAATCACTTAAAGCAAAACAAAGTACTTAAAGATTTAGCCAACGTTATTGCCCCTGGGCCTCTATTGACTCATGAGGGAAACACACACTCAGGACACTCAGGACCATCTTCATTCTCTAAGAGAAAGCACCAAAGGCACCAGGATATGGCCAGAAATCAGTGTCATGATCACAACTTTAGAACTCGACAACAATGCAAATGTACTGTCAATCAATACACAAACACTATAAGGACTGTAGAGATTTTCTGTAGTGTAACTTAGAAAAGCAACAAAAACCCCCCAATGAATTAAACTAGAGTTTTGACCAACCAATCATCACACAGTTCAGCCAAAAAAACCCCAAGATGCATGTGGTCGAAGCATGTGACTGAGTGACTAGGTGTGGTCGTTTATTGGGGGATGATGATTTACTTTGCTCAGTGATTTTTAACCTCAGTGTCGGCAAATTTCCTGGTTAGGTGGCTACATAGATGTACTGTATGTTGTTTTGCTAATGAATTCGTTCAGGGAGAAAGGAACAGGATGCACTTTTGTACTCATTCATAGTCACCATTTCATTTTTCTGTATGGGACAGTGTCATGCTGGTCTTTGTCTGGATGTCCTGAGTATTGAGCGGGCACACAGTAGGACCCACCATGGGTACAATGGATCCAGACTGACAGTCAGTCTCATTACTATTAGCAGGCAGGAGTAAAAGCAGGACAGAAGGACGGGGGATCCCTCCGCCTCTGTCTGACTTTTCAAGGCTTTTCCTTTCCTCCAGCTGAGCTCAGGCAGAACTGCAGGTACCTCATACAGAAAAAAAAATCAACCGCTGCTGACATCGGCCTCAATACTGAGAGGAGACTTTTAATATTTGTCCCAGTACCTTCTCTGTCTGTCCTCATTAGCCTGCTTTTTGGGGCATCTTGGTTGAAAGCTTGCAGAGCATCCATCTGTGTTAGCTTTGTGTTAGAGTGTGTGGCAGTCTGTTTATGTCAGGAGAAAGATCAAACACATCAGTGACATTAAAGGGAAGCACATGTGCACACTAGAAGTGATAAATTCCTGAAATTGCCTGTGAATTCCCCAAATTACTCACTTCTACAACCTTCTTCTGCATGGATGCAGAGCTCAGAGGGACATTTTCTGCCATCAGAGTTAACATCTCCTCTGCTGCCTCTGACTTATCTTTCCTCCTGTGGCAAGAGGGCAAATTACTAATTTTCTGCTACAATCTGCTGCTTATTTTCTGCACACCCACACATCTTCTTGTACTTAAGCCTCTATGTGATTAATCACCTTTAATTGCCACTAAACACACTGAGGCGACAGAGCTTGACCTAGATTGCATTAAGGGTCCTGTGCGACCTCTTGTGACATCTGTGAAGAACTGAGGCCCACTTGCTATGTAGAGATTTAACACTCTGACGCCTTTACTCTTTTTAATGTGATTTAAAGAGATTAACACAGACATCCTGTCAGCACATAAAACCTTCTGACACAAATCTGAAGAGGCAGACGAGAGCTAGACAAGTCACACCATGTAGCTCTTAGATTTCGACTCGTCGTTTGGGACTGGGATTGACTTTGGAGACATGAAATTGATTACCATCGTGGTTTAGATACGGTCATGTGGTCCAAAAAGGGGGTTAGAGATAAAATATGGTGGATTTTATTGCCTGTAAAACCAGCAGATAAGTTTAAAGGATGCCTGGGAAGGAGAAGCAGGAGTCATGATCTGTAGCATTCATTTTAGTTCACAAACACGCACGCACACGCCTTATGGAAGAACGAGGGGAAAGGCTGTTAAGCATCTGGGATGGATTCCTTGTGGGGTCCAGTATCTTAGAGACCTCTGCTGCTCTGTGCAACATCGAGAGGGATTTGGTTGCCATGGCGGCAATTGGTTCAACTCTTTCTCTATAAAGAGAGAAATGTTTCACAAAGACGGAAAGCACAGTCTGTCCCAATGTACCAAGACAACAACGATGAAGGTACAGATTGCAAACCTTGTAGAAAATCCCAATTGGAAAACAGACGCGATCTTATTAAATGATACAAGTGAATGCATTTCCAGCTCTGAAATGTAATGCTGGCAGTGTGGATTCAAGTTTATGTCCTACTAAACAAGATTTAAATTTCTTAGTGTTTAACTTCCTGCATCAACATTTCACAGGGATGCTGAAAAATTGAGCACTGTCACAAAAGCAGGCAGATTAAACAACCAACAGCTTTGATCAAAGGAAAAGGAAAGCAAGAAGTTTATTTTTGCCCTTTCTTTGTGGATATATAAGTATATGGGTGAGTGCATAAACATAGTGTTATAGTTTTAATATTACAAAGTCAAACCATAAAGCATTTTATATGCAAAATTGATCAGAAACATTGCCTTCAAATGGGTAAACCAATGAGCCATGTTGCTTTAAAGATGCACAACCAGCGACGTTTGTCTTACATACCATAAACATGTAGCTTACAGCTGTAGCATGTGAAAAGGGTAGGTACAGTGTATCTGAGAACAATGTTAAGTGAAGAAATCAACAAAATGAGTTGTAACTGAAGAGCTGAACTGTAAACCGAATATTTGGGGGTTCTGTTGAACACATACAACAAGACGGTTAATGTCAAATGTAGGTGCACCCCTACTTAAACAACAAAATCTTATATTTCAGGTAATTTCAATGTGTTAAAAGGGCTGTGACCGTAAGAAAATATGTGATGTGACCGATCAGATTTCAGAGGAAGCCAGTGCCACCATTTAGAGTTTCTACATTATACCACCTACATTAGCTGTAAGTTCAAATGATGCTTGAGAATCTATAGTCGGGATATGAAACACAGTCTAATTTTTTCCCCTGCTGAATTATGCGAGGAACACCCCGAAGCTCTGAAAGATGCCCATCCTCACTGTTGCCAGCTCCGAGCTCTCAGCCATCTGTTACAGCAGCGTCAGATAACAGGTCAGAAATGAGCAGGTGCCATGAAAGAAGCCAAAAAACAGCACAACCGGCTGTGTATTGGCACCAATATCCCTGCTCCCATTGAGTGGTTTCTAAAAATGTCCCTTTAGCTCTTATTTTTTTCATTTTGGACCAAGAAAGAAAGATGAAGCCTGAAGGGTCCGCAACTTCTCAAGTAATGGCAATTTGATGTGGGTGAAATGACTGACCCCCTCTGATTTTTCCATCAATTCCACAATTGCCTCATACATCTGAGGTAACACACTATCTCACCACCATCTAGAGGAGATGATTGGACTGTTGGTCTGTTAAATGGCTGTTTCGGAGACACACAAGGCCAATTCTGGCTGCAGATCACCAGGACGGCTTATCTACATCTGTAGGGAGGCTATGGTGTGCATGCGCGTGTGTGTCGGAGAGAGAGAGAGAGTTCCTTGTGCACAAAACCTCAAATGCACTGCACCGCATTTTTGATTTTCTAATAGAAACCAGGAGCCACGAACACTACACATCACTCTCCCTGTGCATGTGTGGGTGGTAGTGTGTTGATGAGCGCCTATATGTGGCTCTGCTTCCTCCCTCACCACTGGAAGCTGATAGTGTGGAGGTGAGGGTTCCTACTGCAGAGGCGTAGATAAACTGAGCTCTGCAGTCCTCTGAGTGTGGTGCCTCCCTGCCCACAACAACTCAGCTTCCAAAATAGCCTCTCAATCCACACTGAGGGGACCTGCATCTGTGCTTCACTGCTGTCATAGCTCCAATATTAGCCGTGCCTAATGATCTCTGGGGCGCCTGTGAGCTGTCAAAACACAGAAGGGAGTGGAATATACACGTAGCCTACTTAAATAGAGTGCAGGAAGCTGCTGTATTGAAACTCAGGAGACAAATGGTCAAGTGCTGGAGTCGTGCCAGAATCACACCACCACCTAAGGTCTTCATTTTAAGCAGAAGTGCAAATGTGATTGAAACAGGTTGCTGTTGATAAAGGAGGCCAGCTCCTGGTTGTCCACTCGTGAACAGAATTGCAAACAGAGCTGCCTCCTGACAGCTTTGCGCACCTCAGACAGCAGAGTAACCAGTTCGGAGACGTGCTCATTTCTGCTCTTTGTCTCATAAAAGCTGACTGAAATGCGCGCTGGTGTGTCGTGTCCGTGTCGAGGATGAAAATTAATCCACTTTAATGTACTGTGCATTGTAAGACATTCATTTAAATCCACTGTGACAGAGTGAACATTCCCTTAGCTCTATATCTACTGGATGCTAAGCGCAGCACAATGCATTTTCAAAGCAGACTTGTTGCTCAGCTCAGAGGATGATGAATCATTGTGTGGAAAAGGGAAAGACGCATTGCAAACACCAAAGATTATGCAGCTTAATCATTTTTTACGCACTTACCTTGTGCAGTTTCCACATTGCGCCCAAAGCTTTGACTTCGTGTGTGCCGTGTTTTCCTTCTTCCAAACACTGATAACACACAGGCGTCTTACACTGTACACAGTACATGCTTAGATTCTCCAGTTCGTGCTCTGTGCAAGTGGAGATTTTGCGGGGACTTGCGCGGCGACTTATCCGCCCCTGCGCTGGCGGCACCAGGCGATGCTTTGCGAGAGGACCGCGGGGTGGATGGCACCGAAGGCGGCACGGGTCACAGTAAAAGACGTCGCACTGCTCGCACATCACGGTGGCCTCCTTCGGACTCTTCTCGCAGAGCTGACACTTAAGAGCTGCCGCTTTGCTCTGCTGATACCTGTCCACCACCCCCTCCAGCACCCGGTTCTTGGGGAATCCGCGGAGTCCCCGGTCGTCCAGGATGAGGCTGCGATGACACTGTGGGCAAGTGATGCAGGAGTTGCGGGGGATCGGGGGCAGAGAGCCGGGCTGCGGTAGCAGGTGCTGTTGCGGAGGAGGCTGGGGAACAGTCGGGGGGAAAACTCGCACTCCATTAGGTGATTTTTGGCATGGGGTGGTCGGAGCGCTGACGAAGCCCCCATAGGAACCGTACCCACTGTCCGCCTCACTGTACAAACTCATTTTATCCAAATCCAGATAATCATAGTCGGAGACACCGGATCCAGAGGCTCGGCTGCTCTGTGGCGACTCAGCGTCGGGGGTCTGCACAAGGATATTCCGGGCACAAGCCAGGCAAATGTTGTGGGAGCACGGCAGTATGATGGGCTCCCGGTAAAAAGAGCCGCAAACGGGGCATTTTAACTCTTCCTCCATCTCATCCATGACTGCTTCTGAGAGGTGAGAGATTCCTCTGAAGAGTGCAAACACAAACAGGAGAAGTTACAGCAGAGTCTCGGCTGATTTGCCCGATGCTCTGCTCGTGCGTAAAGCGGAGTTCCAGTCGCGTCCTACTGCTAAGACTGCAAGAGCAACCTTGACCAGAGGAGAGGCATCAGCACCGGGGAGGCACAACAACCGATACGCCGCGATCTTCACCAATGGGCAAACAGCATCGGCTCAGACCGTGTTACCATTGGACAAGCAGTGGATTCCCAACAATCATTGGATAACTCAACTGTCAGTGTGGAGAGGGCTCGTTAATGAGCTTTACAGCGAGATACAACAACACACAGGCTACTAGTCTCTGTAGACACGACTGAACATCTAATACAAACCTAACAATTCAGGGGATTATAAGGGAAACAATGCTAGGCTATCCTTTAACTACTGTATAAATAAATATCAATTAATATCATCATTATGCGGAAATAATATCAGATAAACTGCAGATTTTTCCTTTATATAGTTCCGGCGAATAAACCTTAAAAATAGTGTGTATTGTTTAAGACAATGCTCTCTTAAGCCGATTAGACTAGCGGTTGAATAAGTATTCAGAGTACTTATTCAGAGTAGCAGTACCACAATGCAAACATGACAACAACATTGTAAAAACTAGTACAAGGATAATCAACAAAATGGATTAAAGATGTAATATCAGGATTTTAGTGCATTAAATTATTATATAATATAATATCATATTACAGTTTAGATAAATACTAGTGAGGCATTCATATACTTTAATGTGTTTCATCTATGGATGTATATTGTAGAAGCTTATTTAATATTTTGATGCAAAATCCTCATTGGTAAACTTACATGTGTCACTGCAGGGCAGCAACTAATGACAATCTTCATTAGCATTTTTACAGTATCGATTAAGCAATTGATTGTTTTGTCTATGAAATGTCAACAAGTAATGAAAAATGATCATCACAAGCTCAAACCCCAGTCTGGCATCTTGAATGTTTTCAGCCCGGAAAACAAGAAGAACATCAGATCTGCATATTTAGAAACTGTAAGGAGTGAATTATTGATTTGTTTGATAAATGACCTGAATGATTAATTGATTATCTTTTATAATGGAAGTTTTGGCATCATACAGCTGATAAATGTAGACCGGAATAAAAATCACAATATTTTCCCAATGTAGGGGAAAAATAGTTGTAAAGCAAATATTAAAGTAAGTTACCAATTATCAAAACTATACTCCATCACTTTTCTAACTGCTAAACAAAGGACAAACTATCTTAAGACTGGCTGAGCCTGGATTTACTTCAGAAACATGCAGCACAGTGTGGACTCGCAGGATTTGGTTTGTTTGTTGAAAGCTTCTCTTCTTGGCTGCTGAGGGCGCAAAGATCACTCCTGGAGGAGAGTGAAAACATGGAAACTGACACCTTGTGAGATAAGATAAAGCAGCAGCTCTCCAGTGCACTCTGAGGTTTTTCTTCAGGATCCAGAGCCATCTCCATTTCTATGGCCAAATTCCACAGTCATCTCTGAGACATCCATGGCAACGTGAGCTCCCACTTTTAGGTTCTCAGTGAGGTTGTTGATAGGGAAATTAAATGCAATAATCCCATTTAACGGAATGCCTGTTTCTCTGGCCCACAGAGGGCAACGTGAGACACTCAGTGTGATTAAATTTGCATATTTTGCAAAGCAGTTTGAGAAAGGGAAGATCATTAATATGGACGTTTTTGTCTGATACAGATAATCAGTCTGGCGTCAGTAATGTGTCCAATTCATTTGATCGCAGGCTGGCTGATAAACATATCAAAGTTTAAATGTGAATAATCTCATTAAGAGCCATAATAATGTTGATTCAAAGCAAAAGTACTTAGAAAAATCAAAAGACAACGAAGGTTTATGGCTGGGAACACTGCCAATAACTATACATTTAGATTTTTTTTTACAGAATGATCCTCATGTAAACATAAACATTTCCATTGTCATTAGATATAGCATGTTTAATTTTTATCAGACCTGCTAATGTTTCTGCTCATAACTCTCTAAGATTTGTGAAAATATACAACAAATGGCAAGTTTATCTGTGCTAATATTTCCCTGGATTTAACCAAATACAATGTTGATTCAAACCAAATGTTTGTAACAAGACCATCAGCTATTTTTGGATGCATGCTTGCTGACGCCTCCAGCATGATGACATTGTTCTCTGTGTAATCTCCACAGTTTGGGGCCACACTGCATCTTCCTGTTTGCTGCCGTCGAACAGACAAGTGGCCAATCCTCCTAAATCTATTTCATCTTTCTTCTTTTTGTGTCAGTGCCAGCTGTCTGCTGCTGCCAGGACACACGCCAGGCGGCACTGAGAGAGAAAATCTTCACAGATTTCTTTTTACTTTTCTCTGATCATTTCCCAGAATGCTCCCAAGTCTGTGATTAAGTTTCCGTTTTTTAAGTGACCTCAAGTGCAGCGACATAGAAGAGACGTCATGAGGACAAATGTAAATAGCTGCTGATTAACTGGCATGTGACATGGCAGCAACACAAAAAGTCAAAGGAAAGAAAAAGTGGCATTTTTTCCCAATTGACTATAATGAGATTGTTATATATATGCGTATGTATGTATAGATGTATGTTTGTGTGTGCATGTGTGTCAGGCAAAAGGCTAAAAGCTACATTTTGAGAGACCTGCCGTCTGCCCTTGTTACGATTGCTGAGCTATGATTGGACAACAGCTGTTTGAGGGAGAGGCTTAGCAAAGGACCAGTTGCCTACTGTGTACCAGTAAACAAATCTGCTTCTCCTCTAAAATAAAACTGCCTTTCCCACTGGTTTTTCTATGTATTGTGTCTCACTCAGATCGCTTTGACAGTAAGTCTAACTATAAATTTGTCTGCTTTTGTAAAGGTCATTGCAGGTTTTGCTCATGCAACAGCACAACACAGACAATATCTGCATCTCCTGCACAGAGGAAAGCCCCATTGTTAGTTAAAAGAGAGTTAATCCACTGTTGAATCGTCCTGTTCGGAGCTCACAGAGTTTATTGGAGTCTGCCCCTCCATCGATAAGGGAGCAACTCTCCTTTGTGTGTTGCACAGACTCACTATTAACTCCTCTCAGCACAGGCTCCTCCTGCAGCCCCAGAGGCATCAAGTCGTCTGTGTAAAGAGGTACAGAGATTGCAGGAGCTGATAAGAAGGGATGAGGTGGGGATATTGTCCAGATATGAATATGAACAGAAGTGGCTGGTGTTTTCTTTCTGAGCTTTGGCTTGAGAAAAGTTGTGGTTTCACAATTCTTAAAAGGATGAGGGTACTGTAATTTTGGAAAGTGGAAGGTTATACTGTGTCCAAAATTACACAGTGAAGCAAACTCAGGTCTAAAATGAAACTTCTTTTGTTTTGAGAGAAAGATGAAGAAGTTGGACCTATCCTGGCTGTACCCTGCTTTCTGCCCAATGACTGCTGGCATAGGCTCCTTCAACTCGGCAACCCCGAAAGTGACAAAGCAGTTACAGAAAATGGATGGATGGATGAATAAAGAAGTTGAATTTAAGCTGATTTAACGTAACTGAGAGCTGTCAGCAGCATCCTGATGAGAATGTTAATTAAAAGCTTTGCAGAAGCTTGGTATGCATAGTATTATTCTTACTCTCTGGAAATATGTGCATGGCCACTACAGCATTGTGTTTTGTGGTGACTGTGGTGGCCAATGACCTTTCAACTTAAACAAAACATATTAGACAAAACATCTGTATCTGCACGGTCCAGACTGGCAACACATAGCTTTTCCTGATCTGATGCCACAACAGGACATCATTTGTTTGAGCCTTCAAAAGAAAGAGATCATAGCTAAAACAAGTACTTTGTTGAGGCTAGGAGACCTTTGTCCTCACGGTAACAATAATAAACAGATCATTATGGTTTGGCAATGATCATAAGGTTATAACAAACTGACATTGCCTCCTGGCATTAAAAGGGAAACAAACATCCATCCATCCATCTGTTCAGATCTCATCTGGATGTGTTGCTCCATTACCACATCATGTGACTTCCTTCTTTTCTCCCATCACATTTATCACGATCATTTGAGGTGTTTGTCACTTGAACATAAACGTTCTGGGGCACTTGTTATTGTTGGGAGGACAATCTCGATCCAAAATTTGGTTTAGGTTCTCCTGCATGCCGGACTTGCAGCACACTCAACCAACGCCCCCACCTACACACCTGTACTTACTCTTTCACTACAAGTAGCATACACTAGTTTCTTTGTTGAGACTAAATCTTGACATTGAATTAAATCAGTTCATGGCTTTATTAAATCTTCAGAAAGTACTCAGTCAAAGTCATGAAGGCCCTATACCTGTAAAGATCACCAGCACATTCACCTCCAGTAACCTCTCCTTATGCAACAGTTATCTCATTAACACCATCTGCTGTGATGGTTCTCTGTAGCAGAACGAGCACAGCGGAAGACAAAAACCCCAAAGTCACTCTTCTAACTTGCTGACATCTTCGTGCAGTGCAGAATCTTCTACAACCTCAAATGAACTCATGTTTATGGATTCAGTGCCATCTGTGCCCTTCATGGTGACCTGAAAAATGCATTTTCCCAATGCAATATTTGCAAATTAGGCCTTCAGGGAGAAACTGGGAATGATGCCTTGTATTTTTGATTATTATTTCCAAACTCAATATGCTGTTGGATTAATGACAGTAAACAAAGGTGATTTTTATGTGGTTATTAAAGTGTAAATTTAGTCACAAGATTGATATAGTATATCCCAAAAAAGAAATAAGAAGGTAAACAGAGTTAATAATGAACAGAAGCTGGGCATGGGCATGGGCATTTCTTATTAGGCTACCCATCTGACCTTAATGAAGGACAGTTTGTAGACAACATTGTTCTGGTTCTCAGTCTGTAGACAGGATATTGTTTGATCACAAGTCTTTCATGTTTTCCTTGATGCAAATTCAGTGATAAGAAAATCAGGGATCTTACAGCTTCTCATCAGTTTGTTGCAAACAAATATATTTTTAAAGCTTACTGTCAAGATTTGCATGACTGATGGCAGTGAATGACTGATCCAAAACAAAAGCAAAATTGTCTTTTGGCCTATTTGTTCATCTTTTTGCATACTGAGTTTAGATATTGCAGTTTTGCTCAGGGAGTCCACACAAGAGGAATGCCATAATGATGTGTTTCTTAACCACTGATTTGGATTGGCTCTTTGCCTCTCGGTGCCATGTTGTCAGTGCAAATACAAAGGCCAAAGCAGCTCAAACTGCAACTGAAATACATTCAAAGTCTCTGCTGTGTGCTGCGTGGATACTTCTTTGCCTGCCTGGTGCACACAGCCTTTAAGAGGGGTCAGGGTCAGAGTTATTGTAAGCAACGCAAGCAATCGACAGTACATTGGTGCATTGCGAATGGAGAGCAACACTCAGTGCAGTTGTCACTTTACTGTATGTGTGTGGGCTGCCTGAAGAGACATGTGAGCAGGGAAAGGCCTGCACGTGCATCATCACTTTCCATGTCTCCCGTGCAAACTGTTCGGGCTCTGCAGGGAATCAGTGCTGCAATTAATAGCCTAATGATTTTTTTTTATTCTAAGTGGGATGGGGATTTGCTACTAAAGCCATCTCTCCTGTTGCACAGGGACTCACACAGTGTTCTACTAAACTAAAGAAACCTGAGGATTTGCCACCAAATGTAGAATATTGATTCACTCTGGGTCCTTAAACATGCAATCAGTCAGATTTAAGTGTTTTGTGGTTCCTGTGGGCTATAGCATACAAATTATGTGACACACAGTTTGAAATTAGTTGAGCCATGCCAAAATCAATGTGTCTTTGGGGATCATTTATCTGAATCATGTAGTTGTGCAGTTAAACAAGGCGTCAGTTTTGAGTGTAGGACTGCTTTTATTGGCTAGATCCACCTTTCCTCTTCTCCTCCAAGGACTGAGTCTAATGTAATACTCTGACTAACCCAGAAATGCCAAGAAGATTAAGAGTTATGGTGTTGGCAATGTGCAGATGGATTACGTGATGGATAACGTATTGTTTTCCCTCTTCTGCTCTCCTCTATTCTCTTTATGTGGTTTAACCCTTCAACATTTTAGACAATACAGTTGCAGTATAGCTCACATGCCTCAATCCATACATTGAGTCTATCTCCCAACCCCCACCCAGCATCCAGCGGGGACTCCCCACTAATGGGAGCAGCTCTTGTTACTGCAGGCTTTGTTACTGGCTTGAGGACTCCTTTGTTTATCTCTGATTTAGTGAAAACAGAACAGGTGCAGGAAAATGGAGCAGAAGAGTACAAAAAACAACTGTATGATGTTACAGCCAGTACTAGTGTTTATTCCTGGCGAGGAGAAGATGCCAGATATGTAGAAGATGTCGCTTTTGCAGATTTTGTTACAAAAAGAAAGAAGAGGAGAAAAAATAAACTCTGGCCCAATGAAAGTTTGATGGCGATATCCATCAGTGGACACAAAACATGGGAAGTCCATTGGGAGTTGTGAGGAACAGCCCTCTGAAGCCAGCCTGAAGCCAAGGGACGTAAACCCATTAAACACCTTTATCAAATATGAAGAGCCAGTTGGCTGGCCAACAGCAGTTGGTGAAATATAAGTCCCCTGTATTTCTACAGTGTAAAACCCCAGAGATTAGAACTCATAAAGGTAGTTATTTCAAATCTGGATTGATGGAGGGAGCAGTTTTACTGTTCAGAAAAAGTTATTGAATGTAATGTAATAAAAACTCCAACTGTGCTCTGTTAGATTAGATTGTAGTTTTACTTTAAAAGTATAATTCTAGTATTCTGAAACTTGGTTCTTATTTTTTATTACCATGGCTCCATGTTAGCTTTTAAATGTGTCTACAGACCATGGATGTATTGCTATGCCAAACTGCTTATTGATAAATCAATTGCTCTAAACAATACTGCTTGAGACTTTGTTTAATCGCCCTGATATCACCTGTAAGAAAGACGATACACAATACATAGGGAACCACATCTAATTATTACTACAGATGCATGGACATTTTGCTGGGTGGCTGACCAAACAGCCAGCTTGACAAGCCAGTTGCCATGTAGGCAGATCTCTACCGTGCCCACAAAGATAGTTAATACAGTGTGCTGCTTTCTGTCTTTACTTTTGTTTGGTATCCAGGCAATAAGCTTACCATAAGATTTACCTAAGTGCACACTTCCTTTCAGTTTGAAAGCCAAAAGTAGTCTACAAAGCATTTTAGTCAAAATAAAAATATCCCCCTGACATACTATACATTTTTATATTTGACCACTCTATCTCCCCTTCCAGCTTTCCATATACTCCTCTCCACCTTTAAACCAGTCACTCTCAGGTCTCTCTGTAAATCTCTCCCCTCCGCCACTGAGGGTTGACCTCCCACAGACATATGATGAGGACAGAGAGGTTGGCTTGGTGACTATTGATCCACTGATTTGCTTGCCTCCCCCATCGCAGCGGTAGTAGCCCCTGGGAGCAATAAGAGGCTCCATAGTAAATACAAGCTACAACACCGAAGGACATTAGAAAGCCAACAGTCAAGTCTTGGCATTGGCTTTGCTGGATAAATCATGGTGATAGGTCACAGCTTGAAGCAGCAGACAAGCTTAAATCATTCGATTTATGTAAATGATCTGACAAAAAACAGTGCATGAGTACATGGAGACAAATAAATGTTTCTTGGGTATTTTGAACTGATAATCCACCTTTATTTTTCAAACTGGTGCTCACTATTGGTCACACAAATTTTGCCCGTTCCACCTTTAACGTCAAGATTTGAGAAATGTGTGTACAGGAGAGAATTGCTGTTTCATTGCAAGCAGCGAGGGCTCTGAGTAAAATTTGCTTTTGCAGAAATCATTTCACACTTGAGTATGACACAAAGTAGACACAGAAAGTAGCCCCTGGATTAGCTGCTGTACAACCGGCTGCAAAGAAATCATATCTGGGTCAATTTTCCAGCAATATTATTGGGGGGCTCTCTGAGAGGTCTGCACAAAAAACAACAGCATTTCCCGCCACAATGGCAAGATGACACTCCTGAGCTTGTAAGTAGTTATAGTTTGATAACCAGATAACTAGTTATTCATTATTGTTTCACATACATGTTGCCTGATTTAACTTAAACAAACCTAAACGTACATTGTAAAATGTCTTAAAAGGCTTTGACTTCTTTGTATGGGTGGATATCACAGATGAAAATGGAAGTTTGTTTGGCTAATAAAATAACTAGCTTGGTTAGTAAGGTGCATGCATTGTTACTGTTAATACTTAAGATGCAATAGTCAGTGATGATGCTGTATCCTCATTGTCACAGGTTTGTGGACTTTCTGTAGTTGTATTTACACAATGGGAAACAGCTGACAGATATTTCCAATTTCTTTGACCTGAAATGACTCAAGGATGATGTGAACACCTTTTTTGACTCTTGCTCAAATTATGGTTGAAACATAATAATGGTCATGATAAAAAACACTGTGATGTTCCTTTAACACACTCAGCTACACTCCAAGTTTATCCTTTAATATAAGGCACAATTGTCGGCCTTTTGGACAGGCTACATCTTCAAAAATAGAATCTTAAATGGGCCAAAGGCAGCTGAAACCTCTGTGTATGCACTACAAACTACAACACAGTCCATCAGTGAAAGCTTTAAAATGTCAGTAGGTCTCCTCTGAGCTAATATTAGACCCCTCACACTGTACTACAAGGAGACACCGAAAAATAGAAAAGAACAACATATACACACAAACCTTTAATGGCTGAGGCTATGGAGAGCTTCTTCTTCTTCTTGTTGATGTACTGGTAGGTATCTCATTCATATTTCATTTGATCTTTTTGTGTCACACCACAGGTAGGAACAGCTTGTTGAGTACATCCAGTCAGACACTCTCACATGGGTGTCTAGTTATAGCTGTTTGTTTTATTTTAATATTATTCTCATTAAATTCAACTCAACCTAGAATTTCTGTCTCACTGTGAAAGAGAAGTGTAAGGGAGCAGTTACATTTTAGGGTATACACTGACTTCTAGAGATATCTTCATTAACGGTTTTATCTTTTAACTCACCTCCTACCGATTTCTTCATGTTGGACAGACAGACCTGGCTTTCTATTTGATGTTAAATAAAAGTAATGAAGGATAAACCCACAATCCACTGTAAGTGCAACAAAAAGCCCAAGCCCAATGATTCAACAAAAGCTACCCTGAAAATGACGTCTTTGAGCAATATTTCAAACATTTAGAGTTGAGTTTGTGTCTGTGATGAACTGGGATTGCAACAGATTGCACCAAGTAGGGAAAACGAATGACAGACTGCAGCAGCCTCATGCTAGTTTGGCCTCTTTATTTTTGCTTTTTTCTTGCTTGTTCTTGGTTTGTTTGTAGTAGTTTTTTGTTTGTTTGTTTGTTTGTTTGCCAAAGTCTTGCTCAATAGAAGTCAGCAAAATTTCCAGGAGCAAATTGTTACAATCGGCAAATGGCCAAATAACTATTTTTATATTATATTAAATCACTATTTTTTATTAAATTAAGTCAGGTAAATACTTGTAATTAATTCTCTTTTTCAACATGTATTCTCTCTGAGCCTGAACAAACAACAACAAACAGTGTGAACTACTACAGTACAGTTCTCACAAGAGAAAGGACAACATGAAGTATTGTTTCATGAGTGTAACAATCGTGGGGTCACTCAGCAGCTACAATAAAAAGCGACAGTGACAGTCAAGCCCATTTTGAATTTCATAAATTATTTCTGAATATTTTTCTGATATAAGCTCTTGATTCATTTGGAAGCTGGCTCATTGCAAAACATTAATGTCTTGACTTGGGGATTTTCTTAAAAGTCTGTGGGGAAAAGTTAATGTAAGCTAAGCTAATGATTTTCTTCCACACATCCAGCCGCTGGAAAAAATGGACAGACACATTTCAGGCAGTTACTTCATTACTCGGTGTAGATGCCAGCGCTATGCACAAAGTGCTGTTTCAGTAAACTGAAAGGTGCTTTATGACGAGAGGAACCTTTTACGTCACATCCGAGAAAGGTTTCTGTTTCAAAGGATGTATCTATTTTTATAAAAGGAATAGGATTTACTCACGTACTTTGCTCGAGGCAGGAAGCGCGTTACATAAATATATTTTTGAGGGTTCTGATGAGTGTGTGTCTGTGTGGGTGTCTGTCCGTGAATGATACGCCATTATGTGCCTCCCACCTTTTGCTATTCATGCTGTCTGCTCACACTTGCCTGTCCTGTCCTCCCACTGCTTCCAACAATCCTTCCTCCCTCGCAGACACCAGTGGAGGCCTGTGTTAGCATCATCTGTCACTGACTCATGAATGATTGTACTTACATGGGCATCGGACATTCTTAGAATCAAGGAAATCCGCCTTATATAAGAGTCTCTTTCTGTTTATGGATGACTATGAGCAGGATTGGTGGTATTTTAGCAGCACAGGCCTGCAGGGAGTACAAACAGCGCAAGTTGCTGCGTCTGCGTTTGCCAAGCGGTGAGTCCAACATGTGAAAGTACAAAGAATCTTTACAAGCAATACCACAATAAAACAAAACGGTGTTCAAAAATTGACTTGATGCAGAGATCACTACATCAGAGACCATGGAGGTCACCATGCTTCGGACCTTTGTATTTTCTTCAACGTGGATAATTAAAGTTTTAAAACAATTGCCTAAAAAGAAGTTTGCTTTGGTGGGAGCAAAAATATCGTATGATGGCAAGATTGCTGATTCATTGCTTGTGTGCGGGTGGGTGGTGAAGTAGATGCTCTTGTCATTACTACAAAAACTTTTCTCAACTTGGTGGTTTGATCACGTCAGCAACTTGAGGAAACTGGACTGGCAGCTGAATCAGTGTGAATCGAGTGGATTGTTTGTAATTTCCTCCATCCAATGGTAGACTTATGAACTTTCAGTGAAAGCTGAAATACATTTCTTTTAATGCAGTTTGTGCAAAGGATTGAAATTCATTTTAGAATGAGTCAACAATGGAAACATTACAGAGATACATACTGGTCAGCCACAACATTAAAACCACTGACAGGTGAAGTAAGTAACATTGATCAGCTTGTTGCGGTGGCACCTCTCAGGTTTTGGGATATAGCAAGTGAACCCCAGCGACTTTGATAGGCACCAAATTGTGATGGCTAGATGAGTCAGTCAGAGCATTTCCATGCTGACTTCTGTCCATTGTGGAAACGCTTATACATCAGAACTGGACCTGTCTGATAAGTTACGTTTTCTTTTATATCATTTGGATGTCGATTAGCTGGAGAAGAGATGGCATCAGGATGCACTTTGGGAAGACTATTGTGATGCCCTGGGCAATGTTCATGACAGAGATTGAGAGTTCAAAGTTTTGGTTTGGCCTCCAAATTACCCAAATGTTGCCCAATGAAATGAGACCAATTGGGGCCCATACACATGCAGGTGCACTTTTAAAGGCCACGACTCTCTAATGATGGATTATAGAGAGTGGACATTGAGATGAATAGTTTTAAACCATCTTTACAAAGGGCTGCAGTTAAAAAATAACTTTCAATTTTGGAAAAATAAATACAGAAAACAGAAATATTGGTTATGGTGGATTGTCCTCTGAAATTAAGGAAAATTAAACAAAAAAATGCTTTCCTCTACATATTCCTTTAGAAATTTGACCTTTGAGGTGACTGCAGGATCTGGAAGACATCTTCCACAAATTCAATTTCACTCCAGGAGAGCAGGGTGTGGTAGCACAGATCCAGATATAAATGTCTGACCAATCAAATAACCTGGGACAACAGTGTACTTGAATCAATAGGCTTGAAGCCTTTTGAAAACACAACAGTCTGTGCAGGCGTACACACACTACAATGTCTTACAGACACAAAAGAGGACATCACAAAGCAGCATCTTTTGTTAAATCTAATTTTGGGGGGAGTCTGAGTCTGTTAGCTCCATTATGCCTCAACAGACGAACAATCCTCTGTGTGTTTCAGATGTCTCGCCATTTAATATGCCATTAGCAGCAAATGAGATACCAGAGGATGCCATTTGTTTCACTGTTTTTAATGTCACACATGCTCAGCACCTCCCGCCTTCACCTTCAGATGTGCACAAAGAGGTGTCAACATTAAGCGAGCACGTGCGAACGTTTATTGGCTTCCTCTGGGATTTTAGCGTTAATGGATTTGAACTGAAGTTTGGGTGAAGGCAGAGAGCTGTGTTTCTGGATGAATGTGAATCATCCACACTGAGTCAGGAATGAATCAAACAGAGAGAACAGAGATGCTGTTGTAATCATCTGCGCTTTTAAATTGGATTGGATGAATGTTCAGGTACATTGCGAGCAAAGAAGAGGGTTATTTGGTGTTCTGTTGCACATCTCCTCAGGGGATCACAGAGTAGTCAATTAAATAGCGGCTTTTACCGCACTAGGCTGTGAAGTGGGGTAGAGAAGACACAACTGAAGCACATCACACTCAAAATAAAACGTACATTATGTCCTCTGATGTGCAGCCTAAACGTAGCAGACAGTGATATACTTGTATAGTAAATGGATTGCACATATAGAGAACCTTTTTTAACCAGCACTTAAACCTATAAACAGTCGAAGCTGAGAAATAAACAAACACTCTTGAACACCTGACATGAAGCAATGCCTATGAGGTAAAAGTGCTCAATTTCATCTTTAAAGCTCAGATGACATTACAAACATCACCAGTCATACTGTGCAACTATCTAACAATGTTAAAAAATAAATTTCTTTCTTTTTTGACATCAAAATCCAATTATATTTTCTTCCTGAAAAACAAATATGATGTGCTTAAACAGGCTTGAATGAACCAATTTCAACCAGATATTATGTCTTCTACCCGCCAATCAGTCTTAACTTTTTGCTAAGCAGAGCTAAAAAAAAAATAATCTACCTCATTTAGTTACACTTTCTGCAGTTTGAGGGATACAATGTTTTTTTAGACTGAATTTGAACATAAAGACTGTACAAAGACACCTGTAGACATTTGGTTCCAACTGACATTCATATACACTACTCACAATAAGTTAGGGATATTGTTATTTACATGAGTGCTTTTCCTATTTGGTCTGAATTTTAATGAAATAAGTAAAAGTTCCCTTTGATATTACTAATAATGAATGAGAAGAAACACCATTTTCATTAGTTTAATATTTATCACCCCAAAAATTTAGACAATAACAAGGATAGCCCCAAATAACAAAAACTGACAATGTCAGTAGCGGGTGTTTCCACCATTTGCCGCAATGACAGCTTGACAGCGACGTCTCATGCTCCTCACTAGCCTCATGATGTTGTTCTGAGGCAATGCGTTCCACTCTTCCACAAGTGCTACATGCAGTTCTGCCAGGTCACGTGGGGGTGGGGTACGATCATCCAGTCTCTGCTTCAGCTGGTCCCAGACGTGCTCCATGTGGTTCAGGTCAGGGGACATTGCTGGGCATACCATATGAGGCACTCCGACTTCCTGAAGTCGAGCTGTGACAATTCTGGCACAATGTAGTGGAGCATTATCATCCATGAACAGAAAGTTGGGGGTGTGCTGGTGGAATTGGGGGATGATGATGGGTTCTATGATGTCTCTGAGGTAAGAACGTGCAGTGACTGAGCCATCTACAGTAACCAAACCTGTTTTGCGCTGACTGGTGATGCCTGCCCAGACTGTTGCACCTCCTCCACCAAAGCGAACCCTGGGGACCATGTTGACCTCGGCGTATCGCTCACCTCGCCTCAGCAACGCTGACAACCATCCTTTCTGTGCAAGGTGACCCGAGACTCATCAGTGAACAGGACGGTAGACCACTGCTGCATTGTCCAGGTCACATGGTCTTGTGCCCACTGCAAACGTTCACGGCGGTGTCTTGGTGTCAGTGGAGTCACCTGCAACGGTCGTCTGGCATTCAAGCCAAAGCGGTGGAGTCGGTTGCGAATGGTTTGTCTGGAAACCCTAGTACCCCTCACATCTCGTAAACGGGCCTGCAGCTGTGTGGCAGTTGCATAACAATGTCTGAGTGCATAGGTCCTTAGGTACTGGTCATCGTTGCGGTCTGTCACTCATGGGGCTCCACTCCTGGGTCTGTCACGAACTCTGGCAGTAGTTCTGTGTCTGTCACCCCAATACAATTGCCTCCCTATCCCAAAAATCTCTGAAGTGAAACAAACACCGTATGTATGACATCCACTGAGTCTCTCACAATATCCCTAACTTATTATGAGTAGTGTATATAACCACACCACTAGCAAGGCTAAAGTAGCTAAAAATGGTTTGGATGTAAACTTGTGAATGTAACACAGTGAGAGTCCGCACTCCTTTTATTCTAAACTGAATGTGCCTCAGTTTCTTATATTGGACAGAGGAGGACTACATACAGACTGTGTTAATTTCTCCCTTAAACCACACTGTCCTCTGACTTGCCAATTTATGGTAACGAGCCAGCTCTTGGCTGCACAATTGGTATGGCTCCAGTGCTGAAGTCAGGGAATTGAAAATGTTGAACAATAGGATGGACTGTGTAGGATGAGTAGAATACAATCTTTTGTTCCAAATGAATCCAGGCCTTCTTCCACACGTGTAAATCCAATTAGAGGGACCAGAGGAGTTGGCTTTCCCCTGCTGATGCCTGACACATTTTACGGAGCCTCATACGGAGACATCCCATGCTGCACACTCTTAACCGCAAACGCTCCTGAACTAATCGACAGCATGTGAAACCCCTGTGAACCTGCCTCTGCTGCTTTGTAAAAAACAAAAATTTAAACAAATGCACGTATCTGTTTTTTCATTAAATAGAAGGAAACACACTGCAGATTTACATCCAGCACACTGAGGCTACACACGCTGAAATAAAACTGAAGCAGAACAACAGATGAAGTCATTCTCATTTGAATATCTCTGACCTCTTTTCCTCCCTTCCAGACATGTTTGTAAAATGTTTTTACTGTAGCACTGCATGGTCTCTTTGCTACCTAATCACACCAGAAACATGACTGCAGAGACACATTAATGAGGTTTTGTTTAACAAGTCTGCACAATGAAAAGAACAGGGGAATATCCACAAGTTTGTCTGCCATCAAAAACTGCCCAGAGAGCGAAGGATCGCAGATGATTTAAGCTTTTGAATGGCAAGTCAAACCTAATAGAATTAAGTTCATTCGGTCAAAGAACCCTTGGTGAGTTAATCTTGCAGCACTGACATATTCAGTTACTT
Organism: Datnioides undecimradiatus; assembly: GCA_008933995.1. Classification (NCBI taxonomy): domain Eukaryota; kingdom Metazoa; phylum Chordata; class Actinopteri; order Lobotiformes; family Datnioididae; genus Datnioides; species Datnioides undecimradiatus. The sequence goes on along the minus strand of WARS01000017.1, from coordinate 12,359,049 downwards.
TTAAAGCTGTAATTTATGCCCTTCACAGCTGTAGCGGAAGTCATAAAAGAGTCAATAAAGATTCAGAGTAATTCTGAAAACTGTTTTGCCCTCTGTGACTCAGGGTGTTGGATTGTGAGCTGAGCTCAGCAGAATCAGTGGTGCTCCCCGGCCCACTGACCCACTGTCCGACTGATCCAGTTTTAACCACACCTCCTCCTCTTATGTCACTCAATGCATCATCCCTCTTTCCTTTCCTTTGCACGCCACACTGCGACACAGCCGCTGTGCTGCCCATAAACCTCAGACACTGCAGTGACAAGCTGGTAGAATCGTTTATTGCAGGGCCTCACTGAACTCAGAGTCAGACAGACACACACACACACACACACACACACACACAGGTGTAGGTACAGGTAAGAAAAAGGCACACACAAACAGGTTTAAACCGACATGAGCAAGCAGCCTAAAGGAGATTCAGATGTGTCAGAGAACACATCATAAGCCAACCACTGCATGAAACTAAACCTATTAAGGAAATCAAATTCAACACTGACCTCTGCTCAGCTGTGGCACAGACCTAAAGACTTTCTCAACAAATCTCACCACAGACCAAATTCTGTTTTACCTACTGTGCTGGTATAACATTACTTTCTTTCCCTGGGTTGATGGATTCCTCAAATTCCTTGTCTCTGCCTGGGTGGCTGGTAGTGTAATACGAATTTATTCCACAAGATATCACAAATTTCACTGGAGCGTTCACCATTTGGCATGGTTCTTTAGTTCCTGAATTTATGGTCATAAATCATGTTTAGGAGCAGTTTTCCTACTGTCTAAGAGTGAAGTGCACAAGCTATTTGTGAATCCATCCTTAAGTTTGTGTGTAGGGTCTATAATAGGCTCTGAAACTATTAGTTAAGTTCATACATTTGATTTAAATCAGATTGTACTATTAAAATTTAAGAATTAATTATTATTATAATTATTAATTAGTTGAATAGCAAATTCTAAGGTGTGAAAATGAAATGTTACTCTTTGCCTGGTAACATTAAATTAATTTAATATTTGTTGGCTTAGACTGTCAAACAAAAAGGGCATCTGATGACTTCACTCTGAGCTCTTGGGAACTATTCCTCCAACTGTTAACAGATGTAACAGCATATAAAACGGCTAAAAAGCTAATTTCCTTGTAACAACTACTTTTGTATAGTGCAACTCATCTTAATTTGGTGGTGGATAGATTCATATAAAAACTTATAAAAACTATGACTTTAATTTATGAGGAGCAGCTTCAGATGCTTGCGGTGCATTCACTGGCCTGACAGCCAGGACTGATCACCAGTTGTTACACCAGGATACCAGATGGGAGAGGGGAAGCACATCGAGAATCCTCATTTATTTTTCAAGACCCTTCTCAGCTGGAAAAATGTGATTAACTGCTACAAATCCCAGCACCTAAAGGGCAACATTTATACATTTGCTGCATTTGAGAGTGATATTGAAGTACTGTGTAAGTGTAGTAACCATTGTCGCGTTTGCTGCAGTTGAGCAAAGATTGTTTTTTTAGAGAAGTGTTTGGTAATTAGCAGCGCCTACCTGAGCGCCAATGTGAGGAGAATGATTAGTGTTTACCATGAGAAAACAAACCATTCATCATCCGGTGTGTAAGACATACAGATGTGGCTTATCAGGTTGTATCCATCCTCATCCCCTCAGGCGACTCAGACAAGAAAACAAACGAAAATCCAGTGGCACCTTTAAGACGACTTCGGTCTGAGCGAGGAGAGAGACTCATTAATCAGCATCCAGAGGGTTCACCAGCTTGACAGTTTGACACTTTGGCAGGCTGCTGAGCTGAAGACTTGGAGATACTGTTTGTTCTGACTTCACAAATGAGAAAAGGCATTATGTCTCTAATGTGGTTTCTAGATGCAGAGTGATTTATAGTTTTCATGAGGTGAGCAGAAGGTGCTGTTTCTGTTACAAAGGAAATTACTGTAGTTTGAGGTTTACACAGGTGAAAAAGTCATAACAGTGTAATGTATAATAAGCAGGGGGCAAAAAAAACCCACTGACAATGTCTGTTAACATCACACACAGCTCACTAATTCACACTGCGCATAGAAACGAGAAGAGAATGACAGATCACTCTGTGTCTACAGGTTTTATGTTGTCAAATAGATTTTATACCTTTTATGCAATGTAGAATAAAACAGAGGATTGAAAAAAGAAATGAACCTCACAGATGAAAACCAGCTGCCTGTCACAATTTTTCTTGCAAAATGTAAAAAACCTCTAAAAAAAACACGCAACTCAAATCTAAATCTAATAGAGTCCAGGCCTTAACTGAAACTATCCCAGAAAATTAGACTTTAAATGAATCAATGCTTAAAAATGGATTAATCAACACCTGGTTGCTCTTAGAAGACATGTGTGCACATAATTAATATCAAATTTAGTTATTCACAGTACACTGAATGATGTTGTTGTGTTACAGTAACAGCTGGAGTGTAACCACGCTGCCTGAAGCTTGTAATATGGGAGCAGTTGGCAGTCAATCTCTCTGGAGAGTGTGAACCACAGGAAGTCCTCATTTGTGAGACTGAGTAAGATGTATGAGGGGACACGGGGCAAAATATGAAATCTCAAAGGTAATAAGGGCCGCTCCGGTAGTTCCAGATGTTGATGGGGATCCTGGAACATCAGGTATTTAGCTGGAATTGCCACACTAGACTTTTTTTTTTGCCTTCAAATATGTCTGGGCTTTCTCAGTGCTCCACTGGGAAACACCGTGTTTCGTCACTCAGCTCCTCTGCCAGATTCCGCTGACTCGACACCATTTTAAAGAGGAAACAACAACAACAAACACACTCAAAGACTCTCGCTAGTAGATCCATGATGATGATTCTGCCACCTTGACTGATGGAGGTGCAATACTGTTGAAGTTTTGGCCCACAGAGAGCAATGCAACAATAATTATCTGGCGGCAGAAGCAAGTGCAGAACTAAATCAGGAAAAGGTTCATTTTGCAAACTGGATTTGTGTTGTTCATCCAGGCATCCAGGCTTCCAGGCTATTTAAACATATATATAGCTTATAATGTGCTAATTCTCTGATTAACACAGATAAAACACACTGATAAATGGACATGTACAAACTGAAGCAAGCTATGAGGCAGAAAAACTCAACATTATAATGACCAGTTATCTGATTACAAATGCAACAAATACAGAGCACTATGCTGGCCAAGAGGAAGCCAATCCTGGTCCAAGGCTGAGTGGAAAACTGTCATCACTGAGGTGGCAAGGCGTGATTAATAGTTTAATAACAGCGTAAACTTATTTGCGCACATAAAAAGTGCTCAAATAAGGATACAAAGACTTAAAAAAGGGACAGAAGTTCACAAGTGAAACATACTTTCTCACCCACACACACTCTGCCAGTCGTTATTTTAAATGGGCATGTGTTTTGAATTGCACAGCCACCACAAGCTGAAAAGTTTTTGGTCATCTGACAGCTAAAAACAATATTTGCTTTTCCTTAAGTCTGGTTTTCCATCTAAAACAGCTCCTGACAAAAATATCTGGCTCTTTTGCTGCTATATGTTTAACTGTTTTCTATAAGCAAGTGGCTAAGGTTGTCTGCTTTTTGAGGGTTAGGGTTTAGCTTGAATCAGTGAAGACCTACACGAAACAAAAAAGAAAGCAAATATTTGATATTTGAATACTTTGATTCATCATGTACAGAGAAACACAGACTCCAATCTGCACTAATAGGGTGAATATCTTATTTTCAAGGCACTGATAGGCTGAATTTAACTCTGTCTACAGGATGTAAACGTGCATATCATCCATTTAAGAAAGGTGAATCCTTTGATTAGCATTTATACTAAGGACATTTATAATTCAACATTCCTGTGTTTCCCACTGTGAATAGGTCACAGCTGCTTGTGTTATCCTGCAGCTCATAAGAATCCAACCACCCACACACAGACAGTGATGATCACAAATTGAAATTTCAGTCATATTATTTCAGACTTTGTAATATAATATATGGCTGTACAACTATATGACTACAATTTATCATTATGGCATCTGAAGTTAACAGGTATTTGTGAAAACCACACAACGCTGACCACAGTAAAGTGTCTTATCACCTGGAAGAGACTCATGTGTTTGTTTGAGATGAAGCTTTCTGGCTACATTGCAACTAGAAAGGTCACAACAGGTGTGTTGCCAATGACCTCTGATGGAAAACACCTGCTGTGGCACTGATGAAGCACAACAATATCTTATATATATATATAATATAGCTGATTTTCTGGACCTGTACCGGCTACTACTGCTGTGGGCGCAGTGCACACATGCATACTTTCAGGGCATCTCCAGCATGACTGTGTTTTAACTCTGAGCGTGTAGCTCTCTGGAGGAGAATGCACCAAGCACAGGAGGATTGGTTTTGATGACCCAGGGACTCACAACAGGCAGGGTTCACAGCAGCTACCCCGGCACTCCTCTGAGTTCCCCTCACACTGGGAGCTTTCCTCTGAGTGTTTTTAAGTCTTCACTCTGGGTGTTGGATTTCAAAATTCATAAGACCTCACAAGAATCAAACTCGCCACCCACAACCTTAGGACTTTGAAAAAGTCTTGAACACTCTCAGTTATTTAGTCCAAGATAATTCTAAGTACTTAGATACTCCTTCAGTTTCTTGGGTTAGTGGCGAGCATGACTCTAGACATTAGTTAGGCATGTTAACACCTTGACGGCCAAGCCCAGTGGCTCTGAATGACCCCTCTCTGACACACTATTAATAATTTCTTCACTTCTCAACCTGTCTTCCAACTTCCTGAGTCACCTGGCTAGACATTTGAGCTCTCCTTCTAAATCCCTTTCCTCTGGACAGCAGCCTTCAGAAGTCAAAGACTGGCCTCAAACTTCTGAAAGGAGCACTGCAAAAACAGTTTCTAAAAGCTTTTCGGTCATTCCTCTGGGTGATAAACTTTTAAAATTCAAACATTTTTGAGCCAGAGATAGAAACACATAATAACTGTTCTTTCCAAAAACATTTGAAGACATTTTAGTCTTTTTCTGATGTAGGCTTTCAGCATTAATTGACTAAATAAGAAATAAACCAACATCCAAGTCAGCTTTTGAATCTTTACCAAAGAAGTTTACCTTAATGATTAGTGTTCTGGTCACTAACCATAGTTAGAGGCTGTTGCCTGAAGTCCTTTTAGTTGAGTATATGTTCATACCTGATTGATTACACCTATTTATTTGAAAACAGCAACACTAATGAAGCTCTTAACCCACAAATGTCTTAGGCACAACTTGTAGGATCACTTCAGTCTTTATTTTGCAGTTATTACTGCATCTTTATATGATCCCTATAATGACAGCACGCCAAAAGAGAACTCATATGGACTAAACTTGACTTTATTCAACATTTAAATATTGACTCTGAGTATTGGCTTTAAATGATCATATTAGAAGTTGAGGGTTAATGTTCAGTCTTGACTTCTGAAACAGTGAACAATGACCACATCACGGTCGGTCTAATCTAGTATGTCATTTTCATAAATTCCATTAAAGTTACCAACTACAAACTAGTATCAAAGTTAGTAATTCACTAAGCTGGGTTGCACTATTTCAGGAAATAAAAGCATCAGGTGTAAATCAGATGCTCCGAAACATCTGTGGAGCTTCCCAATCAAAAGCAATACACAAACAAAAAATGGGGCCAACAGAAATAGTGACAATCCATTCTTCAATAGGTATGAATTTGCTTTATTTCTTTGTGCATACAAGGAGAAATGCAGTGTGTGTGAGTTTCAGAGCAAATGATGAGAATATGAATTAATATGTATCAATGCAAAGATCTCTGTTCAGTAAACAGGCTATAACTACTCTAAGTTAGAGCTTAAGAGCAGCGGGTGGAAATGGCTCCTGGAGCTTCCAGTTCATCTGCCCAAACAGTCTTACTTCTTACTCATCCATCATGTATCTACATGATGGATAAAGTAATGTACAAACTGATGCCTGCCCAAAGGAAAAAATACTTCATAGAAGGAGACTTTAAGGACTGCAGCAATTGTGTGTGTAACTGGCATTCAAAGGCTGCACTGTAGCAGAGCAGTAACCATGGCAACAATCAGCCTCTGGCCAGCCATCAACAGTTTAATCGGCAGCAAATTAAATGTAAAATTAGAAAAATCTTCCACAGCCGGGTGTTGTGTTTGTTGGTGGGAGCAACAACTTATCACATCTGCAGTTCTCTCAGATCAACTGTTAACACGAGCCAACTTGGTGACACATCAGTGTTAGAGGTATGAAAAATCAGGTGAAAAACTAATTTAGTTATTGTAAAGATATTTTACTTTGGACTTGAGTGCTGCACTGATAGATCAACAGAGATAATGCCACCGTGCTCTTGCTTCCAACCAGCACCAGCTTCAGCACAGTAACAGAGTTTAAAAAAACAACACAAAACAGCAATACGACTCCCCCGTCTGCCACTCATTTTCCTCTCTGCCACATTAAGTTGAAGGAGAAGAGGAGATGACTGCTGAGCAGGAAGGAGATTCATTTTGCTGCCGTAAGTGGAGCAGAGCTGATGGCTGGAGAAAGGGGGCGATGGTAGGGGCACAAAAGGATGTCATCTGGATGGTATTTTTAGAGTGTGAGGTGCACTGATAACTGGCTGCCATTGCAATCTGCCTGCAGGTTCCCAGCAATAATAACTGCTCTCATTCTGCAGATTCACTCAGAGTGAAATCCTCTCATGCAAAGAAACACAGGAAGCCTGATTGACTCTCTCGCTCTCTTACACTCAAACTCTCTGGCATATATGCAGGACTGTGAAAGTTCACAAGTGTGAAACTAAGCAGGCAGAGATTTGAAAGTGGAGGACAGATATGTAGGTTCTGGGAGTAAATCTTTGGCCTGGACTATTTTGGTTTTGGCGCGAAGATACATGAACTCCTGTAGGAGAAGCATATTGAGGCTTGAGCAGGAGTATAGTGTAAAAATTCTGTAAAAAGCATCACGTAAACATCCTGAATTCCCAATTTTACTTGAGCAAAAGCAGAATGATCCATTTCATAAACTGTATTTTATATAAGATATTATATTATGATTATAATTAGTGATAATGTGCAGATCATTTCAATATTATGGCTGATAAACACAAGGATAATTTTAGTTACTTATTGGAGGATATATCTGGAAAAAATTATGGATGGACAGATGTGCATTTTAGTAGATTAAATATCTGAGATTATGACGGGAATCTGAACTTTAACAGGACATTTATATATGTAGCAGTTCTGATATTTTTGCAACATTTACGGGTTTTGAGACAAATTCAAAAAGCTAAGGGGAGACACTGAGAATTCAGCTTGACATCAGAAGGCAGGGTCTAATAGGATTGCGCTTCACCTCCAGGTCAAAACAAATTTCACTCCTCTCTCAGTGGGTTATTGCACAAGCAGATGCAAACTGAAAAACACCACATGAAGCTTTAAAGATACTGAGCAAAATAAACAGTTAATCTTGGATCAGATCACCTAACTTCTCTGTTCCTACTTGTTATCAAAATGAATCAGTGGGATTAACTGATTAATGTGTCTATTGAACCATGACTTGCATGCTGATTTGTGTTCACTCACTCAGCCTATATGCCATATATTAATTTGCATACATATAGAGAGATCTAATTAAAAAAAGTTTTGCATTTCTGTGTAAGCAAAAATTGCAAATACTCTCCATTTACAGATCCTTTAACTGAAGATGTATTGCTTTCCTCTGTTTTATTGTTTTGTCAACTGAACATTTTTGTGCTTTGGACTGTTAATCGGACACAAAAAGACATCTGAAGATATCACCTTTGTTAATCTTATTTCTTAGAATTAGCTGCACCTCTTGTCTCTCCCATATGAACACACTCTTAACACATTCTAAGCCCGACAGCTGTACTTGAGCTCACGTGCAAGTCATACTCGCGGTGTTATGGACTTATTTAGAGGACAACAGCACCACCTGCTGGTAACAAACGTCTAGCATGAAATAGCCATTTCTATTTCACTCTATATTTATTTATAAAAATGTATTTATCTACATTAAAACAATAATAATAATAA